>JAFMOC010000031.1:1567500-2167500 GCA_019802505.1 Corydoras sp. C115
ATGGTCTGTCCTCCTGTCTTCCTTAACAGCAGGATGCCGATAAAGGCTTGGCTCACATGAGGAACATCACAGAACCTTATTTTAGAACGTAATCAAAGAAAAGTACTTAAAACTCTATATATATAGGCGGCTCGGTGGCTTAGTGGTTAGCACGTTCTCCTCTCAGCACTAGGAATTCCTGGTTCGAATCCCCATCTGGGTGGAGTTTCCATGTTCTCCCCGTGTCCGCGTGGGTTTCTTCCGGGTTCTCCGGTTTCCTCCCACAGTCCAAAAACATGGATCATAATCGACCCATGGATCGAACATGGATCATAAAGAAGGCTGGGTATAATATAATATACCCAGCCTTCTTGTGTACATATAATATATATGTACACAAAAGTTTGAACACCCCCCTTTTGCTCCACTTATTGTCCATGTTCTCAGTTCCATTTACTGTAGAGTTGGACTTTGTAGTTCTACAATTCCAGACTGTAGTCCATCTGTTTGTGGGGTACAGTACATACTGTGTTAGTACCTTTTCCTCTGTGGCTTAAAACCAGGATACAGATCTCCATAATTTATGGTTAAGTGCTTGTTTTTGTACACCTGTGGCAATGGAACTGAATGAAACACCACACCACTCTGTGTGTGTGTGTGTGTGTGTGTGTGTGTGTGTGTGTGTGTGTGTGTGTAAGAAAGGTGTTTCATTACTTCAGCTTATTCCACATTACACTCTGGTCATACCTATGATCTCTGCTTAATGCACCACAGTTGACAGGCTAATTCTTTTTTCCGTTAGGAGTTGACTTGAGCCAAATCGAGCCTCACAGCTCTCATTTCTGCAGAACCTATATGTGCAAGGTTGCTTTAAACCTGTTAACTCACACCGTCTGTCTGTCTATCTATCCATCAGATGTGAGCAAAACACTTCTTAAAACAATGCACTACAACACAAGTTATTTATGGGAAGTTTGGCTTTTTTTTTATGAGTCTGCTCATTGAAAATCATTGCCAATCATCTGTAGCCTTATATTTTAGCCTAACTTGGCAAATATATTCAGCTTTCAGCCAAAAGAGCTTCTTTAGGAGCTTTCTGAAAAGATCCAACCTTCCCATCACCTTCATCCATACACCAAAAACAAGGTGGACGGTACAAATCCAGGCCAATGGATTTATCCAATGTTTGGAAAAATCATACCGATGTCACAACCTCAGATGCTCAGCAGTCCCTCACACTCTCACGAGAAAGCCGTGCTTATATTTCAGTCAGTGCTATCAGTCTCCAAAGATACAACACAGAACCATACAGAAGCCTTATTCATTAATTACCCACATTAACCCGTTGGTACTATCTTTAAATATATTCATTCATTCATTCATTACCTTCCGCTTTATCCTATATTAGGGTCACGGTGGGGTTCCCCATGCCCATCCAGGGGAGAACGTTTCGGGCGCTGGGCAGATAGACCCAGGACAGGGCGCCAATCTATCGCTGGGCACACACTCACTCACACAGACACACGAAAGTGTTAACCACTAAGCCACCGTGCCGCCTCTTTAAATATAATGTATGAAAAAGTTTCTCATGTGCAAAAGAACCACTCTTTATCTTTAATTGCCTTCCCCCAGCATTGACACCTCCATCGACCTGTAGAGGTCTCTGTTGCAGCCCCAGTGGGAACAGCATGATCCAGCACTCCTCCCTCAAGACCAGTCCATCACGCCTGTCAGTCATATTGCTTAAGTCCACGATGGAAAGATGTGGGAATGATTTTCCTCTCAGCATTGTTATCAAGCGGCTACAACTACAGTAATGTAATTTACGAGCAACACAGAGACCATTAAGTGCCGTTTGATGTTGATCAAAAAGAGATCAAAGCCTCAAACTATGTTTAACCCCTTTTACTGTGTAACATCAGATAATACACTTAAACCCACGCTGGCTACGGCAACACAGTGGCGTAGCTTTTATCTCCTTCCGAGTTTTTGTCATCCCGAAGTCTGGTAAAGCCTCACATGACAATTCATCCATAATTATTAAGCGCGCCGTGAGATCAACTGGGATTTTCTAGTTTGTTGTCAGAATATTTCAAAAGACGAACGACCTGGATGCAGTTAGCTTCAGCGGTGATCGCCAAGTCAACTTGTAAAGACCAAAACGCACCCTTCTCCCTGTTTCTCACTGACTGACGAGTCCCTGAAGAGAGCGCTGTGTCAGACAGCAAAAGCCAGCAATTGCAAAACAGCTGTATAGTGTTAGAAAGGGGCAAAACATCTGTCTCTAGACAAACTGCTTGTTTTTGCCACTGACAGGTTCATGATGTTATTATACGAATTTGACGGCATGAAGCGACCGCTACAGATATAGATCTGTGCATGTTTCCTTTAATATCAGTAAATAATTTGTAGAAACAAACTTTCTTTACTTCTGTCTGCAGCTCAAACTCAGCGGAGTACAGATGGGGTCCTGTATTCTTATGTGTGTGCGGGGCAACTGGACCTTGAGTAGATTATTTTGAATAGTTTTTAATTTTGTGACCAACGATTTGCTCTAAGAACCATTAAAATGTTTGGGTTTTTTAAGTCTGCCCCATTTTTCATGCTGCATTGGGGTCTAATGGTCGCATGGCCTCCAGCAATCAGCAGCAGATATTAAATCAAAACGTGACTACCTCAGACGAGAAGCTTAAACTGGATCGTGTTGGGATCATCCAGCAGGGCGCCGATTTACTGCAAACCTCAAAATCAACGTTAAAATGGTTCATTGACCACAAATTCTAAGTCGTTTCCTGACTCTCCCAGTCTTAAGATCTTAGATCATGTGGGGTATCAGCAGAGAACAAGAGTCCACATGCCTGGTGTTAAGATTCTGTTGGAGGAAAAGATCTCAGATCGTTTGCCATGTGTTCTTTAGCCTCATTAGAGGAAAGCATTATATTTGTTTTTACTGTAAGCCAGGAGAGTAACCTCACACTTGGTAGATTAAAGGTGAGGAAACGCCCGGAATAGGTTCCGAGTCCACTGCAGAGCAGACAATCCCATTCAACACAAATTTCCATCTAGTGCCAATTTAAAACCCCCAATTCTTACATGTTTGTGAACTAAGAAATCAAGTCAAATGTGTGGAGAACATACAAACTTACACATAAAGAACACTGGTCCACCCTGGAACCCAAACCACGAGGACAACAGTATTACCCACTGCACCTACATAATATTTAAGGTTGGTAAATTAGTTATTAACTAATAACACCAGATTTTAGAGTTAGACAGAAATACCCCCCCCCCCTCAAACCCACCCCACCCCAGAACCAAAAACCCTTAGTTACCCATCGAACAATGCTTCTTCATTTGCGTTAGCCGGAATGACCGGTCACATTGCTCTGGTTTTAGCATGTACTACGACAATCACGGTTCCGTTCATGCCCCCGGCACAGTTCCAAAGCTACCCACTACAGCATGGTCCTGCTTAGTCCTACGTCTCGCTAGGTTAGCCATCATCCCCCGCTCCCAAGCTTGACATCCACATCTGAAAGCAATTCCAGGTCTGTGTGTGGGGGCTGTTAGATTCCAACGAGACCCCCTCACCGGGAAAGTGGAGGGAGGTAGCGTTGGAGGGAAAATGTGGGAATGGCAATTAAAGCATCCCTGGGCTTTTGATGCAATTCCCGAAGGAGTTCGTCAAAGCAGGAATAATGGCACGTCTGATCCCGGCGATGGCGTATCTTCACCCTTCTGCCGTCGCTCGGTTTCTTTTACAAGCGTGTGTCATTTCCTCATTAACATTCCGGGAAAGAACCTCTCCTTTTCAAAGTTCAAACAAATATCCTAACGTGATAATGCCGTCAGTTGCTCCCCTAAGATTTCCAATCAGGCGTGGAGTTATTGATTACATTAGACGAAGAAAACGGTAGAAGGAATGCTTCTATTATCCAAGCTCCAGGTTAAGGTAACATAATGGGTGCTGTTTTAGCGATGGTATGATGGCAATGAGCATCGTGTGCTTTGTGCAGGGTGGGGGATAGGACCCCATGTCTCAGTAAACGCAGAAGGGAACATTTTTGCCACTGAAGCCGAAGGAACTTTCAATAACTTTAATTCTAAACATGCCTTACCTTTAAGGTTGTAACTATTTCCGTGAGCTTGGAGATGTGCGTGTAGGTGCCAGATTTATAACCGCGACAGGCAGCCAGTCGCGTTGCTGTGAACACATGTGCTTGTTTCGCTGATGGATTAATGGAGCTATGATTCACCCAACATTGATGCTTTATGATAGCGCTGGCACGAGAAAAGAAAGAAGCACACTCAGGATGAATGCTTTACATCATGGCCTTTACAGACTCATTTCCAGACAACAGCTCGTTCCGTGACCTTGAGACAAATATGGCTCCAGAGGCTCCCAAAGAGAGCGGGGAAGAGACGGAGAGAGAGACAGGAGGCCCCAATAAAACGCACCCACTCAATGGGTTGACATCCACACTCACGGCACTTTCCCCCGCCGAGCTGCTGGAGTTCATAGTGTCTTATTTGGTGGCCTGAACGCTCCTGTAACTTGAAGCAGGTGGCGAGAGGCATTAGCGCGGTGCCGGGAGCCTTAACTGTCATACTGCGGCACGGTTTAATCGGATGAAAGGGGCTGGAGATTAAATGGGACCTGAATGGAGATCCTCCAAAGGCAGGTCTTGATTTATGAAGGCAGCAGACGGAGGTGGCAGCATGACGAATGGCGTGTGGAAGAATGGGAATGTCATTTCGCTTCTCTGTGTGTGAATGAATTTGAAATGAGCCACTGTGAGATGGGAGCAATGTCCATGGGAAACATTATCACTGTGCGGTTTATGCAGCCGCAGCACGGGCCGGAGGGCGTGGTCCTGAAGATGTGCGTTTGATGAAGTAAGCCACTTAGAATGCATTACGTAAGTGCTATTTGAATAGAACATTACGTATTGTGCAGGTGGCTTTTTATAGGAACGACATGCTGCTTCTGGTGGAGACCTGCTCGTAAGGCGGGTGGAGGTCGCGACCCACCAGTTGAGAATCACTGTGTAAGATGACCAAATGTAATGTAATGTAAACGATGTGATGCAAGAAGGCCTGAGGATGTGGGAACCACGAATACAGGATTGTAAAGGCAAAACGAATCCAGACGGGCGGCAAGGTGGCTTAGTGGTCAGCACTAGGGATTCCCGGTTCGAATCCCCATCTGGGTGGAGTTTCCATGTTCTCCCCGTGTCTGCGTGGGTTTCCTCCGGGTTCTCCGGTTTCCTCCCACAGTCCAAAAACATGGATCAAGTCAATTGAGTTCTCCAAATTGCCCCATATAGAGTGTGTCTGTGAGTGAGTGTGTGCCCAGCGATGGATTGGCGTCCTGTCCTGGGTCTATCTGCCCAGCGCCCAAAACGTTCTCCCCTGGATGGGCATGGGGAACCCCCCGCCCCCCGCAACCCTAAAAAAGAGGATAAAGCGGAAGATAATGAATGAATGATGAATGAATGAACGAATCCAGACGGGCTCCAGAGGTGATGTTACCAAGACCTCAGTAGGCTGTCCAAACGTTCCTGCATCCATTTTGTTTTCATGTGAATAATAACCAACGCATCGGCATTGACAGATGTATCCTTTCATGTTTTAATGTCCAGATTTACAGAGTTGTCTCGGACTTTGCTCTCACTCTGAAAAGGTAATCCATCTGAAAAGTGTATGCGAGTGTATTAGTATGTTTTAAGGGCACATAGGAAAAACAGATGCTTGATTAAAAGCCAGCTTCGCTCCCCCAGCAAGCGTTTAATCAAATCTGGACATGAAATCTACAAATGTACAACAGTGTCCAACGGACCGCAGGTGCAGCGCACACCGCTCGATCCAACACATGTTCCGTATCCATGAGAGAACCCAGAGCTGGAGCCGACGCTCTACTACATCCGTCTCTGCCAAAATGCGTGATTCTCATCTGAAAGCCTCTTTTATGTTAGACTAGTTGTAGTTTTTCCTTCTTGGTGTCTGGGTGACAACCACAGGGTAGCATTTCTGGGTGGGTGTCAGCATTATTGTGTGATCTCCGCATGTAGGCGTAATAGGAGTGACACTGAACTAGTGCAAGGCGTCTGGTCGGCCCCATTGGCTACATTCCTTTCCATCTGATATGGCCTCTTATCGGTCTGAGACGGAGGTGCTGAACAGGAGATGCGTGTTAGGCTTTAGAGTAACATCAACACATTCCTGTGCACATTCTTCACAGCCAGTGAAAACACTGCTGGCCCGATAACAGAATGGTAATCAAAACAGCGATAAATTGCTCCGGATATAAAGCGTGGCTAAGCAAAACGCTGGGGCCTTCAAACAAATAGTTTTCCTGCCAGCCCTAAATGCCCATAATACCCTGGGATGGGGCGATTTCTGCTCCACTGGAGGCACCGCTATGGCTACATCTCCCTCGGTTGTCCCAACTTACTACAACTATGTAACAGAACGTAACCATATAACAATACAATGCTCAGAAGATATACAACAGTGAATCTCGAGGCAGGGTCTGGGTTATTGATTTAGGGTTCTTTAAAAGGTGTAGTGTTCCACGGTGAATCGACAGCGTGGGCGGGGTCACATCGGTGCTAAAGACTGCGTTTGTTGGGGCTTAAGGTGCAGGACTCGCTGAATGCCAGAACAAGTGGGTTTCGGCAGACAGGTGTTAGCATTTAGCTGATCTGCCCCCCTTTCACAAGCTCCACCCCATCATGCCCTCACCTCACAGTGAGTTTTTAAAAATGATGTAGTAATACAACAACCAACAAGCTATAAACCTTTTTATATTCTTTTTTTTCCTTATTCGTTATCCGAAATTATCCCTCAGAGCCTAAAAAATGTTCCTAAAAGAGCGAGTTTAATTTCTGTACAACAATATCATCTCAGTGATGAACCCCCTCCGCAGCGAGATACGGTTGACTCGCAGGGCCAGTGGTTCACCTCTTGACTTCACCATTCCTTCCAGCTTGTTAAAACCCCGAATCACGCTGACTTTAGCAACGCAGTGTTTTATAGTCTCGGAAAATGGATGTCACAAACATCCAATCAATCAGCACTGAGTCAAGAATATGAATATTCCCTGTGGTGGTGTGTCACCATGCTGTCATTGCGGTTGACGAGCACCAATCAGGGGTTGCAGGCCGACAGATCCGTCCTGGCTCTAAACGGCCGAGGAGATTTTCCTGGAAGCACAAATGTCGAAACTCGATCGCACGGCTACAACAACACAACTCGGCGTTTTTTTGAAGACTGAGATCTTAATGCAAGGATCAGTAACCAATAGCGCAAACATGCTTTCGCTTAGAACCCTCATATTTTGGCGCGCGGTGTGGAAACATTTCCGTCGAACGGTCGAATAGCGCTCGAGTTTTGAATTCATTTGGACGTCCTTAATTGTTTTTCCATATACAATATTCATAAGGTCTCAAAAGACATGCTTTCCAAGTAATCAACACAACAATGGGATACGTCTCCTTCCATCGGAGGAGTCGGACTCGGTTTCAGAAGCGAGTCCACCAGCCTTTTGGACGGAACTGTATAAGAGTTTATTGCCTGGCAGTGTTTTGTTAACCCCTGCTGATAACATTCGTTTCATATCAGGTCTCGAGATCATTAGGCGATTTTGCTGCAGATTCCTGGAGAACGTTGATTGAATCCCTCCAGATTGATCCGCCATAGGGAACCACATCGGTTTATTATTGGTAGGCAGCTGGATAGAAATCTGTGAAAAGGCTTGGACGGATTATTTTCCCTGCACAGGCGGCTCCACATAGCATCACGCTGGTAATTCAGACCATGGGGAAAAGGTTGTATGGTGGGAGAGGGCAGGCTTATCGCCGATCCGCCATCTCCTTTCCCTACCTCTCACACTTCAAAGTCTGGTAATGAGAAGCATCTGCGCCTTGCAAAGCCCGAGGAAGTCTTTAGTGATAGAGGGAGATGGAGATAAATGAAGGGAAACGTGGCGAAGCCGAGGTTTTAGACGAGGCTCAGGGGCAGAACCAGGTCTGAAAGTGTGTGGGTTCAGTACGGGCTCGATTCGGGACGGGGCCGCCTCACGTTGGCTCAGCATGGTTTCGGGCTCCTGCCGAGCCATCTGATCCCACGCTCGCTCAGCGAGGGGCATTCACTTTGTGAGGCTAATCTCCTCAAACTGACTTTCTGGCTCGCTCCTGCTGCCTTCTGATCTACTGCACTAATCAAAAACAACTCATCCTTTCACTTTCCATCAGACCAGGATTATGTGGGGAAACATGACTCTTGCTGGGATACAAGTTGGATTTGATCATATTTACTGTCATAATATTCATCATGTGATGCTGTGATGTCGTGCCCGCATGGTATTCGCTGGTATGAGTTTAGAGTTTAGGACTGCAGAGCTTAAATGAATAATCCAGCATTTAAAACCGTGTTCCTGTTTGTGTCTGTATGTCGATGTGAATGACAGTTTCCCCTTTATGACGGAATCACTTTATAATGCACTGACATAAATACAGTAAAAGAAATGTGCAACTGCAAACACGCAAAAGGCATGTACTCACTCTCTTAAATATTTATGGGTGCGTTTACTCATTCATTCATTCATTATCTTCCACTTTATCCTATATTAGTGTCGCGGGGAAGGGGGGGGGGTTCCCCATGCCCATCCAGGGGAGAATGTCTCGGGCGCTGGGCAGATAGACCCAGGACATGGCACCAATCCATCGCTGGGCACACACTCACTCACACAAACACACTCTATATGGGGCAATTTGGAGAATTCAATTGACTTGATCCATGTTTTTGGACTGTGGGAGGAAACCGGAGAACCCGGAGAAAACTGGGACACGATGGGGATTCAAACCGGGAATCCCTAGTGCTGAGAGGAGAACGTGCTAACCACTAAGCCACCGTGCCGCCTGGGTGCGTTTAAACGTGTTGTAATGTGTAATAAACCAATCAGCATGTCGTTTGCCCTTCCTTTCCAGAGCCAGGTGGCACTCTGACTTTGGCTGATTGCTATTTTAACTACCTGGACTTAATGCACTGGTTCTCCAATTTCAGTATAGTGTAGACTTTGTATATAAAACAGACGGTCGCCGGGGTGTAAGATACAAAAGAGCATTGTGACGCACCCTGTAGGCGGTAAGATAGCACCCCAAATGTCTATTAAAGGTAAAGTGACATAAGCATTAAGTTTCTGATGTGAATGTAAGTTACAGTCAGTGTTCTGTGAACATTTACGGAAAGTGTTTTCTTTTCTGAGCCAGGGAGAGTGAAAAACAGTTTGACAGAGTGCAAATTACAACTTGGCATCACAGTAAGCACTTGTATCCTTCCACTTTGATCTGTGTAAAAGCTCGGATTATCAGATCCCATGACCAGGCAGTTTAATCGAAGCAGTAAACCATGGTTCCACGTTTCCACAGTTTGATACTGATAGGATATCTCGTTAAATGAATCGTTTGAAAGCAAGGAACAAAATAATGGAAGGAAATCAGCAGACGTTTTAAACAAAATAATGATTTTTTTTT
Source organism: Corydoras sp. C115 (assembly GCA_019802505.1). Lineage (NCBI taxonomy): Eukaryota > Metazoa > Chordata > Actinopteri > Siluriformes > Callichthyidae > Corydoras > Corydoras sp. C115. The sequence goes on from JAFMOC010000031.1 coordinate 1,577,016, forward strand.
CATTCTGCTCTCTTCATTTCATATAAGGCATGATGACTGGGAGCCGCGTCGAGGCATTACGTGAAATCAGCCTATTCCAAGGAAACGGCAAGAGAAAGTAAAGAATGCTTGTTGTGTCTTTGATTTCCGCCGCACAGCCCTTCAGTCCCGAAAACAAACTTTAAATCCCGGAAATGGGACTGAAAATGGGGCAGAAAATACAGCCTTGGCCAAATAAAGTCACCACCTGGACGTAACGCCGAACTGGGTTTGCTGCAGTTGGTCAGGTCTGGTTTCAGCAACATTATAAGGTCATAAGAATGAGGTCAGCTGACCTGAATAAACCGAACCACCAGGCTATTCCATCAATAGATCCAATGGATTCCAAAATGATGATGTCCGGATTAAATCGAGGCTCAAAGTGTGAAAGAGAGGTTCAGGGAGCATGAGAAATCATTCTTACACATGGATGAGCCACCGAAGTCCAGACCTGAACCCCATTCAGAATCTTAAAGATGTGCTGGAGGAGACAGTGGATCAAATCTCCATCATTAATACAGGATCTCAATCTCATCTTCTGGTTAATCCTAAATGAGGGTTGCACATTCTTTTCCTGAAAAACCCCGAGCGGGGTGCATCGTTTACAGCCATAATCATTCATTAAAGTGGTCACTGCTTCCTGCTTCACCAGGGCAATTTCCTCTTCTCAGGACCGGACTCGTGGATGAAAGCCAAGAGTTATGGACACGACTGCGACTAAGACCAGGCCAATGTTGTAAATCTGTGATGTCACAGAGGAAGATCAAATGCGCGACACGGAAACAGTGCCGCGGTGACTCTGAACCCCGCAGTACTATAAACAACGCCGGACTGTAAATCAGCCGATTTGCCAGCTCTGTATGATAAACACGTCCGGATGCTCGTGACCTTAATTCATATCTGAACGACGTGCCGAGCGCGGAATCCCTTTTAACAAGTTAGACCTCCCTGAGATGTTATTACAGATCCAATATTTATAGGTCTGCAGGCTTTTAAGTTAATGCAGAGTCGAAAAGACAGCCACCAGGGAGGCGAAGCCTTCTTTTTTTTTTAGCATAAACCCCATCAGTGATCTAAAACAGTTTCCGAGGCCGTTCCCATCAGAGGAGCCATCTTATCTGGTGCGGCTCTGATAAGTCCGTTGATTTGAAACAGAACCGGAGTTTGGTTTTTATTCTTAGAAGCCTGGGACTGTTATTCTGAGGCAGTTCTGATGCTGTGGTTGACGTCTGATAAGCACGAGAGGCTAATTGCTTTGACTGGTCACTATGCTATTGGTGGACGCATGCAGTGTAAATATACAACCTAATGAGAGGCCACTCCATCACTGTCCATTACACACATAAACTTCACTGCCGAGTTCAACAATTAAATCCAGAGCTGGTCAATGGACTCATGGAGCATTTTCTCCAGACAGTTGAGAGACTGTCTGCCTCCTGTAGCGTCTGACTGCTTAGGACCGGGCGGGGCAATCCATTTTCTCAAGGGGATATATGAGAAACTGGGACTGGTGTGGAGGATGGAGCCAATAGGCTGCGTGCACTGGACATGTTTATTTAATATTATATATATATATATATATATATATATATATATATATATATATATATATATATATATATATATAGGTGGCACGGTGGCTTAGTAGTTACCATGTTCTCCTCTCAGCGCTAGGGATTCCCGGTTCAAATCCCCATTTTGGTGGAGTTTCCATGTTCTCCCCGTGTCCGTGGGTTTCCTCCGGGTTCTCCGGTTTCCTCCCACAGTCCAAAAACATGGATCAAGTGAATTGAATTCTCCAAATTTCCCCATATAGAATGTGTGTGAGCGAGTGTGTGCCCAGTGATGGATTGGCACCCTGTCCTGGGTCTATCTGCCCAGCGCCCGAAACGTTCTCCCCCCCCCGACCCTAGTGTAGGATAAAGCGGAAGATAATGGATGTATGGTTTTATATATACATATATATATGCATGTATATATTATTTCATGTAATGTAATTTAATTTAATTTAATGTAATTCTTGAACAGATTGTGATTTAGGCAAGACATGGTGGTGCTTTGTAGCTCCACCCAATATATTCAACTCTAATCTAAACTAGCTGTTGAACTGTTAAAATGGATCATGTTTTTTACATAATTCTATTCTATTACACATTAAGCCTCGACTGAGTGTACTTTGTGTTTTTGAAGGTGTAATGTGACAGAAAGTGAAAGCTCTGAGAGGCTGTAATGACTGTGAATCACGTAAGCCGCACGCAAGATGGATAGGAGCTGATTCAGTAGCAGGATGCCCTCCGGTGTACAGCTTCGACTCGAGCAGGTGGAACATATTAATGAAGGCAGACCTGTGTATCTTACGGAGCGTAATCAGAAGCATATAGCCTAATCTGAGCTTGAGGGGCTTCTTTTATAGGCCTCAATTTAAGCATCCGCAGAGAGTTGGCACATTTAACATCTCATGGAATCATGTCAAATTCCCATTTCCACATTTTATCCCGTAACACTAGCGCCATTGTTAAAGCGCCGTGTTCTGCGGTAATCGCCATTCGGGTTTCCAATGCAAGTTGCAAAAGTGCTGAGATCTCTACGCAGTGCCACAAAGTAGGCCAACCAATCCAGTCCAATCAGCCTCAAGACTATTGCACTCGCGTAGCACAATTGTGGGTTTATGGACTGGAGTGCTTCCCTATTCATTCGATTCACCACACAGCTAGCATTTGCTCAGCTCAGCCCTTTCCTGTCGTTCGTTTCTACGCTCTTTTGTACAGTAAAGCCGCTGTAAACATAATAAGGCCTGATTTAGCACAGGCTTCGGTGCCCATGCTAGACCGCTACTGGCTTGCTTGCTGAAGGATAGAGTTCCCACTGCCAGTCAGTGCAGAACATTGTTATCCTTGGGCCGGGGCCACCCCGGGCATTTCCAGCTCATTCAAAGCAAACAGCACCACAGCTGCTAAACTCTTTCCTCAATGCACGAGCACTTGGCATTCGACCTTCACCTTCCAGGGTCCTCCTCATAACGCCGAGGTTTTTTAATTTTCTCATGTTGACAAAGTCCACGCGAGAAAAGGCGGCCATTGTCCGGGTCGCGTCGAGCCTCCGTGTGATTCTAGCCTCTCGGAGCTGAAAGGCTTTCTCCAGCTACCTCTCAACTCCTGAATGAAAGCCCCCTACCCTTCCTGCCCCACTGCCATTCTCTCTCAGACAAAAATCACCCTGTAAGTTCGGGTTAATTAAAATGCCTCTCTGGAGATTTTAAACTTAGCTTTTTTCCCCCCCTCCGTGTCTCGCTGCGCATCCCCCTCCCCAGACATTTCTTTGATTTAAATCTGCGAAAACTCTCCAAAAGATCCACTTGTGTTGCAGTTGGCTTTCTTTCGCCTTCCTCGTAAGGGAGAGGAATGGCTGGGGTAGCCAAGCAGTGAAGTGGAAGACTTAGCAGAGATGGGAAAATTAATTTGAAAAGTTTTGGTCAGCCAAACTTTGAGGGATAGAAAAAAATGGGGGGGAAAAAAAACGCCAACACAGAGGCAATCACATTTTTGTGCAGAGATGGATGGTGGCCAGGACAAGGTCATCCCCGTCGACCGAGACTGCAGTGTCTGTGAAGCTCTCTGATAGCTACAAATGACTCTTGCTAATGGCTGCTGCTGGCCAAACTACTTTTGCAGAGTGAACTTGATTGCATATTCCTGACGGTCGTCTCTGCAGAGGCTGAAGACGAATGCTCGGAGGACATCCGTATGTAAATAACCCGGTCTTCGCGGTTGGCCGGCGGGGCATTGCAGCTGGCCTGCATGTGTTGGACCTAATAACCATCTCAGCGCTTAGTGTTAATTACAGATTATTACCAAAACCATAAACCCTTGCTATTCGCAGCGTTTGGTTTAATCCTGACTTTGTTGTCTGTTTAAGCACCGGATGACGAGCGAAACCCCTCCAGGTTCTAATGCTCTGTTGTTAGGGTTTACAATCCGACGCCGGGTACTGAAGGTGGAAAATTACAGATTACATTTCGGTGCCGTGTGTGCACAGTTGGTAGTGAGGCGAGAGCAAATTCAACTCGACACATCACTAGAACGCTGGAGAACAGTTCAAAGCAGTGGGTTTATCACAGCGCGCTGAGACAATGCGACCCGACCACACCGACATCCTCGCTTCTCTGTCTTTTATATTCCAGTAGGCGGAACGGCGAAAGCGCGAGCGGCCCACCCCGCCGTGCAGCCGTTTGTATTTAGGTGCATGATAACTCCCGGGTAAATTGGATCATCAATCATCCAGCCCTACTACAGGGGCGGGAAGAAAAAAAAAAGTTTTACATTGTGATGCCAGGGTTGAGGCCACATGTGTAACTGTTTATAGGCTAATTCTGATAGACGCACAGGGAATAGAAGGGCACCAGATAAACCTTCACCCAACAGAAACGTCTGATCAAGCATATCTCGCATTCCATAAAGCACCATAATTGTGTTCTACCTACGGCAACAAGGTTCCGCAGGGATCACGCATCCCCCCGGTGAGTTCAGTTGGCTGTTTCTGTGAGTAAACATAACGCAGGACGTTGTCACGGTGAATAAACCTGTAAAGCCAAGCAGAATCGCTCAGCCCACAGCAAACAGCTCTGGAAATGGAGAACCAGTGAAGGCGAGCGTTTCAGGAGGAATGCTTGCGTTCGGAGGCTGGACATCAAACAGGGAAAGTCTTAACATCAGCGCAGGGGCAGAGGTCAAGCCTGTCAAGGAAGCAACCTCAGGTTGACCATAACCAAGTGGGGTTCTAGAGGTTCTTGCTATTGGAATGCATGTAGAACGACAAACAAATCATACTCCAAAGGCTCTGGCACATCTGGAGATAATGTTTTTCTTTATGTGTTTGTCTTTCATGAAGGGAGGACACATGTCAGAACTGGTGCACTTTGCTCAACCACAAATATATGTTGCTTATCTTCAGATTGTGTTCAAACTGAGTTGGAGGGAGGGGGGGCGAGGTTGGGTGGTTCTAGCTATCCGAGACCTTCCCCAAGGTCTTAACAAGTTTCCAGGATGCTAGGGGCTATTTCGCCCAAATTTTCCCTCGATTGCCCTGCCACGCCTCCCCACAGCCCGTCCCCCACCGCCTCCTTTACGACCTGGACGATGAGCAGGTAATTAAGCGTTTTGCGCAGCAGCTGCCTCGGCCCGTCGGCACGGTCTCTTTCGTGGCGTCACAAGCCCGGGTCTCTGGCTGCTCCGGCTGCAGGATGCTGCGACGGAAAGCGTCCTTTCTGTTATCTCACAGCGGCTCGCCGAGGTGCCAGACGACAGCAAACGACTTCCCGTCTCTGCGCCATTCAGTTCACACCCGTAAGAACAAGGGACGAGACGATTAATCGTTTCTGCGAATAATCATGATTGAAAATGGTACGATTCATTTATCGTAAGAGCGACTTACGAAAAAGAGGTTTAGACCGACTCACACAGAACGAAAACAAAGATAGACTTTTAAATCGATTTGAATATGTCCTTTAAGAGACAGATTTCTTTTTCTTTTTACTTTGATTGTTAAACTAAATAATTCTGCATTAATATACAGCAAAAGCCCGGCATTGTATTGTTTTAATTATAGTATATTAATCATAATAATCAATTAATCGGGTGGCACTATGGCTTAGTGGTGGGTTATCATGTTCGAATGCCAATCTGGGTGGAGTTTCCATGTTCTCCCCGTGTCCGCGTGGGTTTCCTCCGGGTTCTCCGGTTTCCTCCCACAGTCCAAAAACATGGATCAATTGAGTTCTCCAAATTGCCCCATGTAGAGTGTGTATGTGTGAGTGAGTGTGTGCCCAGCAATACATTGGCGCCCTGTCCTGGGTGTATCTGCCCAGCGCCCGAAACGTTCTCTGCTGGATAGGCATGGGGAACCCCTCCATGACCCTAGTAGAGGATAAATCGGAAGATAATGGATGGATGGATGATCATGTAATCATGATTCTTTTCTTAGACAATAATCGTAGCATCAAAATCTGTAATGGTCTCATCCCTGGTTGGAACCCCATGGCAACGGACCGTACATAAGATCCGTGATGTGCGCTGCCAAACGCTCGGTTTGGTTAGGCGAAGGAAATCGGATGAAATCCGCGGGTCGTAAAACAAGCGTCGCCATCGCATTTTATGTTCGGAGGCTGACTTTCCCAGTCCTGCTCGAGCATAAAGGAGGAAAATCATTTTCCACCGAGGGAAATGAGAAGTACGTCTCAGCTCTCAGTACCCAAGCCACAGAATGACAATGCTCGACACACACAAGATGACAATGAGAGAGAATTTATGGGCTGAGAGCAAATCCATATAAGACAGCTCCTCCACTTATCCGGGATGGAGATAGGCTGGAAGACTGACGTAATTGCTGGAAAGTTTGAACTTCTCTTCATGTTTAAGTACTCTATTAAAAGAACCTCTCAAGTCTAAATGGTATGCTAATGGCCCCCTTTTTTTCGGAGGGGTCTTTGGCCAGCCTGTTCCTGTTCCTCTGTAGCTTTGGGGGCCCGGTGCACCGTGGACATGCCAAGTTTCCTTACACAGCATCGTGTAGGATAACTTATATAATTGTCTCGGTTTAACACAAACCTGCTGAGCTGACAAGACTCGCAGCCATGCCGCTGAAATCACCATCCACAATAATAAGACTAGTCCAATATTTGGATTGGTTACAGGTTCTTTAAATGAATATCCTTAATAAGTCTGTCTCTGCAACCGATTTGCAAGCCTGTTTCCCAAAAGCAGCGTAAAAAGAAGAGTTTATGTCGAACATATTGTCTTTACATGGTGTTTCATGAATTCTTTGCTCAAAGGTATTTGGAAATGAAACCGTCATTTATTATATGGAAAGAATTTGTGGTTATGAGGAAGCAACAATGGCATATAAACTCAACAGCGATGGCTTTGTTTGAACTGAGGACAAACAACAAATTAAGGAATATGAAGCGTCTTTCACTTTTTTTAGTGGTTAGCACGTTCTCCTCTCAGCACTAGGGATTCCCGGTTCAAATCCCCATCTGGGTGGAGTTTCCATGTTCTCCCCATGACGCGTGGGTTTCCTCCGGGTTCTCCGGTTTCCTCCCACAGTCCAAAAACATGGATCAAGTCAATTGAATTCTCCAAATTGCCCCATATAGAGTGTGTCTGTGTGATTGAGTGTGTGCCCAGCGATGGATTGGCGCCCTGTCCTGGGTGTATCTGCCCAGCGCCCGAAATGTTCTCCCCTGGATGGGCATGGGGAACCCCCCCACGACCCTAATAGAGGATAAAGTGGAAGATAATGAATGAATGAATAAATGAATGAAGCGTCTTTCAGATTTTTGACCCAAAGTCCAGCTTACTGTTTAAAGACTGTGATATCTGGAGCTTTAACGCTCCCCTCACAGAAAGCACGTCTCACTCTCCACCTGAACGACAAAAAGCAAAAAGGCAGAGCTTCTTGACACCTGGTCTACATTTCCAGGGTTGTGGCCATGTGTCGGGGGTTTGTGGAAAGCACATGGTCCACAGCCCGGCTTCACCCTTCCACCAGCCGAGTTCAAGAAATCAGCTCGCTGTGCCGAATTGAGCTGCAGCTTTGGGTTTCTAAAGCAATGGCAGATGGAGCTCGACCGTCCAGACCGAGTGAGTGAAATGAAGAGACAGATGAGAAGTCCTTAAGGTCAAAACAAGTGGAGGAAGTGAATTAGCCCGGCAGCTGATTTAATCCGTTTGGTCTGTTGAACAAACCAAGGCTCGGCTTGACGGCTACATTAAGAAGCAAAGTGCAACCGAATAACCCTGTGACCATGTGATCAGAAATATAGTACCAGTCACAAGTTAGGACACGCCCCCTTCCTGCTCCATCCTCTATTTCCTCCACTTTCCATATAGCTGGACTTTGTAGTTTTATAATTACAGACTGTAGTCCATCTGTGTTCTATGTTGTTGGCTCTCAGGAGCATCACAGAGCAGGTATCATTTGGCTGGTGGATTGTTTATTGTCAGTTCTGCAGTGACACTGATGTGGTGAGGGGGTTTTAGTGCAGCAGTGCTGCTGGAGTTTCATCTAAACACCTCAGAGACACTGCTGGGATAGGACTAATGCACCCACCAAATAATCCCTGCTCTGTGGTGCTACTATTGGGGTTCTGACCATTAGAACAGAGTAAAGTGGACGTACACAGGAATGTCCCAGGTAGGAGGCTGCATGTGCTCCCTGTAGCTGCGTGGATTTACTCCTGGTTCTCCAGTGTTCTCCCACATTACTGAGACATGATGTCGGATACATTGGAGATAATAACTGCAATCTGATTGGATCGTTGGTGACCTACATCATAAAAACCTTCACCATGAAATTTCATTACCGTAAAATGACCTAAAGAGTATCTAAAGGTCAGACATGACCGAATGGATAACACACACACACACATACACGCACACACGCACGCACAGATTCTTGGGTAAATATTTGAATTTAAAGGAGAAGTGGTGAGGCCTGATAGCGATGCTGAATGAGAAACCTAAACTCACCACTGTGGGTTCTCTGTGAGCTGTTGGACGTCCTCCATGCCAAACTCTTCAGAACATGTCTTTATGGAAGTCACAGGGGGACAGACGCGCTGGAAACGAGACGGCCTTCCCTCAGATATAAACTTTCATTTCACAACTCGTTCCAAAACCATGTCTATTAATGTGGAGCTGGCTCCTGAACCCCCAGCTTTAACAACCCCACGACTTCCGGAGCGAGTATCTGCAAAGCCACTCGGAATGAAATTTAAGATCAGGGTTGCAAAATCAAAATAAAAGAGATGTAAGACCTTCCCCCCCCCCCCCCCCCCGCCCCCCATCGTCCCTAACAACGGAGAGCTGCCGTTGCTTTGATTTATTAAAACACAGTTACTCACTCTGACTGTTAAACGTCTTCAATTTTATATAATGTTATATACGAGCGGCGACACGGTGGCCTCATGATCAGCACGGCCGACTCTCAGATCCAGGTTCGAATCTTGATGAGTCTCCATGTTCTCCCCGTGTCCACGTGGGTTTCCTCCCACAGTCAAAGAACATGAAGGTGAATTGGCTGCTCTAAATTGCTCCTGGCGGCACGGTGGCTTAGTGGTTAGCATGTTCTCCTCTCAGCACTAGGGATTCCCGGTTCGAGTCCCCATCCGGGTGGAGTTTCCATGTTCTCCCCGTGTCTGCGTGGGTTTCCTCCGGGTTCTCCGGTTTCCTCCCACAGTCCAAAAACATGGATCAAGTCAACTGAGTTCTCCAAATTGCCCCACATAGAGTGTGTCTGTGTGAGTGAATGTGTGCCCAGCGATGGATTGGCACCCTGTCCTGGGTGTATCTGCCAAGCGCCCAAAACGTTCTCCCCTGGATGGGCATGGGGAACCCCACCACGACCCTAATAGAGGATAAAGCGGGAGATAATGAATGAGTGAATGAATGAATGAATAAATTGCCCCTATATAGCGTGTATGTGTGTGTGTATCTGTCCAGCGCCCAAATTGCTCTCCTCTGGCTGAGTTTGAGGAACCCCCCCACGACCCTAATGAGATGAAATGGACGGGTCGGTTCCCCGTTCACTGGCATTAAGGTGCCAAATCTGTGAACGCAGACTGAAGCAGAGTCTCGGTCAACGTTCCAACCAACCTTAATGTGGTTCTATTTCAGGGAGAATGCAAGTGTACTAAAAACCCCAGCTGTGTTTTATAGCTTGCAAGCAGGCACTCTCTCTCTCTCTCTCTCTCTCTCTCTCTCTTTTTTTTTTTGCTTGCACAAATTCCATGGTATTCAATCTGCCATCCAAAATCCAGATAAGAGTGCAGAACCAAGAGCAGCTCGTGTACAGCGTTCTGCAGAGTTAAACCACTTCCTCTGATATTCATAGCTGTTATCCAAAGAAGCCTGTCTGCATATGTAGGCAGTTATACTCATTTATAATAATGTTATTCCTATAAAATGTGCAGCGCAGGGTTTACATTTCCAGAACCCTGATTTTAAGCAATAAAGGACTTTTCGGTTCTTTTCTTTTCGTATTTAGTTCCACGTTCCTGTTACATCTGGTGGAAAATGTTACTTTTATGTCGGTACATAAAATAGTTGTATCATGAAAATGTAGTGGACATGGTGAAAAATGACATGCGCATCAGATTCAGTCTGATTGGAGAACGTGGGGGGAGAACGTGGCTGTGTACAGCGGGGTTTGTATGATTTAAAAACCGGGGGGAGAGTTTAAAGTTCAGTTTGATAGAGAACTGATCTTCTCAGATGCATAAGAATATAGACCCCATATGTGACAGGTGCCATCCGGCCCCCGCAGACCATGTTCACACATTTTGGTCTAAGATCTTCCAAACTTTATCGGAGATTGTAGGTAAGCCAGTTGAGCCTAATGCTTTAACTGCTTTATTTGGGGGAACCTCATTGGCATCTGTTTCATCTTCAACGGCTGATTTCATATCCTTTGTCACTCTCCTTGCCAGACGACTAATACTCCTCAAATGGACGTCACCTATACCTCCTTCATATACACATTGGATTAGAGACATTATTCGTGTCTTAAAATTAGAGAAGGTTCGGTATATTAGGACTGGCTCATTAAAGAAAGTCCACAAAGTTTGGGAACCTTTCTTGGACTATGTTACCAAAAATGTCCACTCTGGACTGCCCTTAATCAGCGGAGAATTTATTGTTTACCTTTCCCTGTGACTTCTCTCTAGTCTTGTACTATAAAGATGACCGGCCTACTATCTTTTCATTCATTCATTATCTTCCGCTTCATCCTCTATTAGGGTCGCGGTGGGGTTCCCTATGCCCATCCAGGGGAGAACATTTCGGGCGCTGGGCAGATAGACCCAGGACAGGGTGCCAATCTATCGCTGGGCACACACTCACTCTCACAGACACACTCTATATGGGGCAATTTTGCGAATTCAATTGACTTCATCCATGTTTTTGGACTGTGGGAGGAAACCGGAGAACCCGGAGGAAACCCACGCAGACACTGGGAGAACATGGAAACTCCACCCAGTTGGGGATTTGAACCAGGAATCCCTAGCGCTGAGAGGTGAACGTGCTAACCACTAAGCCACCGTGCCGCCCCCCCTACTATCTTATATCTTCTATTTATTTCTTTATTATTATTATTTTTAATTTCTTTTCATTTTTTGTTTATTATTTTATGTTACTGGTTATTATAAGTTTGTGTGTTGTCTTTATTTTTGTAATTAATACAGTACCTCTAATCATTATTTGTTTATGTATATATGTCTTTTGTGTTGTGGTTTAATGTTTTTAATGTTTAAACAATAAAAAGATTATTAAAAAAAAAAAAAAAAGAGAGAGAACTGGTCCATTTTAATCCTCCACTAAAGTTCCACATGCCCATTCAGGGGAGAACGTCTGGGCGCCGGGCAGATACACCCAGGACCCACACTCACACACACTATATGGGCAACTTAGCGCAGCCAATTCACCTTGAATCCATGTTTTTAGAGCCGAAGGAGAACCCAAAGGAAACCCACATGGACACAGAGAGAACAAGGACACTCCAGCTAGATCAGGATTCGAACCTGGATCCCCAGCTCTGAGAGGCGGACGTGCTAACCGCTGAGCCACGGCGCCGCCCTTCGCACAATTTCTCAATAAATAATAACTGCACCTTAAAATATACAGAAGCTGTTCCTCTGCAGAGGAAGCGGCCTCATGTCCACTTAAGAGACTCTAAATGATTCATGCGGGACGGTCTGCTGCTGTCTCACGCTGCTCCTCGAGATCAGAAATAAATCTGAGTTTGGCAGAATGTCCCTCACCTGAGGAAGGTTCCTCCTGGATGGGCACAGGAACCACCCCCCACCCCCCCAACCCCCCACGACCCTATTAAAGGATCAAGCGTATGATAATAAGGTCACTATCACTGTGACAGTACAGGTGAAGCTTTATGAAAACAGATGAGAACATTAGAAATGTATTATATCATTTATTCCGTTATTATTTCTGCACTGGTGGGTAATTGTCAGGTCTGGAGCCTCAGAACCAGCTCAGAAAATCGCTTGATTAACTCACACATCCGTCCCGACGTCCTGTACTCTAACCAACCAGACGGGGGCGCTGCGACTACAACATGAGCAGCAGCAAAGGTTGGACTTTGTGGTGTGATGGCAGCGAGTTAATAACACACGGTAGAACCAAAATAGCTTCAGAGAACCGGCTTTTTAAGCTTTTTTTTTTAAAGACCCACTGCCTCCCACTGCCTCCCACTGCACCAGGTTCTCCAAACCCACGCACACGTCCCACGAGCAGCCTGCAGAACACGTGACCCGGTGCAGGAGACAGGCGCACACCTGATGCTGCCGCAACCTGATGAGCCGCGCTCGTTTCATTCAAATTCATTTCATTTAATTTACCCCCCCCCCATACCCCCTCATACCCCCCACCCCCCCACACCCCCCACACCCCCTCATCTGCAAAAATAATCTCCTTTAAAAAAAACAGAACATGAAGAAGTCTTTAGTGAAGAGCAAACTTTGCGCATCTCTGGATGACATCACGCCGGAGAGCCAGTGGGAGTGTGGAGAAGAGTTTTAGGGGCTGGAAATAAGCGTGTGTGTGTGTGTGTGTGTGTGTGTGTGTGTGTGCGTGCGTGCGCGCGCGCTCTGCTGTAGACTGAACAGAAGGCATTAACTTTTTGAGTCCGTGCGCCACGCAAACTTTCCTGCGCGCTCGTGCCGTCAGCCCACGCGGATCGGGGGAGCGCGCGTTTCCGCGGCGGGACGGGGGTGAGACGTGAGGCACGCGCACTCTGGGACGCTTCTCTGTTTTTGGGGGGACATCAGGTTGAGGGCGAGCGGACAGAGGAGGCTGCCGGCGCGTCGGGATGCGCGTCTCTGAGCGGAACAGACGCGGCTGATGGGAGTTCCTCGGAATCAGGAGATATCAGACGTCCTCATCTGGTTCCAGTCTCCAGAATCTGGACCCCTGTAGTTTTGGAGCGTTTTCCGTCAGCGGACTTTGGGATAGTTTTGTGGGACGTGTCCTCGGCGGGACCATGGCACCGGCGGCGCGGCGCGGCTCTGGAGTGGCGCTGCTGTGCGCACTGCTGTGCCTGGTGGCGGTGCGCGCCTGCCCGCACAAGTGCAGCTGTTCTGGCTCACACGTGGAGTGCCAGAGCCTGGGGTTCAAGAGTGTCCCCAGAGGGATCCCCAGGAACACCGAGCGCCTGTGAGTGGCAAACTTTTATTACGTGGTTACACCGTCCTGCGGCTTGAGGGCAAATTTATACTGAGTTTAGGTTTGTTTTTTTATATATATATATATATATATATATATATATATATATATATATATATATATATATATTACCATTGAATTTTATTAAAACAAATATTTATATACTATTCATATGCATAACATTATATTTTTCGCATAGGATTATATATATATATATATATATATATATATATATATATATATATATATATATATATATATATATATTAACCATTTTAGTTTGGTCCTCACTTTGCAGCCTTCATTTTTTTTTAATAAAAAAATTAGAATTAGTGTTAATGAGATTTTTTTATACCAATTAACCAGAAATAACACTTGCAACGTTAGTCACCGGCTAGCAGTTCTACTTCATTCCAAAAGTTTTTAGAAGGTGAGAACAACAGGCAGTGTGGGTCAAGTTCCACACCCAAATCACCCCACCATGCCTTTCTGGAGCTTGAGAGCTTGGTGGACCGGGTTACAGTCTCAGAAAAAGAAACAGTTCCACCTTAAACCCTCTCACAGTTTGGCCATGCGAGTGTCCCGAACAAGCGAGTAGGTGTTTGTTTGAGGGGTGTGAGTATAACATGAAATAAATAAGATGAACCAGATTCCATCTCAAACATAAAGAGATCAGCATTCAAAAGTAAAAATGAAAAGGTATAATGAAATGTTTGGGAGAACAAAGGTTACCAAACAGATCGCCAGAATTGATCTCAGAGTGTTAGATTCTAAGTGCAGTGTTTATTTGGGGGGTTGATTTAAACTGTCGGTGTTAAATCACATCACTGTGGTCCGTTCTGCTATCCTGAAAGTTTCTAAAATGGTTTGGAGTTTGTTTCTGTGCAGTAGGTTTAGATCAGGGGTTCTGCTGCCTGATTATTTATACGGGTTCATAGTTTGGGTTCCAGAGTCGGTGTTGATATCTGTTTTCATATTCAATTCCATTTAGTCCTAAAGGAACTTTGCACTTAGAACGTAATGTATCTGCTGGAAACATGAATCCAGGTTTATCCAGACTCATGGAGAAGGGACCCGAACCCCCCTCCTCTCTCCCCCCACTGCATTTTTAAACTTTTAAACTTTTCTTCGTGTTCTGTTTACTGTGATATCGAGAACTGGATTTTTTTTGGGGGTGGTGCCGTGGTGGTGTAGTGGTTAGCACATCAACCTTTTAGCACCAGGTTTGATCCGCGTGGATTTTATCAGTCAGGTCATCCAGTTTCCTCCCACTATCCAAAAACATGGATTCAAGGTGAATTGGCTGCTCTAAATTGCCCTTATATAGTCTGTGTGTGTCTATGTGAGTGAGTGTGCGCCCGGCAATATATTGGCGCCCTGTCCTGGGTGTGTCTGCCCAGCGCCCGAAATCTCCCCCCCCCCCCGGTAGGGGATTAAGCAGAAGATAATGGAGATGAGATTAGTTTCTCGGGGTCGTTCTTTATTCTGAGCTCATTTTAATCCGTTAGAACCAACGCTGGACGAAAGCTTTTCACAGAACAGTTCCATGATGTTTAATATTAAAAGACAATCCTCTGGCAGGAGGTTTTTTTTTGGGAAACGTGGAATTAGCACTTAGTGACCTGTTAAGTCACGACGTCCCATGCGAAGTGCAGCGTCCCAGAAAACGTACAATCATCATTTATTTAAACCATATGGAACGAAACGTAAAGTCCACACACAGTGAGGAGCTGTCCTGGAGACAGGTTTGAAATGGTGTGTGTGAGCGGGTGATTAAGTCCCCATCTGTACATCAACGCCGCGTCACTGTTAGGAACATAAAGGCCAAATTGCAATAATTAAGAAATGATCAATTGGGCAGCTTGACTGTCCAGCTGGACATGAACGCACGAACTCCGGCTCGCTCCGGGACTTTAGGTGTTGCAACACCGCGGGTTTGGCCGCGCACCGAGATAAACGTCATTAAATCGCTCATGAAGCTAATCTTTAGTAACAATGCCATTATTAGAACGTGTGAAGTACGTTCTGCTCGCCGGACCATTTCAAGTGTGAACGTTTGAACGTTTGAACACTCGTTTGGTCCGAGATATGGAGCGGAAACAGACTTCTGATTGGCTTTGGGGTTGGCTCGAGTAGATGAGGTGAGTTCACAGCGTTGCTGGAGCTTGTTATTTGTGAAAAAGCTTCAGGATCTGAAACAGATTTGTTTTGAAATCATCTTCCACTTTATGATTTCAATAAAAGGAATTTCAGATGGTGAGCATTGTGATTGTGATGTATCGTAACACGCCTTCTAGTTATTGAATCCAGAAGTTTTCTTGAGTCCCATTGTAACTGGTGTGTACAACCAAATGCCTCACCGTGTTTTACTGACAACTGAGTGTTTAAAGTTTGAAGGTTGGGGATTCGACTCCGAGGTCCACCAAAGTTACCCTCATTGCTCGGGGGGGGGGGGGGGGGGGGGGGGGGGCTGTATCATTCCCAACTCTGTGTTCTGACCCAAACCAAGTTGGGATAAGCCGCTTTGGATAAAAAGATAAACTTTTGAATCTAAATGTAATATCTAAAAATCAAAGCACTTGCCGGGGTACAATTTGCATGTTCTCCCCATGTTTCCAGTAGTCTATAGACATGTAGTGTAGTACATGAGTAGTCTCCCATAGTCTAAAGACATGCAGCCAGGTTAAATTCACATAAGAAGTGAGTCTTGTCTTTTAATCTGTGCGTCGGTGGACTGGTGACCCGTTCAGGGTGTTTCCTGTCCTTCACTCGATGCATTCTTGGTTAGACTTCAGCCGCCAGTCACTCTAATTAAGATAAGCAGCTTAAAGTGGAATACAATGCATTCTATAATAGAAGCATCTCTACATTGATATGCAACCCATGAATCAGCTCAAGGACTCGGGGCTGCTTTAGTTTTCAGATACTATAACCAAACGTTTCATTAGAAACCGACGTGGTGGCGAAAACGCACAAGCACTGACCTGAGGATCACTTGACCTCTGCAACCCACTAAAGCCCCAAGGCTTTTCTAAAGAATTTCCATAGGGGGAACATAAATTTCAGGCCAGCCTCTCACTTACCCGAGTGTTTATTCGTTTACTTAGCCACGTTCGTCCCTGACTTGCTGGAAGCTGCGAGCGACAGCAGTCCTTTAAATACGGAGCGGCGTAGCGTATGCTTTGACGGCGGGTTAATACGCTTGTACGGGCCGCAGGATTAGGAAATAAGTCACTTACAAGTAGCCTAAAGGGTCAGAGCCCGAGCCTGACTTTTATTCCTTCTGTAAAATGTTTTCACAATCACTTAAAGTCCAGGTGTTGCCTGCCTCATTTCTCCAGAGAGTATTTTACACACTGCCACCGGTCCTGTAACACCCTGCAGTGTTGATTTAAGTGTAATGGATCCATCTGTGCCATATGCGAGCCTTTCGCCCCTCTGGTATCAAAGTACATAGTGCACAGAACGGCTGGATATTTAATCTACATGTTTCGAAATGCAGACAGACTAAAGACTGTATGAACGGACCCAGTGCTGGTTTCATAACGCTCAGCCGCCATCCTTTTTAGCAGCAATTCTAAAGCGGTAGGTGCGAGGGCATGATCTGGACGGGCCGTGGTCAGCTTAAAACGTAATTAATGAATAAAAATAAAAGTTGCGGCATGGTGACTTAGTGGTCAGCACTTCGCCTCTCAGCACTAGGGAATCCCGATTCGAATCCCCATCTGGGTGAAGTTTCCATGTTCTCCTCGTGTCCACGTGGGTTTCCTCCGGGTTCTCCGGTTTCCTCCCACAGTCCAAAAACATGGATCAAGTCAATTGAGTTCTCCAAAATTGCCCCATATAGAGTGTGTGTATGTGGGTGAGTGTGTGCCCAGCGATAGATTGGCGCCCTGCCCTGGGTGTATCTGCCCAGCGCCCAAAACGTTCTCCCCTGGATGGGCATGGGGAACCCCACCGCGACCCTAGTATAGGATAAAAGTGGAAGATAATGAATGAATGAATGAAAAATAAAAGTTAAATATTTCTTGCTCGTCTGATTTTGGATCAATGGGGAAAAAAAAAAAGTCTCAGAGAGGCAGGCATCAGACATGCAGCATTCCCGTTGCCATGGTAACCACTATTCATTTCTCAGTTATTCTTCTCTTTAAATTTGTGATGGTGTTAAGAGGCAGGATGGCAAAAACCAGAGTATTTCAATGTGGATCCTTTTGTCTGAACTGTATACATGATGTCCATGGTCTTTGGCCCTCAGTGGACACCTGTGTTCTGGTTGTGAGGAAGCACAGAGGAGAGCGACTCAGCAGAATCATGGTTATATTTGTCGATTTGGGGGTTGCATTTAGATTCTCTGGCTTTCGTGGTCTCTGCTGCCCTCCTGACCCCGATGCACCATATGTGAGATCTGACCATGCCAGCTGCCGGCTCTGCTTGTGGGCACAGACTTCAGAGAAACAAGCCAGGACTGGCAGCAAGGGCTGTGTGCCAGCACCGGCAACGTACCGCTTTAAGCCAAAAGCTCGGGCACCACAAGAGCAAAGTCTCTAATGTCTATAACGGGGGTCTGCCAAAAAGAAAGGCCTTCATGATGGTGGAACCTCCAGACATATTTAGATGACCTCAGGAACACTGTGTTTCAGAACATGAGAAATGGGGGCGAGGTGGTGGTATAGGAACCCCGGCTGATAGTTGGATGTGGTGTGTGTGTGTGTGTGTGTGGGGGGGGGGTGTTCCTTATGCTTAACTTGCAGAAAACAAAACAGGACAGCATGGAACCCTGCGTAAGGCCAGTGAAAAGAATTTGTCTTCGGTTGGATTCATGATGATGAAGTTCAAGATTTACATTTAGTCATTTAGCAGACACTTTTATCCAAAGCGACTTACAAATGAGAACATCACAAGTCAGAAGTTATGGAGAAAACCAACTATACTGTAAATTCATCAAACCTGATTGTTATTTGATGCTGTGCCCCCCCCCCCCCTTTTTATTTTATTTTTTATTTTCCTACAACAGGTATTTGTTAAAGAGATGCGTCTTCAGTTTCTTAAAATTGTTTAGTGATTCTGCCTTATGGACAGAGTTGGGAAGATCGTTCCACCATTTTGCAGTGGTGAACGCCACAGAGTGAGAATCAGCTCCTCGGTGAGGTGGAACCACCAGGCGGCGATCATCACTGGAGCGAAGTGAACGAGTCGGAGTGTATTTTGAAAAGATAGAGTGAAGGTAGGAGGGGTCAGATCCAGAAATGGTTCTGTAGGCCAGAGTCAGTGACTTGTACTGAATGCAGCAGCTACAGGGAGCCAATGGAGGGACATGAGTTCTTGAGTTGGTTAAACACAAGTCGGGCTGCAAAGTTCTGAATCAGTTGAAGAGGTCTGATTGTGAAAGCTGGGATACCGGCAAGTAGCGCATTACAATAATCGAGCCGGGATAGGACTAGGGCTTGACTTATGAGAAAAACTTATGAGCAAGTGCCCACAACTGTGCAAAAAAAGCAATATTTACAAATATAAGAAAGAAAATATACAATAAATTTGAAATGAATTTAAAATATAAAATGAATGAAAGGCGGCACGTTGGCTTAGTGGTTTAGCACGTTCTCCTCTCAGCACTAGGGATTCCCGGTTGGAATGCCCATCTGGGTGGAGTTTCCATGTTCTCCCTGTGTCTGCGTGGGTTTCCTCAGGGTTCTCCGGTTTCCTCTCACAGTCCAAAAACATGGAACAAGTCAATTGAGTTCTCCAAATTGCCCCATATAGAGTGTGTTTGAGTGAGTGTGTGCCCAGCGATGGATTGGCACCCTGTCCTGGGTGTGTCTGCCCAGCGCCCGAGACGTTCTCCCCTGGATGGGCATGGGGAACCCCACCGCCACCCTAATAGATGATAAAGCAGCTGATAATGAATGGATGAATGATCACAGTTAAGGGCGGCACAGTGGCTTAGTGGTTAGCACGTTCTTCTCTCAGCACTAGGGATTCCCGGTTCGAATCCCCATCTGGGTGGAGTTTCCATGTTCTCCCCGTGTCAGCGTGGGTTTCCTCCGGGTTCTCCGGTTTACTCCCACAGTCCAAAAACATGGAACAAGTCAATTGAGTTCTCCAAATTGCCTCATATAGAGTGTGTATGCGTGCGAGTCTGTGTGAGTGAGTGTGTGCCCAGCAATAGATTGGCGCCCTGTCCTGGGTGTATCTGCCCAGTGTCTAAGACTTTCTCCCCTGGATGGGCATGGGGAACCCCACCGTGACCCTCATAGAGGATAAAGCGGAAGATAATGAATGAATGAAAAATGAATGAGGGTTAAGAGCCCCGCTCAAGGATCCACATTTGACTTCAGTGAACTTCAGATGGACACCCCAACACCCCAACACCCTAACCACCCTGCTACACACCCATAATTCGATGGTGAACACACGTCCCAGGCATGTTAGGTTAACACACCGCTGCTCTTGTGCCTTAAGATTCTATCTATCTGGATATTTATTTTTAAGCCGTCCCTAACCCCGGTCTCTGCAGCGCCGCTGCGTTGGACCTGCAGGCCGTCGTCCCGTCAGCTGCACGAGACGGCGCTTTGAACTCCAACTGGATTTATAGTACGCAAGCCAGTCATTGAACCAGGAGCTAGCCTGGTTTTAAACAAGCCTCCTGCTGAATAAACAGGAGCAGTGGGATCTGGCGCAGCAGCAATTCTTAAATATGGTCGGGACGCGCGGGATTTATTTTGCTTTTGCTGTTCCCTCTTGCTATGACGTCTGTGGAGGTATGCCACACTCGTTTTATTTATTGCTATTGCTGCCTTTTTTTTGGTTCTTGCTTTGCTCTCGCAGCGCTCCCAGGGTGCTCTGTAATGGATGCGTCCTCACCGGCCAAAATGCCGCTCGGCCTTAATTTGAGGGGAGAAGGAAATCCAGTGTCGCTTATCAGTTTAAGACGCTCTGCTGCCTGCGCAGGAACAAACACTGCTCTTCCGGAGCTGCCAGGATTTTTTAGAAATAAACGAACTTGAAAGTAAACAGACGTGAAGGAAATATGAATTAATTCATCATTGTCCGCTCCGTTTAGCGTGATGAGTGTGTCCTCTGGCCAAGAATGCATCCAGAAAGCATGGTGATGATAATATTTACCAAACAAAATCCTCCCTTTCACTGAGACACAGTGCAGTCAAAAAAAAAAAAAAGAAGAAAAACACGGGGGAAATAGAACCTTTCACTGGCACCTCGCTCGCAGTGCGTCCACCAAACACTCCGCTGATGCAGACAATCCCAATCATGGTAATTAAGAGAGACGTACCCCCCCACACCCCAGAATACCTGGTTTATTATAGAGAACCTGGTGCATTTATAGAGGATTATTATTTTTGGACGGCACGGTGGTTTAGTGGTTAGCATGTTCTCCTCTCAGCACTAGGGATCCCCATTTCGAATTGCAATCTGGGTGGAGTTTCCATGTTCTCCCCGTGTCCGCGTGGGTTTCCTCCGGGTTCTCCGGTTTCCTCCCACAGTCCAAAAACATGGATCAAGTCAATTGAATTCTCCAAAAAAAGATTCCCAATATAAAGTGTGAGTGAGTGTGTGCCCAGCGATAGATTGGCGCCCTGTCCTGGATGTATCTGCCCAGCGCCCAAAACGTTCTCCCCTGGATGGGCATGGGGAACCCCCACCCCCGCGACCCTAAAAGAGGATAAAGCGGAAGATAATGGATGAATGAATATTATTTTTAGGCGGCACGGTGGTTTAGTGTTTAGCATGTTCTCTTCTCAGCACTAGGGATCCCCGTATCGAATCCCCATCTGGGTGGAGTTTCCATGTTCTCCCCGTGTCCGCGTGGGTTTCCTCCGGGTTCTCCGGTTTCCTCCCACAGTCCAAATACATGGATCAAGGTCAATTGAATTCTCCAAATTGCCCCATATAGAGTGTGTGCGTGTGTGAGTGAGTGTGTGTCCAGCAAGAGATTGGCGAGGATTATTTTTTAGACAATAGTCATATCATCAAACTCTGTAATTCTCTCATCCTTAATCTGAATTCCAAAAAGTAGCTTTAGCTAGTTTTTTTTTTTCTAAGCCTTTCTAACAAGTAACAAGACAACACTCGTGGAGAGGACTCAGCGGGGAACCTTCCTCCCTGTGTGGCCGAGCAGGAGGGGGTGAAGGTATGGTGTGTTGTCATGAAAGAGGGAGAAAACGTCATTAGCAGATTTTGTGGCAGTCAGAATAATATATACAGTAAAGTTAAGCCACGCGACTTTCAAAAGTCTGTCATGTAATAAAAGTCACTCCCACATTAATAAAAAAAAGAAAAAGATGGAAAAAAGATACATGTTCAGTTTTTGTTTTTGTAGTTTGCTTCACGTTACTGCGGATGGTCTCAGTGAGGTGTATGTATGCATGGCCAGACTTTACTCTCAGATCTAATCAAAACATTCTCCAGACTATTTCTGTTTGCTTCCTTTTCCCGAGATTTTAAGCAGATTTCAACCTCATTTTAATGTCATCGTTGGCCTCCTGGTTTAACGGATAGTGAGGGATGCAGACTGCTGGAGAACATAGTGCAGATCACCTGGAAGTTGGACTGTCGCTCCATACGCATCGAAGAAATAAACAACGAGCGGTAGTCAGAGGGTAGACACGTTATCCATGACCTGCCTTGTCGACGGGATTAAAAACATTGAGATTTGGAAGCAAGAGTTCCTGTTTAATG
Organism: Corydoras sp. C115; assembly: GCA_019802505.1. Taxonomy (NCBI): domain Eukaryota; kingdom Metazoa; phylum Chordata; class Actinopteri; order Siluriformes; family Callichthyidae; genus Corydoras; species Corydoras sp. C115. Next base: position 1,598,957 of record JAFMOC010000031.1, read on the forward strand.
CCCTTTACATCACAGTGATGGAGAGAAAGACGCTCGGAATTACGGCTGCGGCAAGAAAGACCGTTTAGAAAGGCAAAGCGATTAGATCGATCAGCGTGAGCTGATGAATGCCGCGAGTGATGATGGATAACACACATTATTTAGGTCTGCATAAAACAAAAACATATATAATATATAATAATAATAATAGTTATTATGTCATAAAAAATGTCATATTTACATGTAAACAAATATATTTATATATATATATATATATATATATATATATATATATATATATATATATATATATATCCATTATCTTCCACTTTATCCTATATTAGGGTCGCGGGGGGGTTCCCCATGCCCATCCAGAGGAGAAAGTTTCGGGCGCTGGGCAGATACACCCAGGACAGGACGTCAATCTATCGCTGGGCACACACTCACTCATCACACAGACACACTCTATATGGGGCAATTTGGAGAACTCAATTGACTTGATCCATGTTTTTTGGACTGTGGGAGGAAACCGGAGAACCTGGAGGAAACCCACGCGGACATGGGAGAACATGGAAACTCCACCAAGAAGGGGATTCGAACCGGGAATCCCTAGCACTGAGAGGCGAACGTGCTAACCACTAAGCCACCGTGCCACCCCATATATATATATATATATACTGTATTATTTGGCACCACAGTGCTTTCAATACCGTATCTCATTGTATAATTAAAGGGGGATTATGTGAGAAAGGAAAAGGTTCATCATGTGGCCTCCTTAGCGTGCCCTTACCATCTAGAACTATTAGTCCGGTACCCAATTAGCTCTACTCGTTTGCACAGTACTGCTGTGTTCATGAGCACCATTCACCAAGAATTCACTGTGACTTTATTGTTTCCCTTTAAAAATCTTACAAAATAAACATCCAAGTTTCCACTTACAACTCTTTTCCTGTTTAGCTCATATACTAAGTTAACCCCCCCCCCATATACATAAATAACCTAGCATGAGGGGTGAAGAAGAACAGTATTTTTATGCATGTGAGGGTGAGGGGTAAGGGCTAGAGGTGAGGAACTACAGAGCAAAAGATATGGGACAGTGAAGACTCGCAATTGTGCAGTGTGAACGATGTAAGAGCGATGGGGGGAATGAAAGTGGGATACAGGCCTCTTAGTGCCTGCATTATAATATATCTACAATATGGCTCATATTAGTGGCTGTGATGTACATTTTGCGGAGCGGAGGAAGTCTTTTGAAATCCTATAGGCCCTTAAATTAGATTTATAAATGTTTATGTATATTACGGGAACCACACTTGGCAGCTGGAGATATGTCTTTTTTAAAGTGTGCGCGCACGTGGCCATATATGTGTGCAGTGTCCACAGCTCGCCGAGTGTGGACTTATAAGGTGGAATCATGTACAGTCTGCGATATTGGAATAATAAACATTTAACACGTCAGGAAATGAATTGCAGTAAAATGCATGTTATCTTGTGCAGAAATGCCTACAGCCCTCAAATCTGAACCCAACCATGTGTTCACACCTTCTACTCACATCAACCACCTAACGGAGTTCTGCAGAGTGATACAAATAAAGTGACGTGGGTGGAGTTTCCATGTTCTCCCCGTGTCCGCGTGGGTTTCCTCCGGGTTCTCTGGTTTCCTCCCACAGTCCAAAAACATGGATCAAGTCAATTGAGTTCTCCAAATTGCTCCATTTGCTGTCTGTCTGTGTGATGAGTGAGTGTGTGCCCAGCGATGGATTGGCGCCCTGTCCTGGGTGTATCTGCCCAGCACCCGAAACGTTCTCCCCTGGATGGGCATGGGGAACCCCACCGTGACCCTAATAGAGGATAAAGTGGGAGATAATGAATGAATAATTTCATACTTTTTCACTTACAGGGACCTGGATAGGAACAACATCACCCGGATCACCAAGGTGGACTTTTCTGGACTTAAAAACCTAAGAGTTTTGTAAGTACCTGAATCTTTTATTAAAATCCAAATGATTCTTAATTAAAACTGCACAATACAAAGTGTTACATATACAAAGCTCTGTCTACAAACAGGGTGGGAATGCACATAGGGCCAAATCTTCCATCTATCCCTAATTCCCAATCTACAAGGAGAAAGTCTGGTGTGCAGAGCAGGACGATCCCATGAGAGCAGTGCCTAGTTAGAGCTTAGGGCAAAAACAATAGAGGATTCTACTTAAATACCATGTGTGTTAGCTTAGGCTTCAGAGCGGAGGGCTTTCCCCGCTCCACCCACCCCGCTACGCAAAGGTGTCTGCGTCCCACATGTTTCCAGAGACTACTGCAAGAGAGTGGCAGGGGGTTGGCGCAAATGAAACAGTTATTATTCCTACACACACACACACACACCAAAGTCCATCTGTTTTGGAGCGAATTGGCCCCTTATTTGTATGAACAGTGGGTATGAAGGGATGGGGATTCAGAGTTTTATGGTTTTTATTTGATCATACTGTATATAATTGGCTAATTTGGTCCTTATTATAAGAAGTTGGGTCATTTTGCTGATGCTGGATTATTTAATCTAAATGGTTCCCAAACTTTCCCCCCTTGAGCAAAGAGCAGTTAACCCCCTGATTTAGGAGATGCTTTTATCCAAAGCGACTTACAAGCATCCCAACATGGTTGGGGTCGGAACACACGGTTGTCCAAACAGTATTCCGGCAGCAATCAGGGATAAGGATCATATCCCTCAAGGACCCATATTGGTATCCTCAGTGGACCTGGGTTTCAGAAAGACATCAAGCAAGTGGCCTTTCGGTCCAAGAAACGATAACCATCCGGGTTTGAGCTGATGGAAAGGTCGTGGTCGCTCAGATAACCACAAATAATTTGAGTAAACAGTAATGAGACAGGTGATGTCTTAATAATACTGATGTGACAGGACGTCCGCTGACATTCAGTGGAGTCTGTATGCCATTGCGTCTGATGGCGTTGATATCTAATATTTGCTTTGTGCAATATTTGTACATCTGTGGTAATAATTGGGGATGATTAAGGAATCGACCACAAGCCGTCAGACAAAAACCAGTAGAATAGCACCACTTTAAAGGGTCTGGGCTAGACTGCTGTGGTCCTGCGGTACTGTCATATTGTCTCCATCTACTGTCATTTCATTCTGATAAAAAGGTCCCATACACAAACATTTTATTTAAAAAGCAATTTAGGGCAGAGCTGGCACAAGCCAGGTCCAAATTAAAGGCCTTGGATATTTTAGTCCAGCGCTGACAGTTTTCCTATCTCATGTCGGAGTATCCGTCCGTAATGGGTACGTCACGAATGTTGGCTCCGATTCCAAGCGATGTAAATCCAAACAAGAACGGCGTAGAGATCCAGCAGCGTGATATAGTCCTTTCGCAATACATCTGGAAAACTTTAGGGGCCCCGCAGCATATGGTGTTCAGCACGGAGGGCCGAGTCGAACGTACTCATCAGGCCCTCCCAGGCATGTCTGACACGAGCGGGGGTCCCGATAATCAGAGAACATCACCTCTGGTTCTTCTATAGAAAGATCCTCTTATCTCAGTGACAAGATAAGAACACAAGGCTCGATTTTATTGGTCGTTTTTATCTATTATCCCGGTTAATCAGTGACGAAGTGTCATGGTGGCAAATCTGATTGGATAATGACGCTGTTTCTACTCCGCAGGCATTTGGAGAACAATCAGATCACTGTGATCGAAAGGGGAGCATTTCAAGACCTCAAACAGCTGGAAAGACTGTAAGTAAACGCAAAGTAACCACTAAATGACATCCCTACATCCAACATCTCGCACCATGACCCTCCGGATAAATCACTGTTACGCCCCCATTTACCTACCAATTTTAAGGTAGCGCACTTGAAATCTTTTAGTCGTAAGCTTCTGGTTAACTCTGCAACCTGAAGGACTTTGCTTCGATTCCTGGTCCCACCTTGGGCAAAGCACCTACCCCAATTGCTCCCTGGGCGTCGGACACAGGACGGCCAACCACTCTCTGAGAGGAAACCGGTGAAGTGAGCACACATGCCCGGAGTGGTGGGCAGCCAAGTACACGGTGCCCAGGGAGCAATTGGGGGAGCAATTAGGTGCCTTGCCCAAGGGTACTTCAGCCAAAGTACTTTGTGGGACCGGAATTCAAACCGGTGACCTGCAGGTTGCAAGTCTGGTTCCTTAACCACCAAGCATATGACTGCCCCATGGTTACATCATTCCATAAAGAACCATATTATTAGATGTTCTGCAAAAAAAAGTCTGGACTAAAAACATACAATGAACCTGTACGGGGGTTTAAACCTGAGGAACAGCTTTATTAAGCCTGAACCCCTGTTTGTTATGAGACAGACCATTTGTTGTCTCCTGGTGAGAATCCTCACACCTTAGAGAGAAGTTGACCACCAGGTCAAGTCAAACAATCAGACCGGTTCTCCAGAGCAACCCGGCTGGGTAGAAGGTGCACAGCTGGCTGCAGGATGGGGATTAACTCTCATTCGGAGTTTGTGTGTGAAGTGTTTAGACTTTTTTTTTTCTTTGCCTGTGAAGTCGTGTGCGGTTCCCGTCCGTAAAATCCCGTAACTCGCCGGCGAATCACAAGGCCGCCTGCCAGCGTTTCCAGGAGAGGACGTGGGGGTTTCGCTGACCACCCTGAAACACTTAAGTCCTCATCTGCTTCCTACTTGCTGTGTTTGTCCTGGTCTTGCGTTGCATGTTCCCCGCCTGTCACTCACTTCAGGAATTCCGACTTTTCCTTCCAGCCATGCTTTTACAAAAGATCTAATCTGATCAGTGCGAGTTGGACTCGGCCGCAGGACCGCAACGCGGAGAAACATTTAAATCACCTCCAATTTAGTACAGACTTAAAAATGATGGAGCCACGATGCAGAGTGAAACTTGTACAACTGCGCGATTAAACGAAGATAAGATTCTGCACAGTCAGGAGTAAACGATGACCGATTCAGAAGCCTTTAACTGAGTCACCAACCGCACACCGTGCAGCTTGATGCATCATGCGAGGTATAAGATAAGACCCAGTGTACAATAAACCCCAATAATAGCACCACAGAGCATGAGTATGATGTCCAAACGTGTATGAGGATGAATACTGAAATCTGTACAGTTGTGAGATCAGATTAATTAAATGCCTTTGAAAGAATTATTATATTCTAATATAAGTATTATATTATATAGATTATCCTTTCATTCATTATCTTCCGCTTTATCCTATATTAGGGTCGCGTGGGGGGGGGGTTCCCCATGCCCATCCAGGGGAGAAAGTTTTGGGCGCTGGGCAGATACACCCAGGACAGGACGCCAATCTATCGCTGGGCACACACTCACTCACACAGACACGCACGCATACACACTCTGTATGGGGCAATTTGGAGAACTCATTTGACTTAATCCTTGTTTTTGGACTGTGGGAGGAAACCGAAGAACCTGGAGGAACCCAACGCAGACACGGGGAGAACATGGAAACTCCACCCAGATGGGGATCCGAACCGGGAATCCCTAGTGCTGAGAGGAGAACGTGCTAAACACTAAGCCACTGTGCCGCCCTATATATAGATTATCATTCATTCATTCATTATCTTCCGCTTCATCCTACATTAGGGTCGCGGGGGGGTTCCCCATGCCCATCCAGGGGAGAAAGTTTCGGGAGCTGGGCAGATACACCCAGGACAGGGCGCCACTCTATCACTGGGCACACACTCACACACAAACACACTCGATATGGGGCAATTTGGAGATCTCAATTGACTTGATCCATGTTTTTGGACTGTTGGAGGAAACTGGAGAACCCGGAGGAAACCTACGCGGACACGGAGAGAACATGAAAACTCCTCCCAGATGGGGATTCAAACCGGGAATCCCTAGCGCTTGAGAGGAGAACATGCTAACCACTAACCCATCGTGCCGCCTGTATTATATAGATTATATTCTATATAAATATAAAGCCATTCAGAGATGATCTGAACATCTAAAGTTCAGAGTGACTTCAAAGTCATATCAGTGTCAGATTTGTCTCCTGCCCTTAAAAGGTTTTACAAGAACAAGAAATAAACAGAGCGCGGCTTCTGTTCCGGCTCTGGGACGTTGAACACATCAACACAAAGCAGCAGTGAATCGTGAGTGAAGGTGTCGAAAGCTGTTATCGCTTCTAGAATCCCACTTTTCTAAGCATCTGTAGGATGGGGAAAAAAAACAGGGCAGAGATAAAAGATAAAACCGTTCCCTCCACCACATGCCTCCATCCCCATGGCCTTTGAACCCCTGGGGTCACAACAATCGTCTTGTCCAGTGATTACAACCGGCGTCTCGAAAATCTGCCCAGGCTCAAACGAGTTAGAGCCGTAAATGGACGACTCTGACCATCTTCAGAAGAAGACATCCTATCTCTCAGTGGCCTCTGTAACAGTTGTGATCCCTGACCCTGAGAGTCAGCCGCTAACAGGTCGCCGTGGTGCAGAGCCCGGCGGCCAGGTCGACCCGGCTGATTGCTAATCACAGAGATGGATTGGCTTGTCGGAGTGGCGTTTATGTTGGTCCTGCCTCGCCATCCGTCTCTGTTTTGTGCGCCTGGGCAGATGTTTGTACGGATCAGCTCTCTGTCAGTGTGGAAAGTCAAACAGTCGCGGACTGAGCCGGCCTCTCACGCTCATGTTCCCATCTGTTTCCACCACACTTGTACAAATGTCCATGCTCACTGAAAGGTCGCTCCCACAATGACTTTAATATCAGTCTTGCATTCCATTTGCTTTAAAGACTTTGACATTTGTCCCTGATGACCTTCTCTTCTTTTCCTCACAGACGCCTCAACCGGAACCGACTTCAGGTTTTGCCGGAGCTGCTATTCCAGTCCACGCCCAAGCTGGGTCGCCTGTAAGTCTACCTCCCTTTGATATTCCAGCTCGGGTTTGAGAAAAAAAACAAACGACAACACGCGAGAGCGGTCAAAACCTTCCCGCTGTCTCAATTCTGATCATTGTCCTGGAAGGGAGTTCGTTCAAATATTTGGCTTTCTCCAGAATGCTGTTTAAAGAGGACGTCATCGGCGCAGGCTTTTGTTATTTGCTGTGGTTTCTCCCGTGCCAGATGTGGCTCTTTCATACAGGACCAGGTCTCAGAGAAGGGGCCCTGCAGATGTACCTCGAGCTACCCATGAAGGGTACGGTGCCATGTTGTACGCAGAGAAAAATCTGTTGTTGAATTTGATTTGCTCGTCGGGCTCGGGGCTTGAATTGTTTTATGGTGACCTGTTTTGCCTACTGTATTTACACACAGAGAAACCGGTCCTCCATTTTTGACCCATCCAGTTAAACACACATGTACACAAACATGGTGCCAAGGGAGCAATTGGGGTTAGGTGCCTTGCCCAAGGGCACTTTCGCCATAGAACTTGGTAGGTGGTAGGACCGGGAATCGAACCAGGGACCTTCAGGTCGTAGGGCTGGCTGGGAACCAGGCAACAGCGCATTCCTGCGCAGAGTCGTCAGAGAGGTTTTCATGTACGAATTTATGATACGCCAATGAACCCCAAGCCAGAGCAGGGGTTAGACTTTAGAAAGCGATGCTGGGATGGAACCCTTCAGCCGTTTCTCCAGATCCTTGTTGTTTAATATGTTGATGATCATAAATTCCCGATGGAAAACTTCTGATTTGTTTTTCTTCGTAGCATTCCGTGTGGTCCTGGGTTCCTTCAGTCCGAATCGGAGCATTTGCTGAAACAATCAGCAGCGATGGCTTCATTTCCTCTGCTGCCAGCAGTTTCATAAAAACGAACATAACTGGCAGCGATCTTCTTATTTATCGCTACGTAGTAAGTGTTCTCTCAGCCACAGGCGCTGGAGTCGGAGTGGAAACGATGAGAAAAGGCCAGGCTTTATACTCTAAATCTCCCGTTTCGCATCCTCATGCCATTATTTAAATTACAGAGTTTGATCCTCCCTTGGCAATGGCTAGATCACAGCTAGCATCCCGCTAGGTTCTACAGGGTAGGTGTGTCTCGCGGCGAAGCTCATAACTTTGTCAGAACGAGTTAGGCTCGACTTTGATGTGATGTGAACGGACACGGTGTTAACACTCTCAGGCATTAGCTCGCTTATTGAACAGCGGGAACGAACATGTCCGGCTCGTGACGAGGTTCTGCGCAGTTCCTGAATGAATCCAGCGAGCATCAGAAAGAGGTTATGGGTGTTTTAAAGGTAGCCTTGATGCGAGGGTACCGCTCAGGTGTGCTTGTGGCATCACAATGTTGCAGCTGTGGTCAATTCGCTGGCGTAGGCCTTTGTGGTCAGTGTGTGTGTGTGTAAATTTGGAGAACCGCATCATCAGAAACATGTGGTTGCAGCTATGTAGACATCGCTCAAAGCTGAGGTTTGTCTCTCACCCCTCTTGCGTCCTCACAAACCCCGACGTAGACCCACTCTTTACCCGACAGAGCTGCTTTGGTTCCGCCGTCCCCTCGCGTGCTCGTACCGCTACGACGACGGATAATGGGAAGCGAATGAAGAATGAGAGCGTGGCCGCGAACACGCCTGCTTCCATTTATTAATGGAGGCCCGAAGCAAGCCTCTGTATTAACTGCGTTTCCTGTGTGTAGTCAGGCCCCAGCACGGGTCAGCTCTGAGCGGGGGGGTATCACCGCTCGACCAGGGCCATTACGACGGGCTCCGGTTACGTGTGATTGTTGTGATTTAGGGAAAACGCGGCTGCATGCTACAGACTGAATCCTTTCACGACCGATTCATTTTCGGGACGCAGTCGTTCTGGCAGCGGTTTGCCTGTCAGGGGAAAAAGATTGCCTCTTTTCCTCTGGGTTTGATTGATTGGCCCTGAAGTTTGCTTGATGCCTGCATGGGTGTAAAGACTTGGGGCCAGGCCAGCTTCCCTCAGGCCTTTGTGTGCCTCCCTGAACCGTTTGTTTCTGTATTGTGAACAATTCCCCCATCAACTAAACCTACCACCTCACCTCACCCCACCTCACTCCACCTCACCAAGTTTGTTTTCATGTTCCAGCACTTATTTATTTGAAACAAATTGCCCACCCACATGGGCACTCTCTCTCTAATGGTTGCTTTGGAGAAAAGCGTCTGAGCTCACGTTGTGACCAAATCAAGGTCTGAAAAGATGTGTTTGGTCTGATCCGAACCCCACTGATCAATGAATTAGGATGGTGTCTATCCTCACAATAAGATTCCTTCAGACACGCCCCAAAATTGTGCGGAAAGCCTTTCCAGAAAAGTAAAAGTTTGGAAAAGGGAGCGGTAGCTCAGTGGTTAGGGCGTTGTGCTATCAATCTGAAGGTTGTGGGTTCAAATCCCAGGTCCACTGAAGTTACCAATGTGGGTCCTTGAGCAAGACCCTTAACCCTCATTGCTCCAGGGATGTTGTGATGAACCCTGTGCTCACCTTGTTAGTCGCTTTGGGTAAAAGCGTCCAATAAACGACCAAATGGAAATGTAAACTGCAACGAAAAACAGAACGTTATTAAAGCTCCTGCAGGCGGAATTTGTAGGCGTCCCAAAACATTTGTATTTCTTCTGTCTGCAGAGTGTAACTGCTTTCACACATGCAGGGGTTTGTTCCACGTAGCTAACGCGTTACCTCGGAAATGACTGACTTTCCGGGGACTTTTAGCTTTTAGCGGACAGCTAAAACTGCTAGCATAGCATAGCATAGCAACACCAAAAGAGGAAATAAGCATTTTCCCCTTAAATTTCTGGAAACACAGCCTGGCAGGTTGTGATGTCACAGTCGATTGGATGACTTCAACTATACTGAATGCCATGGTCACTTAACAAGCGCACGCATTCACCTCCATCAGCAGCGAGGGATCGGTTGTACGCACGCACCAGCCGTCCACTTCCATTAAATAAACAATCGAGACGTCTTAAGGAGCAGACTTTCGACGAGCAATTACCTCGGGCATTATTGGTGCTCGTATGTACATGTACGGGTAAATGATGGTAATTGGGGATCGCGTGTAAAGTGCGCTCTCATGTCCGTTTAATAGCGGCGCACGTCTCGAGTGGATAAACTGAGGAACTGTGGCTTAATGTTGGAGCGGCAACCCAAGGATTGTTTTCAGAGAAACTAAGCCTCCCAGAATCCAGCCAAACGGCGATTAAAATAGGGCCCGGCGCAGTCGGCTTTTTTAAAGGCCAGACAGCTTAGTGATTTAGTCCAAAGACATATTTAGATAAATATACGCTATGGAGATTTCGGAGTCCTGACGGAGAGCCATCTATATCCACAAATCTGAGCAGAAAAAGCTGCGGCTGTTTTTTTTTTTTTTTTTTTTTTTTTTCTTTAGTAGTTCTGGGTTTTCTTGGTAATAAACTAGTACACATACGTGCAGAAGATAAGACTCTGCAAGAGCAGGACGCTGCTCCTCAGGAAAGTCCATAGACACGCCCCCTTTTACTCCAATTATTGCAAATTTATTGTATCAGTTCCACTTACCCCAAAAAAGGAATAGTGGCATGTGTGTGTGTGTGTGGTATGTACCCCTCAGAGCCACCCAGTGTTCAGAATACTGCACTGCTCTCACCCCCGCACCAGCAAATCTGCTCTTTGAGTCTTTTACTTTCCGTTCGATTACAATATAAACAGTTGTATCAAAGGCGAGGCCATCAGTTACCCCTCATTATAACTCTGTGGTCGCCGAGTTGCCAAACAGCCCCGGGGTCATGCGCTCGTCATCAGTTACTGCCTCCATGTTTGTGTAGCGATGAAGCCAGGGATCAGATGCTTAAGTGAAGTATCAGTATCAATACAGCAATACAAACAAGCGCCGTTATAAATAAAGCTCCTGCAAATAACACTACAGAAGTATTAAATTCCCGGTTTGGTTTATTTACACGGGAGATTAGAGGGTTATGAAAAAGCCCTGGTGGTGCAGAACATGAGGTGCAGGGTGGAGAAAGATATGCATGTAATGAAACGTTAAATGTGTCTTGGGAAGTTTATTAAAAGGACATTAAAGCGCCATTAACAGATCCACTGCGAGCGTGGGATCTCGAGAGTCGTGCAGACAGACAGTGTATGGAGAGCAAAAAGGGTCATAACAAGACCAGTCAAAAGTTTGGACACACCACCTTCTCCTCCATTTGCCATACAGATTCTAGTTTCTAGTTTTATAGTTACAGACCGTAGTCCATCTGTGTTCTTTGTTGTTGTTCGTCCCCTGTTGGTTCTCTGGACATCACAGAACAGGTATCATTTGGGTGGTGGATTGTTTATTGTCAGTTCTGCAGTGATACTGATGTGGTGAGGGGGTTTTAGTGCAGCAGTGCTGCTGTAGTTTCATTTAAACACCTCAGTGACACTGCTGGGATAGGACTAATGCACCCACCAAATAACACCTGCTCTGTGGTGGTATTATTGATGTTCTGACCATTAGAGTACTGTAGAACACAAACAGCTGAAGTACAGTCTGGAATTATAGAACGACAAAGTCCATCTTTACAGGAACAGAGAACATAGACAACAAGCAAAAAGGAGGCGTGTCCTAACGCAGTAGCTGACTCTATTCCGTGGAGGCAGCTCATCGTGAGTATTGGTTTCCTCCCGGTCTAAAAACCAGGCGAATAGAGCAGGCGAGTGTTTTGCAGATAGTGTGTCTGCTTGCGTCCTCATGGGCAGGAGAGGGAGACGGGGCTTAATGCGGCATGTTGATTGAGGGCGCCTATAATTTGGGAAATAGTTGGGGACCATTACACGCCGGGGTGTTTATCACAGGTAGTTCCCATGACAACCGGTGCAGATGGTAATTGGATTTAAATGGGCAGAACTGCTCGCACATGTTTCAAAGGGCTGAGAGGAATGCAGCGTGGACGTGCACGCCGTGTGCCGTCCTGTTCTTATCTCCCGTCGACTCTCTGCCGCGTGCTCGCTCGCCGTGTTCCAGCGGTTCCTAAATGAAGGACAGCTGGAGGCGCGCTGATTATTCAGGGTTATGATATTTGATGATTTAACCTGAAAATATTTTAACGAACACAAACTTAAATAGCAGGAATGCATTTGCACATCTGTTAAAGTGATGATGCGGAATTTTAACTAAACGAGAAACAAACACATGAAGCTTAATGGCACAGAGGAAAGGTTGAAACTGATAGCAGGGGAACTCGGCAAACTAACCCATAGAACCCTGCAGTGCAGATGAGTGACTAACACATTATGCACTGTGGTCCACAAACAGAACAGTACAGAGTGGAATTGCAAGAAATAGAGCAAAACGGTACCCGATAAAAAAAAATAAAATAAACTATATATATATAATAAATATAATATAAATATATATATATATATATATATCGCGTTCTCCGGTTTCCTCCCATATGTATATATATATATATATATATATATATATATATATATATATATATATATATATATATATAGGCGGCACGATGGTTAGCACGTTCGCCTCTCAGCGCTAGGGATTCCCGGTTCGAATCCCCATCTGGGTGTATTTTCCATGTTCTCCCCGTGTTTGCGTGGGTTTCCTCCGCGTTCTCCGGTTTCCTCCCATAGTCCAAAAACATGGATCAAGTCCATTGAGTTCTCCAAATTGCCCCATATAGAGTGTGTATGCGTGAGTGAGTGTGTGTCCCCCACGACCCTAATATAGGATGAAGCGGAAGATAGGATATAGCGGGGGGGGGGGGGGTGTTCCCCATGCCCATCCAGGGGAGAATGTTTTGGCGCTGAGCAGATACTCCCAGGACAGGGCGCCAATCTATCGCTGGACACACACTCACTCACACAGACACACACACACACATTCAATATGGGGAAATTTGGAGAACTCAATTAAGCTTGATCCATGTTTTGGACTGTGGGAGGAAACCCACACGGACACGGGGAGAACATGGAAACTTGACCCAGATTGGGATTCAAAACAGTAATCCCCAGCGCTGAGAGGAGAACATGCCAACTACTAAGTCACCATGCCACCCTATATATATATATATATATATATATATATATATATATATATATACACACAGTATATACGAACATGCATGCAGCATGGGTCTCTGGCATGGAGAGGCTTGTACAGTGAACCAAACATCTCTCTGTGACCTCACACTCACTCTGGCTTTGGAACGCTCGCAGACAGAGAGCGGGTTTGTATGTTCGCCCTGCTGTATTGTTTAGGTATAAGATTTCTTACGGATTGCTCAGGCTCTCCATCAACTTTCACAACTCTTACTGGAACCGCTGGCCGCGCCGCTTGTTTTCGCAACTGTAAGTTTAAGTCAGAAAGTGAGATGCTGGAATGTGGGGTTTATTTTGCATATGAAATTGTGCATCTATGAGCGAGGCAGGAAAAACAATCAAAGCCAGATTAAACCCCAGGCCCTCACCCCTGACTGGAACGCCGCCTCCTGCCAGCACCGCTGCTGCTTCTCGTTCCCACCGGGGTGAGGCGGAATCCGGACGGTCCGGCACATTTGCTGCACGCTGCTGGATTCGCGGGTTCATGTGAACTGCAAACTGGCTACTGTGATTCATAGCAGACAGTGTTGTTAGATGAGGCTCAGGCCAGCTGCTGAGACAGCGTCCATTCATCACAGTGTGTCCAGTGAAAAGAGCTGGTCTGCAGGTCGGGAGCGTCATCATTTTCATTTAATGCACATATATTATTATTATTATTATTATTATTATTATCCATCCATACATTATCTTCCGCTTTATCCTATATTAGGGTCGCGGGGGGGTTCCCCATGCCCATCCAGGGGAGAACGTTTCAGTCGCTGGGCAGATACACCCAGGACAGGACACCAATATATCAATGGACACACGCTCACTCACACAGACACACTCTATATGGGGCAATTTGGAGAATTCAATTGACCTTGATCCATCTTTTTGGACTGTGGGAGGAAACCGGAGAACCTGGAGGAAACCCCACGGTTGAGATTTGAACTGGGAATCCCCAGCGCTAAGAGGAGAACATGCTAATCATTAAGCCACTATGCCTTATTATTATTATTATTATTATTATTATTCATTCATTCATTATCTTCCGCTTTATCCTCTATTAGGGTCGTGGGGGGGGGTTCCCGATGCCCATCCAGGGGAGAACGTTTCGGGCGCTGGGCAGATACACCCAGGACAGGGCGCCAACCTATCGCTGGGCACACTCACTCACACACACACACTCTATATGCGGCAATTTGGATAATTCAATTGATTTGATCCATGTTTTTGGACTGTGGGAGGAAACCGGAGAACCAGGAGGAAACCCACATGGACACGGGGAGAACATGGAAACTACACCCAGATGGGGATTCGAACCGGGAATCCCTAGCGCTGAGAGGCGAATGTGCTGACCACTAAGCCACCGTGCCGCCTATTATTATTATTATTATTATTATTATTAATTACAACGTACCTGAACACACCTCATTATGAAACGGTTCTGCCCATCAGAGTAGAAATATTCCCAGGCAGCGTTAGCTAGAACCCTGAGGGTAGGAACTCGGAGTTGTAATTGATAAATGCGTTTCTGCCTGTGAGATAAGACCAGACTGGAGAACGCTGACTGACGGGGTTCACTTGATCTACACCCTGTTGTCTTACGGCTAATTACAGCTTCCTCTCGGGCTCCTGATGCTCTGCCCAAAGCCGAGCCGCTTCAAGCAACAATGGAAAGATTGTAGAACACAGTAGAACTAAGTGGAACCAGACGCCTCTGCTCGGTTTCCTTGTTGTTGTTTTTATGCTTTTATCTCCCTGTGCGTTTCCAGAAAAAGCCAGTTCACATTTTGGAGCTTCTATTAGTCATTCCAGCCGCTGCGTGGTGAGGAGTTACTTGGCTGAACCCCGGAATGGGGTGGTTGGATGTTACGCAGCCAGGATGCGTGGCTCGGCAGCTCCTGGACCGCCGCAGGATTGTGCACGGCTCACTGGACGGACGTGGAAACTGCGAGCGAAAAGCCGGAAAGTGTGCGAAGAAATTGTTACATTATGCCGGTTCTGCCGGCTTGTTTGGCTTGGCGCGGTCCGTCCGCCCGGCTCCCGGGAGGAGAGACTGACTTGGACCGGTACGTGTTTCTGTGGATTTGCGTGCGTTTGCGCTGATCAGGATGAGCCCGGTGAAAATGGCTCCGGATCCGGTTCTCGGTGTTTGACCTCCTGCCTGAGGCCGTCAGAGTCAAAGGCCAGAACGGTACAGAGACGTGAGGGCTACAGTACAGAGACGGGGCAGCTGGAGTATGATATCATATTAAACCGAAGATAAATCCGGTCCTACATGTGGGACAGGCCACGTTCTAGGTTACACACTCACGCTTAACACTTTTTATGGATATTTCCCCTCCGTACCCTTCGCTGAACGAGGCTCTTAATACAACAGAAATTGTAAAGTGATGCCAAGAGCAGCATGTGGGCTGCTGTTTTCCTGATCCTGCACCGCTGATGGTGAACCGGTGGTTTTTGGCTCAGCGACATCAGCTCAGTCGCGTTTAAGAACCAGATGCATTCTGGGGATATCTGTTTTAACACACCGCTCTACCCCCTGCAGCCCACAATGTGAGAGTGGTCATGGGGTGAGAGCCAAATGCTGTGGAAAGAGGTAACTGAGCCATGGTCCAGGGATACATTATGATTATTATTATTAGGCTCAGGTCGCTAAGACTGCAGAAGTCACGTCGTTTTACAGAGACGAAATAACAGCTGCAGAGCTTTACAACACAGTGGCTTAGAGAAATATACAATCACTGCGGGTGGAATAGACAACGTTCCCCATTAGCTGCATGACCAAAAGCCATGCCTTATGTAGGTTGCACGCCATCGCCGGAACCTCCGGCAGGTGTGTTATTTACCATATCGAGTGGGTCTCCCATACAAGTATCCCAACTGGGTTCACCATACAGCCCCCCTGGAGCAATGAGGGTAAAGGGCCTTCCTCAAGCACTCAATCTTTGATGGCCTTGGGATTTGAACCCCCAACTGTCAGACCTGGCCCATCACCCTAACCACTGAGCTAGGTTCCAAGTGGGTCTCCCATTCAAGTATCCCCACTGGGTTCACCATACAGCCCCCCTGGAGCAATGAGGGTAAAGGGCCTTCCTCAAGCACTCAATCTTTGATGGCCTTGGGATTTGAACCCCCAACTGTCAGACCTGGCCCATCACCCTAACCACTGAGCTAGGTTCCAAGTGGGTCTCCCATTCAAGTATCCCCACTGGGTTCACCATACATCCCCCTGGAGCAATGAGGGAGAAGGGCCTTCCTCAAGCACTCAAGCTTTGATGTCCTTGGGATTCGAACCCCCAACCGTCAGACCTGGCCCATCACCCTAACCACTGAGCTACTGAGCTGGGTTCCAAGTGGGTCTCCCATTCAAGTATCCCCACTGGGTTCACCATACAGCCCCCCTGGAGCAATAAGGGTGAAGGGCCTTCCACAAGCACTCAAGCTTTGATGGCCTTGGGATTCGAACCCCCAACCGTCAGATCTGTCCCATCACCCTAACCACTGAGCTGGGTTCCAAGTGGGTCTCCCATTCAAGTATCCCCACTGGGTTCACCATACATCCCCCCTGGAGCAATAAGGGTGAAGGGCCTTCCACAAGCACTCAAGCTTTGATGGCCTTGGGATTCGAACCCCCAACCGTCAGACCTGTCCCATCACCCTAACCACTGAGCTACCACACCTCAATCTAATCTTACAGGAGCGCCCGTCTCTTATTTAACTTGGGCAAACTTCGCCGTGTTTTGTTTTTTTCTCCCTATGCTTTTCTTTTTTTTCCCCGCGGCCAAATGGTTTTAGAAAATTGGATTTACTCGCACCTATTAATCACAGAGCAGCAAAAACGTAATGCGAAGGGGAAATGGAGCTCACTAATTTCCAATTCCCAGTGATGACAGTGTTGTAACCTCAGAGTCCAAACAAAACAGGTTTTAAGCATCATTTGATTTTGCTATGAGCCGTTAGACAGACCTGCCCCGCCAGCTCCTCCAGAAGCTCCCAGTTCCAGCTCGTAATGGTATAAATACATTAACTGGTCGCAAACACAACTACAACCCACAGTGGGAAATTTCCTCCGGGACGTGTTGGTGTTGCACGGGACTGCTCGGGTTCAACAGTCCAACAGTATAAAGGTTATTATATATAATATAAAGTGTGTTGCATTAGTGGCCGGGATGTTGATCTGTCAGTCTTGAGGTTTCTTCACGTCTATTTATATAAACACAGTGCTAGTCAAAAGTTTGTACACGCCCCCTTTTTTCCCACGATTTTGGAGTTATTTAGACAATTAATAAATGAGAGACCGAAGATGATAAATGGATTTTGTTCTCAATCTTACTTGAAATTTAGAGCGAGGTCACAGGTCCGAGTCCTTCCACCCCACGTCCACTGCCGAGGAGATGCTCCATGTTCTAAACACAACTCACTTAACATCACCTAAATATTTACAGCTCCTGTTAAATGATGGGATACATCACCTCTGATAGCCTTGCCCTTTAATTGTGGGAATGTTAGTGCCAGTAGCACTAAAATACCCACACACACACACACACACACACACACACACACACTATCAGAACCCTGTCCTCGGTTAGCGTTTTTTTTTTTTTTAACAGCATCTGGGCCACCGTACTCCAGACTCTTCCTCCTCATATGGTTCCATTATTTCTCACCCTGTGTATGTACAGCATCATTTTAGTATTTCTTTGTAAATGTAAGCATGTTGGTGGATGTGGGGTGTGTGTGTGTGTGTGTGTGTGTGTTTACACTTATATTTTTCTATTTCTAGTTAAAAAAACGGGGCGGCACGGTGGCTTAGTGGTTAGCACGTTCTCCTCTCAGCACTAGGGATTCCCGGTTTGAATCCCCATTTTTCTTGTCATTTCTGGGTTAGTTTCCTCCCACAGACCAAAAACAAAAAGTCAATTGAGGGCCCCATATAGAGTGTGTCTGTGTGAGTGAGTGTGTGCCCAGTGATAGATTGGAGCCCTGTCCTGGGTGTATCTGTCCAGCGCCCGAATTGTTTTCCCCTGGATGGGCATCTAATAGAGGATAAAGCGGAAGATAATGGATGAATGAATAATTAGCCATAGACGGCATAGGTGGCTTAGTGGTTGGCACGTTCTCCTCTCAGCGCTAGGGATTCCCGGTTCGAATCCCCATCTGGGTGGAGTTTCCATGTTCTCCCCGTGTCTGCGTGGGTTTCCTCTGGGTTCTCCGGTTTCCTCCCACAGTCCAAAAACATGGATCAAGTCAATTGAATGCTACAAATTGCCCCATTTAGTGTGTGTGTGTGTGTGAGTTAGTGTGTGCGCAGCGATAGATTGGCGCCCTGTCCTGGGTGTATCTGCCCAGCGCCCGAAACCTTCTCCCCTGGATGGGCATGGGGAACCTCCCCCCCCGCGACCCTAATATAGGATAAAGCGGAAGATAAAGGACGAATGAATAGTTAAAAATCAAAGACGAGCGATTACATGTAAATGAACTTAAATTTACGTCTGCAGAAGACGTCATAACAAGCCGTGGCTGAGAACGGGCTAGTGGTGAATAAACCTGTGTGTGTGTGTAAACACCTTTAAACACCTCAGGAGAACCCACTCCATATGGCATTAATCGTGTATTTTGCTAAATAATCACGCCTGACCCCTATTTTCTCTGCCTGCGGTCCTGCTGACCTCGCGCTCGCGCTCGCTTCCAACTCCGTTCTGCCTTTGTTTCTGTTTTGAATCGCACGAGTATCACCGAACGTCGGCGATTAGCGCCAGCCGCGAGCCATGTGGCCGGCAACCCGAGCTCGGCGGAAGGTTCCTGGCGAGCCGGCGTGTCCTGTCGCCCGCTCGCTCGGTCACTCCGTCTCCTGCGCTTCCTGTGGCCTTCGCCGTTAACCCTTCAGTTGTGCTCGGCTAATTGATTCCATGCTCTCCGAGGGCCGAGGACGGAGCCATAAAGCCGCTCCGCAGCACGCGCGTCTGATTCATGTCTTCGGAGGGAGGGCCGAGCGAGCGAGGGCCCCAGTCGCTGCCGAGGTGGCCGAGCGGTGGACGCTTACTTACGCTGACGATGTGTCAATGGAGCAGTTTACACAGCTGCGGTTTGGAAGGCGTCGCTCGGCTCCTCAAAACATATACCACACGTTTAAATACCGGATTATTTAAGACTTGTCCCTCCCGAGTGAACCGAGATGTCAGAGATCCTGTCCTGGTGCCAGGTGTGGAGAACCTCATTCAGAGGTGGTCTACACAACCCCCCCCCCATCATCCTGATTCTCTTTGATCTCAGGTGTATATGAGGAGCCTAGCTCAATCGTGATAAGTGTTTACATGTCACATGTTGTTTGTCTGGTCGTCCCCTGTCGGTTCTCGGATGTTCTCAGGGGGAACGCAGAGGAATGTGGACGGCTACGGCCAGCTGAAGCTTTGCTTTATTTTTATGATGTTTCCTCTTTTTTCATAATATTTTAAAGCATTCCACAGCTGGGAAAACGGCTAATAAATCCGTTCCATGTTTTTCTGTGTATGTACAGCGTATGCGCCCGCCGCGAGGCGTACCTCGTCCTGCGTGTGGGACATTTGGGAAAAGAGAAAGGAAAAGAATATAATCATCAAGGCAAAAAAAAGCTCAGCTGGTGCAGAACCTCAATGTCTGTAAGGTACAAGAGTCGGTGCTATTACAGCGTTTGAGATGAGGCTGAACAACAAGGACTCACTGTCAATCAGATCTATAAAGACCAGTCAAAAGTTTGGACACGCCCCCTTTTTGCTCCACTCATTGTCCATGTTCTCAGTTCCATCCATCCATCCATCCATCATCTTCTGCATTATCTTCTTTATACTAGGGTTACGGGCGGGTTCCCCATGCCCATCCAGGGGAGAACGTTTGGGGCTCTGGGCAGATACACCCAGGACAGGGCGCCAATCTATCACTGGGCATGTTCTCAGTTCCATCCATCCATTATCTTCCGCTTTATCTTCTATTAGGGTCGCAGGGGGTTCCCCATGCCCATCCAGGGGAGAACGTTTCGGGCGCTGGGCAGATACACCCAGGACAGGGCACCAATCTATCGCTGGGCACACACTCACTCATTCGAACCGGGAATCCCTAGTGCTGAGAGGAGAACATGCTAACCACTAAGCCACCCGTTCTCAGTTCCATTTATTTTAAAGATGGACTTTGTAGTTCTACAATTCCATTCTGTAGTCCATCTGTTTGTGTTCTACAGTACATACAGTGTACTCTGTTCTAATGATCAGAACCCCAATAGTACCAACACAGAGCAGGGGTTATTGGGTGTGTGTGTTATTCCAGTAGAGAACAGGGAACCAACATGGGACTAATGATGAGGTCTTGATTAAAAACGCAACAACAAATGAATTGTAAATTTACATCATATCATACAAACAGTTAACCTGGTCATTAGAGGAGGCTGATCCCAGGTCAGAACCTAATGCATTGATTCTCAGTCTTAGTCCAGAGTCGGTGCAGAGTGACCGCAGGGACGAGCATGTGGGCGTGAGAATCATACACTCACATAACTTACAAACTTAATGACTTTAAAGGTGCCTTTGGTTCCTGTATCGACCAAAACCGGGACCCTGAGCAGCACGGCAGCGCTGATTCTGCGCCGGAAGAGCTTTGGACTGCAGAGATGAAAGCCTCTTTGGGGAGCCAGTATTAATGAAATTTGTTGAGTGAAAGCTGAGCTGCCTGACAGGGGCCCGCCCGGCCTCTCACCTGGTTTTACACAAGCCTGGTCCAAGGTCATTAGGCCAAAGCCCATACAGAACTCATACACAAAAAGCAGCCAAGCATGGCTTCAGCACACACGCAGGGTTCTCTCAGATGAACTCTGAACAGATGAGTCTGGAACAGAAGAGACCTATTGATTCCACCAGCATGTGCTATTAAAACAATTATATACAATACTAACAGGTTTACAGTCATCCCGACAGTTTCAAACTTTAAACAAATGCCAGAGAGGGTTCAATAGAACATATTGATCAATGTATTGGGACATGCCTTAAAATTACTGAATGTTTAAATAGCACCGCTGCACGTTGCTCGTCTCCAGATGAGGCGTGTGCAGGTACATCTCTGGCGTATTTCTATCACAGAGACGGAAAACCCAGGTGCACCACTGAGTGAAAACAGCCTCTCCAGACGTCAGCAGTCAGACGTTCATGGCTATCTCGGCGGTGAATCATTAGTGTTTAGCACGTTCCCCGTCTTGCTCAGTTTTGAAAGCTTCCTGTTTGTAGGAACATGTAGTGCAGAGGAGGGAGTTTAATCACGGCTTTCCCTGTACGACTCTGCAGCACCGTATTAGTACAACATTAACAGATTACAGCAATTAAACTGAAATTCCATCCGTTCTAAACCCTCCAGACTCTGCTCTCCTATTACGATCCACTGCTTCTTTAATTCAGAATTCTTTTTGTATTAATATGAGGGGGAATGAAAAAAACATTTTTAAAAATGCGGCACGGTGGCTTAGTGGTCAGCATGTTTCACCTCTCAGCGCTAGGGATTCCCGGTTTGAATCCCCATCTGGGTGGAGTTTCCATGTTCTCCCCATGTCGGCGTGGGTTTCCTCCGGGTTCTCCGGTTTCCTCCCACAGTCCAAAAACATGGATCAAGTCAATTGAGTTCTCAAAATTGCCCCATATAGTGTGTGTTTGTGTGAGTGAGTGTGTGCCCAGCGATGGATTGGTGCCCTGTCCTGGGTGTGTCGGCCCAGTGCCCGAAACGTTTTCCCCTGGATGGGCATGGGGAACCCCACCAGCGACCCTAATATAGGATAAAGCAGAAGATAATGAATGAATGAATGAATTTTTAAAAACGCGTTCGGCGCGTTCCTGAAAAACCCAGCGATGCTGTTCAGCAGCATCGTACACTATTCATGCTCCTGGCAGAGACTCGGATAACCGGCCCACGTCGGCGGGATCTCGCGCTCATTCAGGTGGTCGTCTCGAACTCGGTCAGCACCGTTAATGTCAGAGAAAGAACGACAGCACAGAGGATGAGGCTTCCGCAGTATTCCAGACATGCCACAGTAACACAGACAACAAAATCTCCGTTGTCTCCTCCACCTCGGGAGCATGTGACTCCACGCGGAGCTGTTTAGATTGCAGCATCAGCGTTGCCATGACGGCTGAGTTACATTCATTGGATTAAGCGCTAACGAGAAGAACAATGAATTAGTGACGCGAGGCTGTGATTGGGTGGAGCAGACAGATGGAGAGGTAGCACATGGGTGAAGTTTCCATGTTCTCCAGTTTCCTCCCACAAGCTTACAAGATGAATTCAAGGTGAATTGGCTGCTCTAAATCGCACCTATCTAAATTTCACCATAAAGTGTGTGTGTGTGTGTGTGTGTTAATTGTAACCAGGGCAGATCATGCTGAGTCGATGATCAAACATGGAGTATGTTTATGGAGGTTCATTCAGAACGCTGGAGGAGATGAAGTCGTACGTTCTGCTCTTTACCACGAATGGCAAATGATGAATAGACGGGTAGAACATCTCCTGCTCTTTGCGGAAGCGGAACGGTTCCGCTGAAGTGACCAACAAGCTTGCAGCGCTGAAAGCTGGGTGAGGGAGGGGTGGGTGTTAGTGGGGGGGGGGGGGGGGGTACAACCGCTGAAAATGAAGTTCCAGGTGCCTCATCTGCTGATGGAGTGGAGGAGGCAGCGTGTGTTGGGACGGCTGAGGAATACGCCCCAGAAGGAGAGTTTCCTCGGAGGGATGCAGGTCAGCCGTGCAGAAAGGCCAGAGTGCTGCTTTAGAAGCAAGGGCGGGGTGGGGAGGGGGGTGTCGGGGGGGGGTGACAGCAAGTAAATAAGCAGCCCTGTCCCTAAATAAGAGCTGGCCTTTAGTCACGACCCGCAAATTCATTAAGCTCAAACCTAAGTGTGCGGGCAGGTCAGTGAGGTTGACGTTCGCAGAGCTTCAGACAGTGGGGGCAGAAGCAGACTGCGGCTGGCTGTGTGGCAGTGGATTTACCTCCGTTAACTTTGCGAGGGTAGTGTTTGGTTTGGCGTTCGTTCCCTGCAGGAAGCTTTTCTCAGTTTTATCAGCTGACTGCGGGTTTTGTCGGTCTTCAGACTGTAACGGCAATCTTCATCAAGCGGTCCTGATTTCATGGCGCAGCTGAGACGGCGGGACCATTACACGGAAATTAACGCTCACACCATATATTATTATTTATTACTTATATATAATATATATTAATATTTATTATTATTTATTATTTTATGATTATTATTATTAGCATTATTAATATTACTACTGGGCGGCACGGTGGCTTAGTGGTTAGCACGTTTCGCCTCTCAGCGCTAGGGATTCCCGGTTCGAATCCCCATCTGGGTGGAGTTTCCATGTTCTCACCGTGTCTGCGTGGGTTTCCTCCGGGTTCTCCGGTTTCCTCCCACAGTCCAAAAACATGGATCAAGTCAATTGAATTCTCAAAAATTGCCCCATATAGAGTGGTCTGTGTGAGTGAGTGTGTGCCCAGCGATGGATTGGCGCCCTGTTCTGGGTGTATCTGCCCAGCGCCCGAGACTTTCTCCCCTGGATGGGCATGGGGAACCCCCCGCGACCCTAATAGAGGATAAAGCGGGAGATAATTAATGAATGAATATTACTACTACTTATTATTGTTATTGCTATTATTACTATAGTTATTATTATTATTATTATTATTATTATTATTATCATCATTACTGTTACTATTTAAAATCGCATTTACATTGGCTTTCATTGTCACTACATAATCATAGTATTTAAACTTTTTTACTGTTGAATTCCGTTACATCACACTGCATTTCACTTTCTTGTTTTATGTCTAAATGTCATAAATGTCTTGTAACCGTGGGACAGCGAGGAACGTAATTTCAATTACTTTGTATGTATAGAACATGTGAAGCAATTGACAATAAAGCCTACTTTGACTTTGACAAAAAAAAAAAAAAAAAAAAAGGAAACCTCATGAGAAGCGCGGAGCTAATAAATAACATAATAAATAACATAACTAGAACGGGAGGTCCGTGTTACGAGTGCCTGTCACCTGTCCCTCATTCGAGTACTCATTGTCTGCGTTGGGTGATTGGTTTGTTTTTGTGCACGTGATTGGGTGTTTGTGTATTTAGGTTCCATGTTCCACTTCCGTGTTCCACTTTGTGCACGTCTTTACATATTATTATTATTTTTCCCATGTCATCTCGTTTGTTTGTTACCCCTCCGGGTTGGTGTCCCTACACCTTTTTAATTAATAAAAACCCCGATTGTTTCATGTCCTGGTGTCTCCTAACTCTCTCCTGCGCTTAAAGACGGTTCTGCGCTGCGCATTGCTCTGCGCAGCCGTTCCCTGTAAACGCTTTCAGGCTCTTTCGGCATGCGCATTTGCTCCGCGCAGCCGATATTCCGGGTAAGGCAAGCGAGTCTAACAGTCTGAGGTCTTTTGGTTGAGTATATGCGGCACCGAACACAGCAAGAGGATGAAGTTAAAGGTACCGGGACAGCGTTTCCTTTTTTTAATGAGTTAAAGTGCAAAAACAAAGTGCTGAGCGCGGTTCTATCCACACCTGCACTCCGACACCGGGCCTTTGTTTTAACTTCAGCACTTCATCCCTCACTTCATCCTCCTCGCAGCCCAACCCCATCTATTCTGACATTTGTTTCCAATCAGAACTCGAATTCCTCGTCTTTTCCAGTTGAAAGCCCTGCAATAATGAAGTTAACCTTTCGCTGGGGTTCCCTCCCTCCTCACGAGCTCTGGCTTAATGCTCAGTCTTACCTGACATCGGCCCCTGCTAACCAATTTACAGAGCTCTAAGCCTGCTGGATTACTCTTGAAGGGCACCTCTCCAGCTCTTTCCTGTTCTTTGTGTCTCCCTTCCGACTTCACTCTTTGATAAGTGACATTATTGTCCTCCAATTATGGCGCTCAGACGGCAGACAGAGTGGCCCACAGAGCTGCCTGTAAGAGGAGCTGTACTCGGGTTTCACTCATTTCCGATTCCCTCGGCCGGTTGTGGTGTCGACGTGAGGCGCAGCGTCCCGGCACGGGAGCGGGATTCGGGTTCTGAAGTGTAGAACGTGGCCGCTTTAACGACGGCAGCTCTGTTTTTTTGTTTTCCGTTTCTGATCGGCCGCTCGGTCCGGCGAGCGTGTTCCGTGGCCGGGTCGCTGCGGTCAGCCGTGCGCTTCGGAGTGACTGTAAATTCGACCGAATGTAATCCAAGCCCCTCAATTAATTTCTTCCGGGAGCATAACTGTCAGGAAGGATTAATCTGAAGTTCCGCTGAGCTGCTGTGAATTTCAAATGGCTGTTTTCATTTGCGCCCGCAGCTGATTTACGGGTCTCGGTTAATGTGCGCGTCTGAAGTCGGGCTCCCCGGGTCGACAGGCGTATTGTTTCACCGGATAAAAAAAAAAAGCAGGGCAGTTTGGTTCTTCGACGGAACCCGAAATACGATGGAAATACAAACATGACCCGTTTTAAGCTGACGAACTTGGAAAGGCTGCGGTTCTACACCGTTTACAACAGCGTCCTCACCTCATGCCTCATCCGCGGCTGAGAAACTACACAAACGTGCGACGCTCTAAAGATTAGAATAGCAATTATTTAAGGTGGAACGCCTCGATCCCCGCCGTTGGAACGTCCATGACAATGAGACTCGCGAAGTTCTACTCGCAGTACATCTCAGTCAGAGCGCGGTGGATGTTGGTGGTCCATTTATTTTTCTGCTATTTACAGAATCCGAGGCGCCATACAGACCACAGATTTTCCTTTAAGCTGATATTTTATTAACAGCTGCAAAGTATTAGAAATAGCGTTCTAATGTAAGAACGACTGGAGCTTTTCGAGCGTTCAGGCTCTGGAACAACGCAGTTATATGCAATTCCGCTTACATAAGCTTTCCCTGAGGTTTTGTGGCCGCCGTTGACCAAACTTTGCAACATTAACCATGAATTCCTCTCTGACGACGTCCCACCTCAAAATTCTGATTTAAATCGGCGTTAGGACACGCCCCCTTCTACTAAATCTTGCGAAATTTCTTGCTATAATTACAGACTGTAGTCCATCTGTGTCCTTCTGTTTGTCACCTGTTGGTTTTCTATCCTCTGTTGGTCAGAACATCACAGAACAGGTATCATTTGGGTGGTGGATTGTTTATTGGCAGTTCTGCAGTGACACCGATGCAGCGAAGGGGTGATAATACGATGAGATCTAGTTAGTTAATTAACTTTAGTGATATAAAATGGGGCGGTCTGGTGATTTAGTGGTTTAGTATGTTCTCCTCTAAGTGCTATGGATTCCCGGTTTGAATCCCAATCTGGATGGAGTTTCCATGTTCTCCCCGTGTCCGCGTGGGTTTCCTCCGGGTTCTCTGGTTTCCTCCCACAGTCCAAAAACATGGATCGAGGTCAGTTGAATTCTCCAAATTGCCCCATATAGAGTGTGATTGTGTGCCCAGTGATAGATTGGCACCCTGTCCTGGGTGTATCTGCCCAGCGCCCGAATTGTTTCCCCTGGATGGGCATGGGGACCCCCCCTCCCGTGACCCTAGTAGAGGATAAAATGGAAGATAGTGGATGGATGGAGATTTATCATGTTTTACTTCTGAAGATCCTTTCCTCGTTTCCACGTTGAGAACTCCACACGCCGTGGAATGGAATCATCTGCGTCCGAAGTTTTACGAGAGCCTTCATCTCCCCCTCGAAATAAAATAACACGGCTCAGTGAAAAAGCAGCAACTCCAACCCTACTCGAGCGTAACTGCATCTGGCACATGCCTTCCAAGAACAGCACTACGAGGGAGTACCCACCAAACCGCCAGCACACTCGGAGCTAATCCTGTCCTGCCGCGTCTGTCGCTTCTACTCAATTTCGGAGCGGCTCCGAAACAGAACATTCCTGCTCTCTCAGCCTCGTATCTCTGCCGGCTGCTCCTCGCTCCTGATAGGGGGTTGAGGTGGGGGGGAACCAATCGGAGATGCGCTGGATCTGTGGTCTGCTGAGCAGGAAGCTGTGGGCGTGTGGATTTAAGCTTCTCCCGTTGTGTGGCTTTCTGCCCGCCGACGGCTCCGGGTTTCAGCGGATGTTCTTTCATGGAGAGCGGAGCGTTCTGCGTCCGTGACGATAACAGATCGTATGGACGTGAGCACTGTGAGCACTGTGGGTCCGTACCGCGTTCAGTCAGTGTGTGTGTGTTGTCGTGTTGGTGCTGCAGAGATCTGTCCAGGCCGGTGTGTATGCAGAAGCACACGGAGCTTGCAGAGCTAAGTGAGCATTACGGGACCGGGCGGCGTGTCCAGAGTGGGACCGCAGCCTCGTCTACCCCTCCATTTGGATCGGCGCAGAGCTGTGATTATGGCAGCCGGAGAGAGAGGGAGGCTGAGAGGATGTGCTGTTTAAAGACTGTAAGAAGAGGGCGGACTGCTGAGCTAACGAACTTAACCTATATCAGCCAGACGAGATGCATGCCAACCCACACACACACACTCACACACACACACACACACACACACACAAAATGAAAGGTACATTTTACCCAGCAGTCTTTTTCACATATCTTGGATCCTTGTGCCCTCGTTCGGCCTCTCTGTTCCCTCAGAATGTCATTCCCTTACTAACAATACTAACAATACTAACATCCATCTATCCATTATGTTCCGCTTTATCCTCTATTAGGGTTGCGGGGGGGGGGTTCCCATGCTCATGTCCATCCAGGGGAGAGCGTCTCAGGCGCCGAGTAGATACACCCAGGACAATCTATCACTGTGCACACAATCACACTCTATACTCTATATGGGGCAATTTGGAGAATTCAATTGACCTTGATCCATGTTTTTGGACTGTGGGAGGAAACCGGAGAACCCAGAGGAAACCCACGTGGACACGGGGAGAACATGGAAACTCCACCCAGATTGGGATTCGAACCTGGAATCCCTAGTGCTGAGAGGAGAACATGCCAACCACTAAGCCACCGTGCCGCCCCAATACTAACATGACGTGTCTAAACAGGTTTCAATATAAAAGCCTACAAAAATGATTAACCCTGGTAGATCTCGATGACCTGTCCAATGGAAAAGTAGATCTTGGGCCAGAAAAGTGTGGGCAACCCCTGCCTTAGAGGTATCTACAGAACCCAACTACAGTACTGCAGGTCCGTGTAAGGGGACAGCCGTGTGGCAAAGTTCACCCTATAGAGACAGCAAGCCAGATGTTGCTGTTCTGGACGTCTTGCATCCAAATAGGTTGTAAAGATGGCCGTCCTGCTCGAGTGGATACCACATAAGAGAACCTCAAACAGTAGAACACATCTTCATATCATCAAAATGCAGAGGCTTTAAAAACCCGGACTTACTGCCAGCACAGGTTTTTGCCCCTGGTTTCTACGGTTTAAAATGCCCTGAATTCTCGGCGCTGTACTCCGGGAGCCGGCGCGGCGTAGGACAATGAGAACCCCGGCGAAAAGCCGCCTCCATGCTGTGAGGGAGAGTTATTGGATCATTATGAAGGTGTTCGATTGACCTCTCCTCTTTACACCCTATTGTTTAAAGCCTTCCAGCCCCCCTCCTCGGACGAGCGGGGGCTAGTTACACAGCTAGAGGACAAATCCACTCTTCAGAGGACAGACAGATTTGCGGCCTTCTCTTCTTCTACAGCTGTGTCCACGGCGGGCCCTGAAAAGAGGGGGTGAGGCAAAGAGGAGGAAACAACATGGCTCATTGAAGGCCGGGGGGAAGAGGCCAAGTGGCTCCTTGTTTGGACTTTGGTCTTTTTTCTTTTCTGCCACTTGTTTGTTTTTGGGCTTCGGCTCTATGGGCTAGCTGGCAGGCCTGTGTGAGTTCTCCAGGCTCTAATGAAGGCCGTCTGAGCCGATCGACGCGCTCACCTTACCACTCAAACGCTTAAAAAAAGGGGATTGTTTCAATGCCCTCCCGAGAGTCTCGAGCCCCCGATGGCGGGGCTTTTAATCCGCGGGTAAACATTCAAGATTCAAGAATATAAGAACGAAAATAAGAACGAAAGAGATAAGAACGAAATTATGGGTCACGGACCCCGATTACCCTGTTATTTTAAAGTTATCATTTAAATTAAAATTTTAAAGAAGAAAATGAGAATTGGCGGCATGGTGGCTTAGTGCCTCTCAGCACTAGGGATTCCCGGTTCGAATCCCCATCTGGGTGG
The DNA here is from genome assembly GCA_019802505.1 of Corydoras sp. C115. Lineage (NCBI taxonomy): Eukaryota > Metazoa > Chordata > Actinopteri > Siluriformes > Callichthyidae > Corydoras > Corydoras sp. C115. Next base: position 1,628,120 of record JAFMOC010000031.1, read on the forward strand.
AGTTTCCATGTTCTCCCCGTGTCCGCGTGGGTTTCCTCCGGGTTCTCCGGTTTCCTCCCACAGTCCAAAAACATGGATCAAGCCAATTGAGTTCTCCAAATTGCCCCATATAGAGTGTGTGTGTGTGAGTGAGTGTGTGCCCAGCGATGGATTGGCGCCCTGTCCTGGGTGTGTTAACCCATCGCCCAAAACGTTCTCCCCTGGATGGGCATGGGGAACCTCCCCGCGACCCTAATAGAGGATAAAGCGGAAGATAATAAATGAATGAAAATGAGAATTTTTTTATTTATTTTTTTTTTTTCCCCATCAAAAATAATGTTTCCAGGGCGGAGGTGACAAATCCACGGGATGCAGATAAAACCAGCGCAAAGCTGGAATTCCCAAAGAAAGATCTAGTCATCGTTTCAGGATTTAGAATAAAAAGGGTTTTCCGTTGCGGAAATTAATTACGCATCGTCTTTAAAACATCTCAGGTCTCGATATGGTGGGAAACGGGCGATGTCAACAGCTGGTTAAGTGATTAGTCACGGGCAATTTTCGGGTAAAATGGTCCGAATGTTCTTGTTAGCTGCGAGTCATTATGGGTGAAAAGGCTGATGGGTGTTGGAAAATGCGCGCCCTCCGTCACGCGCTACAGACGAGCTGTTTTAACGGGCGGCCGCTCGCAGACACGGCTCCTTTATTATTCCCAGACCTCAGGATTATACCTCATACTTAACGCTACCTCGCTGCCTCACGACATGGATAATGCCGGGGTTAATGATGCCCCGTGATGAATAATAAATAATAACACAGACGGTGTTCTGCGATAAAACCCAAAGTTCTCGCATTTCATTCACTTTTAATGGATCGTTTCAGATGGTTTCGATATTTACAGCCAGGAGGAAAAGAGCCGCAGAGCAAAGCACGAGGTATAATACAGTTCACTGTCCGGCTCGCGCAGACCTCATTGAGGTGGGCATGCCTGGACAACCTCCTGCTACACCTCATAAATACAGATTGTGTGGGAGCGATGTCGCGCCGCAGGTGTGTTTATTGTGGGACGCGTCACCGTCGGCTCCGCTACCGTATTGATCTGATCCGTACAAAATGTTCTGCGGTCACGGTGCACAAACAGAACGGAACGTGGGAAGGTGGACGGTGTGCTTCTCTTATGTAGCATCAGTTTCTCTTTATTACACGGAGCTCACGCCCTAACCCTCTTACAAACCCACCATGTGGGAGGTTGAGGGTGTGGTGGAGGGAATCAGAGTCGACTGCTGCTGTCGTTCATCAGCGTTAAGACGTCCAGCTCCATGGGGGGCATTAAATCTGCTGACCTTTCACCCCGCCATCGTCTGATACACTGCTGTTCTACTGGATTTCTACCATTCATTCATTCATTATCTTCCGCTTTATCCTATATTAGGGTCGCGGTGGGGTTCCCCATGCCCATCCAGGGGAGAACGTTTCGGGCACTGAGCAGATACACCCAGGACAGGGCGCCAATCTATCACTGGGCACACACACACTCACACATACACACTCTACATGGGGCAATTTGGAGAACTCAATTGACTTGATCCATGTTTTTGGACTGTGGGAGGAAAGCGGAGAACCCGGAGGAAACCTACGCAGACACGGGGAGAACATGGAAACTCCATCCAGATGAGGATTCAAACCGGGAATCCCTAGCACTGAGAGAGAGAACATGCTAAACCACTAAGCCATCGTGCTGCCTGGATTTCTACCAATTCTGTGAAATTTGCTGCACCATCTATGTAAGACGGGGTGGCAAGGTGGTATAGTTGGGATCCAGGTTTGATTCCTGTTCTGGGTGGAGTTTCCATGTTCTTCCCGTGTCCGTGTGGGTTTCCTCCGGGTTCTCCGGGTTCCTCCCACAGTCCAAAAACATGGATTAAGGTCAACTGAATGCTCTACAATTGTCCCATATAGAGTGTGTCTTTGTGAGTGAGTGTGTACCCAGCAATAGATTGGCACCCTGTCCAGCGCCCGAAACGTTCTCCCCTGGATCACATCATGGGGAACCCCCAACACGACCCTAGTAGAGGATAAAGATGATGAATGGATGGATGGATAGTGTGTGTGTCTGTGTGAGTGAGTGTGTGCTCAGTGATGGATTGGTGCCCTGTCCTGGGTGTACCTGCCCAGCGCCCGAAACGCTCTCCCCCGGATGGTCATTGGGGGAAACTGTACTATACTCTCAGTGAGTCATTACTGTGATTTACTAAAGTTAGAGAGAGTGAAGGTTCCTTTCATATTGTAGAACTTTTAACAGTAGGTGAAAAAAAGCAAGGACGCATGGAAGCCCATATAAACCCATATAAGGAAAGAAGCACACACACACACACACACACACACACACACACACACACACACACACACACACACACAAACACACAACACACACAGTTGTCAGAGGAACATTACTGGTATTTGATAGGCTCAGAAGCTTTGGCATGCACTTCCTTAAGAGACCTGAAAGTGGTTTTGTGTGTGTGTGTGTGTGTGTGTGTGCACACATCTTAATGGCTGTACCCAGCGGTGCATGCCACAGGCAGATGACCCCAGGTGCCCTGCAGGTGTGCTAGGGACAGGAACTGGAATGCGGCCTCACGCTGAGAGATTCCCATCAGCCGAGACATTCCACATGCTGCAACGGGCACAAAGGCCATTTGTGTCTAACGCCGAAGTGGGACGGTCCTCGTCGAAGCTCCCCGTCCACCTTGACGGACTGCGGGTCACTGGTCTGCAACCGGAAAAAAAAAACCCAGCGTACGTTTCCCCTAAACTCTGTTTCCACAACAACAAAGTGGAGGCGGGTGTCGTTTGTCTCAGACTGAAGCATGATCTCTGACCCGGCTGGTCAATCGTTAGGTTCCTTAACCATTCCTGTTGATAGTAACTGATATCTTGTTTAGTTTTGGGTTAAAGGATCTCTTTAACGATTGAAGAACGAGGCTCTGGTTTCCAGCTCTGAACTGAGAACAGAAATGGAATATCACCTAATGTGCAGTATGATTTCATTTCCGTCGCATTAGCGCAGGATTGTGGTTAAGGAACCGTCCTTGTGACCTGAAGGTCCCCGGTTCGATTACCGGTCCCAGCAAGTACCTTTTTGCAAGACACCTAACCCCAACTGCTTCCCGGGCGCCGTATACAACACCGTCCACTGCTCCAGGGGAGAACGTTTCAGGCATTGGGCAGATCGCCAATATTTTTGGACTGTGGGACGAAACCGGAGAACCCGGAGAAAACTCTAAGGACGCTGGGAAAACATGGAAACTCCACCCAGTTTGGGATTAGAACCTGGATCTCGATCGACCACTACGGATCCACTATAACCATACATTTACATACATTTGGTCATTTATTGGACGCTTTTATCCAAAGCGACTTTCAAGGTGAGCACAGGGTTCATCACAACACCCCTGGAGCAATGAGGGTTAAGGGTCTTGCTCAAGGACCCACATTGGTAACTTCAGTGGACCTGGGATTTGAACCCTCAACCTTCAGATTGATAGCCCAACGCCCTAACCACTGAGCTACCGTGCCCGTCCACTATGCCACTGTGCCGCACTCTGAGAATCAACAACCATGTAAATAGCAAGTTAGTAATGGTAGTTTAATTGGTTTAGTTATTTAAGTCTCACTCAGTGAATCTGCTGTAACAGTATGGATGTAGATTTAAACCAGATCCAATCATAGGCATCAATGTGTTTATTTTTAATACTTGGCACCCCTGGTTTCCTGCCTGAGGTTTTCGTGAGCATTAGGATGAATCAATTAATCTTTCTCGGCCCGTTTGGACTCTCGCCCAAAATGACTGGCCATCTAATAGTTAAAGCATTTGGAAGCCTGACTTGGCGCCGAGGCCGCTGAACGTGATCTGAACGCGGGTTCTGAGGGAATTAAAGCTGTGAAAAATCGGGATTGATATTGGAGCGGCTCCACTTCAGGACCGGTCCAGCAGATTTCGTCGACTGTGCGTTATTAAAAAGATTTCTGAAGCTTCATGGGAAATCCAAACAACTGCATGCTACACATTAGCACGTTAGCTCGAGGTCTGGACCTCTACATCATATGAATTGTTGCGCGTGGACGTTCCATGTTCCCTCTGATGAGATTATCATACCTGTCGTTTCCGTTCTCGCTCATCCAGAGCAGCGGGGCAGCATGGGGCCACGTCACGGCGCGCCGGGCCAAAAGATGAGCCGCCCAGCTTTGTGAGTTTAACTCGAGTGGCCCCTTGATTCTTGTTAAAAAATGAAAGGCTGCTCTGCTCCTGCCAAGAGCCTGGTCATTCCAGTTGCCTTCGCGCGTTTGGTTCTTCTGTGGAATGATTTCTGGACGAGGACAAGGTCTCTCCAGTCCGGTACGCTGGCTTTAATTAAAACCAAGTGATCCTAAAAGCCATATTTCACTCCTGTTTTCACAAGTCGTCAGTTTTCTCCCGAAGGTCAAAAAAGCAGAGTGGGATTCCACCGTTCCGCTGATGGAGATTTCATCCGACTTAATGCCTCTGCAGGACGCCACACTAAGCAGCCAGTCATTTAGTCTCGTGAATTGAGAAGTTCTTTATTTACGCAGAGCTTCTACAGTACTGCATTGTTTCAAAGCGGTTCTAATCCTAAACCCCCGAAAAATACACTGCAGCGACAGTGGCAAAGAAAAACTTCCTGCTGCTGTTTTTTAAAAGATGAAAACCTTGTGAGGACCAGGGCTTAGTGGATACCATACAGACTGTAGTCTCATCTGTGTTCTTTGTTGTTGTTAGTCCCCTGTTTGTTCTCTGTTCTCTATTGGTCAGAACATCACAGAACAGGTTTCATTTGGGTGGTGGGAGGTTTTGAGGTGACACTACTGGGATAGGAATAATGTACCAACCAAATAACCCCTGCTCTGTGGTGGGATTATTGGGGTTCTGACCATTAGAACAGAGTACACAGTATGTACTGTAAAGCACAAACAGATAGATTTACATTACATCTGGTCATTTATTGGACGCTTTTATCCAAAGCGACTTACAAGGTGAGCACAGGGTTCATCACAACACCCCTGGAGCAATGAAGGTTAAGGGTCTTGCTCAAGGACCCACACTGGTAACTTCAGTGGACCTGGGATTTGAACCCCCAACCTTCAGATTGATAGCCCAATGCCCTAACCACTGAGCTACCATGCCCTCGTGGTAGATGGACTACTTTACTGAAAGTCCATCTTTACTGAAAGTGGAACTGAGAACATGGACGATAAGCGGAGCAAAATAAGGAACATGTTTTACATTCGGTGGCATGGTGGCTTAGTGGTCAGCATGTTCGCCTCTCAGCACTAGGGATTCCCGGTTTGAATCCCCATCTGGGTGGAGTTTCCATGTCCTCCCCGTGTCAGTGTGGGTTTCCTCCGGGTTCTCCGGTTTCCTCCCACAGTCCAAAAACATGGATCAAGTCGATTGAGTTCTCCAAATTGCCCCATGTAGAGTGTGAGTGTGTGCCCAGCAATAGATTGGCGCCTTGTTCTGAGTCTATCTGCCCAGCACCAGAAACGTTCTCCCCTGGATGGGCATGGGGAACCCCCCCGCGACCCTAATATAGGATAAAGGGGAAGATAATGAATGAATGTTTTACATTCCAGTTTACACGTTCTGCATCCCAGAAATCTGGGCAAAACAAGCAAAGTGATTATTAATTCAACAAAGCAATCAAAGCCATGTGGTAACGATGTGCAGGGAGGTGACTAGAACAAATAGACATGGTGCTCAACCCTCCAGCGGACCCCGCCTCACATGTGCCGCTACGGCAGATGTCCAGTCGCGAACCCAGGACAGTACCGAGAGGCGATCAAAAGGCCGAGTCCCGGACGGCCGCGGCGTCGCGACGCAAGCTCTTCCTATCCGCGCAGCGTCATCGATAAACATTTGGCTTTCCGGACGCATTTGCGCTCGATATGTCGGAGGCACCCCCCACGTGATCTGTGATTTCTCTGAGGACGCTGTTCAAATATTAGCTTTGCGCAAAAACAAACGGCATGCTGGAGAAGCAGGCCCCCTGTTGACTGCAGAGATGGCCTGCTTTGTGGCGGCGCAAATATTTTGGCGGGCGGTTTATTTTCCTGTGAGAAAATAAACACGGCGCAGTGTTGCTACGGTGAGCAGGCCCCGAGTGAAGCGCGCTGGCAGCCGACCCAGTGGCCGGAACAAAAACACCGCCAGAGTTTTTCATTACTTCAGGGGTGGGAAGAGAAGAATGACTGGGGCTCGACCGGAGCGGGGTACTGAATCACACCGCTGGAGAGCTTGTATTGAATGCTAATAGGCCGGCTCGCGGGTTCAGGCCCAGTTAATAGTTTGGTGCTTAGGGGTGTAATATGTATACCAGAATTTGATGCGAAGGGAAAGGCACTCGCTCTCGTTTCAGCGTTTTTCTTTCAAATGTGTTTCCATTGTCTGCTTAATGAGCCACTAATACTATTGTTAGATGGGGGCCCTGCAGACATTTCTGTTCCCGCTTGTCAAAATGGCGATTTCTCACCCTCAGCCAGCACTGGCAGCTTCACAGGTGCGATTGAAGCCCAACCGGGGCATTAGTCATTCCCAAAATGTCAGTGTATTTTTTAGAGTATCCCCGCTTCTGCCCTGTGGGAGGTCGTTTTTGTTTTTTTTTTCTTTTCCCTGAATGAGCTAAGCGAGTGTAGACATTTGGGACGGAGCCGAAATTTATCACAAGTGTACTTAGCAACACAAAGAGATTCAGAAAGGACAGTCGTCCCAGTGTTAATTAAAAGTCGTTTAAAGTTGCGCGATCTGGACCGGGCCATTGTTCGACCGCCTGAACACCAGCATGATCCGCTCCCATAATGCCATTATCTCCCGACAAGCATGACGGGCCTTTTGCAAAACACTGTATCTATCTCTTCAGACATGCTAGTCCTGTCTTGGGAGAGTACTTTATGACTTTGAATCCCTGGCGCATTTCCATTACACCTGGATCTGATAAGAACCGAAACTCAGAAAAAAGCCCACGTGGGATTTAGTAGAAATGTTTGCGAGGGCTAAGAGCGTTACGAGAAAAGCTTCATTAGCGCCGGATTACGTTGAAGGTCACTGTGTTTCACCACTGAGGAAAATCGGGGGCTGAAAATTTAAGGGACAGGCTTCACATTCCAGTTGGTAAGCAGCGTTAGCCATTCATCAAGCGCTCGCTGAATTAGCTTCAGGCTTTATTAAGGATATAAAACATACGAGGGAGTCGTTCTATAAGCTATTTTCATCTATTTGAACTCCACCATTCGGCGCAGATGTTACACCCCAAACATAAATACAGCGTTTTCGGCTCAGTCGTGTCTCCGCTCGCTAGATATACGGCTCGCGCAGGAATACAGTGAGAGCTCTGGGTGGAAAAATTGGCAGGAGGCAGGGCCCCGTCCTAATCCAAGATGCTGCGTTCCCAAAAGTGCTTTATTGATTTATTGAAATCCAAAATAGGAGTTGAAGAGGTTGCATAGTTCGGTGAGTAACCGGTCCAGACCATAAATCCCTTTAAAGTTTCAATAAAATGTCCACTTTGCTTAAGAGATACATGCTACCTCAGACTCCAGAGCCATCGCGGCGCGGCGCATCGTCCGCCTCATGCGAGCGAGGAGATGTGGGGATGAGTCCTGCAGGATTAATCGGAGGTTGGATGCTGGCGCACACCGCACACAGTCTTCCAACCTCTCCCTGTGTGCTGTTCTGTGAATTGGATGGAGCGTGTGGGCTGAGGTAATCGCTCTGTAGCACAGAGGAACCGGAGATCCCAAACGCTCCCGCTTGACTTATTGGGGTTTTTCGAACACATACAGATTAATATATCTGCCCGGGGGACATCTGTAAGAACGCGGTACGGGGGCCGGCAGTCGACTTCCGGTGCACTTCCTCAGCCAGCGGTCTGCCACAACCAGCTCCGGGTTTACCAATGGGAGAAAAATTGGCTGGTGGCCCCGTTTGTCAGCCCTGTGGCACCCTCCCGTCCTCACGTCACCGGTTAACATTGGATGAAGATCAATACTTAATATGACTGCCTCGAAACAACCGACTGACCGTGCTCAACTGAGGACGGGGTCTCGTTGGGGTGACTGGATGGGAAGGTACCAGTGTGAGGGTAAATCATTCATTCATTCATTATCTCCCACCTTATCCTGTATTACGGTTGCGGTGGGGTTCCCCATGCCCATCCAGGGGAGAACGTTTCGGGCAGATACACCCAGGACAGGGCGCCAATCCATCGCTGGGCACACACTCACTCACACAAACACACTCTATATGGGGCAATTTGGAGAATTCAATTGCCTTGATCCATGTTTTTGGACTGTGGGAGGAAACCGGAGAACCCGGAAGAAACAGGGAGACACGGGGAGAACATGGAAACTCCACCCAGATGGGGATTCGAACCGGGAATACCTAGCGCTGAGAGGCGAACGTGCTGACCACTAAGCCACCGTGCCGCAGAGGGTAAATCAGCTGGGGGTTAATGAGAATTCCTCAAATTGACTCCTGACTGATGGAGGGTGATAATAGACCAGGAAAGGCTTTTGAAGCCGTAGAGACGCCCGCCAGACGAGTGCCTTTTCTCTGTGCTGACACCTTTTGACCTTCCAGGCTTCTCATGCATAGCTTGCAGTCACTTGGCGACGTGTTGCCACAGACACCCTCTGACATGTGGATGTATGGGAACAAATCAGCTCGACTCTTCAGCCGAGGCGTCACACTCGCTGGTGCGAGCGGCGCTGGCCCTGATTAGTGTTTTAATCGGAGGCAGAGTGCTCCATGTTTCCTGACCTGCTCTGTTGGATGTCCTGGGAAGTGTTCCCCGTACTCCCGTTCCATCCCACACACATGGATCCAAGGCAAATTGGCTGCTGTAAATTGCCCCTGTATAGGGAATGTGTGCCCAGTGAAGAATTGGCGCCCTGTCCTGGATGTTTCTGCCCAGCCGCCGAAACATTCTTTCCAAGATGGGCATGGGGAAACCCCAGTTTTGAGAAATTTGTCAAGCCATTAATGGCCAACCAAATGGCACTTTGTTTTCAGTAGATGTTCGGGTTCAAATGAAAGCTCTGCTCTCCCACAGTTCCGCGTGTTTGACTTACAGCTTTTAGCTTTTAGGGTGTTTTCTCATTTTCGAGATGAAATCGACTGAAGCCTTGCATCTGCCTGCCCGCGGTAATCGAGGCTGAGGCCGGAGTTATGTTGGTGTAGCCTGATGGATGAAGCCGACTGCGGCGTCCTCAGCCTCCGATACTCAATCACGCCATAGCTGGCTGGAGATTATAAAAGCTGACAGAAATGTGAGACACTGTGGTGACATATATGTGGCGGTTCTGTATCGTGCTGCTGGGATGACTGGCAGAGTTTGGTTAACAAATCCCGCGTTTCGTTTCTGTAAAGACCACATCTTATTGTTTCCCAAAGTATCCTGAGCTAAAGTCAATAAACTGCAACTGGGTTCACATGTTCCAACTTGGAGAGCAATAATAATAATAAATACATAATTGGCTCAGCCATTGGTTTCATTCAGACCCATTACCACAGCTGTACAACATCAATAACATGCTTTTAACATTTTGGAAACAGTTTGGGGAAGGCCATTTTTCCCCCACGTCACTCCATGACTCTGCCACCGGTACACAAAGCCAGGGCTGTAAGGTTATAGTTCTTATGATGCAGTTCTGCACTCACACAAACACTCACTGATCATATAGATGGACTTTGTAGTTCTACAGTTACATTCTGTAGTCCATATGTTCTTTCTACATACTCCATTTTTGTATGTTCTCCTATGATTAGGAGGTATTAGGGTGGTGGATGATTCTCAATACTGCAGTAATACTGACATGGCAGTGGTGTGTTAGTGTGTGCCATCCACCACCCTAATAATACCTGCTCTGTGGGGGGTCCTGACCATCAGAGAACGTACTAAAGCATACTAACGGTTTGTAATGTGTAAGGAAACTGATGAACTACAGAATGTAAATGTAGAAAAAATGAGCTGTACCTCATAAAGGTCATGTTTTTTAAGACCTCTGTCTGATAAATGCACCAACTCCATTAAGATGATTAGTCTGATTACTATTCATCTGTCTCATTAAACTCTTTTGCACCTTTCACTTCATTATACGGAAAAATCATCAGGAAATGTGAAGTCGCATGAAGCGGATTATTTTCTCTTATTAACCACTAGTTCAAACGCGAGTCCTTTTGTGCTGTGATCATTATTTAATGCTAATGAGATGAAGTGTTAAGTGTAATCTCTTTAACGATATGCCACTTCAAGGATTTCGATTATCTCAGCAAATCAAATGTTCCGTTTAATTCAAAGATACAGTAAATTAAATAGCAAGTTAGGACACGCCCCCTTCTTCCTCCATCATCCCTTTCCTCCTCTTATCCTATAGATCTTTGTAGTTTTATAATAATAGACTGTTGTCCGGGGGGGCACGGTGGCTTAGTGGTTAGCACGTTCTCCTCTCAGCACTAGGGATTCCCGGTTCGATTCCCAATCTGGGTGGAGTTTCCATGTTCTCCCCGTATCCGTGTGGGTTTCCTCCGGGTTCTCCGGTTTCCTCCCACAGTCCAAAAACATGGATCAAGTCAATTGAGTTCTCCAAATTGCCCCATATAGAGTGTGTATGTGTGAGTGAGTGTGTGCCCAGCGATAGATTGGCACCCTGTCCTGGGTCTATCTGCCCAGCGCCCGAAACTCCGTTCTCCCCCACGAACCCCCTCCACGACCCTAATATAGGATAAAGCGGAAGATAATGGATGGATGGACTGTTGTCCATCTGTGTTCTAGAACATGGACAATATGTGGAGCAAAAAGGGGGTGTGTCCAATCTTTTGGCTGATACTGTATATCAGAATGGCCCAATGGAAGAATGTTGAAAGCTCATTAATTTATTAACAGTAAGCTTTTGTGTGAACGGGTTTAGTGATGTCATTTGTTGTGCTGAGCTGACGTTAGTCGCCGATCACGGTTCTGTTGCCCAACATGCCGGGAGCGTACGGAGACATTTCTCTTGAACGTTTCTGCATTGAGTTCGTATCAAGGAATGAGAACCATATGGGTCTTAAAGCGTACCGAAAAACAAATGTTCGCTTTAAGCGGTCACTGGTGCCCACGTTTACAGGGTAATAATTTACAAAATAATGGGTACTGGGTGCTAATATCTGACTTGAAAAAAAATCCCCCCGTCACATAAAATCAGCCCCAACACCTGAAGCAATGCGAGCAGAATTTAAAAGGTACATACGAAGGACCACCCAGCGGGAGGAACCGTCCCACCTGTGGAAAGGTGCTTGTCCCGGCCGGATGAACGAGGAGTGACTGGAATAACCCCCTTCGTCTTTTCAAACATCTTTGATGGTGGACGTGTCTCCTGACCTTGTTAAGTTAATCCTGACACATCCTTTAACCCCCCCCCATTCAAAAGTGCTTCCTGGACTCTGGTGCCACCTAATTCAGTGCAGCAGTGCAGCCAGACAGAACCGCTCTCTATAGTCGCCCATGTGGGGTGTCCGCAGATGGAAGCCACTTTTGATTGCTCCCAACGACCGCCGCTGACTTTTGACCTGGAGGGAGACAACCTTTGGCATTGTTTTACGACCTGAGGCGGGGGCGCGTAAGCACTTATCAGTATGGACGGGGAAACGGCTGAGCATGTGGCTTTGGCGAAACTCGCAGCTGCACTCCTTTGGCTTTTTGATCTTACCCAAGGGTGTCTGCTGCGTTTGAAGCGCCAGCGTGAACGCAGGAAAATGCTCTTCATGGATTTTAGAAACCAGGAGGGCTGCATTGTTGGCACACGAAGCCCCCTTCTTTTATTGTTTCCATATAAATGTTGCCACCAAGTCTGGGTTTGCTATGCCTTATCAAAGAAACACTCGGCAATATGAAAAATGTGAGCCATGCTTGCAACAATATTCCTCGCCTGATGCATGTGGTGGTGTTTATGGACTGTGGTTGGGGTGCAAACATCAAATGAATCTGTTTTCACAACCGTGTTGTTCTACAGTCTAGATTGTGTGCCAGCAGTTTTGTTTTTGAGTTTTCAGCAGGTTGTACCTTTTTTTAATTATGGTAATGTTAAAATCGGCAAAAAAATTATGAATTAATTAATCAGTGTATTTATACATGCTAAAGCAATGAGGCAAGAGAGGACATGCATTATTGTGAATAAATCATGAGAAAGAGGCGTTATTAGGCAAGAAATAAAAAAAAAAGGTTTAATTCATAAGTGTGCTCATTTAAAACAAAAATATTAATATTCTGGAATTTTCCCCAGGTATTAATACAGTATTCTGATTTAAAGTTAAAATTGATTGTTCAGCAAACGGCTTAGCTAAGCAGATTTAAGGCCAAAAACACGATTTTTATAATATATTTTTAATTGAGTAGTAATTGCCCAAAGGTTCATTTATTCATTCATTCATTATCTTCCACTTCATCCTATATTAGGGTCACGGTGGGTTTCCCCATGCCCATCCAGGGGAGATGGGAGGGTTTCGGGCGCTGTGCAGATACACCCAGGACAGGGCGCCAATCCATCGCTGGGCACACACTCACACAGACACGCACACATACACACACTATATGGGGCAATTTGGAGAACTCAATTGACTTGATCCATGTTTTTGGACTGTGGGAGGAAACCGGAGATCCCGGAGGAAACTCACGCGGACATGGGGAGAACATGGAAACTCCACCCAGATGGGGATTCGAACCGGGAATCCCTAGTGCACAGAGGCGAACGTGCTACCCACTAAGCCACCATGCCGCCTGCCCAAAGGTTATATTAGAGAAATGAAACACCATCATGCTGAACATGGTTGCTGGACGTCTGGTTGGGGCGTTTAAACGGGGGCCATCTCTGCTGCGGCAGCTGCAGGACTCTATAAATCGCATGTGACCCTGATTTACTTCTGAAATGCTTATACTCGAGAACGATTCTCCGGAGTACTGTAATTAGCCATTTATAAGCTCTAATGTGTCGATTACTGGCGTTCCCTTCATCCTGAGCTCGCAGTGGGTCGGTTCGTTTTGAGCTGAAAGATAACAACCTGAGGAAAGACGACCGGAGAGAATTCAACAGAAAGAGAAACTTTTGCCCCGAAAGAAAACCCTAATGCACATCACCCACACTGGAACATGTGCCGGGGAGCTCGGCCAGAAGCAACACTTTTTAAAACCATGTGGTGCCCCTGGGAGTGCGGTAGAGGTGAACCAGGAGAAGTTCGGGATTGTTACAGAACTATTTTTCCTCACTGTAATTCCAGTGGACGCTTCAGTGGCTTGCGCTTCATTGCCCTTACCCTTTTGCCCCGAAAGCATCTTGTGAACTGTATAATAATGACGAGAAAAAAAAAGCTCTCGGCCATTAAGGGTTATTAGAACGGGGGAATGTCAACGGTGGTAAACCCTGTTTTAAGAGGTGAAAGAGTCAGACATTCTAGTGTAATTACCAAACAAATAATGACACGGCTTTTAACTACCATCGTTCTATTAATCTTTAATTTACAGTGATAAACCTGGATTTGGGCGGCACAGTGGCTTAGTGGTTAGCATGTTCGCCTCTCAGCACTAGGGATTCCCGGTTCGAATCCCCATCTGGGTGGAGTTTCCATGTTCTCCCCGTGTCCGTGTGGGTTTCCTCCGGGTTCTCCGGTTTCCTCCCGCAGTCCAAAAACATGGATCAAGTCAATTGTGTTCTCCAAATTGCGCCATATAGAGTGTGTCTGTGTGAGTGAGTGTGTCCCCAGCGATGGATTGGCGCCCTGTCCTGGGTGTATCTGCCCAGCGCCTGAGACGTTCTCCCCTGGATGGGCATGGGGAACCCCCCCCCGCGACCCTAATATAGCATAAAAGCGGAAGATAATGAATGAATGAATGAATGGATCACACTGTGTACCAACCAATTGTTTATAGACTCCATTTGTTTGGATTTACTTACTGTATAGTAACGCCGAGCCTAGCAACTCATCGTTTCCGTGATTTATTCACAATAATTCACGCACTCTCATGTCTCATTGCTTTATCAGACACCGTACAACATCAGCGCTCTGCAAAGCGCTTCCTTTTCGGCGAGTAGTTTTTGTGGATAACATAATAAGTCCCTCTAAAGCCTTCATATTGTCGTCTCTCATCAGCAGCGAGGATTTTTTACCCCCCTCAACGTATGAAAGCATTTTACTAACACATCTGAAGAGGGGTGCGGTGGACCTGCGAGGACTGAATTACTGCGTTCACTTGTATAGATTTTAAGCATGAAATATGAAGCATTGAAATATCAGTGAAACAGGCTGCAGCTCATAAACGCAGAGTTACGGCTCTGTTTAAACTGCGGTTTGTGGAGCTGCACTAACTGTCACTGCTGTTCCTAAAATGTAGTGTGTGAGCTGAGACCCCGTCCTTTCTAATTGGTTCTCTTGTTACACAACTGTCGCTTTACAGTGATTTTGTGTTCTTAATGGTCGTGTAGAACGTAACTTATGGGGTCAGCGGTGGACTTGAGGAGAAATTACAAACTTATAAACTTCAAGTGTATTTATTATGACAGCACGTTGTCTCAGAGCAGCTTTACAGAGTTCTCAGCCCGCACTCCTGAAGAACAAGACGAAGCGACAGTGGCAAGGAAAACCTCCTGGTGGTGTTGGTTTTTAAGGTAGAACCTTGTGAGGACGAAGGTTCATGAGAGGCACTTCGGGGGGGGACTTCCTATTATACACAGCGGAAACCTCAAGCCTACGACTCTCCGATGCCACTGCAGTTCAGCTGGTCACGTTCTAACCTTCTGCCTTGTGTTGTTCTCTCTTTTGTAAGCCACTGCGAATCAAAGCGTCTGCGACACGACAACATGTAACGTAACGTAACGCCATCTCCGACGAATAACCTCCCTGCGGTGGAGCTTAACCTAAACAATGTATCTGTATAAAAACGCCATGCGACGACCCGCTCGCGTAAAAAACTCACGGCCCTGACGGCCGAATCGAAAATTCACGGGGAGACTTTATAGATTTATTACTCGTGCCACATTTGAGAGCTCGAGTTAGCCAATCGCTGTGTCTCAACTCTTCCCCCGTCCTGCTTATCTTACATTCTGCCTTATTACATTGGCATGCACTCCAACAGCTGGCATCCAGATGTTTCTGCAGCAAAGCAACCTGTCAAGGTCCATCAGTCCGCTGGCTTTTTGATGGAAGTTGCTGTACGAGTCGTCAGCCCGACCCAAGAATCGCTGGATCTCATGGATTCCCTTATCACTCGCAGTCTCATTATTCGTCACTAGCCCCTTATCAGCCACATGATGGCTTCTATAAATCATTTAAACCTTCATCTGCTGGTAGTCAATCGCTTTTGGCAAGAATTTTTTTTTTTAATCAGCAACATCGCTAAAATATAAGTTCCCTCTGTGTATCTGAAAACTTTGTGGAAAAGTTTATTAATAATTTGGGTTTAAAAGAAAATATTTACGAATTAAACCTCCTTTTGTTTATTGTGTTTTTATAAAAGCAATAAGTTGAGAGACGGTATGCATTATTCATTCATTCATTCATTATCTTCCGCTTTATCCTCTATTAGGGTCACAGTGGGGTTCCCCATGCCCATCCAGGGGAGAACGTCTCGGGCGCTGGGCAGATGCACCCAGGACAGGGCGCCAATCCATTCGCTGGGCACACACTCACTCACACAGACACACTCTATATGGGGCAATTTGGAGAACTCAATTGACTTGATCCATGTTTTTGGACTGTGGGTGGAAACCGGAGAACCCGGAGGAAACCCACGCCGACACGGGGAGAACAAGGAAACTCCACCCAGATGGGGATTCGAACCAGGAGTCCCTAGTGCTGAGAGGAGAACGTGCTAACCACTAAGCCACCGTGTCGCTGGTATGCATTATTGGGGATAAATTACGTGACAGATGCATCATTAAACACAATGCTGAAGTTTTATCTGTCCACCTACACCATCTTTTAAAATGCTTTTACCCTCATTTCTAAATTTTTCCGTAAGTCTACCTCCTTGAAAAATCTAAAAATCTTGCAAACAAGATACCTGGTACATACAGAACGTACAGATGGTTGCTTGAGCCAGTTCAGCGGTGAACCCTGACTTCCTCGTGCTGTAAAGCTAATCAGAACTTGGCTGGTCTGGATAAAGCATGGTGATCATTTCAAAACGACGGGAACTAATGTGAACCAGGACCATCGCTGATCCACTGCCCTGGTGGAAGCCCCCTTCCTCGCAAGGAGTGATGTATTTTCTGCCTTATTTTGAACTTAAAAGTAATAATCCAGCCCTTTCAAAGGTTAGGAGGAATTAAGAAAGCAAAACATTCATCCATTATGATCGTGCAGGCGGTTCTCATTTCATGTGCAATAGAGAACAGCTGTGGCAGGGTTATGAATATACCAACCCCTGCCCCTCCATCTCCAGCTATTCTCACCATGGGTGAACTCCCTCTGCTTTTAGAAATTCTGAACGAACTTTGGGTTACATTATTGATCCATGTCTGGAATTGGAGGACGTCAGAACCGGTGGGATCAGCGAGAGCATGGTTAACTTGTTCATGGTTAACCCGGTTTAACTGAGTCCAACAAGCAGTGACTCGAGTGGGTTTGAAGAGGGAAATTCTTTCCACCTCGGACCTTTTTCTCCGATTGTTCCACAGTCGGAACGCTGATTGGAGGCAGCCGTGTTTCAAAAGGCTTAAAGGCTAAGATTTGTACATTTGCATCGCCTTCATTTGTTCCTCCTTGAAATTCCTTTCATGGTCCCACTGCAGACCTCGCTATTCAAACCCTTTCAATCACCGCACTGTTGTGGGTTCAAGTCGATCGCCCAGAGCTCCGGCATTCCCGGAGCTTCAGAGGGGTGGCTGATTAGACTGACCGCCTCACTGTAAGAAGGATCAAAAGATGGATGTTTGAATGAACCCTGCTGTAACACCGGCAATCTTCTCTAAATGGAGACGCGAGCAGAGCTTCACTGATCTGTAATCATCTCGTTTCTCGCTACCCTCGGCTAAGGAAGGATTACCGAGGTTGGAGCGGGTGGGTCAGACTGATGAATGAGTGTTCTCTTAATAAAATATTAACACGTCATCGCTGCTGAACGGAACTGTGCTGATGATGGTGATTAGGAGCAGGTGTTTGGCAAGTAAGCGAAGAAACCGAGACGCTGCCACTGTATGGCCGCCGCCTTCACTGCAAGTTGAGAGTCATGTGACTTAACAGCATCCATGAAAAGACTTGTAGAGATTCACTGCAGTTGTACGTAACAGCTATCACAAATAATGATGTCATTCAATAATACTGACAAATAATTCTCTTCCTTTCAAGATGCTGGGATTGTGCATCATGTCCACCTCGAAGTTGAATGCAGAACATTCGGCTCTCTGAACATCAGGTTTCAGTCGCAATTTCTCCAAAATCCACTCGGAAATCGGCTCTTAGGTTTGATTGGATGAAAAAAGGGCATATTTAAGTCCGGGACTGATGAATCGAAGCCACCTTCGCCGTAAATAGATGTATTTACCTTCCGAGCCGGACTAATGAGCAGGAGAATGTCCCGGAGACGTGCTGACGTCAGCGCTAATTCGAACAGCATGGCGAGCGGGGAAAGCGGCCGCACACTTGCGATGGGAGCGCGTTGCGAGTCCGTCATGACAGCCGCATGCGCTGCCAAGCGAAGAACATCCTGAACGCATAAACAGCGCCGTGCCATTTCAGATTGTTTTTGCGTGTATGTCAAAACACGTCTTTGCGTCGACACAAAACGAGGAGCGAGCTGTTGCTTCATCCAAGGAATGCTTTTAAAATCCAGCACATTTTTACACCCACGCGAAGACTAAATAAAGCTCCTCGACACTAATCACGGAAATTTCCATTCGGCGCAATTACCCCGCGTTAATGAGGCCTGTCATTTGTTTGTGTAATTTACAGGTCATCAGTTTTCAGTTATGTACGTTAGCCCGTGCTGCGAATGCGGACCTTTGAAGTCGACGTCTTGATGAAAGCACAACACTCATTCAAAATGGAAATTGGTGATTAATTCTTGGCGCAGCGCGTCGTGTTTACTACAGCGTCATTATTTTATCATTTTCACATACGCAGCTGGATTGAGGGCAGCGTGTCCTGAGTGCGGTGCCAACACCGGGATGGAGACATTGAACTCTGCGATAGCAGTTTGTTTAGCGGGAAGTCATTGCTAGTAACGCAGTGCACTGTTTTCTTTCTGCTAGAACACTTATGGTTCTGTGTGGTAATTGGACATGCCCACCCCGCTGGCTTCCTCCATCAAAACCTTATTTCAAAAGCGACGGCATCCAAGGATGAAGTTCAGAAAAGGTTCGAGAGGGATGGATCAGAGCTCGCTGCAACTCATTAGCCGAAGCCCTTGCCAGCCACATCAGGCTTTTTGGGAGATGGAGGACTGAGACGCCGGTCTGTTTTGGATCAGCCCAATGAACTCTTGTTTTATCTGATGAACAGTTCGGACCATTCGGCTTGTTTTGCAAGCCGGAGCTGTGAAAGGACAAATGTATTTCTTTAATGAGCCTTGACTGGCATGCGCCCTCGCTGCTCGCTGCTTACATTTTCCTCGGACAGGGCGGCTTGTTTTGTTTCCCAGTTATTTGCGCCCCCCGGTGAGTCGGGCTCTAGCCGAAGAGTACTGCCAGTTCTCAGCCCGGTCTTCCTCAGGTGTCCTGCCAGTTCGATTTTCATAATTAATTACTGCGACGTGACGTTCGATAATGTTTGCGTTCAATCCACACAGTGAATGTGAATTCTCAGGTTCTAGCAGGTACTATAAAGTCCAGACTGCTGGTCAGAGGCATGTCTTGAACAGCCTGGGCTTCATTCAGTGCTGTCTGTTTTCGTTTACTTCTGATTTAAAGTTCATTTGCACTTCAGTCTGAAGAGGCTTTAAACTGCTGTCCTCAAAAGCAATCGTGAAAAAGCTTTATTTTGTCTTCAGACGATTTGCACAGTGTTGTTTTAAGGTTACTATTAAGGTTTATTACATGCTTGTAGGGAGTTTATGGAGAACTTGGAGAGTAAACAGAACACTGGGTCAACTGGGTTTTTGGTCCGTTGAGTTGAGGATGCTCGGATTACTGATGTATGTTTATACATTTTTAAATTAAACACTATAGATAATTGACGGCATGGTGGCTTAGTGGTCAGCACGTTCGCCTCTCAGCACTAGGGTTTCCTCCGGGTTCTCCGGTTTCCTCCCACAGTCCAAAAACAAGGATCAAGTCAATTGAATTCTCCAAATTGCCCCATATAGTGTGTGTCTGTGTGAGTGAATGTGTGCCCAGTGATGGATTGGCGCCCTGTCCTGGGTGTATCTGCCCTGCACCCAAGACTTTCTCCCCTGGATGGGCATGGGGAACCCCGCCCGACCCTAATGTAGGATAAAGCGGGAGATAATGAATGAATGAACTATAGATAATTTACTTTTAAGATAAAGATGCATTAAGGGCCCTATTTTGGCAATATTTAGAGGTTGTCAGTGTGTCGTTGCTATGGTAACAGCAGGAACAGTACGCCCTGCACATGTATTAATTCTCCTAATTATTCATGGGTGTGTCTTAATGTACATTAAACCAATAAGTGCGTCTCCTGCTGTTTGTGAGACAGCACTGAACGTCATGTGCAGGATGTTTTCAGTCAGTGGTGATCTGTGTTTAGGTCTAGATTACTGGAGTGATTAAAAAAATCTAATGCAAAACTCAGAATTCAGAATTCAGAAGCCAGTATTCGCTTGTTTTTTGGAGGTTCAGGCTTAAAACACTGTATTGCTGCTTTTAGACAATGTACTATTATAAAAAACTAATAAATAACAAACTTACATGAGCTCCGTTAAAAACAGTCCCGGTTTACTTTAATCCTGGCGCTTCACCTGGCCATTTATCCCCATGTTTCCATTCTGCTGGTTCTCTGTCTGTTCCACTGCTGCCAAGAGGGCTCACGGTTCGTGGGTTCCAATTTAAACTTGTTGGATGTTTAGAGCAGAAGTTTTCTTCATTTATTTTTCTAAGTAGTTTACACATTAAGTCTTATGAGTCTATTCTCAGTCATGCTATATATCTTCCTCGTGTGCTGCTGGTTTCCATATTATACCTTAATGGTCTCAGCACATGTGCAGGTAGTTGTTTTTACTACTAAATCATATTTGTCTCTTGTGCAGGTCCTATAGGAAATCATTCTACCTTTCTGGAACAGTCTTACAGTCTGAGGAACGTTCTTCAGATTGATTTAAACATTTTCTCCATGAGTTTCCTTACAAATGCAGAAATTAGAAAATGCTTGGAGCCACTTAATGCTTCGAGGACATTTTTGAGCCATTGGTCTTTTAATTTGCTTTTGTAGATTTACAGTATCATTCAAAAGTTCAGCACACCAACATTTTGCTGCATTTATAGTCCATTGTATCAGTTCCACTTACTGTAAAGATAGAGGTGTAGTGTAAAGGTGAGCACTTGTGCCCAGGGCAGTGGGCAGCCTTGTATACAGCATCTATGAGCAATTTGGGTTAGGAGAGGGGCCCAGGAATCGAAACGGGAACCTTCAGGTCGCAAGGCTGGTTCCTTAACAACAAACCAATGACTGTTAGGACTCTTAATAGTAAAGAAATGAAACAACAACTGCACTAAAACCCCCTCACCACAGTGTCATTGCAGAACTGACAATAAACAATCCACCACCCAAATGATACCTGTACAGTGATGTTCTGACCAATAGAGAACAGAGAACCAACAGGGGACTAACAAACACCAAGAACACAGATGGACTACAGTCTGTAATTATAAAACTACAAAGTCCATCTATATGGTAAGTGGAGGAAATAGAGGATGGAGCAAGAAAGGGGGCGTGGCCAAACTTTTGATTTGTGCTGGTGATTTAAATGTTGATGACGTGCACCACAACCGCCGTCTGAGAGAATCTTCGTCCTGAACACAAGCAATGTTACAACAGAAATTGTCTCCGGCCTCCAGCGACTCGACTAGACGCAACATTTTAATTAGCATAACTTTCCCGCTATATTGAACGTATGTAATGCTTCACAGATGTTGCAACGAGAAGCACCGTGACACCAAAGTCTGTCCTTGGTCGGAGCAGAAAATAAACATGTGGAAAAGATATTAACTATCAAAGGTACAGATTGTAACCACGAGCCGTTTTTATTGACGATCTGCGGAACACGCGGACGGTGATCCAAAGCATGACTGTTTTTAAAGCCATTAAAAGGTAACAGTTCAGGTGGAGATTTGCATCGGAGCGTTTGCTCTGCTGGCAAGAGCCAAGGTTCTCGCTGCCACCGACATGTCAGGAGCTTTTATTGGAGGTGTTGGTAAAGCTAAGAGTCAGCCATGTTGATAATCTCACTGAAAACAACCTGGACCCGATTCGAGCCTCTAATCTGGGCCTGAGTTAAAACAGAAAGCTTTTCCTGCGATTTCCCACACTTGTGAAATCCAAAGCGGACAGTTTGATGAGTTTGGAGCAGCGAAACACAGCACATGACACTTTAACCTACTTCGGTGCTAAATTACAAAGCATAAAAGCATTTGACGTTTACTATTAAGACACTACGCTGGAAAGGACGGTTATGGAACCTTTATTGCGGTTTTGCATGGCTTTCCCATCAACCCAAGCCTTTTCCCGAATAGGTGCTCTATCCTGTAAAAGGGGTCCCATTTGAACGGCGTAGTTCATAAAGAACTTGGAGGCAAAGAATGGAGCATGAACTCCTCTGGGGCCCAGTTATTGAAGGCCACTGGTCTTGGACCGTAGCCTGGGACGAGACCCGTAAGTGTTCTTAACCTAGAAGTTCACCAGCGACTCTCAGGAGCATATTTGTAATACCAATTACAAAGGTCTGTTCCCGACATCAGAGGATCCACGCTCGCAGAACGTCAGGGTGGACTGCCCCGAATACTTGTCTGGGTGCCCTCACTTATTGTACGTCCCATCTGTCTCTTTAAATAAAACAATGAGCCAAAACTTATTGAACAGCTTTTCTTTTATCAAGTTTGCAGATTTTCCACTTGCGCAGATTGTTTCCAGGTTCAGACGTTGCCAAGAAAGTTAAAATAAAAGGTTTCTTTTGCAGTTTAGGGCACTGGCCACATGAGCAGAGGCACTGGATAAAAATAATATTAACTGATTTGAAGAATGTTAGAATATTGGGCGTTATTTTAGCAATCATTAGGCGAGTCATCAACGGCGCACCGCGCAGCTTGATTTAAAGGGTGTCCGGTCTTTGCTACAATAACGCTGAAGAAAGTACGCATCTTCAAAACGCCAGAAATTTACCTGAACGCACCTCATTTGGAGATGGTCTCGCCCTTCGGGGGAGATATATATACACAATCAACTTTACTATTTACCCGATATAGGCGGAAGGCATGAAAATAGACTGTTGGCGGGGTGTAAGATAGTAATGAGCAATGTGAAGCACTCTGCAGGGTGTAAGTTAGGGCCCTGAGAGTTTTAGATGCCATGTGGATAGTGATACCGCAGATACCTTCCTGTTTAATATGACAGTATGGCGGCTCATCCGGGTCGTACACATTCCGGCTTCACTGCTGCAAACTGAATAACCATACGTCTCCCCCACTTCAACCACTGCCCTTTTAAAATGGACCTCCAGCTCGGCTCAGCTCTGCTCCGTTTGCCAGATGTGCTCCCTGCACCCTGGGTCTCGGTGCCCTGGTGGCCCTGACAGGCAGGATAAAAATGTTTGAAGCTGCCTGTTTCCCATCAGCCCTTTGCCCCAGCGAGGCCTCTCGATCCGACCTGTCCGACACCTCTCCTCGAGACCGCGTGGCACACGCCGTGGGGAGGGGGGGGTGAGATAGGAAGCTGATAATGTCATCGTCAGACAGAGCTACTTCCTCCTAACGCCACAGGATGTCACCTACACCTCTGTCCTTTCATCTTGGCTGGGCTACAGGACAGACCCGGCGGGTCGAGGTTCAGCTGAGTTGTGCTGGACATCGTCTGTAAGCAGACACGCCAACTAACCTGCCAACTGTCGCACACTTGACGGATTTTGTGTTCGTTTTCGATGGCGTTTAAATAAGCAGACGGAAGATTGACGTTCCGAAGGCAGGGCTCCGGCTCGATCCTGTCTTTAATGGTATACATCAAACATCAAAGCGGCTGCTGTCAAATTAGAACCAAATCCACAGTAATTCATCACAATCACAGAACCAGCTGCAAAAAGCCTTTAGAAATGAAGGTTCCACAAAACAGACTTCTCTAGGACTGCTGAAGTCGGTTCCTGGTTTCTGTGGATGTCAATCAATATAACTCAGTGGTACGGATGTAGGGTTCAAATCCTAAAGCCCACTGGGTATCCCTATCTCCACCCATGGGCGTGGTCGTCTTGAAATGAGGTGATGTTCTTATTGCTAGCTCGGTGATGGAGAACCCAGGAGCACCGCTGACTGAAACAACCTCTCCAGACTGTCCACTGCCACCGAACGCTGACTAGAACTGAACACTGAAATCTGACTGCATCTGTACAGAGACTGAAGATTCATAGTCCACACTATACTGTGTGTTCTGCATTCACAGTAACTTGGAGAACCTCATGGTAGCTGCACCGCTTAAATAGCAATCCACCAAAGTCAGAGTGCCACCTGGCTCTTAAAAGGAACCACAAGTGGCACACATTGATTTATTGCACATTACAACATGTTTAAACACAACATGAATAAATAATAAGAAGATTACATGCCTTTTTTGCTTATCCAGACTCACATGGTGTAACCTGTCGTTACGATAGCGAAGACATACTAACACCTTAAATTAAGCTGCGCGGTGTGTGGTTGAGGGCTACAGATCACTAAAATATGACCAAAGTTTAACCTGACTGAAGATGACCTTACATCCTGGACTCCCATCCAAAGCTCTCAGCTGCAGGTGTGGAATCCTTGAGCAAAGAATGACGATAATACAGAACCGAACCTTTTAAGGCGTGGAAACCCTCAGTCCACATTTTTAAGGCGTTCATGGACCTTCTTCAAAAAGGATTCGTAGGCGCTGTAAAAATCACACGCCGTAAAGATTGAAGATGTGACCTGCTGCCAAAACTCCAGCATGTAAAAGAGTCTGAAGTGTCAATCTCGCTTTAAAAACAGATCTTTTGGCTTTGAGTTCTGACACGGCTGTATCACCCAACCCAGGATCACTGGAGCCAATCCAGAGCTCTGTCAGTCTGCACTCTTATTAGTAGTGGTCACATTTAAACGAAGCCCGGACCCTAAAGAAGGTACAGCGATGGAGGCCGTGAGGTTGATATTTAATGTTTATTCGGGCGGCATGGTGGCTTAGTGGTTAGTACGTTCGCCTCTCATCACTAGGGATTCCCGGTTCGAATCCCCATCTGGGTGGAGTTTCCATGTTCTCCCTGTGTCCGCGTGGGTTTCCTCCAGGTTCTCCGGTTTCCACCCACAGTCCAAAAACATGGATCAAGTCAATTGAATTCTCCAAATTGCCCTATATAGAGTGTGTGTTTGTGAGTGTGTGAGTGAGTGAGTGTGTGCCCAGCGATAGATTGGCGCCCTGTCCTGGGTTTATCTTCCCAGCGCCCGAAATGTTCTCCCTTGGATGGGCATGGGGAACCCCCCCCCGTGACCCTAATATAGGATAAAGCAGAAGATAATGAAGGAATGAATAATAGAAACTCTACTACGGTGTGTTAGAGAGACGGTAAATGGCACCATTTGCCACAGTACAATTTAAAGAGTCATGTGACTGACTAACTGCAGAGCGTGGAGCACAATTTGGCTTCTGGATTGGTTCCGAATTTGCTCGTATATTCGAAAAAAAAAAAAAGTGTGGAATTTCCAATCTGCCTCTCGCTCCTCGGCCAACTGTGCCTGTGGAGTGCACAGCCAGACCGGTGGCATTACTTAAGACCGGAACCCGGCTCTCGGCGGGAGAGTGCTAGCCCACTATCTGCAGTGCTCGAGTGCCACGAATTGAAATGTTGATTGCAACATCACAGCATAGTTCTATTGCGAGCGCAGGTACGCATTCCAGGGCTTTAAAGTGTGCAGTCTCCCCCCGGGTTTCGAGGGCTTCCAAGATCCATCTATGATTTTAATTAAGCAGAACGATGTTACTAGCGCGCGGTCCAAGCCTTATCCCTAAATAGTGCAGCTGGGTGCTATCCTCCACACATCAAACAACGAGGGAAACAGGTCTCCGAGTGTGTTTATGGGTGTTCCGTCGAGCAGCTGTGCCTCGCACAGCTGTTGCCTTGACTACTGGTGAGGACGGCACGGAAAACTGGAGGAGCCGGACGAGTCCTGGCAGACGAAGAAGCGCCTGCATTAAGGCAGGTTCGTGAGTCCGACTCATTTGTTTGGAGGACAAACCGATTGATGATTGGATTTCATTTGGTTTCGTTCTAGCCAGAACTCGAAAGTCGTCCAGCCCCTTCGCCGCTGCAGATAAATCTCCAGCCCTGGTTCTCATTAGCGACTCCTGCCAGTGTCTTTACCTAGAGGGTGCAGGCCAAGAGGAAACAAGCATCTCTTGCTTATTTTTTATGTGTTGAACCACTGATGAGCTCTTGTGCATCCAGAGGGAAGCTCATCATTTTTTGTGGGTTTCCGCGAGGAACTCCGAAATGTCTGTTCTGTCGGAAAACTCAACACGAGCAGAACACGGTATGGTAATGCAATTCAGTCGCATGTGGAGTCTCTATGTATTATCATCCGCCCATGGTTCCTATTTATCTCCGTACCGCTGAAAGCCTGGACTCGGATTTCTCACCCCAATACGACACACACATCTCCATCGTTGATTTCCGGAGGCCCGCATTCGTTGCATGGTGGGAGTGCTGATCGCTTCATGGCACGCTAACCTTCAATCCGCATTCCATTCGCACCGAAGTCAGTCCAGCTTTCACTGTGCATAAAGACAACAGGCAAACTGAGGTGAATTAACAGAACAAAGCCGCCGACTGCGGCCTACACTGTGGGGCAGGGGGCAAGGCGCCACCATCTTTAGCGTAGACGTCCACAGTGTCTAGTTACCTGGAATGTAAACACCTTTAGAGTGAATGACAAACAGGGGATGTTCTCCCCCTCGGGTTGGTTCCCGATGCTGGTAGTATCAATGGGAACATCTCATCCCTTCTCATATTCTTAATTCTCTATTGGAGTCGCGGGGCTCCATCCAGGGGAGAATGATTCAGGTGCTCGGCAGATACACCCAACACAGGGTGGCAGAACATGGGGTCAACCATGATACAGCCCCAACTTGAGTGGACCTGGGATTTGAACCGCCAACCTTCAGATTGAAAACCCAATATCCTAACCACTCTACCATTAATGTACCAGTAATGAACGACAATGCTATCCGCAACATGATGATGATTGGGGGGGGGGGGGGTTGGGGGTGTTCCCCATGCCCATAAAGATGGGGAGAACGTTTGGGGTGCATCATTGTCAGCTCAGCCATTTGGCAAAATCATGAGGGTGCCTTCAAGGATCCCGATGTGACGTTTCTGCCCCACCGCCAGCCCCTGTTGGAAGGCCCCGTGTTCATGGGAACTATTATTTCAATTTCCAGTAAAAAGCTCTTGGTGCTGTTTCGATTGGCACCCTCGTCTCTCAGGTCTGTGTCCAGGGCGGATTACACATCTTTTGGAGCCCGGCGGCGTGGCTCTGGGTTTCAGCGGTGTGGGGACAGGCTGACAGGGTGATTGATGGAGTGACGAGGCCCTTACAACGAGGCAGCACTGAGGAGATCAACCCGAACCCCGGCGCCGAGGTGTTGAGAGGATCCGTCCACGGTACCAACAGCATAATGGCTCCCTACGCCGCGGTCGACTGGCGTTACGGTGCCCGCACTTTACCCTCCAGTGTTTTTCTGAGCCCGTTCTGCTCCATAAAATAATCAGCCCTCTGTCACAGCCTGCGATTTGGGTAATGTGTAGCTTAGAGGGCAAAGGTGACCCAACATCCAATCAAGGAGGTGGGTCTGGACGCTGCTTCATATCCGAGGTGTTCTGGCTTACCTTTAGACCCCAGAGTCGTTTGACGTGGCGCAAACATAGTGTGCAGTGTAGAGCATATGCCCTAATGTTGACACATTACCACACCTATAACTGCCCCCAACCCCCACCCCCCCCCACACATGCATGCTCATAGCCAAACCCTAAGCACCGCACAGCACATACCGTTTCAGTCACTGGAAATCCACGGACTCTAATCTCATTGCTAATGAGACGGGTTTGAATGGTGCAATTTTCCCCAAAAAAGCCGATGAAAATGAGACAAGTGTTCCTCTGGCACACTCTCTCATTATTTGTGCCTGGGAAATGAGAGAGAGCGAGCGAAAGCAGAGCCATGAAAGAGCCACACAGCCTTGCAGGGACGGCGTGACAGCCCGTTAGCACACTTATTTTAATCGCGTTTCACCACGCTTCACTTCTCTGTGAATATAACGTTACTCCCGGCGAATCAAAAAAACACAAACAGGTTTATTAACACCGGGCCGCGTTACCAGATCGGACCGAGCAACCTCGGACCATCTGTATGAGAGCGGGACGACCGGCACAACTTTATTTAGAGTTTAGATTGTGTTAAAAGCACAACTGTGTTCTCCGGTTTCTGCCCAGCGCCCGAAACGTTCTCCCCTGGATGGGCATGGGGAACCCCACCGCGACCCCAATAGAGGATAAAGCGGAAGATAATGAATGAATGAAGGATAAACTGAACGCTGGTTGTGAGATATAAAGGTCGTAGAAACGAAGCAGTGCATTATAGATTGCATTAGACAGGGACGTTGTTTTGTCCATTCTGTTGGACTGCAGTCCAATTTCTATGAGTAAACAGCTTTTGAACTGATTAAACCTCATCTTTGTCCAAGAGTGAAGGTCTTTTGGAGGACACTCTTGTCTTGCTGAGAGAATTAAAAGAACTAATCCTCTTGTTTGGCTTCGGTCGGATGGAGACCGTCCAAAGGATCCTGGTCTTGTAGTCGGTGCTCAGCCCTGAGCGCGCTCAGATGTGCTGATGAGCGTGACTCGCTCACTCATCCCTTATTATCCGGGTTTACTACAGATGTCAAACTGAATGTAGGTAGAACTGCAGGCTACGACATGGTGGATGTCAAACATGATTCTGGAGTAAATGGAACTGATGATGCGACCAAGCCGATGCTATTTAAACCCAGGTTTAGGGACACACCTCAAAGGCTCGGAACTCAGGGTTTTTATTTTGTCCCGTCGTCACAGAAGAAAAACAAAAATCAAAGACGGCTGGTTCCTGAACCACAAACATACGACTGACGACAAATTAAGACGTAAGGTTGGATGAGTTTGAGCCGTGCAAGGCATGCAATTCCCAACATCACGACATCACGATAGCGAACCAACACGCCCAAAATCAAACTGCATCAAACTCTGTCCGTAAGTCAGTATCACTAAGCAGTTTTAAGAAACTACTGAAGATGCATCTTTTTTAACAAATACCTGTTCATTCATTCATTATCTTCCGCTTTATCCTATATTAGGGTTGTGGTGGGGTTCCCCATGCCCATCCAGGGGAGAACATTTCGGGCGCTGGGCAGATAGACCCAGGACAGGTCACCATCTATTGCTGGGCACACACTAACTCACACAGACACACTCTATATGGGGCAATTTGGAGAACTCAATTGACTTGATCCATTTTTTTGGACTGTGGGAGGAAACCGGAGAACCCGGAGGAAACCCACACGGACACGGGGAGAACATGGAAACTCCACCCAGATGGGGATTCGAACCGGAAATCCCTAGAGCTGAGAGGCGAACGTGCTAACCACTAAGCCACTGTGCCGCCCCAAATACCTGTTGTAAAAAAAATAAATAATAATAAATAACAATCAGGTTTGAGGTAGTTGGTTTTCTGCACAACTTCTGACTTGTAATGTTCTCATTTGTAAGTCGCTTTGGATAAAAGTGTGTGCGAAATGACAATGTAAATGTAAATGATGGACAACTCGCCTGAAAATCGGATAGGACCCTGAAAAAATAAATAAATAGGACCCTGAGATTTACAATCGAAGAATTAGAACCTAAGTGTGGAAGAGACTTAATTTTTTTTTTTACCTCGATGTTTATTACACAATAAAAGCTAAAAGGAATATCTTTTATTTTAAGGTTTATTGAGGCAATAAGTAAATTCGGATCATTTTAATGCGCCGCTCGACGTTTTCCAACAAAGCACAAAGGAAATCTGGACCAGACCTGCATCGGCTTCAGGCGACTCGGTTTTCCTGACAGCTGCGCAGAAACAGCTGTGCTATTTTATTCATTACGATATCAAATATTTTTGTTAGGAGATGCGAAAACTATTTAAAAAAAGGCAGCTGTTCAAATAACAAAACTAACATGAGTCACGCTGTTGTGTCAAAGTAAGACTCCCATCGTTGGAATTGTGTAACCGGTGTGATAATGAGCGCTGGGCTTTTGATGAGGACTGAAAGTAAGAGTCTGCACTGTGGTGAGTGTGTGGGTCGGGCCGCTCACATGGTCCCAGATCAGTTAGGAGGCGCTTGGCAGAGGGTGCTTTCTCACATGTGCACTCCAGACCGGCCACACAGTCACTTCAGCAAAGATAGCACTGATAGGGTAGGGAGCATCACTCTGCGATTGTGCATACACACACACACACTCTCTCTCACACACACACACACACACACACACACACACACACGGGCCCCAGGGCATCTTAATGAAAACAGTTCCGTAATAGTAATAGCACAGACCTGCTGAATAATGAAAGCTTATTTAAGGCTGTAAGATAAGATAAGATAAGATAAAACTTTATTGATCCCTTTGGGTAATTCCTTCAGGGAAATTAAGTAATAATAATAATTATTAATAATTAAGTACACCGTAATGTGAACGATATTTGGGAGATAAATCTACATTACATTTGGTCATTTATTGGACGCTTTTATCCAAAGCGACTTACAAGGTGAGCACCGGGTTCATCACAACATCCATGGAGCAATGAGGGTTAAGGGCCTTGCTCAAGGACCCACATTGGTAACTTCAGTGGACCTGGGTTTTGAACCCCCAACATTCATATTGATAGCCCAACACCCTGACCACTGAGCTACCAATGCCCATTCATGGGAAAATGTTTCAGGTGCTGGGCACACACACTGTCATACAGACATACACACTATAAAGAGGCAATTTCGAGCAACCAATTCACCTTGAGTACATGTTTTTGGACTGGGGGAGGAAACTGGAGAACCTGAAGAAACGTGGAAACGGAGAACTGAAATCTCCGGGATTCAGGATTCGAACCTGGATTCCCAGCGCTGAAAGGCAGACGTGCTAACCACTTAACCACCGCGCCGTTCTTTTTAAAGAGCATGTCAAACGTCGTGGTAATGAAGGCAACACACACACACACACACACACACACACACACACACTTTGGTCCTTACATAACGCTCACTACACCGGGGTTCCCCTGGCTTGGATCTTCTGAAATCAGTGACTAATAAACGACTTTTTCTGCCTCATTCCAAACAAAAAAAAGGCATTTACAGCCCTGAAATATGACGAATTAAATTCCACCTATTGTTCTCGGTGTGTTTGTCCTCAGCCGATTAGTAGCACATGGCTGAGAAGCGGCATTACCCCAGCATCACGCAGAGCCTTCATTACCCGCACCGCAGCAGCTCAGAGCCAAGCAAACAAACGTGCCATTTCCTACGCTTACCTCATAGACGTTCTGGAGCGCTCATCTGTAATCGTCTATAAATATGTCCCGTAAAAGAGGGAAAAACACGAGTCATTTGGGTTCTACTTCTCTCTGGAACGTTATGATTCTTGTAACTGCTAATGCTAACCAGCTCTGTTTGCGCGGCCTGATTATGACGGTCACCTCCCGCCGACTGAAAGCGTCCCCTTTGGCCACACCGGCCATGCTGAGTGTTTCATTATCGTATTAAAGCGTGTGACTCGACCGGGGAGCGACTGCGTGACCCTCATTAGCTCAGGTTCAAACCAGCGCCTTTTAAATAAATGGTCATCAGACGTTTCACTGCCGCGCTGATGATACGAGTCCATCTCACACATTTATACAGAACCAGCCAAAACACACGCCCCCTACATGTTCCCCAGTTCCACTTACTGGAAAGATGGATTTTGTAGTTCTACAATTGCAGACTGTAGTCCATCTGTTTGTGTTCTACAGTACATACAGTGTACTCTGTTCTAATGGTCAGAACCCCAATGGTACCACCACAGAGCAGGGATTATTGGGTGGGTGCATTAGTCCTATCCCAGCAGTGTCACTGAGGTGGAGAAATGAAACTCCAGCAGCACTGCTTCACTAAAACCCCCCCTCACCATATCAGTGTCACTGCAGAACCGACGATAAACAATCCACCAGCCAAATGATACCTGTTCTGTGATGTTCCAGAGAACCAACAGGGGACTAACAAACACAAAGGACACAGATGGACTACAGTCTGTGATTATAAAACTACAAAGTCCATCTATATGGTAAGTGGAGGAAATAGAGAATTGAGCAGGAAGGGGGCGTGTCCTAACGTGCTGACATTGTGAGTGCGATAAACTGAATTGCACAGCACTTGTATACATTTTAAGTACCGTATTTATGTCAGTGGATTTAATATGTAGCTAGAACATGAGCTGCGAAACAAAACACGAGGCACAATGAACGGAATGATATATAAACTCTGCAAAGGATTCTTCAATTTATAAGAATCAGCTGCTTCGCATTTCCCAAATTGAATGGCCAAACACATGAACGTCTAAACTGGAACCAGATTTCCTACACGGTGGAATCTTCTGGTGCCTTTGGGGGGGGGATGGGGTGGGTGCAGTGGTGGAGGAGTGTACGTAGGGCAGACAGAAAGCGAGAGATCACGAGTTTGCTGCGTCTGGTTCTGATTTCTGGATTTCTCGCGATCTTGAATGATTCCGTCCAATGAGAGACGTCTAAACGAAGCCAGCTAATGTCAGGCTAATCCACACTTCCTAATTCCAGCTGCCGATGTTGCGGTTAATCCGAGGCTGTTCCGATCAGTTCGCACCCTGTGAGGCCTGTCTGCGAGGCCGTTTCAAACGTCCGTAATGGCGGGGCTTGATTTGTCTTCGTGTAGGATCAGCACCGCACGGAGACTCGTGCCAACGTTGCGAGCCGGCTCTCGGTTCTAATTAGGTTTTAGACGTCGATGTGGCCGCCTGATTAAAGGTTTACGCAGCCCCGCTGTGCGAGTTAGACGTGGTGTCAGTGCTGGTGATGAAAGCATTAAGAGTCGTTCTGTTCGTTCGATGTCACTGACTAACGGATGAGAAGATGGAGCGATGGGAAGATGGAGCGTCTCCACTGACAACTGTTATGCCAATTAAATATATTTGTGGGGAGTAAATTATGGGAAAAATACAACGTTAAACCAAGAGTCGCCTACTGTGAACCACGCAGCGTGATTTAGAGCGTGTCGATGTGGCTGTACTAACTCTCTTTAATTATTCATGGGTAAATTTAACAATGCCCAGCGATGGATTGGCGCCCTGTCCTGGGTGTATCTGCCCAGCGCCTGAAACGTTCAAATGCCCAAAAACATGGATCAAGTCAATTGAGTTCTCCAAATTGCCCCATATAGAGTGTGTACAGTATGTCTGTGCGCCCAGCGATAGATTGCCCCCCTGTCCTGGGTGTATCTGCCCAGCGCCTGAAACGTTCTCCCCTGGATGGGCATGGGGACCCCCCCGCGACCCTAATATAGGATAAAGCGGAAAATAATGAATGAATGAATGAATAAATTTAACAATTTGGAACGAGGCGGCATGGTGGCTTAGTGGTTAGCACGTTCTCCTCTCAGCGCTAGGGATTCCCAGTTCGAATCTCCATCTGGGTGGAGTTTCCATGTTCTCCCCATGTCTGCGTGGGTTTCCTCCGGGTTCTCCGGTTTCCTCCCACAGTCCAAAAACATGGATCAAGTCAATTGAATTCTCCAAATTGCCCCATATAGAGTGTGTGTGTGTGAGTGTGTGCCCAGTGATAGATTGGCGCCCTGTCCTGGGTGTATCTGCCCAGCGCCTGAAACGTTCTCCCCTGGATGGGCATGGGGAACCCCCCCCCCCCGTGACCCTAATAGAGGATAAAACGGAAGATAATGAATGAATTAATTAATAAATTTAGTGAACCAATGAACCAATGAACCATTGAGCCAGCGTTCAGCGGTGTTGAGCCTGTCTTGATGCTTCAACACTGAGATGAACATTGACAGTTGTGGTCACCATGGACAGGTTTCAGTCAGCGGTGCACCTGGGTTTTCCATGGCCGAGATAGCGAGATAGTCGATGGCAAGGAAAGACTGTCTGTTGTTGTTGGTCTTTCAGAAAGAAACCCTGTGAGGACCAAAGCTCCTCCTTGAGCGTTCAAGTAAAGGATCTGTACATACGTCCAGCAGGTCTCATAGGAACCCTCATTAGGTTCTAATGCCCACACCCTTGCAGCTTTAAAGTAAGGTCACGAGGCATAAAATAAGTCCGATATTCATCATTCATCCTCCTCTGTAGTGCTACACACAAGGACACTGTTTTCAAGCACGTCTGCGTCGACCATGTGCCCTTCCTGAAGCTCAAAGCCACATATTCAATTTCAGGGCCTTTTCATTATTTACATAAATGTATACAAGCACTTCTTGTGTTGTGCTCATTATTTATACACACAAACGACACGGCTGCAGGGTCATTATTCAAATGCGATGACTTCCCTCTGAAGCTGAATGGGGGGAGCGGTCTAATCACCGGCGCGCTCACTGTAGCTCTCTGTAAAAGCATGACCCTGGAGCTATAATTAACTTAATTCCCATATTTGCTTCCCTCGAGAAAACCTATATAAATCCCTACTCTCACTCGGCTCAGCAAACGGCAAAGTCTTCACTGACGAATGCGCCGACAACACGGACCACTTCAGGTGAAATAAGCACAGTCGTTACAATTATAGGCCGGACCACTAATCATGGAGAGACGCTTGGCTTTTGCTAAATCTAATACTAGGGACTAGGGTTGCGGGAGGGGTTTCCATGCCCATCAAGGGGAGAGCGTTCGGGGTGCTGGGAGAACATGGAAACTCATGGATCCCCAGCACTGATGTGTTACCCACCACACCACCATGCTGCCCCTCTCAAAAGACTTAAAAGCTACTATGCATGTCGCCTACATGCGATTTAAAAAGCATTGACTCGTCAATGTTGACCAGATTCGAAGAAAAGCTACTGAGCATCTTTCAGAAAGCTGTCAAGCCAAAACCAAGCGACTCAATCTGGGACGTCATAATTACCGCTCATTAAGTAGAACTTGAGGTAAATCGGGGGTTTGAATCTGTCTATCATAGACTGAAGGTCCTTTTCTGAACTGCCCCAGTCCCAAAGGTTCAGAGACCTGTTTAAAGGAAGTATAAACCAGGCTTTATTCCCTCCGGCCGAACCCCCCCGCCCATGGAAAGCTGGAATATGTACAATCTAATGGGGTCTCGGGAAGGTTGAGATGTGGCCTTAGGACCTGCAGCCGACACCCTGATTTATGATTCAGCACGTAACAGAGAGCAACAGTGCCACGCCGCAGCTGAAGCCCATTTCAGTCCAGACTCAGCCCCTAATGGGGGAAGACAAGTCATTTAGCAGGGTTTCCACACCACCGGCGGCTGTTGTCCTTCCTCCGATCTGCATACGTGACTCCAGAAATTCCCTGACACGCCACAACTGAAGCGAGACTGGTCATGGGGCGAGCGTGTTTTCCTAAAGCGGGGCTAAGTGTTAAATTCATTGACTCTTTCCCTGGAATAAATCAGTCCTGCTTTTCGAACCCTCAGCCCCATGGCGCATGCTGTTTGTGAGACCCCTTGGGGGCCGTTTCTTTCACGCTGGAAAGGATGCTGATGTTTATTTAAAAAACGGGGCCTCGACGGTGGGCCCTAATAAATCAGCGCAGCCTCTTGATTGCATAATCAGTGAGATCAGCGGCTCTTGTTTAGGTAAAGAATGCCATCCACAGATTGATGGACTCTGCTGGAAGACTTCGAATAACAATCCGCGCGCACGATTCACCACAACGCCGTTCAAACCACAACGTGGGGGAATCAGAGAAGCGGAATGTAGATGAGGGCGTAATGTAATCGCCGCCGCGTAACCGACTTATGGATGTGCAATATAATGCTGATCAAGTCCAGGTATAAAAACAGGATTTCAATCAGATTACAGAGACAGCACGCTTAGAAAAACAAGGCAGTGACATCTGAGATTAGAGCAGCGGTGTTCGAACCGTGGGGTTTATCAGAAAAAAATAACACATTACGTTATATCACGGTGGCTTAGTGGTTTAGCATGTTCTCCTCTCAGCACTAGGGATTCCCGGTTCGAATCCCCATCTGGGTGGAGTTTCCACGTTCTCCCCGTGTCCGCGTGGGTTTCCTCCGGGTTCTCCGGTTTCCTCCCACAGTCCAAAAACATGGATCAAGTCGATTGAGTTCTCCAAATTGCCCCATATAGAGTGTGTACAGTATGTGTGTGTGAGTGAGTGTGTGCCTAGCGATAGATTGGCGCCCTGTCCTGGGTGTATCTGCCCAGCGCCCGAGATGGGGAACCCTCCCGCGACCCTAATATAGGATAAAGCGTAAGATAATAAATGGAATGGATTATGTTTATATATATAAAAGGTATACAACCAATCAGACGTCTTTATTGTTATGGCTACACCCCCTTCTTGCTCCATACCATATAGATGAACTTTGTAGTTTTATAATTACAGACTGTAGTCCATCTTCTTGTTGGGTTAGTCCCCTGTTGGTTCTCAGGATCACAGAACAGGTATCATTTGGGTGGTGGATTGTTTATCATCAGTTCTGCAGTGACATTGATGTGGTGGAGGGGGGGGTTTAGTGCAGCAGTGCTGCTGAAGTTTCACTTAAACCCCTCAGTGACACTGCTGGGATAGGACTAATGCACCAACCAAATAATCCCTGCTCTCTGGTGGCACTATTGGGTTTCTGATGATTAGAACAGTGTACACAGTACACAAATAGATGATCTACAGTTTGGAACTACAAAGTCCATCTTTACACGAAGTGGAACTGAGAACATGGACAATGTAGAGCATAAAGGGGGCGTGTCCTAGTTTTTGACTGATCCTATATATTTAACATATTGAGTAAGTTGCGTGTTAGAGTTTGGGCTGAGCGTAATCAGCATTATATGCTGATGATTTGGGAAGTTATGGTTGGAACGTGATGAGTGGGGAGAAGAGTGACGAGCGGAACACAAGCAACAAAGCCTCGCGTAGGC
Source organism: Corydoras sp. C115 (assembly GCA_019802505.1). Taxonomy (NCBI): domain Eukaryota; kingdom Metazoa; phylum Chordata; class Actinopteri; order Siluriformes; family Callichthyidae; genus Corydoras; species Corydoras sp. C115. Next base: position 1,664,505 of record JAFMOC010000031.1, read on the forward strand.
TAACGGGATGGTGCATCTCAGAACTGATCCCAGACAGACAGCAGCTGAGGCTGCGGAACAAAGGGCCCTCGCAGGACGTTAGCAGTTTGGGGGAATGAGAGGAAGTGGCAGGACGTAGACGTGGCGGTGAGTGATGGAGAGATAACATCAACATGCTAAACAGACAGCAGCGGGGTGAGACATGCCATCCAGGTCTGATCAGCGTGTTCTGCGCAGTGGGCCGAAGAACCACACCCACAGAAAGCATGTCTGTGGGATGGACTGCGGAGTGCCGTGAGTCCGGACTTTACAAAGCACTTATCCCGTCGCTCTGATTGGCTGAGATGGTTGCTAAGCTAAATGTGGAGAACATTTCTGAGTTGATCTGTGAGATAACCCTCCACTGTGACTGCAGGACCCACAAACGCCTACATTCAATCATCTGATGCGTTTCATGCCCCAACTGTGGGTTCTACATGGCCTGGCGGTCCCTATATGAGGCATCATGGGACTGCGCAGTGAGACTTTATCCCAGAGGAAACCCACACGGACACGGGGAGGCGTGGAAACTTCCCCCAGATAGGGATTTGAACCTGGATCCCCAGCGCTGTGGATAAATCCAATTGCGGTTATGTTTGTAGGTTCTCATTAGACGTTCCAGCTGCTGTTCTAAATAACCCCACAATTGTCGATGCAAAGATTTTATTAAAGGATTAAATAGGATCACATGCTTTTGTCATCACACTCTGCTTTTAATATTGAGCAAAAGAACTGGGATTAACCTTCTAACTGCAGTTCAGCATCAGTTTAGAACCGAGATTAGATCCCAGACCCGGCTTTGGACCTTTATTAGGATTAATCAATCGCTGCATTATAGATTTATTAGAGAAGTTGAAGAACACTTGTCTTGGAATCTGTTTATTTTTTATCTGCTGGTTTCAGTCTCAGGTTCCGGGACTGAGTCGGTCCACATTATCAGAAAGTTCTCATCAGGACCTCTCTGTTAATGTGTTCTAATGTAAACATGTGGAACCATTATGAATCCCCAGAGACAGGCCGCTTTAGAACCCCTGAAGCACTGGGCCAACCTGCGGCAGATGGACTTATTGATTGGTTGGGTGCAGGGCTCAGAGAAGCCAGGGAGCTCCATCTTGTGGTTGAGGAGTCGTCTACAGTTCACACTCATCCCTCTTCATGTTTTCTGACTTGGAGCTCACTTCCAAAAAACATTCCCTCAGGAAATCCGTTCCGAACACGAACGCCGAATAGATTTTATTGCTTTATAAATGAAGTTATATTTTATATCTATTTTTCCTGCAGTACTTACACACAGAGGACTGTGTCCTCCACATGTAACCCGTCCGTGCAGAACACACGCATTGGAGATGAGGGCACATGCCCGGAGCGTGGGCAGTAATCAGGGTTAGGGGCATAGTTCAGCCATGGTAACTTGGTGGGACCGGGATTCGAACCGGGGACCTTCAGTTCACAAGGCGGGTTCCTTAACCGCAAGTTCCATGTTTAACTGGACGGGTAATGGAGGGTGACCCAATGCGGCTTAAAAAAGGAAATAAGTATTCTGGAAAACCTTACAGTAATGACACAAGTCCTTCTGCATAAAGAGAGCGGGGCAATTATTCCCACATAGAAACCCTTCTGTTTGTTTTTTTGTTATGGACCCACTTTGGGGTGACCATTGTTGGGAATAAGGATATTTTGAATATGATAAAAAGGCCCGTGGACTGATTGGGGCCCCTTGGGTCTCAACCCTAAGCTTGTTTTTTATTCCCTTTTCCGTTCCCTGGATGCAATTACAGTTTTCTCGGGTCGGGTTTCATGCTAATTACCATTCTGTGTTGACCTTAATATACTCTCATATAGTGTAATTACAGAGCTCTGGAAACTCTTTTGACATTAGAGCCCTGCTTGTTTTGGATCTGCAGCCGGTCGGGCCCCGTATGGTTCCGGTATGCTGAGCACCAACCCTTTTGAATATTTCGGTTCGGGATGGTGGTGTAATTTATTTGGTTTAGGTGGCTTTACGAGGCTATGATCATACAAAACAAAACAACGGAGATGTAGCGCAGGAAGGAAACGTGAGGAAGAACATGCCAAACTTTCAACAAGCAGCAACAACATAAATGAAAGGAATAAAAATCATTAAAAAATGTCTAATTGGATCATAAAGGGGTGGCACGGTGGCTTAGTGGTTGGCATATTCTCCTCTCAGCACTGGGGATTCCCGGTTCGAATCCCCATCTGGGTGGAGTTTCCATGTTCTCCCCGTGTCCGCGTGGGTTTCCTCGGGTTCTCTGGTTTCCTCCCACAGTCCAAAAACATGAATCAAGTCAATTGAGTTCTCCAAATTGTCCCATATAGAGTGTGTTTGTCTGTGCAAGTGAGTGTGTGCCCAGCGATAGATTGGCGCCCTGTCCTGGGTGTATCTGCCCAGCGCCCGAAACGTTCTCCCCTGGATGGGCATGGGGAACCCCCCCCCCGACCCTAATATAGCATAAAGCGGAAGATAATGGATGGATGGATTTGAGATTAAATTGACAAACGAACCAATTAGTAAGCAAAGTCGTGTGTTGCGAAGCGGCGCAAGATCCCCGACGCCGTGTTCTCTCAATTCTTAACAGATCCTCATTGTCGTGCTGGTGAAGCGCCTCCCGACGTCACGCCGTACACTTCGGCATCCCCGCTTCACAGGTGGGGTTTTTCTGCCGGTCCCGAAGGCAACAGCACGCCGCTGAAATTGAATTGCACGGTAATTACATTCTCTAGTTTCCTCTGACACGAAGCAGGATACCGGTTCAGGCCGGGCTGCTCCTCCTCACAAAGCCAACTCTGGCTCTCATTCAGTTAGCTTGACGTTAGCCATTTACTGCGTGTAACTGGATTACTCTCATTATAAAGAGATTAGGCTTATTTGCCAACCAAGCAGCAACCAAACCAGCCTTTGTCTATTCAGTTTCCAACACGCCACGTTCTGGGAATGTGTTTACACAATGCGATTTCTCCAGATGCTTCATGGTATTAGATCAATCTGGTTGAAATGGCCCGTACTGTGTGATGTGTTACGGGTGGGGTTTCGTCGTAGTGAGCTTGCTTTTTTTTTTTTTTTTTTTAAGCAACATGTGTTTCTCATGGTCAGCATCGTGTTAATTAAACAACACCGGGCTTTAAAGATGACGCAGCTATTGGTTTCTGTTTCGGTGTGTTGTGGACTAACGCGCATCGCGGGTGGAGGAGACCAAGCTGTGGATTATAATAACACAATGCACCCATTGCACAAGAACCGCGCCGTGTGGTTACACTATACATCACAGGAGTATTATTTCAGAATTCATTCTGATTGGTGGGCGGCACGGTGGCTTAGTGGTCAGCATGTTCGCCTCTCAGCGCTAGGGATTCCCGGTTCGAATCCCCATCTGGGTGGAGTTTCCATGTTCTCCCCGTGTCCGCGTGGGTTTCCTCCGGGTTCTCCGGTTTCCTCCCACAGTCCAAAAACATGGATCAAGTCAATTGAGTTCTCCAAATTGCCCCATATAGAGTGTGTCTGTGTGAGTGAGTGTGTGCCCAGCGATGGATTGGCGCCCTGTCCTGGGTGTATCTGCCCAGTGCCCGAGACGTTCTCCCCTGAATGGGCATGGGGAACCCCACCGCGGCCCTAAAATAGGATAAAGCAGAGGGTAATGATGGATGGATTCTGATTGGTTTCTTCCTCTGACATCATCCTCTGTTCTGGGAGGCTTTTTACAAGGATTTGGGGGGGGTTTCTATTCTTCCCAATTTTTTCAGATGAGTGGGCGGCACGGTGGCGTAGTCCTGATCTGAGTAGAGTGTCCATGTTCTCCCCGTGTCCACATGGGTTTCCTCTGGATTCTCCAGTTTCATCCCACAGTCCAAAAACATGAACTCATGATAAACTGGATGCTCTTAGATGCCCCTATATAGTGTCTGTCTGTGTGACTAAGTGCCCATGAACGGATTGATGCCCTGTCCTGGCCCTAAATATTCTACACTGGATCCCCCCCATGACCCAAATAGAGGACTGAGCGAAAGATACTAAGATGAGATGCAGGAGAGCAATTCTGAGGTCAGACACTGATGTTGGATCAGAGGAGCAGGCTCATATGCTCCACCCTCATTAATTCCATTATGAAGCCAATTCACCTGGCATACGTTTAAAAGACAGAGCGGGAAAACATGCCAAACTCCATACATGTAAGATGAGGTTCTCGAAGCGGTAGGTTCATCCTAAGTACAGTCTCTCAATCCTTTTACTGAACTCGTTCTAATCGCAGTTCCATCGTCTGCCTGCACACACGCACGCGCACGCCAGCGTTTACACCCTGATAAAATAAAACGGAATAACACGCTGGGCCCAAACGACCACCTGCACATGCACAAGCAATCTAATTGGGCGACATGGCTCCTGGTCTCCGTGGCAACTGTGACCTGCCATGAGACGAATTGAAATTGCACAGATATACCCCCTCTCCACCCCCAGCCAATTTCTTAAGCTCCTCGGTATTATTTATGGCGATGCTGCCGAGGGGCCCCGGTGTGGTCACATGGAGCGAGAGGGGGTCTGATGCTCACCCTTCTGGAAGGCCTTCAGTGCCGCCGTGTGAGAACCGGGTCTGTCCTCCGCCATGGAGCACGGCTTCGCTGCGGACGAGCTCTCGGGTGAGGACGGATCATTGTATCCACGCTGGATCTCAAACGTACGATGGCGCATCAGGCTGTAGAACTGTGCACACGCGCCCGTCAGCCCTTATAAGTGACATTTTATTAGCTCTATAAATGTTCCTAAAAGCCCGCACTGTCGCTCCGGAGCCGGCTCGGTGGAAAGATGCGGCAGGAGAAAAGAGAATTAAACTAAATGGCAGAAGAAGGATAAAAGTGAATTAGCCTATAAAAAAATGACCCATCATGCCCAACCTCTTCAACTCCACTCCTCTCTCCCCCCCCCCGCGGCCATACCGGCTAAATTTGATTGGCGTTTTTTAGGCTGCCAGCCAAAAAGGCTTTTATAATCATAAAGGCTATAGATCGGGATAAATCACATTGCACCGTCCAATTTAATTAAAGTATTGACATAACATAATAGATCTGTACACGAGGAGGATCCATTTCCATTTATAATTTCCATACATGGACGCTTTCTTAAGAGGAATGTGGAAGCATGTGCAGGGAGCGCCAGCCACCCAGGGGAGCATTTGAGCCCATTTAGAATGATTTACGTGCTGCCCTTTTTTCGCCATGCCCCCTGCAACATACTGCTGCTGTAACGAGGCGACTGACTGTTTGTAGTTTAGACCGCGTCAGCGGGTTCAAAGTGATCAATACTGAAATATTTTTATTCATAAAGTGCAGAGTTAATTTAATCAAGACGTCTTTGGGACAGATATTAGACACTAAGCAAGGGCAGAACGTACGGCGCTGCCAGGCTTTGATCAGAACATCGAAGCGACTAACACGTGTTTTTTTTTTTTGTTGTTTTTTTCTCCTAGCTACATTACATTCCTCTGAAGTTGTTAAGCTTCGCAAACTTCTGCCATAGTGAGATCCTGGGCCTTTGACATGTCCAACAGTTATTTACCTACAATTAAATACGCAAAGCTTAGCATTCGAAGATGAGCAATGGTACCAATGTGGGTTCCTGAGCCCTCGGGCATCTTTCTCTTAGACAAAGGCGTGCCTATGATTAATTAAAGACACTACACTGGATAAAGTCTTAAAGTCGCTTAAAGTCTACATTCGAATTCATCCCAAAGGTGTTTAATGAGGTTGCGGTCAGGGTTCTGTGTGGACCAGTCAAGCTCCTTCAAGTTCAAGACTATTTATTATTACTTCTATAGTGCTTTTTACAGCAGTGCATTGTCACCAAGCAGCTTTACAATGTTCCGAGACGAAACCCCCAAAGAACCAAAAACAACAATGACAAGAATAAAACTCCCTGTTAAGATGCTTTGTAGAAACCTTGTGAGGACCATGGCTCATTGGGGAACTCGTTCTCCTCGATGCGGCTGGGCAGCTTCATCCCAAAGTTCACCCAGCCGTGTGTTTATGGACCTTACTTTGGAAAGTGTGGGACATTCTATATCCAAACAAGGCCTTCCCCAAACTGTTCCCACAAACTGCCTGGCTGGATGATTGAGTTTCTTCAGCTGTGGCGATGGGACGGACCGGAACCCCGAGTTCAGCGAGTAGGGGGTGTGTACCGATACCTTTGACCTTGGAAGCACATGGATTTACAGTCACGAGGATTAAACAAGGCTGTTCTAAATACTCCGGTTCTAAAAATACATCTACAATAGATTTACACAATGTACCAAAAATAACACCAACAACAAAAAAGCCAACCATAACGTAATCCAACGTCTCCATGCAGGAGTACCATCCATTGAGGAACGATAGTGATGATGTCGTGCTACGGCACGCTCTTCATAAAGAACAGACATCCGCGCCGGTGCCAGCGTGCGGTTCCCTGCCACCTGCCAGAATGTAATATTTGCTTCCACTCCTGCTTTGTTTAAGGAATACATTTCAGCGAAGAAACCACAATCATAACTCAGATTATTGGAAGGAAAGGGTGCGTTACGCAGAGTAGACCGAGTCCACAGGCATGGCTTTTAATTGTGAGAGAGGTCAGTCGTGGGTCCTCATAAAGACTGCAGCGCCGGGTCTGTTTTCCACGCGTTCCCTTGAATATGAGCCCAACAGTCGAAGCTCTACAGTTTAATTAAGAGCTGCTGTCATGCTAAAAGCCAATAAGAGGGTGTTGCAGAGCCAGGAATCCATAGTGTTTTAATTTGCGTCCATTCTTAAAAGTGGCCATAAAGCAAAATGGAGAGCGTCGGTAGCTTTCAGTTCACCCCCCCCCCCCTCCTCCGAATGCACCCCCCATTCAAAGGACTAAACCGCAGTCATAAAAGAGGCTGAAATACGATGCCATGTATTTATTATGCACTGTCATATATAGAATAATTGTTAAATAAATTGCACATACAGCAAGAGTGTCCTGTGGATGTGATGGCTAAAAGAAAAGAGACACGAAGTGGAGGGTGAGAGAGGGTGAGAGAGAGCATTAGAGAAGCTGCGGGAATGAGACGTACAGCACAGAGGCACTGCAACACACATGAAGGCATCTTAAGACTTTATAAAACAAGCTGCTGATGGTGTAGGTTTGGGTAATTGATGTATGGGTGTATTTCTGGGTTATGGGTGTAGGTTTGGGTTATGGGTATATATTCCAGTAGTTTATAATGACTCCACATCATGTGTATTTGTGAAACAGTAACATTAAGAGTGTCTATACTCTACAGAACGTATAGGTCTTGTGCAGGACTGTGTTCTGGCAACGCGAGACACCACATGATGTATAGCAGGGGCGGCTGACACAGGGCAGGAGGAGCAGCAGCCAAGTTTTGCAGTCTTTGCTCCATTTAGTCTGTGATAATAACATGGAGAAAGACGCATTCCTGCTTTTGATTTCGACCAGCTATCCACTCGATCTGCGCTGCGGTTCCCGAAGTCGTCTTCATATTTGTTTTTCACTCGGCAATTATGGACAAATCCTTAAATAAACAGCGTTCTGCATTACAGCAGGCCAAGCAGGTAATAGACGTACGGCTGGAATTTTAATGGACTTTAAAAAAAAAAAAAAAAAAAAAAAGAGGAAAATTAAAACAGCAGAGGTACAAGAGTCTGTGGCTAGTGCGTTGTACAATAAAACAACAGTGACAAAATAAAAAAAATAAAACAACCAGGACTAAACGGACATAATCCCACCCACAACACTTTCAGAACTAAAACAACTTGTAACCCTGCACTGCATTATTTGCACGAAAAAAGCAAAACCCACTTTTATAATTCCATTTGCACAGTGTAAATACATAGTTCCATTTTATTTTATTTCTATTCTATTTTTCTCATCCTTTTAAACAAATTTAACTTTCTGTGGAGAAGTACATTTACATTACATTTGGTCATTTATTGGATGCTTTTATCCAAAGCAACTTACAAGGTGAGCACAGGGTTCATCACAGCATCCCTGGAGCAATGAGGGTTAAGGGTCTTGCTCAAGGACCCACACTGGTAACTTCAGTGGAACTGGGATTCGAACCCCCAACCTTCAGATTGATAACCCATTTCACTGCTGGCTGTACCATGTATATCTACGTATGTGACAAATGAACCTGATTCTGATTCAGTGTGTGTGTGAGTGAGTGTGAGTGAGTGTGTGTGTGTCCAGCGATAGGTCGGTGCTGTGTCAAGGTTTATTTGCCCAGCACCTGAATCGTTCTCCCCTATATGGGCAACCCCACCCCACGACCCTAGTGGAGGATTAAGCAGAAGCTAATGAGATGAGATAAATTAGGGCCAAATAAGGTGTGTGTGTGAGTGTGTGTGTGTGTCCTATCTAAATCCACACATTGCTTCAATTACCACCATATGGTACACACTTTTTTTTATGTAAAACAAGAAATGTATATCTATCTACGTATGTGACAAATAAACCTGATTCTGATTCTGATTCAGTGTGTGTGTGTGTGTGTGTGTGTGTGTGTGTGTGTCCAGCGATAGGTCGGTGCCCTGTCAAGGTTTATTTGCCCAGCACATGAATCGTTCTCCCCTATATGGGCAACACCAACCCACGACCCTGGTAAAGGATTAAGCAGAAGATAATGAGATGAGATAAATTAGGGCCGAATAAGGTGTGTGTGTGTGTGTGTGTGTGTGTGTGTGTGTGTGTGTCCTATCTAAATCCACACATTGCTTCGATTACCACCATATGGTACACACTTTTTTTAATGTAAAACAAGAAAACGAACCATTTGTAATTGCAATATGTTCTGCGACCTGCATTTTCTGTAAGACGAGGGTTCCAGCAAATTTGGCCGCAGTTTTAAAAATAAAACATTTCCATGGGATTTGTTTATTGTGAGTTAAAAGCTATGTATTATTCTTCAGACTAGCAATTATATACTTACATCTAATTATGTAGTGAGGTCAAATAACCACGTGACGCACACACACACACACACAGATAGCATATGCATGGGCGAGTGCATTCGTCTCCCGCCTCTGACAATCTGCTCACAAATTTCATTAATTTTATTTTCCTTTCGCCCTCCTCCTCCTCCCCCTGACTCGCAGGATGGCTGCTATAAATCTCCTATTGATTCCATTAAAGCCTCCCATGTCCAGACAACCTGGCAGCACCAAAACATATTACTGATAAAAGCTCAACAACACACAGGGATAACAGAGCGGGAGTGCAAGGAGAATCCGTCCTCGAGCACGCGCCACAGAAGACACAGACGTTCAGGGTGTGTGGGTCAATTCTATTCCTTATCACATTTTGCAAATGTCATTCTTTATCTCCCGCCTCGAAATATTGAATAAAGCATTTTGGAGCTGGATGATTCAGAGGCGAGCTGCTCACAGTCATCTCTCTCTCTGTTGAAAACAGAGGAATTGTGTGAAGGCAGGGTGTGATTGTCAGAACGGGGAACGATGAAAAGCCCAAATCCGAACTGGATCATGAAACGACTGGAAGCACGTCGGCTGTCCGACATCAGATCAACATCTCCTCCAGCAGGAGGCGGGAGAGAAACGACCTTTGATTCAGAGATTAGTGTTTAATTCAACAGAACTGATTAACACAGACCAATAATGTCAGTCTCTCACACACACACATTTTATATATATATATATATATATATATATATATATATATATATATATATATATATATATATATATATATATATATATTCATTCATTCATTATCTTTCGCTTTATCCTCTATTAGGGTCGCGGTGGGGGTTCCCCATGCCCATCCAGGGGAGAACGTTTCGGGCGCTGGGCAGATACACCCAGGACAGGGTGCCAATCTATCCCTGGGCACACACTCACTCTGTATATGGGGAAATTTGGAGAACTTGATCCATGTTTTTGGACTGTGGGAGGAAACCGGAGAACCCGGAGGAAACCCACGCGGACAACATGGAAACTCCACCCAGATTGGGATTCGAACCGGGAATCCCTAGCGCTGAGAGGCGAACATGCTAACCACTAAGCCACCGTGTATATATATATATATATATATGCTTTTTAAAACTAAATTAAATTAAATGTGATTGGCTGAGCTGTTTGTTCACCCGTGACATCACTGTCAATAACACACACCTCTGAGCGCTTCACATTTGCATCAATGCGTGGTATACAATACATTGCTTTAATTCATGTACCATAAACACAAATACAGATTAATATAAACAGCGAGCCGATTCCTGATGAGCAATAAACCTGTTGCGACTGTTGCTTATAAATTGTGTTCTTTAAAATGGTCACTAGATAGCACTTTATTGGTATCTTGTTACTCAGCAATCAATGTCCACTGAAAACCAGACTGCATAACATAGCAGAAAGCATTTAATGAGTGGCTTCTTAGTGGTTTGTAAAGAATATACAAACCTCTGCAGGTTCCTAAAAATTAGGTATGTCACATGTCATGGTATTCAAAGCAACTGTGTATTTGTATAGAACACATATACACACACACAAACACACAACACCCCTTATTCGGTCCTTTAGCCGCCCGTTTCAGTTCTCCATTTATTAAATGTTATCTAATGCGGTTTACTGCGGTGATGTTTAACTCTGATACGTTAGTTAATCTCACTGTCACATCAGAGAGTGAGCACCGAGTTGATCGCCGCCGCGGAGAGTGATGGCCCCTCATAAGCACTCTTATTCAGCTGGGGCAATCTGCCTTTTAGTCAGAAGGAAGGGGGGAGGAAATCCAGCTGAGTAAACAAAACAATAAAACATTTATTATCCGTGAAAGTCGTCTCTCAGCTCAGAGAAGACGCTCGGACCGGGCTTCATCGCTCATAAAGGATTTAAAGCAGAGAACTCAGTTTAGACTTTAGTTTAGACTGTAGTCCATCTGTTTGTGTTCTACAGAACATACTGTGTTCTCTGTTGTAATGGTAAGGACCCCAATAGTACCACCACAGAGCAGGGATTATTGGGTTGGTGCATTAGTCCTATCCCAGCAGACTCACTGAGGGGTGTAAATGAAACTCCAGCAGCACTGCTGCACTAAACTCCCCCCTCACCACATCAGTGTCACTGTAGAACTGACAATTAACAATCCACCACCCAAATGATACCTGTTCTGTGATGTTCTGACCAATAGAGAACAGAGAACCAACAGGGGACTAACAAACACAAAGAACACAGATGGACTACACTCTGTAATTATAAAACTACAAAAATCTATATGGTAAGTGGAAGAAATAGATAATGGGGGTGTGTCCAAACATTGGACTGGTACTGTATTCTCAGAAAACGTATAAATAAAAGGACATGATGTTTACAGGACGGTAACTTGGCGCGCTGCAGACTTATAGAAAAAAACTGTACCATCTCAAAGCAATCAATTACAGCGCGACATAAATCCATATTGCGCCAATACAAAGTTATTAATAATTTGCTAACAAAGCTTGACTGGGTCTCCAAAACAGCCTCGGGACAGACTTTAGGGTGAGCAAGAGAGGAACGTGGGTTCGATGAGTGCTGGTCGTGTAATGCAACTAAGTGCAAATAGCTGGCAAACCTGGAGCTGATGGATCATTACAGAAAATGTCGGAGGCCTGGCAACATTCCTTTCGAGTGTTTTGGACCCACGCCTGATTGTGTATCAGTGAAATTGGTTGTAGCAGGGGCAGACGGTTTAACCCAAACCCTGCTCCCTCTGCTGTCCCTGCTTCAGACATGATGGAGAGGCAGGCGCTCCGATTCAGCCGGACGATATTCCATTTCTCATTTGTTCCCTCTCTGGCCAGTAATTGCATTCTGGTTTACAAATTATATTTGCTGTTATCAGCGCACAAACAAAACAAGCCTAATACAGTTAAGCATAACCATTCCGAAATGTCAAAAATCATTTGGCTCTAAAACGATCATTAGGGAAGGAGGCGGAGCATCAGAGTCTGATATGGACAGTGATTGGTTAGGTGTTAGGTGTTGACGGAGATTAGGCTTAAACTTTGGTGTTAAGGATAAATCAGATGGATTAGGTTTTTGTTGGATTATTAAATCTGAGGTTAAGTTTTTTTTTGTTTTGTTTTTTTTAGAATATTTTTATTGGAAATATAAACAACAAACATATAACAACAACAACTAACATTCCACTTTTTCTTTTAAAACAAACTACCCCCACACACAATTGATGCTATCTTAGTTGCATTTAGTTCTTTAACAAGTCCTTGTAAGATTTCATTATGAACACAATTACAAATGTGCACTGAATTCCATAAAACCCTTCGCAGCATTGGGGGTTGAATAAATTTGATCACAACTGTATATATATATATATATATATATATATATATATATATATATATATATATATATATATATATATATATTTGAAATTATACACCTGATGATAAAAAACATTCATTATCAAAGCAAACCACCCCCCTCCCCATAACCACTCGGCTCACCACGACCAACCGACATATTGTTGGTGTAGTGCAACATTAAAAGGCACACGAAAAAGAAAAGAGAAATGAAAAACAAAAGAAGATAACACATTTAATTTAATTTGGAAAATCTGCCAGATTGGTGAAATAAGAAATAAAAGGTTGCCACCTGCTATAAAACTTGTATACCCTCTCAGGGTATACAATAGCTGTATAGCTGTACACCCTCTCAGGGTATATTTAATTTTCTCAAGTTTTAAGAATGCCATGACATCTCTTAGCCAATGGGAAATGGATATTTCGTAGATTTCCATTGTAGTAGTAAGAGACGTCTAGCTGAGGTTAAGTTTTAAGATTAAATTCAGTGGGTGGCAAATTAGTTTTTTGGGGTAAAGTCTGAAGAATAATCTGGATTTGCATGTGAGGTAAATGTTGGTGTTTAAACTCAAAATGAATGCCAGATTTGTGCAGCCAGGGTGCCCTGCATAAGACCTACAGCCTGTTTTGTTGTTTGGACGATCCTGCGTCTGGTCCTCATTGTATCCCAGGACGTGACAATGTTCTCATTAAGTGTTGATTTAATTACTGAGCGACCTCTTAGAATAATCAACCACCTTGCAAATAAAACTGAAGACACTGCTGATGGATTTGGATTTAATTCTTTACCAAACAGGTCAGAGGGAGCATGATGACTTTTCATATGCGCCGTATTCACAATGATGGAGAAGTGAAAGAAGAAAGGGACATGTGACATTTATGGTCTGGCGCACAATTTCATTCCGGACTTCAGAGCCCGTGCTTTTATTGGGCGGACACCGGACTCTCTTGTCCATGTGGTCCGAGTTACCTCTCTGAAACGTGACTTCAAACGTTCCCTCACGATGTTCTGTCTCTCTCTTTTCTTGTTTCAGCGACCTGAGTGAGAACCAGATTCAGGCCGTCCCTCGCAAAGCATTCCGTGGAATCACCAACGTCAAAAACCTGTAAGTCTTCCTTCTTTATATCTAAAGCGAATCACAAATTGGGTGCCACGGTATCTTACCACCTCTCATTGCTGGTGATCCAGGTTCAAATCCCAATCTCAATCCCAAATCCCATGTTCTCTTTGTATCTGCATGGCTCCCACAGCCCAAGAACATCGCTTTATCTGCCACTATCTGAAGCCCCTAACCCAGGTGTTCCTGCCCAGCGAACGAAATGTTCCCCCTGGATGGACATGGAAACCCCACCACCACCACCACCACCACCACCACCACCACCACCACAACCCTATCAAAGGATTAAGGGAAAAATAATGAGATGAAACTTACAAATACAGATTAAAACACATTTACCCCAATACATTTACCAATAAATGCTAAGGGCTCTGCTTAATCACCAATATTGGGTAATTCAGTGGCGATACAAACCCCTACCTTTCGGATTGATAGCCCCACACCGACAAGTACTGACCGACAACAGTCTCATGAGCTCCGACGCCCTTAGAACACGAGAAATTAGGCTTCAGTAATGAGATTGGATGATGATGTTTAATTACCTGACCAGTGCAGACGCAACAAAAATATTCCACTATGTGCAGTGTATGGTCACTGTGTGGGTGCCTCGATTCATCCGTCTTAATACTTGATAAGGCTGGCAATCATGAGGAATCGGTTAATCAGTGTGTCTTAGTAAGATAGATGTGTTCAGGATATTGCTTTGAGTAATGCTCCCCCACCAGTTGCAATTACACTAATGGACTTTGACAAATTTATGCTCTCGGCAGCAGACTGAGGCGCTGTGCTTACCCATCTGCTCGCAGCTCATTACCTTCAGACACAACCAGCTAAACTGACCACAAAATGGGTCCGGCTTTCCGATCTTAACCAGCAGCACTGCTTGACCTGCGGAAGGGCTGCAAATGTGCAAAGGCTAAATGTCTCGCCGCTTGTTTTCGCTCGTGGGCTAAATAACCAAAAAAGGGGAGGAAGTGGTGCGATCCAACATCCTCTGTCTCCGGCCTACAACAATAAAAGATAACTACCCAGAACCGGAACCTCAGCCCAGCTTATTGATAAAGCTAATGAATGATGGAGTTCTGTTGTGAGGGCTACGCTCAGAGAGATGAGGTATGTGACCCCGCGCTCAGGGAATTTCGAGATACTGGAGTCTGCAAAGCCTCTTGCTCGATCTGATCCAGGTTCCGTTCCAAGCCTAGCTGAAGGGGTCAGAGTCATGTAGAATCATGCTGGGAGTTGGACTGTACATTTTTGGAGCTGACCCCCATCACCTAATGACAAGCCAGTTTTTTAAATGCAGGACGGAACGTTAGAGTAACAAAAACAGGGGAATTAATCATTTAGAAATGATGGTTTTTATATATTTCGCCTTGGGGCAGTTATAATTCAGGTTCTAAAGTCCAAATACACGAAAACACTAAGTCACTGCTACCCTTAAGAGTACAGTACTGTCCTTGGTGTATCTGCCCAGCCCTCCCACAACCCCAGTAGAGGTTTACACTAAACACTAAATCACTGCAACCCTTAATATTATAAAAGTGTATTAAAATGATATACAGTTTAGATAATAGCCCGGTTATGTTAGATGCTTTTGTTAGACAGACCTTAATTATTTAAATTATACAGTCTGGTAATTATCCCAAAAGTGATTCCTTTATGGCTGGAGATGCATTTTAATGTCTTTAAAGCATCATTTTGTCTTAATAAACGAGCAGCGGTCACAGAGCGATACAGTTCAGCATCTTCTAATAGGTTGCTTGTAATATACAGTATAGATGTGTGCTTTAATACGAGAATGCACTCGTCAGTGTGTTAGTATGTGCGTGACCGTATGTTTGTTACAGTATGAGGGTCACTCTGAGTGCTGACCTTGTCAACCTGCTTTAAATGATTATCTGTCCACATGCACGTTGGCTCATTTGTATGGATCAGTGAAGCTCTGCAGAATGTGCAAACCACGCCGTTTGTCATTGAAAATCCCGTTTAGACCCAGACTGTCGAATATAGGTGTAACGAGGACTAGGGAATGACTAACATTTGATTAATTAGCAGATGCTATATTCCAAAACGACTTACATGTATGCCAACTTGATGGTTGGGGTCAGAACCCAGGGTCCACCATACAGCCCCCCCCTGGATCGATAAAGGTTAAGAGCCTTGCTCAAGGACCCACCCTGACTGTTACAACCCCGCAGTAGCCTATAGCAAGAAAAAAACTCTCCATTAGAGTCATTTTTTAAGAAAGAAAGCATGTGAGGACCGAGGCTCAGTGTGGGAATCATCCTCCTTGATTGTGGGATGGCGGCATTAACGGTGCAGGACAGCAATGTGCAGATTGTGCAGTGATCAGGTGTCCATCCATCCATCCATTATCTTCCGCTTTATCCTATATTAGAGTTGCGAGGGGGAGGGGGGTTCCCCATGCCCATCCAGGGGAGAACGTCTCAGGCGCTGGGCAGTTACACCCAGGACAGGGCGCCAATCTATCGCTGGGCACACACTCACACAGACACATTCTATATGAGGCAATTTTGGAGAACTCAATTGACTTGATCCATGTTTTTGGACTGTGGGAGGAAACCGGAGAACCCGGAGGAAACCCACGCGGACACGGGGAGAACATGGAAACTCCACCCAGATGGGGATTCGAACCGGGAATCCCTAGTGCTGAGAGGCGAACGTGCTAACCACTAAGCCACCATTTAAAAAAAATTAAGTTTTAGTTCAGTTAAAAATTTATTTTAGTTCAATGAGGCCAGGACGGCAATGCTGCTGGTCCAATAGAAACCCAAGTTCTGTCCAGTAATTGTCGTTGCCACGCTGCCCTGGCAGTATTATAGAAAAATAGCAGATACCTCAAAGAGTAAAGAATAACAATAATAAATGAAAATTCACATCTAAAAAGGAAGATATGAGATTCATATATAAATCACAGAGACGTTTATCTTTTTATTTAACAATAGCAACAGATCCAAGACTTCGGCGATGTGCGATGGATAAAAACGCTCAGCTCATGAGATTCCCCTCCTAACATTACATGAAAGTAAAGAAGACACCTTCAGCCGCCGAGGAGATTTGCTCTTTAAAAATTGTTTTTGGAAGCGGAGGGGTATCAGGCGGCGGGATTGCCTATATCCATTGCTCACAATTCCCTTTTCCCCCGGATTTTTCGCGCAGGCAGCTACATCAAGAGCCTTTCAAATCCACTCTTAGCAAAATGTGTGAAGAGCTTATCTTTCACAAGGAGTCATATACACAGACACGCGCCGATGGCCACGCATGGCGTGAAGGCAAAGGCAGGCGGAGTCGTTTTTCCATCGGTGGCTTTCGGGAAGGAGAAAAAGGAACGAGCCATTGCTCACCGCTCTTCTCGCAACAAGCCTATAAATACACAAGGTGACTCCTGATTTAATTGCTGGAACAGTCCAGCGTTTTAAATGAGGGACTATGAAAGAAACAATGGCCAGGCACCGATCCAGGAGAAGCATTGCTTTTTTATTATACGCCTCAGTGTCCTCTGGTGTGTCGTAGTGCTTAGTGACATATTTCATTTATCTCTCTTTCTCTGTTTGTCACACTCAATCTCTTCTAACCTCCCTTATAACCACTCTGCTTGAGTCAGCATCTCGGGCCCGCTCTTTGCAGAGCGACCATGTGGCTAATATGGCAGTCAAGATGCCTTTTGCAGCTAATGAGCCTGCATGCGCCTTGGTCTGTCGAACCCGAGACAATATCTCCGTCAGAGTCGTTCTCGACGTGTATCCCTCCGACATGCTACACTGATTCCAGTCAATCCCCACAACCCGCAAGCATATTGCCCCGGATCTCCGCTGAGCGTGGTTGTGATGATCACACCATCACCTTCACAAGCGAGCTCGAGAGCCTCGCATCATCGTCGCGATTAAAAACAAATGGGACTCCTGCACGTCGCCGCTGTTGACATTGTTATTCATAGAGTGCAAATGTAGCGGAAAGCGGCGTGAATTGGCTGCATGCCGCAGGGTGAGGATGCTCCATCACCTGCAGCTGAGGTGTAATTAAGAGAGCACGGGCT
Source organism: Corydoras sp. C115 (assembly GCA_019802505.1). Lineage (NCBI taxonomy): Eukaryota > Metazoa > Chordata > Actinopteri > Siluriformes > Callichthyidae > Corydoras > Corydoras sp. C115. Next base: position 1,682,045 of record JAFMOC010000031.1, read on the forward strand.
CCGTCTTTTGTTGGGAGAAGAATGGACAGCCATAATGTGAGCTGCAGTGCAGCACTCGTCCACGCTCTCCTCCACCCCCCACCCCCCGCCGTTACAGGGTCTGAGGGTCTATTACACTTTGAGTTCAGGTGGAAATATTAATCCCGCCGATGGAAAGTTTAAAGCCGTCTCTTAATTCAAAATGATACGTCACAATGAAATGGAACATAGAACCCGGACAACACAGACGGAGGTTGTACTTATAATGTTTTCCATGATTATACACAAAACAAGGGCGGCACGGTGGCTTAGCACTAGGGATTCCCGGTTCGAATCCCCATCTGGGTGGAGTTTCCATGTTCTCCCCGTGTCCGCGTGGGTTTCTGCCGGGTTCTCCGGTTTCCTCCCACAGTCCAAAAACATGGATCAAGTCAATTGAGTTCTCCAAATTGCCCCATATAGAGTGTGTTTGTGTGAGTGAGTGTGTGCCCAGCGATGGATTGGCGCCCTGTCCTGGGTGTATCTGCCCAGCACCTGAGACGTTCTCCCCCGGATGGGCATGGGGAACCCCACCGCAACCCTAATATAGGATAAAGTGGAAGATAATGGATGAATGAATGAATGAATACACAAAACCTGAGGAGATGGACAGATTCCAAAATGATAATCACAGGATTCATCAGGTTCAAATAGTTAGAGAGTGGTTCACGGAGCATGGATTGTCCAGATCTGAACCCCAGTGAGAATCTATGGGATGTGCTGGAGGAGACTTTGTGCAGTGGTCCAAATCTTGTGTCAATCTCGCAAAAGCTGGTGGAAATGATGTCACAGAGAATGTGTGATGTAATCAAAGCTAAAGGTGGTTCATCCTGCACACAGTGATGTAGATATTTGGGTGGCACAGCGGCGTAATGGTTACTGCTGTCTCTGATGGACAGATCCAAACCCTCAATATACCTTAAGTTCTACTTCATGACCTCTACAGTTGTGATGTCAGTGTCCCAGATTAAGTTGCTTCTTGTAGCAACAACACATTTGCCCCAGATGCTCTGAACCTTTTCTTTAAATCTGATGTAGGCAAGTGGAAATTAGAGTTGATATATATTTGGGTGTTTTTTTTAATATCGACATAATCTATTGACAAAATCTCAACATGACCCTGTGATTGAAGCTGACGGCTCTCATTCCGGTTCTTATAATAAAACAGTGAGATAGTTTTAGTGAGACAGACACATGGAGAGCAGATCTGAGATTATAAATATTTCAGTAAAACTAATTTGGCTGAGATTAGAACAACAGGCAGCAGGGTGTTGGGATCAGGGTCTGTGTCTGACTGTCGTTCTGATGTCTTCGCTGAATGAAACATGTGTTCACATTAGACGAGTGACTGAACGAGTCGGGCCGTGTGGGATTGCTGGTTAGCAGCAGGTTGTCTCTGACACATATATGGGGTGGAGGGGGGGGGGGTGATTCTTCCGCATTTCTTCCTCCTCCCGCTCTATTTTGACCCACTCCAGATGGACCACTGGCAGGCCAGGCGCATAAAAGTGCCAATATGGGCCATTCATGGAATGATTAAAGGCAAATGTAATTAGAATGAAGGAAATTAAATTTGGGAGGTTCGTTCCCCGCTAACTCATTTACCTCAGCTGCACACAGACTCTTACATACATATATATATATAGATACATAATATATATATATATATATATATATATATATATATATATATATATATATATATATATATATATATATATTTAATATTTACAGTTAATATTATATATAGTTAAATGTGTTCAAATATGTATATGTATATTTGTGTGTGTGTGTGTGAATGAATATATATATATATATATATATATATATATATATATATATAATATATATATATACACACACACACACACATATATATATTCATTCATTATCTCCCGCTTTATCCTCTATTAGGGTCGCGGTGGGGTTCCCCATGCCCATCCATGGGTGCCGGGCAGATACACCCAGGACAGGGCGCCAATCCATCGCTGGGCTATATATATATATATATATATATATATATATATATATATATATATATATATATATATTATACACATACATATACACACACACACTGCAGGGTGATTATATTACCAGCTTTAAATTATGTTAATTTTGTGTAATTCTATAAGAATATAGTGTAAAAAAACCTCTAAACCTCTGTTGGTCATATAAGAGACCTACATACATTAAATATTTATATCCGTGGAGCAGGCCATGCTTTATGTTCCTCTTTCTCCTGAGCTCAGCTGAATGTGTGTGAATGCGTTTGTTCACGTCGGTCCTCACTGGACACTAGAGAGATCATAAAAGTGTAATTGATTAATAAATTTCATCAAGTGTTTACCAATAATTACATTAAACTCTCCTCCTTATAGCTTTTATTAGACCGTCACACTGTAGGACTCAGGTGGAGCACAGGGTGGTGTGAGTGTAGTTCATACTGTAACTCACACTCATTAAGATGTGTGTAAGAGTCTCACATCAGAGGGACAGTGAGGACAAAAGTATGGACACATCCTTCTTCCTTCTTTACTCATGGATGTTGTGACCGCCGTTTCATCTCGCCGTTTTTGGACTGTGGGAGGAAACCGGACACACGGACACGGGGAGAACATGGAGACTCCATCTGGGTTGGGATTCGAACCTGGATCCACCGAGTGCCACTGTGTCGCCCAGTTTAATATTATATTATTTTGTTGAAAAATCACTTTTTAATGACACGTGGCTTCAAAGACAGAAACAGATCTCATTGAGATTCATTTAAGGTTCTAACAGACGACGGTTCTTACTGCAGCTTAAAAAGACAAACGGATCCAACGTTCCCCAATGTGACTCGATAAAATGATTTAACCACTTAGAGGATGTTTTGTGCTCATGCATCGGTCAGCATGTCTTTCATTTAATCTTCCTCCCTCTGCCAATACGTCCATTTACCTTACAGAGTCAGCAGCTCAGCGCTGCGCGAGGCCAAGACGCCGGCTGCACACAACTTATTCTTAAGACAGGTCCACTCCAACACACTCCAACTTATTCATTTCATTTTACTCAAATTCTTCTGCGCATATTAAAACTAACGTCCAGTTTCACAAAGCGGGACCGGTGCAGATTTATTTAGATTCATGTCACTGCGACCGACGACTGAATAAAGAATGCAGGACCAGAACACGGGGGGATTCGGGTTTGGGCTCTATAAAGAAACTTCGCATTGCCTTCATGACTTGAATGTATATTTTTTGTTATGTGTATTCTTAGAAAAGTATTTTAAGTTTATCCCAGTAAGGGAAAATGACTCTGAGGTTAACACCCCCCCCCACGCACACACACACACACACACACACACACACACTAAAAACATCCATATTTTTCATATTAATTTAACATCCAAGGCGGCACGGTGGCTTAGTGGTTAGCACGTTCTCCTCTCAGCGAATTCCCGGTTCGAATCCCCATCTGGGTGGAGTTTCCATGTTCTCCCCGTGTCTGTGTGGGTTTCTTCCGGGTTCTCCGTTTTCCTCCCACAGTCCAAAAACAAAGAGTGTGTTTGTGTGAGTGAGTGTGTGCCCAGCGATGGATTGGCGCCCTGTCCTGGGTGTATCTGCCCAGCGCCCGAAACGTTCTCCTCTGGATGGGCATGGGGAACCCTACCACGACCCTAATAGAGGATAAAGTGGAAGATAATGAATGAATGAATTTAACATCTATATTTTTTGTATAATTTTTACATTTTTAACTCCCTTTTCAGTCCGAGCTTGCAAGGAGATTTCCAGCAAATGGTGTAAACGCCATGGGGGAAGTTTGCATGTTCTCCCCATGTCCGCAGGGTTTTCTTTGGGTTTTCCGGTTTCCTCCCACAGTCCAAAAATATGGAATCGAGGAAAACTGGCTGCTCTATATGTATATGTTTGCTTATTTGCCATGTACTGAATGTGTCATATTGTCTGAAGGTACCACTGTAGCTGGTAATACACATCTGTCTTCCGATGTGGACGTGTTGCGTGATGTAAAGTTTAAACTTACACACAAGTCACGATTTGTATTTTAATATCCAGCTAATAGCGGCGCTGCACGAGAAGAATTACAGCGAACATTACCGCCGTATTAATAAAGCCATTCCACTTCTACAGTAATAGATAAAGGGCTAGAAGTAAGTTTACCCATTTGCTCGCGTCTTGTCTCATTGAGACAGATGGACGTCTTTTCGAGGAGAGGAGAATGAATGCACGACGGGAGGGTGCTGGATGAAATCTATTTATTAGGTTCCTCTCTGCAAATAGGCAGAAGTGGCGGGTCTGCAGCGGGTCAGATGTCACTGTGCCTTTGTGCCGAACAAATGACTTAACAATGGCATTCGGCTGTGGCGTTTTGTTACGGCGCGCTACATCCATCTCGTGGGGTTTTTTCTTTTTTCAATGGATCAGAGGTCCTGGGTGGTCAGAAAGGAGGCGGGGGGGGGGGGGGGTGAGTTGAGCTCACGAATTAAAGTAAAAGGGAATGGGAGGAAGAGGAATGGGCTGTGGGTGCGTCTGGGAGACGAGCGCCGTGACCCCGGCTGATTTAGGAAAGCCTCGTTCTAATGAAATTGTTTCAGTGGCAGTGCTGGTAAAGGCTTGTAATGGATTATGTACTCTAATGTAATGAAATTACTCCCATTCGGACTAAAAGAAAGCCGAAGAAGGGGAGAGGATGTATCGAGGGGGACGCTGGACGAGCAAATGCAATTACTGTTTACAGAGTTGACAGATGGGGAGGGCAGTGTACTATAGCCAGTCCACTGTTCACTCTTCTTCTTACTCCTTTACCTTGTTCTCTCGGCTTTTTACAGCAGGATAAACAGTGTGATGCTGAGACAGAGCGAGATAGGGAATGAGAGAGAGAGAGAGAGAGAGAGAGAGAGAGGCACGAAGCAGGAGGGGAGGGGACACGATGGGCTGCAGCCAGCCAGGCCACCTCTAGTCATTTGGTCCTTGTCCCTGACTGCAAGGAGGAGTGTGGAGGTGAGAGCTGTGTCTCCATCCTGCAGCCCTCCCACCGCACCCCACCCCACCCCACCCCACCCCGTGCTCCTCCTCCTATATCTCCTCCTCTCCCTGTCTTCCTCTCTCCCCCTGTCTCAGCCCCCTCCCACTTGTCTGCAGACCCACCGCTGACTCCTGTCTCTCATCCGCAGGCAACTGGACAGCAACCACATCAGCTGCATTGAAGATGGAGCTTTCCGAGCCCTGCGCGATCTGGAGATCCTGTGAGTAGCCTCTCGTCCTCTTCGCCTCCTTTCCTCCTCCTCTTACTCCTCCTCTTATCCCTGCCTTTTGTTCTTGTACTTGTTTGTGCATCATGTGTGCCGTTGTGTGTGCTAGACTTCGTCCTGGGTCTCTTTGAAGGACAAAGTGTGTTGCATGTGAAAGTGCAGCACAACCCCGACGCACCGGCTCTACCGCTGTGCAATCTGTTGCCACTGTTAATATGGGTCTGCGTCTGTGTGCGCACATGCGCTTGTGTGTGTGTGTGTGTGTGTGTGTTGTTTCGCAAGAATGCCCGTGCGGCGAAAGTTGCTCATTTGTCATCCCATGCGCCAACGTCAAATCGTCCCACTGACACCATACATGTTGACTTTTTCCGTCGTGCATACAAACTGTGTTGTAATTGAAAGTAATGTCCCTGTCCTCTACCGTCTGCATCGCATCCCCTTCGGACCCAGCGCAGAGCACGCCGTCTTGACAACGGCTTTATCACTTGCACTTTAAGTGCCGTAGAAGTTTAACTGGAGAAATTTGGAGATAGTCTCACATCTTAACAGCATCTCGAAGGGTACGAAGGGTGAAAAAAAAAAACAACAAAAAAAGGCTACCATCCAAAGAGATCTCATATCATGAAGATGGAGAATGCAGAAGGTGCTGATCACTGCAGCCCCATCCATCAGGCCAGTGGCAGAGTGCTAAGTGCCAGGGCTCATTCTCCAAACGAGCTCTCCTCACGAGGAGCAGGGAGGGGGAGCGTAGCAGGCCTCACCGGCCATTTATCGCCCGCTTTAAAGCCGACTTCGGCGCGGTTCTAGATCACTGTTAGACAGGCCCTGCTTTCACCAGAATTTATCAAGGCGCTACGAAATTGGATCGGAGTGAAACCGTAGATGCCGAATGGGGTGATGAGGGTTGTGACGGGCGGAAAAAAGTGAGGTCCAAGATTAACTCTGTTGCTTTATTGATATGCTTTAAGACTAAAACTAAGCTGATCAAAGAGCCGAAACGGAGGAGGAAAACGCAACGGCGAGTGGAAACAAGCAAGAAATCAATTTTCATTAATAATACACGCCATCCTCATATTCCACCAAACCCCATTACGAACTGCCGAGCCACGGAGAACCGGAGAATACCAATCCCGGCGCACTGCTGATTGAACCATCCGTCCGTGCCATGACGTTCACGGCTTAGCGTACGATCCATTCAATCCTCATTCAATCCTCATGTGCTAATCACTAATCCACACTGTATACCAAACACCCCGTACACATGGATACAGAGCTAAGCTAAGCGGTGATCGCACAGACATCATGATTACACAACAGTAAATAATGCCTTCCATAGAGGTGTCACTAATCGACTTCACCAAAACACAATAATAGCTCGTTGCCCGATCCCTGTGTTTCGGGTTTTATCTCCTGGATTAATGCGTTCTCTGTCTCAGAGGAAGGTTAATGAGTCCTGTCCCTGTCCTGTGCTGGACCGCAATCTGTCCTGAGACTGGGCTAAGCTAACCTTCCCTGAAGATAAAATAGTTTTAGATGGTATGGTAAAAGCTCTCTTTCAAAATAGCCAGTCTTGTGGGACGGTGCCTCGTGGTATTGGTGGAAATCCGGCACTGAGGTTCACCTTTAGTCCAAACAACCTTGTCAGTGATGCATCCAGTGTGTGGTACAAGCTCCATCCCTTCAGGATTGTTCTTACTCACAATTTTAGCTCGACACACTGGAGGGAACAGAAATTCGCCTGCTAAGACTTTTTGTTCTTTGTGCATAGTTCAGGAAAACATACAAATACAAAGCCATTAAATATAATATCAGCTCCTATCGCCGCTATGTGACCAGGGGACTGTAGCCTGCATGGGCAGACCCATTTTTCAGCCTGTTAAGGCTCCAGATAGGTATCCAAGAAAAACCAACAAGATTATTCGTTAGAATGGACGAATAAAAGTGAAATGACATCACAAGAGTCGTGTCAGATGTGCAAAGTCTGTGTTGAAGCGTGAAACCTAAAAGGCCAGATCCTTTAGCTAATCTCATCCATCATTAAGATCTGTTTAGACCTTTTAAATGCCAGGCGTTTCAGAGCGCCAAGTGATCCCTTGGTCATTCAACATGGCCGCTTATTGACACAGTAGTGTTATGGATGCTAAGGAACCCTGATTAGAAGAAAGTCCTGATCTAGCACGTGTCAAATCCCCAGTCTGTCGTACCGAATGCTAGTGTGTGATTTAACGCTTGCCAAGGCGCACAGAATAAATGGGCCTTGCTGGTGATGAATTGTAATTTATATTTAACATAACTGTGCTAATGATTGAACTAATGACTTCAAAGCTATATTGGACTCCCTCCCTCCTGACAGGACATGCGTTGCATCTCAATGAAGTGGAGAAAGTGCTGTGGCCAGCACACTAATGAGTCAAAGAGTTTATCTGCAGGGAGGGAGCTCTAGAGCGCCACAGCCCATAATAGACATGTAACCCTATTCATCTTACCCCGATGTCCATGATGCGCCGATTTTCAAACCAATAATGGCTTTTCGGTTTCTTTCCGATCAGATGGAGATTTCCTGTTATGTCCGGTGAATATGTTCAGTGTAGACGTTTTCACACCTGAGTAATAACAGGTTATAGGCTAGAACGTCACGCTGGATCTGTATACATTACGAACCTTCTCTGAGGGATTTGGGGATTTCTTCTCTTTCTGATGCTTTTGTTTGAGGTAATTGGCTGCGGCTTCTTTCAGTCTAAGCTGGTTTTAATGTGTGAATTTACCCCTATATATATAAAAGCAGAGTTAACTGCAATTTAACCAGTAATTTACAGCTCGACATCGAGACCTTGCACAACTGCTGGATAATTACTGAGTTGCTCATGTGTGAACAGAAGCTGATGCGTTACCACGTGTTTAACAGACCTGTTTAAAAACGTGTTTAACAGACCTGTTTAAAAACCTCCACTAATTCCAATATTACCAAAATCTACCACACTGATATATCCACAGTATGTGTAAGGTTATTGGATATTCATATTATGTGTAGAGTATTTCATAATCATGAGAGAAAATTAATGGTTTTGAGAACCATAGTGAGATTGTTCTAGGTTACTGTATAATTTCAGGGAATATGCCATAAATCAATAAAGCTTAATCTGCTTTAAGATCTAAAAAATGCTAAATAAAGGCCTTCCCTGGGTCTGGTTTTACATATTCCACTGACAATAAGGAATGTTCAATGTTCCTGTGTGAGCTCTTTTATCCAAAGCACATGACAGGTTCCCTAAATTGATGGTCAGAACACTGGGTCGGCCATTCAGAACCCCTAGAGCATTAAGGGTTAAGCTCAAAAACCCACGTTGGTAACTTCAGTGGACCTGGGCTATGAACTCAACCACACCGTATACCGTTTACTCAGATTAATGTAACTCTGTGACCACCTCAGACACCAGAACGCCATGATGACCCCATCTGCCATGCATCTCACCACCACCTTCAGCTCTCTGAGTGCTTTACACAGAACCACAGCAGAATTGAAGCGCAGGGTTGGTATGCTTTTACCAACGTCGTGTAAAAGTGCCGTATAAGAGACAAAAAAGACAATTAGGTAAATTCCACCCGACTCATTATATTTACTATTTGAGTGTCACATTGTACTTAACACGTCCATAATATGGAAGTAAGCAACCCATTACGGTGCCATTTAAGGCTCTTTTATATGAATCACACAAAGCTGAGCCATTACCAGTAAAGGTAACCTCTCAATTATCTGAAGTGTGCAGGGGCTTGAGCGTGATTTGCATGCAATTTCCTTATGAAAGTGTTCATTAGGGGACGCTATATTCATTTAATCAAGAATTTTGACCTCGGCTTAAAAGGCCCACGTGGTTTTTTTGAATTACTCAATTTTGTAGACACGTCCATTTAGATGTTTCTGATGTCACTTAAATGCAGTCTATAGATGTGTCATGATTCTGATGTGAGCCCGCATGATCATTTTAGTTGGTCTGACTGAATATATGACCATGTAGGTAAATAGAGTGATTAGCTCTGGGATGGCTAACCCCTGAACGAAATTACAATTAAATCTGCAGGTAAGTGAAGGTCTGAATGACATTTCAATGTTAAGCAGCTGAGGTTTGAATGAACAAATGTCTGACAAGTAACACCAGTCAATGTAGCTAAGACCTTAAATGAAGTATTCATTATATATATATATATATATATATATATATATATATATATATATATATATATATATATATATATATATATATATATATATATGTGTGTGTGTGTGTGTGTGTGTGTGTGTGTGTGTATATATAAATAACAAAAATTAGATAACTGCATTATGTATGTGTGTGTATATATATATATATATATATATATATATATATATATATATATATATATATATATATATATATATATATGTGTGTGTGTATATATATATATATATATATATATATATATATATATATATATATATATATGTGTGTGTGTGTGTGTGTGTGTGTGTGTGTGTGTGTGTGTGTGTGTGTATATAACAAAAATTAGATAACTGCATTATCTGCATTAGGTATGTGTGTGTATATGTATATATATATATATATATATATATATATATATATATATATATATATATATATATATATATATATATATATATGTATGTGTGTGTGTGTGTATATATATATATATATATATATATATATATATATATATATATATATATATATATATATAAATTAGATAACTGCATTGTGTTATTATAAGTGTGTGAGACATTGTATATTCATTATTAAAATGATCTTACTATTAACATAACTTTCAGAACTGCATCGATATTAAAAATAGTTTTCAGAAGAAAAATAATATCGAGAGCTGCCCTGCGGACGCAGAGCCGGTTCTGCTCACATGCAGCACTCTGCAGAGCTCTGGGACAGCTGCATATTTTATAGCCACTTTTGTACGGAAAAGGCATGTCCCCAAATCAAATGTCAAATCATGTGAAATTTTTTCACTGGCCTGTGTCATTTTTTATGAGCAGGAAAGTGCCGAGGCATTTCGCGCCGTACGCCGAAGGTGACCTTCTTTCGCGCCACATTGACAAGAGCCACCAAATTTTCACATTACAGCGTCCTCCCCATCCTGCCAAATGCTGTCATTTGTCAATGTGTGCGCAATGCATTTTCTTGACAGCTCGGCCCAGATCAAATCCCAGCAGCCCCCCTTCCCCCCTCCTTACTATCACCAAATCGCCATGAGTTTGTCATGACAGGATTGACTCTGCGGCTTAATCGGGCTCATTCTGAAGCACGCCACGTCGAGCTTACAATTCCGCTAAGCCTTCCTGTTATTACAATGGCATATGCACTTTGAACCGTGAGTGTTGTTTAATTACGGTCTTATTCTTCCTCAGAGATGAGCTCCGTCTCACACAGTCCATTAGCATGTCTTATTATTCAAAACAGGAGGCATTGTGCCAGGCGTCATATGTCCGAACAAGCCGGAATCCGAGGAATTTCTTACATAATGCAGAAGATTGACATTCAGAGGATTTGAGATGCGTAGCAGCCTACTTGTGATCTGAAATAAATTTAAGTATTAAGGTCAGACATGTACTTCATGGACGTATTTTGTGAACGTTGAATCCAGTCCTGTTGGATGCGTTTGGTAGCTCAGTGGTTAGGGTGTTGGGCTATCAAATCTAACTTTATTAAAGTTACCAGTATGCGTCTTTAAGCAAGGCCCTTAACCCCCACCGCTCCAGTGGGGGCTGTGTCATGGCTGAACCGGTGCTCCACCTTAGCCATCACCGTAGAATTCACTTTGGATTATTTTTAATAATAACCAAATTGATTACAGTTAAGGGCGGCATGGTGGCTTAGTGGTTAGCACGTCCGCCTCTCAGCACTAGAGATTCCCAGTTCGAATCCCCATCTGGGTGGAGTTTCCATGTTCCCCCCATATCCGCATGGGTTTCCTCCGGGTTCTCCGGTTTCCTCCCACAGTCCAAAAACATGGATCAAGTCAATTGAGTTCTCCAAATTGCCCCATATAGAGTGTGTCTGTGTGAATGTGTGCCCAGCGATAGATTGGCCTGTCCTGGGTCTATCTGCCCAGCGCCCGAAACGTTCTCCCTTGGATGGGCATGGGGAACCCCACCGCGACCCTAATATAGGATAAAGTGAAAGATAATGAATGAATGAAAGGATTACAGTTAAAGCATGGTGTATTTTATTCAGACAGGACCAAACACACAGTTCAGCTGTTATCTTTATAATTTGGCGACCTGACCAACGGTAGGTGGACTTTGCTCGTTTCTATTTTTTTTAATCCCGTGCCCTTTCATCCTAATTATCTCTCCCTCCAACCCCATGTAAAAAACATTAGTCCTGTTCTGCTCTGCTTAATGCTCGCTCGGCTGGGAGCTACAGAGTGATGGCCCCACTGTGGTCGGAGTGGAGTGCAAATCAGATATTCTATGCATCCTTAATTTCAAACTGCGCTTCGCTTCCTTAAAGACAAATCTGCCCGACTTCTAAAGGTTGCCTTTCAGTCACCGCGAGGCGTTACGTGACACTCAACAGGCGAACGGGTGGCGAGACCAAGTCGGTGGTTTAATTAGAGAACGCATTAAAAGAGGTAAGGGGAGGAGGGGGGCATCATTAGCTCCCAAATAGCATTTTCCCGTGCAGGAAATTGCCTTGCCACCAAGGATGGCCCTGTTGCCTTATCTTTGTTCGGTCTACACTGAAGCCATGCTCGGGAGAAGAAGCGATAGCCCATGAAATGGCAGCATCCAATGGTTACACCAGCAAGAACAATTAATCAATGGCTCCTGGACACCTGGCGCGAGCAGGAGGAGGGGAAATGAAGAGGGAAGAGCTTAGGCTTAATCTGTCCTCATTTAGCATTTAATGGCCTCATCATGGGCTCGAGCGGAGCATGTCTGTCTTTTTTGTCCTACCTGTTCTTTCCTGCCGCAGAACATTTGTTCAGTCCTGCTTTTTCTATCTAGCGTGGATATTCGGCTCCCACAGAACACGCCTATTGGATAAGGACCGGGACTTTTCATTCGGAAATCCCAAGCGCCGGAGTAGTTTACATTTCTTCTTTTTTTTTTTTGGCCCATCAAGCCTCCACAAACCACACGGAGATTTCTTGCTGTTTGTCTGAATCATGATATTTCTGTTTTGTCTACACCAGGTTTATTTATTCATTCGAAGCATAGCAACATTCTGCAAATGTCACCACGCACCTCGGGCTCGCTGTCCAATCACGGAATACCGGGCATTAACACTAAGACAATGAATACTAATTCCCAGCTTGTTAACCTTCAGAATATTAAAGCCCTGCTGGATTTGGATGGTAATCAGAAAATTTCAGCTGTGTGTGTGTGTGTGTGTGTGTGACTTCCGATGTGGGAAATGTGTAGCGTGCGTGTTTATAGGAAACTTCTCTCTGCACCTCTGGAGAGAATAAAGTAATCTTACACAAAACACAGTTATATGTAACGTCTCTGTCATGGAATCATAGTCTGGACTCAATTAATTCAAAGTCATGTCCGTATACACACACGCGCGCACACACACACACGCGCAGACACACACACGCTTCAAACACAGCTAATGCATGATAGGATTAATCGCGGATCATCCTGCTTTTAATCGATTGAAGGCCCATCTCATCTCATTATCTTCTGCTTAATCAGGCTGCTTAATCAGGTTGCGGGGGGGGGGGGGTGTTGGGGTTCCCCATGCCCATACAGGGAAGAACGCCAATCCATTGCTGGGCACACACTCACACACAGGCACAATATATGGGTCATTTAGATGGGGCAATTTATCTGAAATCTATATTTTTATATATAAAAAGACTGTGGAACCGGAGAACGCGGTGGAAACCCACACGGACACGGGAAGAACATGAAACTCCACCCAGATCAGGATTCAAACCTGGAACCCCAGCCACAACGCCCCTGTTTGATCTGTTTTTGTTCACACTGTGCATTAAACCAGTTCTATTAATTAATGTTAGATTTTTGACAGTCTTAGTAATCCGACTGTCGCTCAGGTGGCCGACTGTAACCCGGAGTTTCACTTCAGTGGTTTTGTCCCGCAAAATTCGAAAGCTACAGCCTTTAAAGAGGATTTCCTCCACATCCTAAAGCAAAGTATCCGTTTCTGTGAAAACAGTCTAATATATTCGGCGTGGAGACAATATTTTGCGGGTTCACTTTTTACTCTCTGTCCTCCAGAAGCTCCTGTTTAACCTGCCAGCCTCCACTAAACAGCCCCTCTCTTATTTCCCTTTAAGAGGGAAATACCCAGGGTCCTCTCCAAGCTTCGCTAATGAGGGACTGGAGGAACTCTGAGGGCACTCGAGACCTCAGTGTCTGCATTTCTGAGACTGTGGGAACGCTTTCTTGACATAGCTGCGAGAGAAAGAAAAGAAAGAGGAAAGAAATAGGTGTCCCACTAAAATGGTCCCAGTGTCAATGGAAGGTTATTGGATCGTGAGGCTAATCGCTCCTCCATCCCATTGACTGCCTGGTCAACAGTCCCCAACAACACAACGCTACATTGTTAAGCTCAGCAGCCTCTTATGAGTCAGAATGCAGTTGGGATTTGCGTTTGTTTAAACCTCGTTCTCTACAGATACAGTACGAGTCTAAAACTTAAAGGCGTTATCTGTTTCGATTCGCTGATTGACTGCTGCTCATCCAATTGAAGGAAAATAATGACACGTTTAACAAATCCAGCTCGCTGGACCGGAACTAAAGCGTAAATGCAAAGCAGATGGTCGTAGAGATTCACACAATGAGATTTCAGAGGTGAATGGAGGATTAACCGTTGTCCATTCGACACATATCCGTTTATTCCTTCATTTTCCAAACCACTTATCCTAATTACAGAGCCAGGACAAGGGGGAGGGAATCTATTGCGGTGCGTAATGGGTAAAAGAGGGGAAAACACCGTTTCGACAAACACATCTGCACCAGTTTAGAATCTTCTGTTTATACACAGACCACGGGAACAACACGGAACCCATCCGCCAGCCAAATGAACCCAGGACCTTCCTGCAGTCAGGTGACATCACCACGGTGCACCACCATGTCACAATTTTTATATGGAATCCACATTATCTTCAGAAGTGATACATGACCACGGGGTAATGGCACTAACTAAAGTATGAGAACAGAAAATCCATATTAGATTGTTTTACATTTTGCAGTTTATTGACCACTTAAAAATGATTGATTTGGAACCGCGGCAGATACAAGCCATTCGTATTTTTATTGCTTTCCTGCCACGTCGCGACCCGGTTCTGCGTATCCCCGTGTGCCATTCCTAAATCCCAGCTTAAGCCACTGGAACATTGTTTCTTTTCTCACCTCGATCAATCCCACCATGGAAAATCATGAGCCAGGCATCACGGCTGCAGGTTCTTTGGAAGGGATTTCAGTCACTGCTTATTGCATATGGTTTGGTATTAACATTTTAAGCAGGGTGTTCCTCAGGAGGGACCAGATCCTCCATTAGGAGTTCTGAGCAGGAACTGAACCTCCGAGGCTTTGTGGATTAAGTTTCTCCATTTTGCACCAGAATGCTCCGGGTCAGCAATTTTTTATAATTTTTTTTTATTTTAAGAAAAAACAAAATGAAAAGGGTGATTCCTCATCCCTGTGGGTAACCATTTTGCGAAATAACAATAATTTTCCATGTCATTGAGATGATTTTGTCTTTCTTCTGCGCCTCCGTTTTAATAAAGTGTTCTCCCACTGAGCTCGGCCAAAACAAATGTCACGATTGTCATTAAAATTCCGCAGGAATGTAATGTTTTGGAGGATTTTCTTCACTTTTGTTTTGCACTCACTTCCTTTTTGTTTGGCGATCCCCTCGCACACAGTGCCGTTGTTAGGATCGGGGATTTTCCACTCGCAAACTTGAAGTCTAAGCCTTAGAAACACTGAAACGCATGATCCTGTGGTCACATCCATCTTCCATCTTGTTTAAGGCTGGGTTTAGGTCGAATTAGCTGCCCCCGAGTGAAAAGCCCATGCGTCACGGTTCTCCTGGTTCCCCCTCGATTCGCAGCCGCCCATCCGCTCTGCAGGGAACACCGTCTACCGCTTTCTTCTATTTGTCTTCCCCTTTTTGAAACCCAGCCCTCGCACGCTGACTGTAATCTAAGTTTCTCTGATGGCAATCTGTAGCGCTCAGCATTTCGAGGTCTCAGATCGTCGGCGTCCCCCTCTGCAGGGTGGGTTCTGGCCCGGTGCATGCACGATAGGTCGCTTACAAGATTAGGGCTGCTAAACAACACTAATACGGAGGGCTCTGGCAGGAAACACTGAAGCCCTGTCGGCCATGTTTACGGCTGCACACACCGCTGATGATCTCATTTTAAAGCCGATTATCGTGCTACCATGGACACACGCGAGCCAGCGCCACAACAGTGCCGGGAACAATATTCATGTCACAAACCATCAGAGCGGAGGATTACTCCAAATTAGGCTGGGAGTCTTTAGGACTTAACTAGGAGATGATGTCTTGATAGTTGAACAGTGGTGGGTAAAGGCAAGCCCCTCCGTTCAGTCAAAGTGCTTAAGGACTTTAAATACTTCAAATAAAAGGAAAGATTAAAATTGCCTCTTGGGGAAGATTATATCTAGTGGAAAATCTGCTCATGCAGTACACAGGATATTAAACAACATCTGATTTATATTAAAGAACAACAATAAGTATTTTTTAAGTTGTCGATGATGATGATGAGAGCAGAACACAAGGACGCGCACCACCAACACAACACTGAGTGACACATACGGCCAGGGGTGCCCACACTTTTCTGGCCCGAGATCTACTTTTCCATTGGACAGGTCATCGAGATCTACCAGGGTTAATCATTATTTTAGGCTTTTATATTGAAACCTGTTTACACACATCATGTGTGTGGTTAGCACGTTCACCTCTCAGTGTTAGGGATTCCGTTTCGAATCCCAATCTGGGTGGAGTTTCCATGTTCTCCCCGTGTCCGTGTGGGTTTCCTCCGGGTTCTCCAGTTCTCTCCCACATATAGAGTGTGATTGATACAGTTGATAGATACAGTGATAGATTGCCCCCCTGTCCTGGGTGTATCTGCCCAGCACCTGAGACGCTCTCCCCTGGATGGGCATGGGGAACCCCCCCCGCAACCCTAATAGAGGATAAAGCGGAAGATAGATGGATGGGTGTTAGTATTGTCGAATCAGCATAGAAAAGACGGCTTCAGGTTGCCATTTTCACAGAACTTGCAGCAAATAGCATGAAAACTTGGTTTTAGTTAAATCAAACGACCAAACACAGTGGAAGTGCAATGGCTACTTGGCAAATCAAGCAAAGACATTTAGAATTTGACATTGCAAAAAAAGATTCATCCTCCCCTCTCTAAATGAAAGTGATATTTTAGTTATTTTAGTTATTTAAGTCTTTCACTCGTCTTGTCAGTCAAATAAAGAGCAAAAACAGAAAATATCTAATGTTAAAAGAAACTATCTAATGTAGATGATTCATGATCCAGTGCTTCGGATTTAAGGAGGCGTGGCCACGGGCCGGTTTTTGGAACAGCGAGAGAGACGGTGGGGGGGGGGGGGGGCAGACTGTTCGCTTGCAGAGATCGCGATTCAGAATGAATTAAAAAGTGCTTCCGATACTGTGCTGTACAAAAAAGCGCTGATACGTGATTTTTTTTTTTTCAAACCTCCTTCCGGTCGATCGCGATCGACGTATTGAGCACCCCTGGTATAGGCAGTATTATACCTTTGTAGTTCCATTCTGTAGTCTGTCTGTTCCTCCACATACTTTGTTAGTCCGCTTTAGTATGTTCTCTGATCAGGACCCCCGATAGAGCATAGAGCAGGTATTATTTGGGTGGTGGATGTTGGTACGAGTGTACATGTACAGACCCCTGTATGTTCTGATTGGTGTTATGTTCTCTATCCAGCAGCACTGCTGTGTCTGATGCACTCGTACCAGCACAACACACACTGACACCACCTTAATACATACTGCTTATCAGAGAACATACCAAAGCAGACTAATAATGCATGTAGGGAATGGAGGAACTACAGAAGCCATCTACACACATACCTTACAAGAGTGCATCAACACACACACACACACACACACAGCAGGTGAGTCGATTACCCGCCTCATTTCCTCAGCTCCGCCTCCCGTTCGCCGTTGCCTGATCGATCATACAGTATTTGGTTTTTTTGGTGCATTATGCTCAGATGTGACCTTTTCCAAACATCTAACACTTTTTGTGGGACTTTTTTTTTCCTGTTTGCTGGGGTTTTTTTTTAATTAACTGTCCTGATCTTGTCCTGTTTTTTGTTTCCTAGCACTCTCAACAACAACAACATCACTCTCATCCCGCTGTCGAGCTTCAACCACATGCCCAAGC
This sequence comes from Corydoras sp. C115, assembly GCA_019802505.1. Lineage (NCBI taxonomy): Eukaryota > Metazoa > Chordata > Actinopteri > Siluriformes > Callichthyidae > Corydoras > Corydoras sp. C115. The sequence goes on from JAFMOC010000031.1 coordinate 1,699,752, forward strand.
TGCGCACTCTGTAAGTACTGCAATAAAACGCAATACAATCTCACCGACAGAGCTGCGCCACGATGAGCCTCGCAGACAATACAAACCCGTGCACTAAACAGAAAAGCCACACTCGCGGCGACACAAACTCCGGTTCGAGACTCTTCTCTGAGGTTTGGCGCTCAGCGGGGGGGCTCCGAGCTCGTCACCCCGACTGCGTGATTCTCAGACAGCTTGTCCAGGCGTCGCTGCTCTGGCTTGGTCTGACAAGATGGCTCCCCAACAAAACCTGTGTCACTGCACCACGTCCGTGCTGTCAGATCCGAACCACAATCAATACAAATCATCTTGCGGTAACAGACTTGCGCCTGAATGGATCCCATATGTGCTCACGCCTGGGTATTAACATACAGCGCGACTGGTTTTCTCCATATCATTGGCATGCCAACGCAGCCCAGGAGAGACGTTTGTAAGAGCGTGTCGGTGGTAAAATGTTCTTTCTTGGTTGGATATGAACATTCTGGCCCCACAACAACTTCCCCCCCACCCCACAGCGAGGCACTTTGTGGCTAGGGGGTGACTGGAACCCAGCCACAGCTCTCTGAATCCCACATTTTCTGTTACCCCGAGCTTTCCTCCAGAGACTTGGGCTACCAAGTCCCTAAGGCTGCTTCTCAGCCCCCGCATCTATCCAGGCTTGTCGTGCTGCCATCCGTCAAATAAGCAGACATGCTCGCCCCCTCGTGTGGAGATCGAATTTGCTGATGCTCTCCTCCCCTGGCCGTATTGAATTATCTGCAGCGAGGCGGTCCCTGCAACCCAGTGCCCCTGTATCGAATATTTATCTTTTAATATCCCCAAGATCTCAGCGCCGAATCGGTCGGCTCGTAAAAGCAACTGATTATTAAACGTTTAGGGAGCTCCCGTTTCCCCTAACCAGGGAAGGAGGGGGTGGCTTGGTATCTCTGATGAAAGTTTGACCACCGCAGCCTCCTTCCACTCCGCTCTGCCTCCCACCCACTTGGTTCACCCCCTTCCCTGCTGCAACCATTCAATTAGATCAAATGATATCACCCCATGGCGCTCACCATTCAATAACCCAGCCAAATAAAAAGAGCGAGAAGACTCCCACTCCTAGACGAGTAGTCATTTACCAGGGAGGCCGGTCGATAGGCTGGGCCCACTGCGCCGCTCTTTTGTGCTTGCTCCTGGGATGACAGCGTGTGCACTCGGCTCATTCTATAAACTCCTTCCACCACATAGGTTCACTTTTTGTGTTTTCCATCGCTGTAATCCCACTTGTCTATAATTAATCCGCAACTGCAGAAAGCACTAAGCTAGATTTATAATGGAAAAGCCTCTTCAGTGACTTTGTGCCTGCTGTATTTCTTAATGGGAAAATCAGGATGTTACCTTATTACATTATTTGTAGAGCGCACAGACCTCTTCGTCTTTCATCTGCTTAAGTCCCTCTGGTCTTGGTGCCGTGGTTAAAGTCCTGGACTAACGCCTTAAGCTTGGTGGTCCTGCCACTGTTCTCTATGGAGCAATCCTACCCCCTTCCTGTTTTGCTTAAATTTCAGAATGTCCTCATCTTTGTAATTAGATTATTAACGAAAACATCATCATGAACACTAATTACTGTTGTTTTCCATCCTCTATATATTTTATGAAGCTCGAGGAGTTGTTGATCATGCCTCATTGAAAGACTCCTCATTCTAATGTGGGCTCCCAATCTGTGCCATCAATCAGAAGGTTGTGGGTTTAATTCCCAGGTCCAATGAAGTTACCTAGTTACCTCACTGAGCGTTCCATACGGAGACCCTCGAGTTGTATAGGAACAGGCGTCCTGACCATGGAATTCTGTATGTATAGATTATAGGAGGATCAAGCTACGGCAACACAGGAAAGAGTAGGTTCGCTTACAATTAAGTGGACACTTTGGGAGGACCAAGATTTATTGGTAGGACCTATTTTTTAATTGCCTGGAAACATGTATTAACTAAGAAATGTAAAGAAGGAAATTGCGTACAAAATTCTAGACCCAAGGCCATTTAGTATCTCCACCTTCCAAGTCTTTGAACTTTGGGAAGAAGCCAGTGAGGTACAGCGAGTAGTTTATAATCTCTTATTTGTGTAATTACATACAGCTGCTGGAACTTGAAAATGAATTACAAGAGCAGTATAACGAGTGTTTATCACATTTGTGACCGTGGACGACACGTCTGGTCGGCGTGGACCCGGATCACTTCTAATAAACGCCATGCGTGTTTAAAGTGGAGTCTCACGACGGAATCCAATTCATCTCATCAGGCTTTTTCCGTCCTGTACTGTTTGCTACTCGGAGTGGCATCAGATACACCACACCAGGCATCTCACCTTTTTTCGGGTGACTATGTTACTAACGGCTGAATGAGAAGGTCAGTGAGCAGCGTGATGAGATGACTGCGTTATGAATCCCTGATAACATGAGCTGTGTACGGCCAGTCTGGTTAATCAGCATCGTCATCGATCTGGACGCCATCGAGGCGAGTTAACCGTTTCTCCTCCATTACTTTTCACCTGCTCATTCTGCACCGTTAAGAAATGCAGCTCCGACATAAATAAAATATGAAATGATCGCACCTCTAACGTCTTGTTAGGGCTGTAATGCAGTAAGCCGTGTCACATCGGCTCGTCTCGGCGTTTAATAACGGACAATGAAACGCCGGTAATGAAACTTAGGGTTCGGATGCAAAGCTGCCCGTTCAGCACCACAGGATTCTATTACAGTCGTAACACAAAGCCCCTCGTTCGTCTGGAGGATGGACGTAAAAAAAGAACCTCTGGTGCGTTTCCTATCTGTGTTTGATTTCCTTTATGATCTCACTTTCACATCTAGTCTCTGGCACCTTATCATTTTACACTAAAAACCCCACACTCTATATGTACACTGTTCTAATTCCACAAAATTGTAGCTATTAAATTTTATCTTGCACATAATGTTGAGGTTTCATCATTATAAGATGATCCAAAAAACTATTTATTCACCTTTATATATATATATAGGGCGGCACGTTGGCTTAGTGGTTAGTAAGTTCGTCTCTCAGCACTGGGGGTTTCCGGTTCGAATCCCCATCTGAGTGGAGTTTCCATGTTCTCTCCGTGTCCGTGTGGGTTTCCTCCGGGTTCTCCGGTTTCCTCCCACAGTCCAAAAACATGGATCAAGTCAATTGAGTTCTCCAAATTGCCCCATATAGAGTGTGTCTGTGTGAGAGTGTGTGCCCAGCGATAGGTTGGCGCCCTGTCCTGGGTGTATCTGCCTAGCGCCCGAAACGTTCTCCTCTGGATGGGCATGGGGAACCCCCCCGCGACCCTAATAGAGGATAAAGCGGAAGATAATGAATGAAATATATATATATATATATATATATATATATATATATATATATATATATATATATATATACACATACATACACACACACAGTGTCTGTCTTGTCACTTGTTATTTGCGCTGTGAGGATTGCCGCATAATTTTGTTACAGTCTGTGGAATAACAATAAAGGTATCTTATCTCCCCCCCCCCCCCCTCCATCTTCTGATCCAACCATCCAGGCGTCTGCACTCCAACAACCTGCATTGCGACTGCCACCTGTCCTGGCTCTCAGATTGGCTGCGTCAGAGGAGGGGACTGGCCCCCTTCACTCAGTGCATGTCCCCCACCACCATGAGAGGTCTCAATGTACCTGATGTGCAGAAGCGAGAATTTGTCTGTACAGGTGCGTGCCACACACACACACACACACACACACACACACACACACACACACACACCTCATTTGTAGTGAATGATGTCTTTGGCAGTCAATAATCTTCCCACTCCCTGAAAATACTGCTTATCTTGCACCATCACGGAATGTACATTAAACGCTGCATAATGGGCTTCATTAGACTGTATAATAAAAGTAAATATGTCTTTGTTTCCCCACAATGCCGTGCGCTCCCTAATAGCTCACACTGTTTAATTGGTGAAAATATTCACATCCAGGCCTTAATAATTAAGCCCCTCTGCCTCCTCATTAATCAGCGGAGGAATACACTCCAACAGCTAACCGACGATAATTAAGCAGCATGGAAAGACAATAAACCAACGAGGCTCTGTGCATTTCAATGATGGTATTTATCTGGATGCAGGAATTAAGCGTGCACACGTGCCACGTGTTCGTGTGCCGTCGGTTCAAGCTCGCAGTAATTGGGCCGCCGACACATTACACCTACCGTCGCTCTCCTCCTTTCGGCATTTTGTGGAGACTTTCAGACGATTTTGCATTTTGTGTGAGGATTCCGTCCTGCGTTCATGCGTGGAGGACAGGACCCGGCTCACGCTCTCTGCTGTAGTTCATCCCAAAGGTGTTTGATGTGTTTGAAGTCAGGACGCTGTTCAGGCCAGTCACGTCCGTCCACACCAAACTCATCCAACCGTGTATTACAGTTACAGTCCAAAGTTAGGACACGCCCCATTCCTTCCTCCACTTATCATACAGATGGATTTTGCAGTTTTATAATTACAGACTGTAGTCCATCTGTGTTCTTTGTTGTTGTTCGTCCCCTGTTGGTTCTGAGGAACATCACAGAACAGGTATCATTTGGGTGGTGGATTGTTTGTCCGTTCTGCAGTGACACTGATGTGGTGAGGGGGTTTTAGTGCAGCGGTGCTGCTGGAGTTTACATTTACATTACATTTGGTCATTTATTGGACTCTTTTATCCAAAGCGACTTACCAGGTGAACACAGGGTTAATCACAACATCCCTGGAGCATTGATGGTTAAGGGTCTTGCTCAAGGACCCACATTGGTAACTTCAGTGGACCTGGGATTTGAACCTCCAACCTTCAGATTGATAGCCCAATGCCCCACCCACTGAGTTACCATGCCCTCACCTCTAACGTCTCTGGTTTCATTTCTCCACTTCAGTGACACTGCTGGAATGGAGGGGCGGTGGGCAGGGAGCAATCGGTAATTAGGGGACTTGCCCAAGGTCACTCCAGCCATAGTACTTTGTGGAACCTGGAATCAAACCGGGGACCTTGAGGTCACAAGCCTGCGACTGACCCTGATTGGTTTTCTACATTCATCTGCTCGTAGGTCCCGTTCAGTCCGAGCCGAAGTCCTGTGCTCCGCAAGCATCCGTCTGTCCTGCCAGCTGCACCTGTAACAACAACCTGGTGGACTGCAGGAGAAAAGGCCTGACGGAAATCCCCGCCAACCTGCCCGAGGGCATCATGGAGATGTGAGTCTGTCCATCCATCAGATCAATTACACAGACAGCCACGTCCTCATCTGAGAGCCCAGTCCTCTCCTCCTACCATTTGTCTTCTTATCTCTGTCTTTACACTCTCTCTCGCTCTCTCTCTCGCTCTCTCTCTCTCTCGTTGTTAAAATGATCTTCGCTCGTTCTCGTCTCAGTTTTCTCGTCTCAGTTTGTGTCGAAAACGCAGTAAAGTCACATTGATGATAGCCAGGGCTCGCCTCTCTCCTCCTGTGGTGTACAGAGGGCTATTAGTGCTGCACTTCACAACCTTGTTAGCAGGAGCATCAGTGCCCTGTCGAAGCTGCAGGCCTCTCTGGTTTGACCTGCTGAGGGTCCTGCAGTTTTTCAATCCGAGCACGAGACAATTATGCACGCAGACGAAGAGCTGGAGTCGAGCAAATGAGATCTCGCCTGGACCCTGTTCTAATCAGCAGCACCACAGAGGCCTTAACCCAATCACACACACACACACACACACACACACACACACACACTCCCCGTGGTATTATAATGCTCTGAACCATTATACCTCATAACAAAGACAAAAGGCAGCATCCAGCTGATAAAGGTATTCTGATGGATAATGACATCATTTGGGTTTTAATTTGCAAAACCAACGTTCTGATGTGTTCCTGTCCCAGTGTAATAACTTTCTGCGCAGCACCTGCATTTCTGACGAGCTGCAATATAAAAACAACCTTCTATAGCAATGTATTTATATAAGATATGAATCTATTCTGCCTAACGTACTTACACACAGAGGAACGTGTTTTTGGTCCTCGTTTCCTCTCCCTCCTCCTCCTCAAACTGCAACCTCTCACAAAACGCATGAGGTCAGCATGTGTGCATGCATCCTGCCGGGGGCTGATTGGGATTCCACCATCTTTGGTGCACCTCAGCATCCCTTCAGTGCTTGTATTTGATATACATATCGATCGGCGGACTCTGTTTGCGCTAAAGGACAGGTGCGTAATTGCCCTGATGTGTACCGTCCCTCGTCCCACTGGTTCTGTCAATACCGCATGACCTTTACACAACAAATAGCTGCGCTGGGCAGGACGCATCACTCAAGCGGCGCCCGCGGCCAGAAACAAATTGCACTAATTGAACGGCGTCCGGGCCGTAGCTCATTGGACTCGTTTTGATTGAGCGGCGTCGCCGTGGCAGCGGCTGCCAGGACTGAATCACGGCCAGAGGATATTAAAAATTCCAGCTCATCTCCTCTCAATCTGCTGCGGTCGAGATGCCTTTTAACGCAATTCACCTGTTGGAGCAGGAGGCACTGACCTGAGAGCTGTGTGTACGCAGGCAATCTTCTGTGTGCTAGAGACCGGATGGACTGTCGCGTGAGGATCGCATACGCAGACTGATACCGCCGTCCGTGACCTGCCGCCTCGCGTTTAATAACGGGGTGGCAACGAGACGGGTTTGAGATTCAGATTCAAACCGATGCCATCTACACAGGGACGTGTCCAACGACACCGAACGCTATTACAGCTGACTGCATTAGTACAGAGATGCAGATCCATAGTCTACACTATACTGTGGGTTCTCCATTCACACTCACATGGAGAACCTCATGGTTCAGCATGTTGAGTCCGGGTGGCTGCACCGTTCAAATAGCAATCCACCAAAGTCAGAGTGCCATCTGGCTCTTAAAGGGAACAGCAAGTGACACGCTGATTGGTTTATTGCACGTAACAACACACATACACACTATATAGGGACAATTTTTCATTCATTCATTATCTTCCGCTTTATCCTATAATTAGGGTCGGGGGGGGGGGGGGTTCCCCATGCCCATCCAGGGGAGAACGTCTCGGGCGCTGGGCAGATACACCCAGGACAGGGCGCCGATCTATCGCTGGGCACACACTCACTCATTCACACTCTATATGGGGCAATTTGGAGAACTCACTTGACTTAATCCATGTTTTTGGACTGTGGGAGGAAACCGGAGAACCCGGAGGAAGCCCACGCAGACACGGGGAGAACATGGAAACTCCAACCACTAAGCCACCGTGCCGCCTAGGGACAATTTAAAGCAGCCAATTCACCTTGAATCCATGTTTTTGGCCTGTGGGGGAAACTTATTACATGTAATGCCAAAAACACACCCATGAGTGAGAAAGAGAACTAGTACATGCCGTTCGCTCGTTGTATTTTCCTGTCATCCAGATAGAAAAGACACACACTTAAATCAAGCTGCGAGGGCGCGGTCGGCGGCTCACTGATCGCCAAATTAGGGCCCTTGGTCTCTACATCATGTCCCTCTGAATCTAATCATTGATTGAACGTGTATATCCTCAGGGTTTTTCATTTTCTATAACTTAAAGCTTGTGATTCATTTGGATTTGAAGGTATAAGTGGAAGGTTAATGTATCGTATGAATCTCTCCCCCCCCCCCCCTGTAGTCGCCTGGAGCAAAATCTGATCAAGAGCATTCCTCCTGGGGCCTTCACGCCGTACAAAAAGCTGAAAAGGATGTGAGTATTAACCTCAGGGTCTAGAACCACACATTTTTAGATGAACCCTTAAACCTGTGTGCCCAACGTCGAGCGATCATTTCCACTCGTACTGCCGCTTCAGCATTTTCTGCCTATTACACGATCCAGCTCTATCGCTCACCCCACCCCTTAACCTTGAACGTGGGGGGGTTTAATGTATTTACAGTTCGGTATACATCGCAGTGATCCACACGCCCTTCTACTTTCATTCCCTGTTAGTTTCCACCGTGCAATGGGGGGGACAACACTCTGCGTGGGTTATATACCCTGCATGGGCTGCGGGTCAGGGATGCTGTTCCTCAGCCTATTTACATTGCATTTAGTCATGTGGACCGGTACGGTTCCATTCAAAGCAAACATAATGAGCCGAGTGGGGGCCTCTCCTTTAGCTGGGGGTATCAACATGTAAAGATCGAGAAGCTGTCCATCAGAGGCGTCTCAGCGGGAGGTTATTTGAACATCTTTGTTTCCACAGAGATCTGAGCAAGAATCAGATTTCCGAAATCGCAGAGGATGCCTTCAGTGGCCTTCGCTCCCTCAACTCACTGTAAGTGATTTTCCATGTTAATTTTCAGTCCATCCACAGTGGATCACGTGGGTATCGTTTATTGTGTATTATTAGAGGTTTTATTAACAGGACTTTGCTTTTTTGGGGGCACAGTAGCTCAGTGGTCAGGGTGTTGTGCTATCAATCTGAAGGTTGGGGGTTCAAATCCCAGTCCACTGAAGTTACCAGTGTGGGTCCTTGAGCAAGGCCCTTAACCCTCATTGCTCCAGGGGTGTTGTGATTAACCCTGTGTTCTCCTTGTAAGTCGCTTTGGATAAAAGCGTCCAATAAATGACCAAATGTCAAATGTCAAATGTTGGGTCAATAATTATGTGCTGCATCGGCATGTCTCGCCACAGATACATTAATTCATTGACTATAATTTTACAAATATACTTATTCCTGCACATATCCAATCAACCAATCATATGGCAGCAGTGCAGTGTAAATACAGGTAATGTTCATGATCGGCAAAATGAGAAAAAATATATTTTTGGACTCTGGCATGGTTGCCGGCGCAGGACAGGTTGGTCTCAGAGTTTCATGGTACATTTTTTAATGAGGTCGGTCACCAGTTTTTTCTTGTCCATAGTTTACATACGTATGATCCAATCAGAGGCGCAAGTTAGTACCCCTCAGCATGTTTTTGGAATGAGGAAACCGGGGTACCTGGAGAAACCCATTCAAACACAGGGAGGACATGCAGACTTCACATGGGAATCAAACCCAGGACCTTCTTGTTGGGAGGCGGCAGCACTAACCATTGCACCACTGTGCCGCCCCCTAATGTTTACAGTTTATATATCACAGTAATGCTTTCGGAGGAAATGAGTCTTGAGTTGTTTCTTAAAACTGAGGTTGTGTTGAGAAGAAATCCATTTCAGAACGAACACCTCGTCCGCCCTTCAGGCCGCTGCGCCAACAAACAGAGGAGCTGCCCGGCGTTAGTGCAGCGACTGTTCATGAACCCGAAAAAAATAACAAATGAAACCTAAAGACTGCTAAAACCTTTAGCAATAAAACAAGTGCGCTGTGAGGCATGTGTATTGATCAAACTCCACATTAAACTCCAGCAGTAAAAACATCTGTTACTTTATATGGAACTCACGACGCCGAGCCAGCCGTCCGAATGATTAAACCCTGCATTCACGCCTTGATTTTTTATAAATAATCCTCGTCCGTTAGTTTCTAGTGAATGGATTTTATTGCTGAAAGCACTTACTGCCGCTGCGCCGAAGTCAGTCAGAACCCAGAGAGAGGGCTGACAGTGATGAGACAGCCGTCAGGCCAGGAAAATAAATCAGCGCGCGGGGAAACGTCCGACGCGGCATGTTTGTGCATGCGTACCGGCATCTGGAGGGACGTGGACACGAGACAACTTTCATTTCCATCACTTGAGCGGCTCAGAAAGACACTTGTGCATATTAATCGATTTTAATCCATCACTGTAAGCTCTGCCCTTGGGTTGGGTGGGGTGGGGTGGGGTGGGTACAACGACGGGCCTTTGTTTATCAGCGATCACGCTGTTCTTCTTTACAAGTTCTAGAATTAAAGATGTACTGTTTGTCTTCTCGCTCTAATTAGGAGACACATGACATGACACACGGCAGGTGCAGTCTTAGCGTCTTAGCACAGCTGGATGTTGATTAGAACCGCGTTGTGAGGTTCTGCGTACGGACGAATAATACGGGTTTGTTTTAGGGTGGATGGGTAAATAACAATGTTGCTTATTTCTGATGTTCTCTGGTGTTTAGTCTGTGTTTTTTAACTTTACGGGCCCCGTCCTAGGTTTTGCTTATGAAGAATAGTGGAGGAGCCCAAAGTTTGGACACGCCCCCTTCTTACTCCCCATCATATAGATGGACTTTGTAGTTTTATAATTACAGACTGTAGTCCATATGTGTTCTTTGTTGTTGTTCGTCCCCTGTTGGTTCTCTGGACATCACAGAACAGGTATCATTTGGGTGGTGGATTGTTGATTTTCAGTTCTGCAGTGACACTGATGTGTTGAGGGGGGTTTTAGTGCAGCAGTGCTGCTGGATTTTCATTTAAACACCTCAGTGACACTGCTGGGATAGGAATAATGCACCCACCAAATAATCCCTGCTCTGTGGTGCTACCATTGGGATCCTGATCATTAGAACAGAGTACACTGTATGTACTCTAGAACACAAAGCTATTGTAGAAATGATACTTTGGACAATGTGGAGCAAAAAGGAGGCGTGTTCAGACTTTTGACTGGTTCTGTATGCTCTGCATTTATAATGTTGACTCGTAATTTTATTGTAATAGAGTGAGCAGGTGAGATCTATTCTGTCTTTGATTTGGATTTGTTCCTGCAGGGTGCTTTATGGAAACAAAATTGCTGAGATCCCGAAGGGGCTGTTTGATGGCCTGGTCTCCCTACAGCTGCTGTGAGTACTGTTTCCATCCTATCTGAAAGCAGGGGCAGTGAGACGGCCCCCGTCTGGTGTGCATGCATATGGAGGTTTGTGCGAGTGTGCATGCTGTGGGGAGGGAAGCGATTTCATTTCCCTCAGCTCTCCTCGTAAAACCAGCTCAAGCAAAAAGGACGAAAAGAAGAGAAGAGAAGAGAAGAGAAGAGCATCCGAAACCCAGAAACCTTTTCCAACTCTTAAATGGACCGTTTGGACGTCTCGCTCGGCGGCGACACGCCAGTATTCCTTTCGATTTCCTTCTTCTCAGGACTGTATTTAAGATCATTTGCATTTAAATTGGGTCTGATTACAAAGCATGGCTCTCAAACAGGGGCCCGCTGATGTAGACCCAGCAACACTGGTTAAACATAATGCTTGTGTTTAGTGATCTAATTCGGAAACATCTGCGCACTGTAATGGGGCTGCCGCAGCTCGTGTTCACGGTTCGGGCAGAAGGCTGCCTGATTTCCTGCTCGCGCAGCATCGGCCTGCGAATCAACCTGAGCGCGGGTACATCAGAGAGGCATTATTGCGTCAGGACACGTCAATTCCATCAGCAATTTCCTGCAATTTCAGCTCTTGGCCTTCTACACTGTCATAATAAGTCAAACCACCTATGATTTTTGCCAATTAAACTTAATTCTCTAATGCGCCCTGGTTCTCCGGAGAACCCCCGCATGCTCCATTTTGCGTCCGCCGTCCTCTCAGCACATCACTTCACATCGCGTTCAGTGTTTTAACTTATTTCAGATGTCAGAGGCTCGGGGGAAGATTGACCACTTAGGCATCCTCACTGAAAACGCTGCAGGTTGTTCTGCCAGCCGGGAAACAGAGGCCCAGCGTGCCAGTTTTATATAAAGTACCCCCACCCCCCCACCCCCTGCCACCCTCCATCCCAATCTCACACACACACAAACACTTAATTAGTAGTCATTCTGAGCAGCCTAACAATGCATGTTTTTCCTTAGAGAACAAAAACTCATTAGAGTGGCTTTAAGTAATTAAGCAAAGGCCACATGTTAGTCAATCAGCATCCGATCTAAGTAGAACAGGTAGAGGGCAGAACATGAGACCGCTGAATGTTATCCTAATAAAGTACTTATATATACACACACTTTATCAGGTTCCTCTTCATGTTTCTCGTCCACTTAATTAGTCCTCTCACCATATTCAAGAACTATAAAGACCTACATTTGTCTGTATCTCTATATACAGTACCCGTCAAACGTTTGGACATGCCCCCTACTTGCTCCATTTCTTCGACTTACCATATAGATGGTGCCCAATGATAGATTGGCGTCCTGTCCTGGGTGTATCTGCCCAGTGCCTAAAACGTTCTCCCCTGTATGGGCATGGGGAACCCCACCGCGAGCCTAATATAGGATAAAGCGGAAGATAATGGATGAATGAACCATAGAGATGGACTTTGTAGTTTTATAATTACAACTGTAGTCCATTTGTTTTTTGTTTTTCTTAGTCCCCTGTTGGTTCTCTGCTCTGTGGTGGTACTATCGGGTTACTGACCATTAGAGAACAGAGTAAAGGCGACGTACGCATGTACTGTAGAACACAAACAGATAAACTACAGTCTGCAATTGACTACAAAATCCATCTGTACAGTAAGTGGAACTGAGACAATGTGGAGCAAAAAGGGGGCGTGCTCAAACTTTCGACTGCTCCTGTACAGCATCCCGTCAGTTATGTTTGTAAAAGAGCTTCTTGCCGCTTTTCGCAACAGTCTCCCGCTATTGGGAATCGCGATGTCTTTTAATCAGAGAGCAGATCATCATCATCAGCTGCTGAGCTCTGGGCTTCCAAACGTTCAGCCAATGTTGATCTTGGTGAAGAAAGACGGCTCCCCGCGAGTTTCTGTTCTATTCTGCCTCGGATCGTTTGAAGCTGAACGTACCCTATAGAGTGTGACGCGGCCGAGCATCGCGCTGTTCAGAATTTACAGCATCTCTGTTGCCGTGGAGCGTTAGTGAAATGGAGAAGCTGTTTGATGTGAGGCGGGCGGAGGAGGGAAAATAAAAGGCGTTTGTCAGATTTTGATGGAAAGGATGGAGCTGGGGCTATGGGGGCATTAAACCGCTCTCCTCGGTGGAGGCAGTTGGATGTCTGGACCTCACACACAGTCTGGGATGGGGCACCTAAAAGCCGTTTTCGGACTTCAAAGCTTTGAATAAAATGCATAATGCAGTTGTTCATACATTCCCTCTGAGAGGAGAATTGAGGATGTGTTTGTCCTGCAGTGATTTGGTCCAAGTTAATAGAACATGTGGAGTGGAGTGCTCGGGCGCCGGAGAGCGTTATGGTATAGTCTGTGCAGCACGATTCACAGCAGCGATTGAAGAATAAAGCGTGTTTTTGTCCACCCAGACTCCTTAACGCCAACAAGATCAACTGCCTGAGGGTGAACACGTTCAAAGACCTGCAGAGCCTCAATCTGCTCTCGCTCTACGACAACAAGCTGCAGACCATCAGCAAAGGCCTGTTCACCCCGCTGCGCTCCATCAAGACCCTGTACGTCTGACACACACACACACACACACTCACACACACACACACTCACACAGTTCAATCATGCACCCTACTGTATCTAAGCAACCACCACTTATCAACTTTTACCTACATGTTCCACACCCTGCAATCAGTTGCTCTTGCTCTTTTAATCACGGAACCTAATTAGCTGCTAACGGGGGCGGGGCTACATGACCACCCCGTTAATACCACCACTGCGAAATGTATCATAAGACTGCACAGTGTACAAGGAGTCGGCGTGTTCTGCACTGGTTGTCATCTGCACTGCGTTGGATGACAACCTGCTCGTCGGCTCTGTAAGTGCTAGGATAGGCTCCAGCATATAACAACCACACGTAACCCCGATTAGTAAAATCAGAAAGACTTAATTAATAAATTACTTTTCTGTTGTGGTGTTATGTGACTTTGATATCTTCTAAAGACAAGTGCACAAAAGTCTATGATTTGCTGATGGGGGGGTGATTGGCAGGTACAGCTGCACCGTTTAAATAGCAATCCACCAAAGTCAGAGCGCCACCAGGTTCTTAAATATAACCAACAGTTTATATCAACCCGCTGATCATTTAAATGAATAATCTTTGTGAATTCACACCTTCTACACTGTGATTACTCAAAGCACCCGTATCGATCAGAAAAGCCTTCAGCATGACGCCCTCGTTTCATCACTTTACTGTAAAATCGGCGCTCGAGTTGCGTTCAGTCTGAGAAACGTCCCATCGCGCCCCTCCCGCGGTCTTCCCCTCCTGCTCTGAGCTCATTCTTGGTCTCCTCCACACTCTTTTTCTCTCGACTCCTGACCTCTTTAGACACCTTGCTCAGAATCCTTTCATGTGTGACTGTCACTTGAAGTGGCTGGCTGACTACCTGCTTGACAACCCCATCGAGACCAGCGGTGCACGCTGTAGCCACCCGCGCCGCCTCGCCAACAAGCGCATCAGTCAGGTCAAGGGCAAGAAGTTCCGCTGCACAGGTAATGAGTCTTACTCTCTCTCTCTCTCTCACACACACACTCACACACACACACACACACAATAACTTAACTTTATCCGTTGTTATTTGAAGATGGTTTGTTATTTGCTTTTGGAATAAAACTGTCTCTCTCGCTGTTACAGCTCAGTCACGACTCAACACATCACATTAAAGACCAAGTATCTCAAAATAAAGACCAAGTATCTCAAAATAAAGACCAAGTATCTCAAAATAACAAGATAGCACTTCACTTCATAATAACAAAGATAATATATTTTTAATTTTAGTGATGGGAATGGATGGCGGCACGGTGGCTTAGTGGTCCGCACGTTCTCGTCTCAGCACTAGGGATTCCCGGTTCCCCCATCTGGGTGGAGTTTCCATGTTCTCCCCGTGTCTGCGTGGGTTTCCTCCGGGTTCTCCAGTTTCCTCCCACAGTCCAAAAACATGGATCAAGTCAATTGAGTTCTCCAAATTGCCCCAGATAGAGTGTGTCTGTGTGAGTGAGTGTGTGCAGAGCAATGGATTGGCGCCCTGTCTTGGGTCTATCTGCCCAGCGCCCGAAACGTTCTCCCCTGGATGGGAACCCCACCGCGACCCTAATATAGGATAAAGCGGGATATAATGAATGAATGAATGATGGGAATGTGTTTCATATTAATGTAGAATTCAGAATTGTGTTTTGTTATTTAGAATATTGATTATTATTCTGTTGCACCCCCTTTATTTTTAACCCCTACAGAAGGACACTCATTCAGAGGGACATACAGAGATCATTACACAGTTTAATCAGCTCAGAGTTGAGGGCCTCCCTCGAGAACCCAATACAATCTGACCAGCTGGACATTTAACATTCAGGTCCACAGTCTAGAACCTGAAGCACTGAAGCACCACCATGCCACCTTTATAATCAGTGCAAATGAAGTAGCTTTTCCTTCTTTAAATGTTCACACACCCAGGGGTTCTAACACACCGTAAGCAGTTCTAAGCAGTTTGTTATGAAAGGAACCGGTTCTTTTCAAAGCAGGCGTCCTGGTCCTGCCATGTCCGAGCAGGGGCGATATGAGCAACAGAATGCTGATGGCGTGTGGGTGTAGGTGTGGGAGTGGGTGTGGGTGGTAGCTGTGAGGCATCCTCAGGCCTGGAGCAGTTACATTCACACTGCCAGGCTTCAGAGTGCTCATGGGAGAACCCGAGGAATAAGCAATCCATCAGTGAGGATTATCCCGATCGCCGGGACGCCACCCTTATGAAGCGGCGTGACCGTAACCGTGGACATGGACATGAGCGTGACCCCTCCTCGCGGCGTGGAGCAGGGCGTGGGAGTCGGCGAGTGTAGCGAGTGTGTGCGCGAATGCGGCTTGCTTTGATATCAACCCGAGGATTTCCCCTAATTACAGCACAGCCTCTGTTTCTATAACAGCGCAGTAACAAGCAGAGGGTGAGCCAGAATCCAGAACCCGCCGAGGCCAGGAATGTGCACAGACCTTCTCCCGTTCCGCGTTCGGGGTTTTTATAGGTTTGATTTTGACATTTCAGTCGAGTTTTATTTGCTTTTCAGCGCGAGCTTTCAAGCTTCTCGTCTCTGGAATGTTTGGTTGTCGGCGTTTTGGGGGTTTTACTCGTATCAGGGGTTTGATCTGCACGGAATTCCACAGCTTGCTCCATCCAGACATGGATCATCATCACCACCACTCTGAATGGAGGAGATGCTTTCTCTCCTCCGCACTGAAAACGTGGGGTAGTTAGCACTCTCGGCTGAACATGTTGGGTTGCCAAATGATCCTGTCCACAGTGACGGGTTAGCACTCAGTGTTTTAAACACGTTCTGGTTCATGTTCCACCTTAACAGTCTTGTTTTTGACCTGTTAGAACCAAATTAAATACTAAAGCAGTTCGACACGAGGGGGCGTGCATTACCGTTAATAAATCACAGCAAAGACGTGTTTCAGGCTCGACACAATAGCTCATTATTTGGAGATAGTACGCCATTATTTTAAGAACCTCAATCTAAATTTTGAGATGATATTATTTTGAAATACTAAGTCGATATTTAGAGATGCTCAGCCAATCAGATTTAAGTACACAGAACTTCCCGTTTTATAATAATGGGGTTGTGGGACATGATGGCTCCTTTCAGCATTGTTTTTTCACCTTTTTTAAATGAAAGTGATCTCTGTAACACAGAGCAGGGTGACCTGAAGGGTGGCCTGGAACGTTTTACGAGGTGCAAAGCATATTATTCACCCCTTTGTGTGCAAACGGGGGGAGAAGGGAACACCGTAGTTCGCTTTACAAGCCTGGTGCTGATACGTTCATGTGACTGAAGCCAGAAAATGATCATAAAAGAACAAAGAAGATACAGAAGATACAGGCGTTATCGGTTTCGTTAGTTACTCCACACTCATCGTCCATTTCATTGGTCGCACTGGGTTTATAGATGCTCTCTGTAGTTCTGTTATTCCAGACTGTAGGACAGTTCTCTATGTACATGTTAGTTCCTCTTACTTTGGGAGGAACCACCAGCACCACCGTAATGCAGAAAGGAACCGGACGCACTGTAGTCTGTAATCACAGACCTACAGGACAAGTCCAAAGTGAGGACACGCCCCCATTGTCCACTACCTCCACTTACCATATAGATCTAGTTTTGCAATTCCAGACTGTAGTCCATCTGTGTTCTTTGTTGTTGTTGGTTCTCCGTTCTCTATTGGTCAGGAGCATCACAGAACAGGTATCATTTGGGTGGTGGATTGTTGATGTGAAGGGGGGTGCTGCTGTAGTTTCATTTCTCCACCTCAGTGACACTGCTGGGATAGGACTAATGCTCCCACCCAATAATCCCTGGTCCACAAACAGATGGACTACAGTCTGGAATTGTAGAACCACAAAGTCCAAGTGGAATTACTGACATGGACAAAAGGGGGCGTGTCCTGACGTTTGACTGTATAGTGCATCTGTACGGTCGATTTTTTTGAACCCTGTTCTTATTTCAGTTCTGATGGTAATAAAGGTGCTTGGGCACAGCAGCAGAGGCCGTCACTGCGCTCATATTCTTCTGTGCGATGTCCTGTGTGTTCCAGTCATGTCTCTGTCTGTCTGTCTGTCTGTCCGTCTGTCCTCCTGCCTGTCTACCGTGTCGTGGGCGGAGCTATTGTCGGCATAACAGCAGTGGGAAAAGCGACGGCTGCTTTTCTCCGTGGCTTCCTGCTCTTTTCCTGGCTGCTCCTCCTCCTCCTCTTCCCTCCTGTCCTCTCCTCTGGCCCCCTGGCCCTGGCCCCCCCAGGCCCCTGGTGCAGCTGTCTCTTGTGCTTGATCTAACCATGTGCCGCCGCCTACACTCGCCTCACATGGTTCCGTCAAGCACCAGGGATCGCTGGGCACACTCGCACGCAGCATGGCACTCTGGGATAGGGCACCCTTCGCCTTAAAGAAGAGGAACCTCTCGCCGCCCGCCGAGCTGATTACGTAGCTCGCTTAGCGATCAGGCCTTTCGCAATGTCGGGATCTAAACAGAGTCTGGAGAGATATCAGTGATGGAAAACAGAGAGATTTACTCCTGCGTCGCCCAAGCAGAGCTCCGGCTCGTGACCCCTCACAGGGAGGCCTGCTTGGTCAGTGGTAGGTTCTCCTGTGAGAGTGTGAGTGAATGCATTTCTAAAACAAATGACTTTTATATGACAGCATTCGAAATAAATGTCAGAGATCGTCAAGTGTGAAAACTCCAGGTCAGCCGTTACAGTAAGGGCCAAAGGAACCAGCCTGTCTGGCACCAACAGTCACGCCACAGTCGAATTGCTTTCCACCAGATCTGATGTTTGATGGAAGCATCAGCTGTAGGATTCTATACTCTCCATATTATTGGCTGATTGGATCATGTGTTGAGGTGTTTACATTACATTTACATTCTGTCATTTATTGGACGCTTTAATCCAAAGCGACTTACAAGGTGAGCACAGGGTTAATCACAACATCCCTGGAGCAATGAGGGTTAAGGGTCTTGCTCAAGGACCCACACTGGTAACTTCAGTGGACCTGGGATTTGAACCGCCAACCTTCAGATTGATAGCCCAACACCCTAACCGCTGAGCTACCGCTCCCTCAGGTGCTGAGAGGCGAACGTGCTGACCGCTACACCACGGCGCCACCCCCTTCCCACTAACTGCTGAAAACGCCTACTTAAATTACAAAAGAAATATTTGGTTGGTGGGGCATTTTGCTTGCCCCCAAATGACTTGAAACTTCCCAACGCATGCACGTTCTCCAAATAGCAGTTATTTAATAAAAGGGTTGGGTTCCATTCTCCAGCCTGGACTGCGCGACCATTCCGTGTGGTAAACATGAAAGCAGAGCCGCTCGAGTATTATTCCTTCAGCCAGAATGTGTTTGTCTACTGTTATGACTTGGAGGAAGATCAGACCTTATTTTCTAATGTTTCACACAGAAATGCGAGTCATTTGCGAGAGCTCATCAATGTTTTCGTGCGACTTTGCATGGAAACAATAATATTTGGTCAATAAATATCCTTGAAGTTTATATTATCTCATAAAAATTTCAAACTGTGGTTATCAACAATCCGGCTCGGTGGATTCATCGTTTCATCGTCTCTTAATTGCAGTAATAAGTTTTAATCCGGTCGACACTCGATCGCGAACGAAGGCGTGGACTGTTTTAATGTCCGTGATTTAATGCCGTAAAACGAACGGCCCGGCCGGCTTTGTGGCGGAACCCGCTTAAACGCGAAGGAGCGCCGGACCGGGGTCGGTATAAATCAGCATCCGTTATGTGAGCGATGCACAGGGGGCGTCGGACGGCTGACTGCTGACAGACACGCTTGTGCGTTTGGGTGAATAATGTTCTCCTGCATGTTCTCTTCCTTCCCTTCCTCTTTTTTGTCGGTCAGGTACCGAGGACTACCGGAGACACCTCACCGGCGAGTGCTTTCAGGACCTGGTCTGTCCCGAGCGTTGCCGTTGTGAGGGGACCGTTGTGGACTGTTCCAACCTCAAACTGACCAGCATCCCCCCTCACATTCCTGAACACACCACGGACTTGTAAGCAAACACAACGATGCACAACGCATAATATCACACACACACAACGCAAACACAATCTAATTCAGCTTCATAGCCACTTCATCAGGTACACATCCTGCATTTCAAATGATGTCATGATCCTGGGGGCAGCTTGTGGTTAACACTGGTCTTCCTGAACCCTTGAAATTCTGAGGACAACAGCCCCCCTTTTTTTGAACCATTAAGGGGTCATCACGCAGCTATTCATATGCATAACGACCTACAGCCCATCCACCCCCTCTGCCTAACAGGTGAAACGCTAGGTAAAAACTGAATTCAAAGGTAAATTCCCTGAATTTCAGCCTAATGCAATGCAGTAACAGTCATTCTGCAATGAGAGTTTAGTGAAAATGAACAAACTTTCAGTGACTACAAATAAAATGAAACAGATTACTACAGACAAACAGAGTCCTCAAACTAATTTTACTGCAAACTGTGTATTTACTCCTAAATGTAGACATACATACATACAGACGTACCTAAGTTTATTTTTAGAAGTCGTACTTTATTTTAGTTTATATTGAAAACACAATCTTTTTTTTCACATGCTTGTTTTTTAGCGTGTACATAAATTTTTTTTTAAATAAAACTTAATGTCTCTGCATCTCTTCCTTACCAATAATAAATAGTACATGTAGATGTGACCTGAAGGTCTCTGGTTCGATTCCCGGTCCCACCAAGTGCTATACTGAGCATTAAGTGCAGAACAAACAGACTGAGGAACAGCTTCATAGCAGAAGCTGAGAGTCACAAACTCCATCTAACAAGACGTTCACATGTTCTCATCACCCCACCAAAATACCTCCTCATCATCTCATCTCACATGTACCGTTATACACTTTAATATGCTGCTATATTTATATTTTATATTTATATCTATTCTATACTACTTTTACATATAGTGTGTATATATATATATATATATATATATTCTCTTCAATTTATTTTTATATACTGTATATAAATATATTTATATATTATATTTATAGTTAAATATTCTATATTTGTAGTGGTATATTATATATATATATATTATATACTCATAGTGCTATACTATATTATATTTCACATTTCACATAGCGATATGTGTAATTCTCATTTGTTCTTTAAATTTTTTATTTAAAGAACAGGGTAATCGGGGTCCGTGACCCATAATTCCGTTCCTATCTCATGTGATATTCATGACAATAAAATTTTCTTGAATCTTGAAGTGCCCTTGGGCAAGGCACCTGACCCCAATTGTTCCCCGGGCGCCGTATTCAAGGCTGCCCACCGCTCCGGGCACGGGTGCTCACTTCACCAGTGTGTGTACATGTGTGTGTTACACGGACGAGTTAAATGTGGAGGACACATTCCTCTGTGTGTATGCACAATAGGCGAATAAATAAATCAGTTTGTTATCTGAATGAATATTTTCATTCAGACAGAAACGAGTCACTTGAGTCATTCACATTTTGCATAATTCATTATTTACTCAAAGGTCATTAGATGACGGTACGAGTCCACACAGGTCTAAAATGCCTGGTTTGGGTTCGACAGATGAGCTCTGACTCTGACTGACCGCAGGGGAATTATGATGTCATAACATGAGCTCATAATCAAGAAGTCGACCAAGAACCACTGGGAGAAATGGCGTCCAATGGAAACTGCAGTTCGCTTTGGCTGGAGTGCGAGCAGCGTCCCGAAGAGTCAGTGAAATATAAATAATTCCTTTTGCAAAACTGGAAGAGAATGAGCTGCGTGGTGAAAGCTTCTTTTAATAGGCTGATCTCACCGTAGAGAAAAAAATACACGCCTCGCTTGATTGGCCGCGTTCAGCCTTTGTTTTTCTTTCCCCAACACGTTTTGCACTCCCGTCTGTCCCCGGTTTTCCACTCGCTGTCCTCTTGCGCCTCTTCTGCTGATCCACGGGCTTTTCCATTGGGCGAGCAGGCCGCTGTTCCCCACAGGCCATTTGTCCTTCACTCACTTGTAGAGGACATGGCAGACTTTCTCTCTCGCTCGTTCTCACTCCGGTCCCATCAACTCCAATCATCCACCTCAACTCAAGCTTTCCTCCCGCCGCTCAGTCAATCTCCGCTCTCGAGTTAAACTCACTGCTCAGGAACAGCTCTTATTTATAAAGCTTTAAAGGAATGAGTGACCCGTTAGCGGCCGCCAGCCCTCCGACAGTCCGAGCTCTTTCATCCTGACGTTCTTTCTTTTCTGCATCCACTGGAATTCGGACTCCTTTCTTCCTTTCTCTTCTCAGAGGAGTTCAGATCAAAGCTTTGTCGTTCTGGTTTGATTTCTCCTTCATTTTGAGATATGCACGGTCATGTTATTCCAGCGAGATCGTGTCTTAAGGAGGAGTGGAGTCTCTTTCGCACTGGATGGACTTATTGCAGTCTTTAGAACAGGGGTCTCAAACTCAAATTACCTGGGGGCCACTAACCAGACTGTGTTTTCGATGAGGGGCCAGATTAAAGAATTGCAACAAAAAGCAGCGGGAAAATGGAAAATCAACGATTTATATAATAACTATGTACACATATTGTAATTCAAATACATTTTGTACATTGTACATTCAAATACACTCAGTGTTTGCTCAGTGCTTGCCACCAGAAACTTGACAGTGCTTCCTCTGACACAAATGAGCCACATTTGCTTTAAGTGAGTTTGCAGTGGACACTCTGATGATGGACTGGAGATGGGCATCGGTCAGTCTGGATCTGTGCTTGGATTTATTAAATTTTACAGTTGAGAAGAGTTTTTCACATACATATGTACTTTTTTTCCAAGTCAACTTTTATTTTATTTTTTGAGAGTTTAGAAGAACAAAAACCCAGACCATTTACATCCACAGTACAAGCTTTGAAGCTCTGCTGTGTTAACACACATGTTGTTTGATGGTTTATGTTTTAGATTGTAAACTCTATAATGTTAATATAAAGCTGCTCCGTCTCTATTCCCTCATCGACGCCTTTCTCTCCCCGTCTTCTTTAGACGCCTGAATGACAATGAAATCACGTCGCTGGAAGCCATGGGCGCCTTTAAGAAGCTTCCCAACCTTCGGAAGATGTACGTCATATTCATTTCTCCATTTTTCCCCCTTAAAGGTTGAACGTGCTCCGGGACATCCGGCTGCGAGTTTTATTTCGGCCCTCAAAGGGCCACGCGAATCGAGAAAAGCGCTGGGGTGTTTGTCCAAAATGGGCGAAGGCGCAGTGGGATTTATCGTCCGGCAATATCTGCCACCCACTCTGCGGATTGGGGGGGGGGGGGGGCGGTCCCGCGCGCCGAGGCCCGGTGATTTATTAGGCATGAAATTGCATCCGATATAGTGCTGTCGGATTCATTAGGAACAGGTCTGAAAGTTCCCCCTCCTCACGTTCTCACTGAGGTACAGATTGCAATCAGCTAGTGAATCACCAGAACACTGCTGAGATAGCGGCTTGCCAAAAGTCATAAACGAGTGCCTAAGATGCTCGTAAATCAGCTTTTAAGTTGTGATTATAAACTAAGAACATTAAACCCAAAGCCAGATGAGCTCATCGGCATCGCCGGATTGTCCCACCATGGTTTGTCTTTACAAATGAAACGATCGGCCGATTGAGGAGCCAGGCTACGAACAGAGCGGCAGATAGTTTCGTGGTAAACGTTTAAAACGCAAGTCAGAAGGTTAAACGTAAAGCTAAACTCTGCGTCTTCCTTCGCTGCAGAAACCTGAGTAACAACAAGCTGCGGGAGATTCGCGAGGGCGTGTTCGACGGCGCGGGAGGCGTCCTCGAGGTCCTGCTCACCGGAAACAAGCTGCAGGTCATCAGCGGGCGCATGTTCCGCGGCCTGAACGGTCTCAAGACTCTGTGAGTTCCCCTTTACAAAGAAACCAGTCTATAAACATACAGTATCAGTCAAAAGTTTGGACACGCCCCCTTTTGCTCCACTTATCGTCCATGTTCTTAGTTCTACTGGAAAGATGGACTTTGTAGTTCTACAATTCCAGACTGTAGTCCATCTGTTTGAGGACTACAGTACATACTCATTCATTCCTTCATTATCTTCCGCTTTATCCTATATTGGGGTCGCGGTGGGGGGGGGGGGGTTCCCCATGCCCATCCAGGGGAGAACGTTTCGGGCGCTGGTCAGATACACCCAGGACAGGGCGCCAATCCATCGCTGGGCACACACTCACACACACAGACACACTCTACATGGGGCAATTTGCAGAACTCAATTGACTTGATCCATGTTTTTGGACTGTGGGAGGAAACCGGAGAACCCGGAGGAAACCCACGCAGACACGGGGAGAACATGGAAACTCCACCCAGATGGAGTTTCCCCTAGTGTTAATCCCTAGTGCTGAGAGGAGAACATGCTGACCACTAAGCCACCGTGCCGCTTACAGTACATACCGTGTATGTTTATTTATAAGGTGAACGTTCTATATACCAGGATGAGTTATAAGTTTGTTGTGTGTTTGCAGGATGCTAAGGAGTAACCAGATCACCTGTGTGGACAACACCACGTTCACGGGACTCAGCTCGGTTCGTTTGCTATCTCTGTATGATAACCGCATCACCACCATTGCGCCGGGATCCTTCTCCACGCTGCACTCCCTCTCCACCATGTGAGTGCCTCCACAAACACACCGAGAATCTCAGTGCTCATCGGGAATCGGCTCGCTCTTTATATTAAACTGTATTTGTAGGGCGTGGTAGCTCAGTGGTCAGGGCGTTGGGCTATCAATCTGAAGGTTGGGGGTTCAAATCCCAGGTCCACTGAAGTTACCAGTGTGGGTCCTTGAGCAAGACCCTTAACCCTCATTGCTCCAGGGATGCTGTGATGAACCCTGTGCTCACCTTGTAAGTCGCTTTGGATAAAAGCGTCCAATAAATGACCAAATGTAATGTAATGTAATGTATTTCCATTTCTGGTACCCGATTTAAAATAATGTACATCACACGTTGATTCGAATGCGAATCGCTCAGAGGTGTGTCAATGAAGTCATGGCCAGACAACTGGCCCAGCCAATCAGAGTTAAGAACTGGACCTACCAGTTTTCTAATACATCTTAATAAATGTCAGGAGTCAGAGGTCAGAGGCAGCGCTCAGTGAAACCGGGAGTCAGCAGCTCCTGGCGAGCCTGAGGTAGAGGGCGGGGCCAATCACGCCGCTATTACCGTCCCTCGGTTTTCAGGACGAGCATGTGGTGCAATCAGAATTTGCTGTGCGTTATTGTTTGCAGATGCCGTTCCAAATCCTGCGGCTGCTTTCGCGATCACTCGCCGCTTTCCTCTCGAACATCTGCTGTCAGTATTTTGGTTTGGCTTCCTTCAGGCATGACGAATGGGAGGGAAAAGGCCAAAAACTTGGAGCTGCTGTCGGATAGGATGTGAAGTCGCATAGAACAAAATGGCATTATATAAAGATTATACGATTACAGAATGCGAACATTCCAGCATCTCGTTCGCCATTAAAACGGAGCCAGGATGTTGTTATTGGTTTCATTGAATGATTTCCTGTGACATTTACAGTTGCTGAGGGGTCATGTCAGCAATTCCGACTCCGAACGTGCGGATATGTTTACGTCGGCATTAATAGTTAAAAGGATTTTCTTTTTCCTTTCAGGAACTAAAGCAACGATACACTTTAACCAGAGGGAAATGCCACCCAGACCGATGGCAGGTTCTCTCTGTGAATCAGGTTTCCTATTGTAAACAGTCTCCAGTCGAAATTGTGATCTGTTAATAGTTAGTTTCCTGCGAGTCGCTGATTCCTCGTATAAAGACTGGTATTTGGGTCAGATTTCTGAAGCGCTGAAGGCATTTTATTTTCAATTGAAACCAAAACCTCCTTTTTTTCTATGAGAAATCACAAAACATTAATCTGTGCGTTGTGGAGATGAAGGTTTTAGAAGACGTAGAGTGAAAGAACGAAACGCCGTCATTAACCTACAATCCATTGTATACCATCGTGAGGTGGGTGTGGTCTTTCATGTGGATCTGGTTTACAGTCACGGTTCCGTCGCATCCCGGTGTTTAGAACCGAACTTCAGTTTAGAACTTCTACAATCTACCACCATGAGATTTTAGCACCAAAGACACCAAATAAAATTGTGGTACGTTGAAGCATCAGTCTATGTTGACGTCTTCCACCAACGTTGTTTACATAGCAACTACACTATACTGTGTGTTCTCTGCATAATGACCCATCCATCCATTATCTTCCGCTTTATCCTCTATTATGGTCGCGGTGGGGTTCCCCATGCCCATCCAGGGGAGAACGTTTCGGGCGCTGGGCAGATACACCCAGGACAGGGCGCCAATCTATCGCTGGGCACACACACTCACACAGACACACTATTTGGGGCAATTTGGAGAACTCAATTGACTTGATCCATGTTTTTGGACTGTGGAAACCCACGCCGACATGGGGAGAACATGGAAACTCCACCCAGATGGGGATTCGAACCGGGAATCCCTAGCGCTGAGAGGCGAACGTACTGACCACTAAGCCACCGTGCTGCATAATGACCCCATCATTTAATTCTACACCAGAATAAAATTATAATAAAACATCATTTTTCTGCTTATACAGCTGATCCTTCATCGAGAATATGAATACAATGAAGCGCCCCACATCAGCCGAGATTTGGCTGGATGTCAGACTCCGCTGTGAGGTGATTCCTTTCGACTGGATCTGGTTATTTGATTGGTCACATGGTCAGAAGCTCAGCTCTAATCGTCCTGTGCAGACGTTGTGGTCTGTAGATAAGATTTCGAAAGCGCGTACCAGCATCTGTTCACACGTAAAGGATGCGCCGATGTCATTGGTCAGAATTTGGAATGAGTATAGAAGGAAAATCAGGCTCCGCCATCTGTGAGCTCTGGAGAACTCTGGAGAACAGGACTACAGGCTTCTCGCTGACGCCATGCGATGCTTGTTGTTCGCGGAGCGTCTCGTGAATAATTAAAAGGCGAGCACATGGCGGAGTAGCTGAGGAATTACCATGCACCGTTGCCTCCGAGAGCGCACACGTCTGTTAGCAGTGCATCGGAAGGGCAGCTCACTTAATTAATCTGTGCTGCCGGGGAGAACGAGGGAACGGGTTCTAGATGCGCCATTTACCGCTCACCACCGAACCAGCATCACAGCCGCAGACGCATCAGAGCCGGCAATCGAGGATCTGCACGGCATAACCAGTCTGCCTGGCCTCCGACTTACAGCCCCGTGACTCATGGGCTGTAATGCCTTTTGCCCGGGGCTAAACCTTTATGATTTAGGTCTTGCTACAGTAGACAAGCGCTCTGAGCTCCGAAGGACAGATGAAAAATGGGTCAGTAGCTTAGTCCTGAAAGCTCCACTCGTGTGGTCTATTTAGCAGACTGGGGAATCGAGTTTAGAGCCCCGCTCGACCCAGATGTGATAAAAAGTGTCTGTGTCTTATGTTACGGCCCTGTGCAGCATCCTGTTAGAGAGGAAGAGGATGAAGGGTGAATGGCTGCGTTGGTGTAAACTGTTGAACCGTTTTAACTGTTTAAAGCTTTTATAGTTTTAAGTTTTACACACACACACACACACACACACACACACACACTATACACTCTTGCTGAAGTCCAGTTTAATGTTCTCCACATTCACTCCATATAGATATCATCTGTCTAATGGTAACACACACTATACACACACACACACACACACACATATATATATATGTGTGTGTGTATATATATATATATATATATATATATATATATATATATATATATATATATATATATATATATATATATATATACACACATACACACACATACACACACATATATATATACACACATATATATATGTATATGTATATACACACACACACATATATATATATATATATATATATATATATATATATATATATATATATATATATATATATATATATATATATGTATATGTGTGTATGTATATACATATATATATACATATATATACACACACACACTATATACAGTATATATATATATATATATATATATATATATATATATATATATATATATATATATATATATACACACACACACATCACACACATAGAGCATACATTGTTGCTGAATCCCAGTTTAATGTTCTGCACATTCACATCATATAGAAATCATCTGTCAAATGGTCTCACACACTATATATACGCAAACTATATACACACACATTATACATATATATATATGTTCTCCATATACACACACATGTTCTCCACATTAATGCTCACTCTGTCTGTTTGCAGTAACTTACTCTCGAACCCGTTCGTGTGCGACTGCCACCTCTCCTGGTTGGGTCAGTGGCTGAAGAAAACCAGGGTGGTGAGTGGAAACCCCCGGTGCCAAAAGCCGGACTTCTTAAAAGAAATCCCGATCCAGGACGTGTCCACGCCGGACTTCACATGCGACGGTGGGTGATTTTTGCCATGTGATTTATAAAAACAACACGCACTTATACATTTAACCTGAACGTGACTGGTGTCAGGATCTCTGTTCCAGTTCACCCCAACTGTGTTTTATAGCGGTTGAGGTCAGAGCACATGGGCCGGTCAAGTTCCTACTGTTCCTATAAACTTACAACCATAACGGTCCAAAGCTGCTTGATTTTACACTCCTGTGGATATGATTCAAATGTGTGTCCTTATACATTTGTCCATGTAGTATAGCTACAGGACCTTTTTCCTAAAACAAGAGTGGACGAACGGGTCGAATGGGCCCACAGGGTTCTCGCATCATCAGCATTTAGAGTGGGGGCCATTTCCCAACAGACACGGAGGGAGAACCGCTGTCCCGCTGTGCCGCCGTAAATCGTAACACAGAAAAGGAAATGTGGTTTGGCTTCTGTCTGGCCGGACTCTCGGCGAGAGTCAGGTCCTGCCGCCAAAGCCCGAGTTCGGGGAGAACAGCTCCTCTGCTGCTTGAGGGCTCTGGGAATAGCACTGCGGATGTGAGCTGCACACTTAAAATAAAGAGGTTCAAAGAAAGGGAACTCACAGGGAACCTGAGAGGGTTATTAGCTAGCACAAAGTATCTGCTCCGAGCCGGCGGTGTGTTTGTAGCCGGCTTTGTGCTTTTAATTGACTGTGAAGTCTGTTCTACTTTACAGCTCAGTGAACGAGTAGAACTGAGGACGTGGGGTGGACGTCACGCATTACTAACAAACGGTCGTCCTGGTTCCATATTATTTAAAAAGATGCTTTCTAAATAACCTGATGCTGGACTCGCACTGTACCACTGAAATAAATTCTTAATCCTATACCAGGATCGAGGGGGGGGGGGGAGCTCCATGCCCATCCAGGGGAGAATATTTTTGCAGATACACCCAGGACAGGGCACCAATCCAACACCGAACGTACACACTCACACAAACTATATAGGGGCAATTTAGAGCAGCCAATTGACCATGTTTTTCGACTGTGGGAGAATTTCAGAGAACCCAGCGGAAACCCACACCAACGTGCCGCCCTGAAATAAACGATCTTTAATAATAAATGTTAGGCGTGGCACGGTGGCTTAGTGGTTTAGCATGTTCGCCTCTCAGCACTAGGGATTCCCGGTTCGAATCCCCATCTGGGTGGAGTTTCCATGTTCTCCCCGTGTCCGCGTGGGCTTCCTCCGGGTTCTCCGGTTTCCTCCCACAGTCCAAAAACATGGATGAAGTCAATTGAGTTCTCCAAATTGCCCCATGTAAAGTGTGTTTGTATCCTGGGTGTATCTGCCCAGCGCCCGAGACGTTCCCCCCCCCCGCGACCCTAATAGAGGATAAAGCGGAAGATAATGAATGAATGTTAGAATCTTATGCTTACTAGCCTGCTTTCCTGCAAACGATGTGAATTTAATGTTGATTAAACGTAATGGGTCGATTGTTGGTGGGATGTTGTTTTTTTTTTATCTCTGCAGGGGGCAGACCCTTTCATTCATTCATTATCTCCCGCTTTATCCTCTGGTAGGGTCGCGGTGGGGTTCCCATGCCCATCCAGGGGAGAACATCTCGGGCGCTGGGCAGATGCACCCAGGACAGGGCGCCAATCCATCGCTGGACACACTCACTCACACAGACACACTCTATATGGGACAATTTGGAGAATTCAGTTGCCTTAATCCATGTTTTTGGACTGTGGGAGGAACCCGGAGAACCCGGAGGAAACCCACGCGGACACGGGGAGAACATGGAAACTCCACCCAGATGGGGATTCGAACTGGGAATCCCTAGCGCTGAGAGGAGAACGTGCTGACCACTAAGCCACCGTGTCGCCCACTACGGAACACATTACCTCAATCTTTCTTGGTCTCTGCTGCTCTCTTTCCTTTTTAAATCTCTGAAAACACGTTTTTCTTTATATTTACTTATTTGTCCCTGTAAACAACCAGAGTGTTGTTCTCTATAACTTGTCTATTAAAGGTATGAAGGTATCAAACAGGGTTTATTATATTCTGCATGAACAACATTACACCACATTCTGACATCATAATCTCAGAGGTCGTCCGTTTCAGACGTTCCGTGTGTGTTTTACTCTCCCTCTCCTCCTCCATCCCCACGCCATCACACTGGTTCTGGAGTGCTGAAATTACACTTCGGAGAACCCGGTACGGCTAAATCAACTTGCTGGAAGACATTTTTGGTGACTCGAGAGGTGCAATCATCGGGGTGAAATGAGTTTGAGTGTCTGTCCTCTTCCCCCGGGCCCCACCTCCCCTCACCTCACCTCCCTCTGCCTTCTCCTCTCTCGAAACGCAGGCTGTTATTGTTGGCGCCCTTCTGAACCACCATTACCTCTCATTAATGTCTTAATTCTTTGTTTCTTTTTAATCTGGAGAGCCACTCGGGCTCTTTGCAGATACCATCTCCTGGACTCTGCTGCTGGTGAGGGAGGCTGTGTGCGGCAGCTGGGGAAAACCGATGGCGGCCAAGAACAATATTTAGCGGCTGATCTTTAACTCGCATGTGCGGTTGCACTTATTAACAAAAAGAGTTTTTCTGGTACCGATGGTCTGATCGCAGGGGCAGCAGCGGTGGGGCAGTAGACATGGTGCACCCTGTGCATTTGCAGCTCTGCTCCCATTTCCTCTTTAGCTCCTCCGATGTTAAAGAATTTATGAACAGCTATATTCAACCGGGCTTCATTTTTCTCTCGTGCATACGATGTCTCAATAAAGACGCATTAAAAATTAAAGACCCTCCCACCCCACCCCCTCTCTCTCCTCATTCAGGTGAGACAGAGAACGCCTGCCTGCCATCAGCCCCACGTTGCCCAGAGGCTTGCACGTGCTCAGACACAGTGGTACGCTGCAGCAACCGTGGACTGCGTTCTCCACCCAAGGGCATTCCCAAGGACACGACCGAGCTGTAAGTTTCCCTCCACCGCGACGCCCCCCCCCCCCCCCCCCCCCACATCCCTCTCGGACTCGTTGCTTCGGTGTATGCACCTCAGTAAGAGCTCTTTGTTTCAGCAGGACGTCGTATTTTCCTCAGACCGTCCGGACACTTGCAGTTTAAGAGGCTTCGTCTCTTTAAGCTTTAGTCCAGGACTCACACACTGCAGTTTCCTTTGTTCCGCTGCAGAACCGCTTTAATGTTCCGTATAAAATAATGTCCGGTCTAGCAGTGGCAGTGCGACAGGACCGAGCCAGACACGAACTGCTGTACAATGAGCCAGAGAGGTGACCGAGAACAAGAAAAGTGCACACAGAACTAGAACGTGAACTTTACCAAGAAGATACTGTTGATGCATGTTAGGCCACGCCCCCCTTCTTACTCAATCATCTATTTCCTCCTCTTATCATACAGATGGAGTTTGTAGTTTTATAATTACAGACTGTAGTTCATCTGGGGCAGCATGGTGGCTTAGTGGTCAGCACGTTAGCCTCTCAGCATTAGGGATTCCCGGTTCGAATCCCCATCTGGGTGGAGTTTCCATGTTCTCCCTGTGTCGGCGTGGGTTTCCTCCGGGTTTTCCGGTTTCCTCCCACAGTCCAAAAACATGGATCAAGTCAATTAAGTTCTCCAATTTGCCCCATATAGAGTGAGTTTGTGTGAGTGGGTGTGTGCCCAGTGACAGATTGGCGTCCCGTCCTGGGTGTATCTGCCCAGCGCCCGAAACGTTCTCCCCTGGATGGGCATGGGGAACCCCCCCGCGACCCTAATATAGGATAAAGCTGAAGATAATGGATGGATGGAGTAGTTTATTCGTGTTCTTTGTTTTTGTTAGTCCTCTGTTGGTTCTCTGTTCTCTAATCTAATCTAATCTAATCTCTGTCTCAGGTATCTGGAAGGCAACCAGTTAACCTCAGTACCCAAGGAGCTGAGCAGTCTGAAGCAGCTGTCCCTCGTGTGTGTATCTTTACACCATTATGTTTTTGTTTTAGCACCTAAAGTTAAAAAAAATTAAATAAATAAAAATAAAAAACATGCCACATAGCCCCCTATCTTCTCAATCTTCCACTTATCATACAGATGGACTTTGTAGTTTTACAATAACAGACTGTAGTCCATTGTGTTCTTGTTGTTGTTAGTCCCCTGTTGGTCAGAACATCACAGAACAGGTATCATTTGGGTGGTGGATTGTTGATTGTCAGTTCTGCAGTGACACTGATGTGGTGAGGGGGGTGTTAGTGCTGCTGGAGTTTCATTTAAACACCTCAGTGACACTGCTGGGATAGGACTAATGCACCCACCACTTTCTGAGCGGTACTGTATGACGCACAGCTCAGGTTTTGTCAGGTCAGTGAATCAATTATCCACCAGAAGCCAAGAGCTGAAGCGAAAGCAGAACGTAGTTTGTAATTTCATTTGGGGTCACTGCAGCAGATCAGCCTCACGTCCAGAAATCAGAGATCTGTCCGTGTTAACGGTGGAGTCAGGCTTTGTGAAATGAACGCAAGTCTACATAACGACTAGGGGTGAGCTGCAATATTCGCTGATTCGACGATTCGATTCGGAGAACCGTAGTCGACTATGAACCTCATAGTCGAATGTACCATTTTGACCACATGGGGGCACCCATGGCTGCTGCTAAGCCTTAGTTTTTACATGAAATGTCTTTGTTTTCGTTATATATATAGCCTTTTGTCAAATAAAATCATCCTAATATCTAGAAAAAAAAAAAAGGTTTTCTTTTGTTAGAAAAACAAGTAAAATATAAAAAAATAAATCTTTTTAAAAAACCACGCTTATAGCGCCATCTTGTGGTGAAATTTTAACTTATTCGACTATCAGTCGACTATAGGGAAAATCTGACGAATCAGATTCGACTATGAAAATCCTTAGTTGAAGACACCTCTAATAAAGACATTTCAATGAATGATCAGAGTGTGTGTGTGTCTGTCTGTCTGTGTGTGTGTGTGTGTGTGTGTGTGTGTGTGTGTGTGTCCTCACAGGGACCTGAGCAACAACAGCATCAGCTCCTTGACTCCGTTCATTTTCAGCAATATGACTCAGCTTGCTACACTGTGAGTCGTGTAACCGCTACACCGCTACACCGCTACACCACTACACACCTGACAACAAGCTCAGCATCACTTTAGTTTCTAAGTGAGTCGCCTGCGAGCGCGAGTTCATAAATAACAGGACGTAACCTCTGTTTCCAGCATCCTGAGTTATAATCAGATCCGCTGTGTGCCGGTGCATGCGTTTGACGGACTGCGCTCGCTCCGTCTGCTGTAAGTATTCGACCTGTTTGCATTTCCACACACACACACACACACACACACACACACACACACACACACACACACTTATTAATTCCTGTTCAGGAGGTGGATGTGATGAAACGCAGTTCGCACTACAAAATGAATTTCACTTCTCAGAAGCTTCTCTTGGCGGCACGGTGGCTTAGTGGTTTAGCACGTTCTACTCTCAGCACTCTTCCCGGTTCGAATCCCCATCTGGGTGGAGTTTCCATGTTCTCCCTGTGTCCGCGTGGGTTTCCTCCGGGTTCTCCGGTTTCCTCCCATAGTCCAAAAACATGGATCAAGTCAATTGAGTTCTCCAAATCGCCCCATATAGAGTGTGTCTGTGTATGTGAGTGTCTACCCAGCGATGGATTGGCGCCCTGTCCTGGGTGTATCTGCCCAGCACCCGAGACGTTCTCCCCTGGATGGGCATGGGGAACCTCCCCCCCCCGCCGCGACCCTAATAGAGGATAAAGCGGAAGATAATGAATGAATGAATGAAAGAGGGTTCTCTTTTTCTCCCGTCTCTCCTCCTGCAGTCTGCAGGTTATCAGCAGCCTTTAAGACCTCACACCCGGTTACACAGGGGTGACCCTCCCCGCCGCCCGTCTCACCTACGCCCGGTCGGCTCCGTCTGCCAGCCACCGATCACTCTCACTTCTTAATTTCCCACCTGGCCCCCGGGGGCAGCATGGCCGTGCTCTGGGCTGCAGGGCTGGCCGCTCACAGGGTCTGATTGCTGTCATCGAACACCGGAGCGCAGTGCGGCTGTGGAGCGGGAACTTACGATCCATACAATGACTTCTTAGTGCGCAGTTCTGGGTTCCTATCTGATTCCTGCCGCAGCATCCGTCCTCGTTCGCCGTCTCCTTTGTTGTGATTCGAACAATAAGCCCCTTTCTCAGAGTTCTTCATGTGTTTGTTTTCAATTTCCCCTTTCTTTTCTTGCAGAACGCTCCACGGAAACGACCTTTCAACTATTCCAGAGGGAGCTTTCAACCATTTGACATCTCTGTCTCATCTGTGAGTGGGTTTGATGCTCTCTCTCTCTCTCTCTCTCTCTCTCTCTCTCTCACACTTGTATATAGTCTTAGCGCATTACCAGGTGCAACCAGGAGTCAGAGAGTATTAACAGGTGAGATATAAGTAAGAACTACTTTCAAAGGCCGGCTGGAGCTCGGTGCGCTGAATCTGAAGCCTCATCAACTTTAAATACACTTCTGAAAAAGCTGCTGCGTGTTTTTCTGACATTTTACTTTAGTGCCTTCAAACACTTTTAAAAGGGACCACTGTTCTTTAAAGACACACACACAGCCAATCCCTTTGATTTCCTCTTAAAATCTTGATCTTAAAATTCTAAACTTGCAGTTTGAACTGAAGCTTTTAAACAATCGAACCAAGTTTCACATTTGTTTTAGAGTTAGTGGAATCAGAACTAAGAGCAGCATGCTATCAGATTCATTCATTCATTATCTTCAGTTTTATCCTATATTAGGATCGCGGGGGGGGGGTTCCCCATGCCCATCCAGGGGAGAACGTCTCGGGCGCTGGGCACCCAGAACCGCACCATCCGTTTAACAGAACCACACCATCAAGAGTGGAGTACGCACAGTGAAAACCTAGAACCGTAGGCCAATCAGGACTGCAGAGATCTTTTTGTGTTTTTGTGTTGAATTCTGGATTCTGATTGGCCACTGACTGTATTTAGTTGTGTATTATCCCATCCATCCATTCATTATCTCCTGCTTTATCTTCTATTAGGGTCGCGGTGGGGTTCCCCATGCCCATCCAGGGAAGAACGTTTCGGGCGCTGGGCAGATAGACCCAGGACAGGGTGCCAATCCATCGCTGGGCACACACTCACTCACACACAGACACACTCTATATGGGGCAATTTGGAGAACTCAATTGACTTGATCCATGTTTTTGGACTGTGGGAGGAAACCGGAGAACCCGGAGGAAACCCACGCAGACACGGGGAGAACATGGAAACTCGGGAATCCCTAGGGCTGAGAGGCGGACGTGCCAAACCACTAAGCCACCGTGCCACCGCAATGAGATATTTATATTTATATATTTTCGTACCCCGTACCCTGTAGCAGTATGGTTATAGTTATGGTTAGGGTTCTGGTAGAAACACTTATGGTTAAGATTTGTTTAAGTCTCTATGAAATGAATAGAAGTCAATGTAAAGTCCCCACAATGCACTGAAACAAACGTGTGTGTGTGTGTGTGTGTGTGTGTGTGTGTGTGTGTGTGCGCATCAGGGCTTTGGGGGCAAACCCTCTGTACTGTGACTGTAAACTGCGCTGGCTCTCTCAGTGGGTGAAGGCGGGCTTTAAGGAGCCTGGCATTGCCCGCTGTACCGGACCACCTGACATGGCAGACCGCCTGCTGCTGACCACCCCCCTCAACCGCTTCCTGTGCAACGGTGAGACTCGTCTTCACGCTCCGTCCCGTCCCTCATACGCGTTTTCTCCGACAGTACGCTGCACTTCCAGCCCTTTAAAGCCAATTAGCCCCGCTGAGGGGCTGATTCAAGATTAAGGAAGCGATTAAAGAGATTTCTATGTATTTGGAGAGAGCAGGATTGATTGAACCACCCTCTGTGATGCCCTCCAGTGTCCTTTGTTTTAATTACACTCTCTCTTCTCTGCTGAGTTCAGTTCATCTTCATTTGCTTTCAAATCTTGCCTTTTCTCCACGTTGACTCACTCTCTCTCTCTCTCTCTCTCTCTCTCTCTCTCTCTCTCTCTCTCTCTCTCTCTCTCTCTCTCTCTCTCTCTCTCTCTCTCTCTCGCTCTCTCTCTCAGGCCCTGTTGAGGTGAATCTAATGGCCAAGTGCGCCCCCTGTCTGGCTAACCCTTGCCAGAACAATGGCACTTGTGTGAGTGATGTCACAGGCTCCTACCACTGCACATGTCCTTTCGGCTACAAGGTGAATGAACTCTCTCACTTCTTCCCGTCTTCAGATTTCACCCCGACGCCGGTCGTGTTTAATGCCCCTCAGGTTCTCCTGCCCCTCAGGTTCTCCTGCACTTATTTTACATGGCCTTTTTAACTTATGCATATCGTTAGCAGAGGGAAAGTGGTTTATCATCAATCTCCCCGAGCTGGCTCGATATATTGGACGCTCTCGTACTCATGCATGCACAAGGCTTAATGAGGGATCAATAAAAACGGGCCAAAGATCCAAGACTGCAGAGACGGAGCATTTACTACTGGCTCATATGGCAATAAATAAAACATGGCAGGGGGCTTTCTGATCAACAGGAGGATCAGCGTCATTATTAATTTAACATGCATTAGTCCTAACGACTCATTTTGAGCTCTTATGCTGTTTAGGGTTCGATATCTTGTCACAGACGAACATCTGTTGGGTTAAAATAATCGGTTTTGTGTTGTAAATGTTAAAACTATGTCTGAAAAATGATATCTACAGTAACACGCCCCCTTTTTGCTCCACTTATTCAGAGCAGGGATTATTTGCTTGGTGCATTATTCCTATCCCAGCATCGTCAACCCACTGCTGACCACTACGCCTTTGTGCTGCCCCAACAATATTCTAATTCTTATTTCATCATCTTCCACTTTATCCTCTACTCGGGTCACAGGGGTTTCCCCCATTCCCAACACCCAGGACATGGTGCTAATCCATCACTAGGAGCACACACACACACACACACATTATATAGAATCAATTTAGAAGGGAGCAATTTAGGACACCCAATCCACCATGAATCCATGTTTTTGGACTGTTGGGAAGAAACCAGAGAACCCGGAGGAAACCCACATGGACTCGAAACATGGAAATTCCACCAAAATTGGGCTTCGAACCACGATCCCCAGCGCCGCGAGGGACGGACGTGCTAACCACTAATCCGCCACGCGCCTCCCTCTTTCTTCATTCAGCATCTTAAAACCTCATCTTATTTAATCAACATCATCTGAGATCGCTTCAAAT
Source organism: Corydoras sp. C115 (assembly GCA_019802505.1). Classification (NCBI taxonomy): domain Eukaryota; kingdom Metazoa; phylum Chordata; class Actinopteri; order Siluriformes; family Callichthyidae; genus Corydoras; species Corydoras sp. C115. The sequence goes on from JAFMOC010000031.1 coordinate 1,736,753, forward strand.
CCAGAACAATAGAACCTGCAGAACGAAGCGCGTGAGGAAAGCGTCCTCTGCCGTTAATCAGCGTCTGTCTGCAGCCGAACAGATAAGAACAGAACCTCTTGTCTTTTAAAAGGCTTCTTTTAATTGAATTCACTGCACTCAAGGTCAAAGTAAGTGGCGTGTGAGTGTGTGTGTGCGCACATGTGTGTGTGTGTGTGTGTGTGTGTGTGTGTGTATAGATATCACTTTTCTATTACACTTTGATAGCCTTGACTTACTAAGCCGTTCTCGTGCTGATTCCTCCTCTGGGTGCAGATTAATTACCAGGTGGCAGGAAAATCAAACATAAATACTAAAGAGAAGGAACCTCCAGTAGCTGAGACTGGTGCAGAGGAAATGAGCCGAGCGTCAGAGCATGTTTTCATTGAAATTGAAATCAGTGAGAGCCTCGGTCTGCTAAATCGATCTGCGCAGATTATCCCAAAACGTCATGCTCGCGATATTTTTACCGTTCGAAGCCAGGATGTAAAAATCACAAAGCGGGCGCTCACACTGAGTCAATTCAGACTACTGTTTTACACGAGTCACGGCATAACGGGATAGAGTTCGGCGCACCGATGTCCACCGCCCACCGCACCGTCACAGTGGGAGATGACGTGACTATAAACTCAGTCACAAAGTTCAGCCAGAACTCCACTGGAGCTTTAAATATGATGGTTTAATGCGACCGGAATAAAACCCAACCAAATATATTAGCTGGTGAGTGTATATTGGTTCGGGGTTTATTAATGGTGGTCCCTGGGATTGAACCCCCAACTGCCTAACACACACACACCTAAGAGTACCAGCCAAAAGTATTGGACACACCCTGTTTTGTATGCATCTCACACTTTTCCTCGATTTGTTTCTTATTCTTAGGGTCAGAACTGTGAGATAGCCATGAACGCCTGCCTGAGCCAACCCTGCATTAACGGGGGTACATGCCACCTCATCCCTGGTCAGGAGGGCCAATACAGGTATGACGACCCCAGCTTCGCTACACACACTGACAGCATTACAACATAACAAATCAACCTTAAAATATATTCAGTGCACTTTAAAAGCCAGGTGTACTTTAAAATCTGAAAAGAAAAACACAGACGGCAACTTGATTTGTTTTACGTCCCAGTAAATGCCCCGCATTCTGATTCCACCCGCTCCCTAAATCACCTTGTAACATTTAAACGCATGCAGCTTTACCCTTTCCATTCAATTACCGAGGGCCGGAGCTCCTGCATCCAGACAAGCAACAAATGAGTCCGTGTCAGGTTCCACTTGACATTACAAAAAAAAAAAAAAAAAAAAATGTAATGAAGCTGCTGGGAAAAACCATTTGGGGAGAGTGGGGTCAGGGTGGCTGTTTGCGGTGCATATTGGTGTCGGCGGTGAGGTAGCCAAGTATGATATATCTATGTCGACCCCGAAGCTGCCCTTTGTGGACGGCGTCTGTAAAATATGGCGATCTGAGTGGCTGGAGGGGGGTAGCAGGAGGATGGGGGTGCCCGGGTGGCACCAGCGAGCGTGGGCGCCAGTTACCAGATGAGATAAGTGTTGCTGGTCTCTTGTGGGAAGTCTCCATGGAGACCAAGCTCTATCAAACACTGAGCTTCCTGCAAAGCCACAGTCCGTCATGATGCCAAGCCACAGTATAGAATTAGAGTCCGAACGTCAGAGACCGTTATTAAGAACCCTTTTTTATTATTATATTATGCTTTTAAATTCTCCATAAAAAATATCGAGTCTTATTTGAAAAATCGTGATGAGTCAGGGTGCCAATCTATCACCGGGCACTACCATTTAAATAGGGGCAATTTAGAGCAGCCAACTGTGTGAGGAAACCTACACAAGCTTAAGCCCAAAGTTGATACTGGTGGATCTGGGCTTGGGGTTTAAACCTTTAAACTGTAGATTAATTGCCTAATATTTTAACCAGGCGGTGTAGTGGTTAACACACCCGCCTCTCAGTGGGGTGGAGTTGCCCCCTCGTGTCCGTTGGCTTCCTCCAGGTTCTCCTGTTTCCTCCCACAGTCCAAAAACATGCAGTCAAGCTAAATCAGCTCTCTATATCGCCTCTATACAGTGCATGTTAGTCAGTCAGTCTGTCCCAGTAAGGTATTGGCACCCTGTCCTGGATGTACCTGCCCTGCGCCCGAATTGTTCTCCCCTGAATGGACATGAGGGAACCCCCCGGCCCCCCACCACCAGGGATAATGGTGTATTATTAAAGGCATCAGTGTAGAGAGCAGCTCTGCAGCATCCCGTTATTCTGTTCACACTAAAACTGATGGAATGCAGCAGAACAGATCCGGCGTTCGTTCTTGCCAAATTCCAAACAGGCAGCAAAGCCGTAAAGCTGAGATAAATGAGTCTTTTATGCTAAAAGAGACAAAGCCATATGGGGAAAACAAATCTGTGGTTGATCGTGAAACTCAAGATGTTACATTCCACAATAAAACAATATTGTCTTTGCTCAGTCTGATAATAAAACGTTACATCCTGCTCATCTGCCCCGATTCTGCGAGAGGAAGCTCAAAGTCCGAGCAAAACGCTGTTTACGGTGATGTGACCTACGATAGAAATGATTATCCTGAGGATTCTCATCAGTTTATACGTTCAAGTTCAAGTTCAAGTTATTTATTTATGTCGCGCTTTTTACAACAGTACATCACAAAGCAGCTTTACAGAATGAAAAGCCTTTAAACCCCCAAAGAGCAAGCTGAAGCGACAGTGGCAAGAAAAAAACTCCCTGTTATGTTGTTATTTAAGGAAGAAACGTTGGGAGGACCAAGACTCAGTGGGGGACTCGTCCTCCTTGAGCGGCCAGGCAGCAACAACAGTGTAGGACACTAATGTACAGATATTTAACAAATGGGAATATAATACGCCTCTGTCCACGTTTGTAGCTGCGTTTGTCCCCCCGGTTTTGAGGGCCAGCGGTGTGACGTGAATCCAGATGACTGTGAAGATAACGACTGCGAGAATAACTCCACCTGCGTGGATGGCATCAATAACTACACCTGCATCTGCCCTTCGAACTACAGAGGTAAGGTACAAATCGCTGGAGAACCGACTGATGTGGAGCCCTCCATTCCAGGGCCGTCTCAAGGCATTCGGGGCCCCAAACAAACAAACGTATTGCTTACTTAACATATTAATATTTAAATGTCAACATTCTCATTCATTCATTCATTATCTTCCATTTTATCCTATATTAGGGTCGCTGGGGGGGTTCTCCATGCCCATCTAGGGGAGAACGTTTCGGGCACTTGGCAGATACACCCAGGACAGGGTGCCAATTCATCGCTGGGCACACACTCGCTCACACAGACACACTCTATATGGGGCAATTTTGTGAACTCAATTGACCTGATCCATGTTTTTGGACTGTGGGAGGAAACCGGAAAAGCCGGAGGAAATCCACGCAGACATGGGGAGGACATGGAAACTCCACCCAGATGGGATTCGAACCAGGAATCCCTAGTGCTGAGAGGAGAACATGCCAACCCAAATCACTACATAACTATTCAATGAAAAAAAAAAAAATTTCACAAACATTTTCAGCAGTTAGTGGGCGGGGCTTCATGAGGCGGATTCTGATAACGCTGGCGTTGTACTTTACTGCATTGACCATCACAGAATTTAAGGGGGTATTCACACAGTTTGTCATTGCATTCAATTCATAACCAGTCGTTGTCTGGGGGCCTCAGCGCACCTCGGGGCCCTAGGTAATTGGTAGGTTTGGTGCCACCCATGTTTTCGTTTGTTTTTGTATGGTGTACATGTTCTCTGAGGTAACCGTTAAGGCTACAGCATGGCGGTGCGAATGGCGTGCGACCCAAGATATAGTTTTGTAGTAGGGGTCACGTGCCACCTGTGGTGTTTACACTTAGTGAGTATTAGAAACAGTCCGTCCTCAATAAGACTTCTATTGTGATAAGTATTATTTGCGGTTCCGTCTCACGCAGTTGGGTCTGGTGTTCCTTCGAGCCTCCCATCATGCCGTCAAGTTAGAGGTCCAAAAAACCGTGGAACACAAATGATATAGAGTTGTTTTCTCAGCAGTCCTGACTCAGCGATGATGAAGTGCAGCAGTTTGTTTTCAGAGACACTGCTACGGCTGTGAGACTGTATTGATGCCAGAAGGAAAGGGGTACAGCTGTGTTCCGAGAGCCCTGTTATTACACACAGGAAGTCTAATTGCAGCCTCCACTGGGAGCGGGCGCAGAGCGGGTGCCCACTGCGATACCAACTTGTGGACTGGAAGTCGGAACTGTGGGCTTGCCCAGCTCACAGCTGCTATTACGCCTCTGTGCGAAGAAAGCTGCCAATTAGATGGATTTTAAAGTGTGTTTCCTCGTCCTTGCTCTGCATTTGTACCCCCCCCCCTCAAGGTTCTCCTTCAGAACTGTGGTCTGAAACACTCACCCGTATGATGACCCGTCTCTAACATGGGATAGGGATGGTTTTGAATGAGTTTTACCTCAGGGTTGTGTCCTGTTCTCCAGCCTGCATGCCTCGTTTGTTTACGTTCTTCGCCTTAAAATACTCCCGGTTCCGGCTTTCCATTCCATCTCCTAAAAATCCCAAACCTTATGCGGGGTGTGTTCCCTCCTAGCACCTCGTTTTTACACGACACACCAGAAATAGAGACAAGGACGGAAAATAAAACTGGTTTATAATCAGACTCTACTGATTAGGCTTTAAGGTTTCGTTCTGCCAGCATTGAATTTCCCCAACAGCTCATCCAGCCCATTAGAACCTGGACTCTGCAGCGTAAAGGAGGAAGGATTAGGGATATAAAACAAACCAGAAGATGCTTTTTTTTATTTACAGTGTCAGCGATCTGTAATCTTACACATCATATATTTATTTGCCATTGGACGGGTTGGTGACCCACATGTCTCCATGGGTTCCAATTCAGGTCATGATAAGTGCTCACTGGACCAAAGGTAGTGGAAAAATAGAGCCCTTTATTTCCATTTTCCTTATTTTGTTTGTGTACAGACGTTCTTAACAACAAAACATCAGTCGTTCACATTCATGTGCTCATCTATACTGTATGGTTATATGTAGAGTACTGTAGATATATATAAAACTGGTGATTATTTATAAAATGGTTGGGATCTTGACTGTGTAAGGTACTTTAGGAATCAGGTACAGCACTGATGAAACTCTGCCGCTCTAGAAATCGGAAAAAAAAAAAAAAACTCTATTTGGAGTTGGGATTGTATTTTGATTGCATGCTGTAACCCTACTCTTGTATTAGCCCTCGTTACTATTATTTCAGTTGTGGGGGCTCTGTTTGCTTTATCAGCACGGTGAACATCTCTCCACATCCTCTTGGCTCTTAGGTGCTCCGCAGATTTGCCATAAAGATTTGATTAAAAAGCCACAGGGCCGTCTCCTTGCCAGGCTGCGAGTGCAGACGCTAAGGTGGTGTAGGAAACAGCAAACCGCAGAGGGTTCTAGGTGCCCGAGTTTATCCACCCTTCGCTCAGCCAGGCGCTCTCAGATGAAGGGGATGATGGAGGAAACAGTCTTTAAAACCCTAATTCAGCCTCAAAAGCCTCCTGTGTTTGTACTGCACTTGTACAACGTGGATGGGAATCTCCAGCAGCAGGTGGAGCTCATCTTATTCAATCCTGGAAGTTTAACTCTCGGGCTCGCAGTCCGTCTGCGGAGGTTCTCCGGCGATTCGAACGAACGGAGAAGGAAAACTCTCTAGAAAGGCGTTAAAACCTGCGGGGTCATTCTGCAGGTGTACACACATGTGATTTATAGTTTTGATTTTTGTGCTGCGGTGGCAGCGCTTGGGATTCCCGGTTCGAATCCCCATCTGGGTGGAGTTTCCATGTTCTCCCCGTGTCTGCGTGGGTTTCCTCCGGGTTCTCCGGGTTCCTCCCACAGTCCAAAAACATGGATCACGTCAATTGAATTCTCAAAATTGCCCCATTTAGAGTGTGTATGCATGCGTGTCTGTGTGAATAAGAGTGTGCCCAGCGATAGATTGGCGCCCTGTCCTGAGTGTATCTGCCCAGCGCCTGAAACGTTATCCCCTGGATGGGCATGGGGGACCCCCCCCCCAACGACCCTAATAGAGGATAATGAATGAATGAATGAATTAATTGATAAATTTTTGTGCTGTACTTACACACGTCCTCCATACACACACACACACACACACACACACACACATAATAAATAAAGTAAACACACATACCGGAGCAGTGGGCAGCCTGGGAAGCAATTGGGGTTAGGTGACTTGCCCAGGGGCTCTCCAGCTATAGTACTTTCCCACCAAGTACTATAGCTGGAGAGCCCCTGGGCAAGTCACCTAACCCCAATCGGGACTCGAACCACTGACCTTCAGGCTGCAAAGCAGGTTCCTTAACCACGAGCCTACCACTGCTCCAAAAAGCTAACGTCAGAGAGGCTTATGGCTGTAAAGCGTTCCTGCTGCACATCAGCTGTGTGAAATCCGACATGTTCGTGTATCTGTGTGTTTTAGGAGACCTGTGTGAGGAGGTGGTGGACCCCTGCCTGCCCGGTTTCGACCCCTGCCAGCATGAATCCAAGTGTTTGCCCCTCAATAAAGGCTACAGGTGAGAAAGAGAACGACTGAATTAAGTTCCCGCGTCGCTCATACTCCAGCTTTAAAGCTTAGGAAACTCGGGAGGTTTAATTGTAAATTCATCTCGCCGGTCGTCAGAGCAACGCCGTAATGCAGTCCACCGTCAGCTCTATAAACAAACCAAACTAACCAAATCATTACTAAAGTTATTCAGCGGCACATGTATGCGGTCTGTTCGACTCGCTCCGGACGGCCGGGGTGGGCCAGCTGAGAAAAATATTGAGTTGCTTCTTTAAAGTGATGCGTCACTGAAGGCGTATGGCAAACGCATTTGGCAGCTTCGCTCCCGCGTCCCTACTTTGCATATTTTAAGGGAGAAAATAAGACCTGGGGAAGGCAGCCATGAAAAGCTTCAAAATGGCTGGAGTTGAAAGGCATATTTTAAAGTGTGTGTGTGTGTTGTAGGTGCGAGTGTTTGCCTGGTTATGTGGGTCAGCACTGCGAGGACGACTTTAACGACTGCCTGAAGAACAAGTGTCAGCACGGAGCCGAGTGTGTGGATGCCATCGACGGCTACACGTGTGTGTGCAAAGATGGATTCAGGTTTGATAATGGATTGCTGATCATAACCCCACTGAGTCCCACTGAGCGACACTACATGACCAGCTGATGGAACATTCATTCATTCTATATTAGGGACAAACACACTCTATACGGGCCAATTTGGAGAACTCAATTGACTTTTTTCATTCATTATCTCCCGCTTTATCCTCTATTAGGGTCGCGGTAGAGTTCCCCATGCCCATCCAGGGGAGAACGTCTCAGGCGCTGGGCAGATACACCCAGGACAGGACGCCAATCCATCTCTGGGCACACACTCACTCACTCACTCACACAAACACACTCTATATGGGGCAATTTGGAGAACCCGCTTTATCCTCTATTAGGGTCGAGGTGGGGTTCCCCATGCCCTTCCAGGGGAGAACATCTCGGGCGCCGGGCAGATACACCCAGGACAGGGCGCCAATCCATCGCTGGGCACACACTCACTCACACAGACACACTCTATATGGGGCAATTTTTGAGAATTCAATTGACTTCATCCATGTTTTTGGACTGTGGGAGGAAACCGGAGAACCCGGAGGAAACCCACGCGGACACGGGGAGAACATGGAAACTCCACCCAGATGGGGATTTGAACCGGGAATCCCTAGCGCTGAGAGGAGAACGTGCTGACCACTAAGCCACCGCTGATGGGACATCATCCCTATAATCGCTTCCAAACGCAGACACAACAGCGCACACACACACACACACACACACACACACACACACACACACACACACACACACACACACTCAGAACAGACACCCGAGCTACAGATGGTGCTTTATTATATGGCACTAGTCTGTCTCATCAACGCGGACAGCAGATGAATCTCCATGTGGCTAATTATAGCCCGATAAGCGCGGGGCCGCCCCGAGGACCCGATCGAGAGCGAGTGCGGCTGCGGCGGCGGCGTGCGTCTGCCCGCGTGCATGCGTGTGGGTGCATGTGTGCGGTGCAGCCAGTGCCAGCTAACAGCAGGATGGCAGAAGTCATCACTTTGAGAGTCTAGAACTCCGGCGTTGGGCTGGAACAATAACGCGTTCTGCGCAGGCCGGTAATTAAGTGCTAGCAGCTTGAGCGCTGCATTAATTTGGCTAAGCACCAAGTCTGGCAGTCGATCAATCTTAAAACATGATTTTCATCTCCGTAACAAAAGCGTCTGGGTAATCTATGAAAAAGATTACATGGCAGATCAGAGCAGAACGCCACTTTGATGTCGAGGCGTCTGGGTTATTGGGAAAAGGCTCATTAAACGATCTGATAAACAGCCCCGTGGCTCGCGTGCCCCTCTCCCCTCATGACTCTCTCTCAATTCAATTCGCTTTATTAACATGACAAACGTTTACATTCGTATTCTCAAAACATATTATATACAGATAAAATCACAGGAATAAATAAACAAATCCAAAGGCGGTAATCCAAATCCTTAGTGGTTTAGCACGTTCTCCTCTCAGCACTAGGGATTCCCGGTTCGAATCCCCATCTGGGTGGAGGTTCCATGTTCTCCCCGTGTCCACGTGGGTTTCCTCCGGGTTCTCCGGTTTCCTCCCACAGTCCAAAAACATGGATCAAGTCAATTGAGTTCTCCAAATTGCCCCATATAGAGTGTGTGTGAGTGAGTGAGTGAGTGTGTGCCCAGCGATGGATTGGCGCCCTGTCCTGGGTGTGTCTGCCCAGCGCCTGAGACGTTCTCTCCTGGATGGGCATGGGGAACCCCACCCCCGTGACCCTAATATAGGATAAAGCGGAAGATAATGAATGAATGAATGAATGAAATAAACAAATACAAGTTATGTTCATTCAATAATAAAGATTATATATGTGTGTGTGTGTGTGTGAATAAACAATAATAGTATATATGATTATATGAAAAAAAAAAAAAAAAAATATATATATATATATATATATATATAAATATGGTAATAGGGAGGAAAAAATAAATAAATAAAAAAACAGACAAGAAATATACCTGTACAAGTTTGTGTGTAAGTGTGTGTATGTATGTGTGTGTGTGTGTGTGTGTGTGTGTGTGTGTGTGTGTGTGTGTATGGAGTGAGGAATAGGGTTTTGTGGTTGGAGGTTTAGAATTATTATGTGTGTGTTTGTGGGGGGGGGGGATTATCAGGTGGTTGACTCTCTGTCCCGGTGTGTGTGTGTGACAGTGGGGTGTGTGTGACAGTATCTGGCTGCAGTGGGGGCCGATGGACCCTCTCCTAATAAAACAGCCCGTTTCTAGTTCTCTGTGAGGGTTCGAAAGCTGCTCATCTCTCTTTCTAATTGGTTGAAGTATTTTTCTCTGATGGTGGTGTACTTGGGGCAGTTCAGGAGGAAGTGACTCTCTCTCTCTCTCTCGCTCTCTCTCTCTCTCTCTCTCTCTCTCTCTGTCTGTTAGTGGGCTTTTCTGTGAGAACCCGCCGCCGATGATCCTGCTGCAGAAGACGAGTCCGTGTGATCAGTCCGACTGTCAGAACGGAGCGGAGTGTCTGCTGATGGAGGGCGAGCCGCTGTGCCGCTGTTTGCCCGGCTTCTTCGGGAACAAGTGCCAGAAGACGCTTACGGCACACTTTTTGGGGAAAGACGCGTACATCGAGCTGTCGGGAACCAAAATCCGGCCTTACACTCACATATCCCTCCAGGTACAGCCATTAGTACCATCTCAGCTCATTTAAATATCTCCTGCTTTATCCTCTACCAGGCTTCGTGGTTAGCACGTTCTCCTCTCAGCGCTAGGGATTCCCGGTTCGAATCCCCATCTGGGTGGAGTTTCCATGTTCTCCCGGTGTCCTTGTGGGTTTCCTCCGGGTTCTCCGGTTTCCTCCCACAGTCCAAAAACATGGATCAAGTCAATTGAATTCTCAAAAATTGCCCCATATAGTGTGTTTCTGTGTGAGTGAGTGTGTGCCCAGCGCCCGAAACGTTCTCCCCTGGATGGGCATGGGGAACCCCCCCGCGACCCTGATGGAGGATAAAGCGGGAGATAATGAATGAATCACTATTTGTTACGACGCTACATTTTTGTTAAGCCCATGCAGGTGTGGCTCCATCCAAAGCATCTGCTTCTTTCATTAAAGGCTTTATAATCCATGTGCATGAGATTAGAACTCAAACAGAACCCTGCAGTCCAGAAGGACTTCATTTCGTCTCCGTGAGTCAGGGCACCGTGGAATAATCTCACTGCTCTGGTCATCCCGCTGCCTTCATCACGCCGTACAGAGATTCGGCGATGTCCCGGTCCGTCCGGCGCGATGGACACCGCTCACATCTCAGCCGGCAGGGCTGTGGAAACCGAGCTGCCTTCCCAACATCTGTTCCCGGGCTTTATGGGCTGCGGCGCTCGGCCCGGCCCTGCTGACATTATTAGAATGTCACCTTTTGTCCACTAGCATGAATAATGCCTCCCGCGAGGACATATATTATGGTAATGGAAGTTGAGCCGACTCTGTTATCGGCTGCAATCATCAGCCCCCTCGTCACGGCCGGGTTGCGTCCCGGCTACAAATGAGCCGATCTCGCGGCCGACGACAGGGCGGCCTAATGTTAATTAAAGTAGGAGGGGATAAAAATAGCCTCCGCATTCTTCATCTCCGTGCAGAGGTGAGCTGATGACTTTAGGCTAGCAACTCCCCCGGCGTCTTAGAACCCGTGAGCCGGGTTTGTAAATCCTGCCGTTTTATTAGGCAAATATAGAGTTTATGTTAAAGGCTGCCTTAAGGGTCGTCCCCCGGGGTGGAATTCAGCCCCGGCTCTCATCACGCGGTCACACCGCCTGCGTTTACGCCGGCTTCAGGCTGATGGGTGAGGGCGGGATAACCACCGAGTTCACGCAACACTTCATAAACCTGATACCATATACATTCACCTCCAGAACCCGGTTATTAGTGAAGTGCTGGCGTCTCCATGGGTCGGTGGAGGGAGGGATCTCAGGTTCTCATCTTTCCTCTTTATATTTCAGGTGGCTACGGATAAGGACTACGGCATGCTGTTATATAAAGAGGATCATGACCCTCTGGTGCTTGAGCTGTATCAAGGACACATCCGAGTGATGTACGACATCGCCAAGTACCCGCCCACCACTGTGTACAGGTAAGGACACACACTTTACATTTCACACTCCGATCCACCAGATACATCTTAAGAATTTAGGGATCTAGAACCGTTCTCAAGCTTTTGAACATCCGATCAGTCAGACAATTTGATTTTCAGAAGTAATTGAAATCATGGCGGCACGATGGCTTAGTGGTTAGTACGTTCTCCTCTCAGCACTAGGGATTCCCGGTTCGAATCCCCATCTGGGTGGAGTCTCCATGTCCTCCCCGTGTCCGCGTGGGTTTCCTCCGGGTTCTCCGGTTTCCTCCCACAGCCCAAAAACATGGATCAAGTCAATTGAGTTCTCCAAATTGCCCCATATAGAGTATGTCTGTGTGAGTGAGTGTGTGCCCAGTGATAGATTGGCGTCCTGTCCTGGGTCTATCTGCCCAGCGCCCGAAACGTTCTCCCCTGGATGGGCATGGGGAACCCCACCACGACCCTAAATTAGGATAAAGCGAAAGATAATGAATGAATGAAGTGAAATCATCAGGCAGCATGGTAATGACGTACAGTTCCGCAATGATTCGCAAGTTCCCCTCTCAGCGTTGGGGATACAGGTTCGAATCCCGATCTGGTTGAGTTCTCATGTCTCCCCGTGTTTTCTTCAGGTTCTCCGGTTTCCTTCCACAGTCCAAAAACAAGGATTCTAGGTTAATTGGCTACTCTAAATTGCTCCTATATAGTGTGTGTGTGAGAGAGAGAGTGTGTGCCCAGTCATAGATTAGGGCCTCCATCCACCACCTGACATGTGTGAGCCTGTGTGTGAACCCAGTGATGGATTGGCGTCCTGTCCTGGGTGTATTTGCCCAGCAACAAAAATGTTCTACCATAGATGGGCATATGAGGTTTCTGGCACACCAGCGCTTTCAGAACCGCCAATCGCTCCACCAGATTTCTACTTTAATGTTGTTTGAGACAAAGTGCACTCATCGCCCCGGAGACAGGTTGAGTGGTGTTTGCGGTGCGGCTGTGATTGTTACTTCTGTTATTTTACCCAGCAGGGTGATGGAAAGACCGGCCACATGATCAATTCTCCTTGATGAATTAGAGGAGCATTTTTTTTAAAAAGCTCAAAGGCTTCAGGATGAATCGGTGGACTTCATCATAGTGACTTCTCAGAGTGTAAACACATTGTTTGAAAGAGGTCTTAAAGGTGATGGATGTTGGTGATGGATGCTGGTGATGGATGTTGGTGCAGTAAGAATGCAGTTGTTTTTATTTCACACTGCTCACTGAACACTACCAGCTGTGGATCTCGGGTCAGAATCCCATCAAGTAGATATGAGAGCATGGATCAGGATCTTGACCCCTGACTGTGCAATAGGCTTACCAGAGCTCAGTGATTGCACCATTTGGTGTCCATGTTTGTCATTTCAGCGCCATAGAGGTTAAAAGCCAAAAAGCAGAATAAGAACGACGACTGTTACTGTAAAACCAAGCAACCCTGATATTTATCAGGTATCAGTGATTCATCAGTGTCAGTTTCATGGGTACAGCCCGCCGCTGAATGACCTTCACTGATGCACAATGAACTCAGTGCACTTCGGTGGACAGCTGTGGTCTGGACAGTGATCTCTGTGGTTCTAGTTGAAGTGCGTCATGGTTGCCGTATATTTCATGCTTAACCGCTTATTAGGTTAGCTTTTCTTTTTCTTCTCCTCCGCTGGTGATGTAACACTGTGGTTTTGGCCTGCTGCTAGGACATTGTCTCGGGGTTTGTGGAGAGATAGTGCTGAGCAGAGTACAAGGGAATGAGGGGTTGAAAGAAGTATCACTTGTCCACTGTGATTAGTCCTGACGGGAGCCATGAAGTGGATCTCGCCGGCCAGGCCAGCACGTTCTCCAAACGTCCTGTTTAGAGCCGGTGACATGCAACCGAAGCCGCCAAGTTTGGTCCAGCAGCTGCTAGGGTTTCGTACTTCTTCCCACCTGGAAAGACAGAAGGAAACGCGGCACAGCTGGAAAAGTGGCGTGCTTAAGGTTCTCCAAACTGTAAGCGCCTGAGAACATCATGGTTTAGGGTTTCCCTTCCTTAAGGACACCTCTATCCACTTTCCAGCTAATTAGTGAAGGAAACGTGTGCTGGGCTTCAGACCTCCAGGAACTGACTTGTGCACCCAACCCTGAGTGCTGGACCAAGGGTCCTAGGTTTGTGGTTAAGGAACCAGCCTTGCAACCTGAAGGCCCCTGGTTTGATTCCTGGTCCCAACAAGTACTATGGTGAAGTGCCCTTGGGAAAGACACCGAACCCTAATTGCCCCCCGGGGCTGCCCACCGCTCCGGGCATGTGTGCTTACTTCAGTGTGTGGGTTTCACTGCATTGACGGGTTAAATGTGGAGAACCGATTCCTGTGTGTGAGCACTGAAGGTAAAATGGATCACTTTAAACTCTCCAGCATCCAGATCCCAGTGGATGAGCGAATGATGGAGGCCTGTTTTAAACAGATCTGAGGTCAGAGGGAAAAAAAAATATATCACAGATCAGAATGCAGTTGTTGGGAGAAAAGAAAGCAAGATCTGTGAAGAGGAACCGAGGAAGAAAAGATGTCTGAGACCCTGGAGAGGGCTGTGATTGAGAGCTGCTACCGGCTGAAGGGCACTTATCTCTCCATTGTGATCCTGGCAGATTGAAGTGAGCAATTTGACACGAGGGAGGAGAACAGCCGAGCTCCGTACAAGCAATAAAGCATCATTAGCTCATTATCGCTCTGCATACTAATTAACGTCGTTCAGGCCTTCACTGCGGCATTCTGTAGCGCTCGTTGTACATCCTTTTCGCCCTGTGACGACCGGGATAGGTTTCAGGACTTCCTGTAACCCCCATCGGGTTGTTTCAGTTTCAGTTCTGAGTTAGTTCCACAGCGGCCCGGTGCTTAACGTCTGTCTTTCAGTGTTGGGGATCCAGGGTCGAATCCCGATCTGGGTGAAGTTCACATGTTCTCCCTGTGTACGTGTGGGTTTCCTCATACAGATCAAAATCATGGATTTAAGGTGAACTGGGTGCTCTAATTTGCCCCTGTATAGTGTGGGCCCAGAGACGGATCGTGGTCCTGTCCAGGGAGGATCTGCCCAGCCCTCTGCCCCAATACCCTCCCTTGGATGGGCATGGGGAACTGATGATTAAAACAGAATAATGAATAATAGTAGTCCAGCTGGGGCGGCACGGTGGCTTAGTGGTTGGCATGTTCTCAGCCAAGCTGAGAATCCCTCAGCGCTAGGAATTCCCGGTTCGAATCCCCATCTGGGTGGAGTTTCCATGTTCTCCCCGTGTCCGTGTGAGTTTCCTCCGGGTTCTCCGGTTTCCTCCCACAGTCCAAAAACATGGATGAAGTCAATTGAGTTCTCCAAATTGCCCCATATAGAGTGTGTTTGTGTGAGTGAGTGTGTGCCCAGCGATGGATTGGCACCCTGTCCTGGGTGTATCTGCCCAGCGCCCGAAACGTTCTCCCCTAGATGGGCATGGGGAACCCCCCCATGACCCTAATAGAGGATAAAGCGGAAGATAATGAATGGATGGAATAGTCCAGCTGCTTCCTCTTGAACTTGGTGACTTGAGTGTCACTCACTTTGGAATTTAAATGTAAAATAAATGTTTTTTTGGAACAGCTTCAGTACATGAGAACCTTTGTGTCTGTGCCAGTTTATTAAGGCGGGCTGGACGGTTTCTTTAGCTCGTCAGTGAGGTGTAATTAATATCGGTTAAACGTCCGTGCTCATTATCACTCTGCCTTTATTTACATCCCACAATCCCTTTCCTTGTCGGTTGAAGGCTCTGTGTGGGCTCAGGTTCATCAGCGTGACACTTCTCACCGAGCCGTCACAGAAAATTTAAGGAGAATGTTAAAATTGCAGTTCCCCGTTCCATTTTCTCCCACACAGTATGGGTTCGGCCGTCCCGCGCCACGCCCGACACGGCTTCACTAAAAGCCACCGCTGTTTGCCGGGACAGCTGCTTTCCTTGGCCGTTTCTTTTGGGATTAGAGTTCAGTTCCTGTGAGTTCAGAGAGCCATGAAGACGCTGAGCGGCTCCCGCCGAGCCGATGGACGCGCGGCCCGGGAGGCGGATGTGGCGTGTTGGTGTTAGAGACTTTGGGTTGGAAAGTCTGATGCTCGGCTCAGATCAGATGGGTTCAGATAACACGAGGCGCAGTTCAGTTTGAACTCGGCAGACTGAGAGCGCGGCTCCTCCAGACCAAAAGAAGGTTTAGTGGAAAGTTCAGCCAGACTGAAAAAGCCCGGGTTTACTTAAAGCTTCTGTGTGTAAAACCGCGAGCGGCCAAAATTGAAATGTAACATGTCAGGTTTGTGGGTTTGGCCTCAGCGAATCTGAGACGTACATCTCGACCTAAATACTGGGTTCTATTAATGCAAACATTCAGCGCCAGTACATCTCAGAGAACGTGTTCTATTATGGCTGAGCCGCTTCTAAACATGTTCTCTTTAGGGCAGGAGTTTAAGAACATTTGGAAAGCTGGGGTGTTACCAGAACCACTCTGCACCCAACAGAGTTAAACACTGTAATAATACACAACGGGTGGCTTAGTGGTTTATCACGTTCTCCTCTCAGCACTAGGGATTCCTGGTTCGAATCCCCATCTGGGTGGAGTTTCCATGTTCTCCCCGTGTGCGGGTGGGTTTCATCCGGGTTCTCTGGTTTCCTCCCACAGTCCAAAACCATGGATCAAGTCAATTGAGTTCTCCGAATTGCCCCATATAGAGTGTGTCTGTGTGTGTGAGTGTGTGCCCAGCGATGGATTGGCGCCCTGTCCTGGGTGTATCTGCCCAGCGCCCGAAACGTTCTCCCCTGGATGGGCATGGGTAACCCTCTATTATAAACCTCTGGGGGGGACCTCTATTAGGGTCGCAGTGGGGTTCCCCATGCCCATCCAGGGGAGAACGTTTCGGGCGCTGGACAGATACACCCAGGACAGGGCGCCAATCTATCATTGGGCACACACTCACTCACACAGACATGCACGCATTCACACTGTACATGGGGCAATTTGGAGAACTCAATTGACTTGTTCCATGTTTTTGGACTGTGGGAGGAAACCGGAGAACCCGGAGGAAACCCACGCAGACACGGGGAGAACATAGAAACTCCACCCAGATGGGGATTCGAACCAGGAATCCCTAGCGCTGAGAGGAGAACGTGATAACCACTAAGCCACCGTGCCACCCAGATGGAATAATACACAACTAAATACAGTCAGTGGCCAATCAGAATCCAGAATTCAACACTTAAACTACAAAATGATCTCTGCAGTCCTGATTGGCCTTCGGTTCTAGGTCTTCACACTGCGTACTCCACTCTTGATGGTGCGGTTCTGTTAAAGCAGTCGGTGCTCTCCGACCCTCTCAGAGACTCCGAGCACGTCCCCCCGGCCACGCCACCGAAGACGCCTAATTTAGGTTACAGCTGCGATGGAAGCCACTGGCTCCATCCCAGTCCCTCCGTCCAGTCCACCGTGACTCGGATGTAAGCAAACGATAGCGCCGTGTAATTGAATTTGGGAAACGTAAAGCTGTCGGTCAGAGGACGCCGGCTGGGGTGGTTGTGTGTAACTTTGTGTCGTTTCGAATGCGGTTCCGTGGGATACGTTTTATTTTAAGCTGACAGGAAATTGACTTTGCTCTGTGTGTGAGGAAAAAAGAGAACATCACGATCCTGAATTCAGCAGAGAACCATGTTTGACATGATGGAGCTCTGAATACAGCGTTTAAATATTAAAGATGCCCCACCCCCCACCCCCCCACACACACACCCACCCCTGGACAGATATTATAACCCTAGATCACCGAGGTTAGTATGGGTAAACTGTGGGCTTTGGTAGGGTATGACAAATAACTTGGTATCTGGTGCCCCCTGGCGGAACTGTGAGTCAAAGCAAGTATACTTTTAAGCAAGTCACGTTTGCTTTAGTTTATCTCGAGGATGTAACAGAGTTAAAAACGTGTTCTAGCACGTTCAAATAAATATTCTGTAATAAAATATTTAATTAAATGAAAAGGAAATATACAGTCACGGGGCATGAACTTTACAAACAGCAGGCGGCACACTGTGGTAAAGCCAGGCAGGAGGGTATGGAAAAGCAAACGAACCACGTCATAATATATAACATTATTATATGTAACATATTATTCATTCATTCATTATCTCCCGCTTTATCCTCTATTAGGGTCGCGGTGGGGTTCCCCATGCCCATCCAGGGGAGAACGTTTCGGGCGCTGGGCAGATACACCCAGGACAGGGCGCCAATCCATCGCTGGGCACACACTCACGCACGCATACACACTCTATATGGGGCAATTTGGAGAACTCAATTGACTTGATCCATGTTTTTGGACTGTGGGAGGAAACCGGAGAACCCGGAGGAAACCCACGGGGAGAACATGGAAACTCCACCCAGATGGGGATTCGAACCGGGAATCCTTAGCGCCGAGAGGAGAACGTGCCGACCACTAAGCCACCGTGCCGGCCGCCCTCTGATACATGGCAGATACAGGACAGAACCCGGAGGAAACCCACGCGGACACGAGGAGAACATGGAAACTCCACCCAGATGGGGATTCGAACCGGGAATCCCTAGTGCTGAGAGGAGAACGTGCTGACCACTAAGCCACCGTGCCGCCCTGTAACATGTTATATAATATATAACATTACATTAGGCATTCAATTAAATAAATAAAATATTTTTAAGAAATGCAGTATGTAGACCCGTCAGCACAATGGTGTAATAGTTAGTACAATGCTGAGAGATTCAGGTTTGAATATCTATATGGGTGGCATTTGCATGTTCTCCCCATGTCCAAATCAATGGACAATTTCATTCATCATTTCAATCTTCATTTTTTTTCCAGATAAACAGCTTAAAAATGTTATTACATTTACATTTAGTCGTTTAGCAGACGCTTTTATCCAAAGCAACTTACAAATGAGAACATTACAAGTCAAAAGTTATGGAGAAAACCATCTACACTGTAAAATCATCAAACCTGATTGTTATTGAGTGCTGCGCCCCCCACCCTTTTTTTATTTTATTTTATTTTTTTTTTTACAACAGGTATTTGTTAAAGAGAGAGTGTCTTTAGTAGTTTCTTAAAACTGTTTAGTAATACTCCCTTACGGACAGAGAAGATCGTTCCACCGTGCTAGACTTAATACAATTAGAAGTTCATAAGTTCAATAACAATGTTGTGTGTTTGAGGTAAAGACGTAAATGCAGAACACAGGGGTATTTCTTTGAACTACTATTACGGCCCCCTTTTTTTAGCCCCAGTGCAAATTTACGCACCGCAGGACAAAAGTAAACTCCGTTTAATTGTTTGCTTAGTTTACGTGATTGATTTTCCTCTGCTTGGCTTTGAGTATATGGAACAGCTGTGAACAGGCATTGAGTAAGAGGTAACAGAGCAGGACCACCTACGGTCAGGACTGGTGAGGAATGAGAAACTGGATCCTATCCCGCTCTTTTATTTCCACCTCTTATTCGGGGCTGATCGTTTGGAGGTCGCAGTTTTATTGCAGCTGAGAAAATGTCAGATTCTCACCATGTAAAGAGAGACAGGGCTTTTGACATGCAACGCCAGCATGCTGTTTTTAAAGCTGCCTGTCTCGTCTTTCGGAGAAGGGAAATGAGGAAGAGCATGTTTTGCATAGAGGAGAACAAGCCACAGTCCACTAGCCGCAGTCTCGCTCGCTTGCTCGTTGGTTCGGCCCGTCAGTCTCAGCCAAACCACTGTCTCTAGCTGTCTGCAGCTGCCTCTGTTGTTTCCAGGAATAACTGCTCCGAGGCCCCGAAACTGGAATTGACCTTTCTCAGGCTCTGATGGCAGTTCACGGAGGGTTGGCAGGGTCGTGACCTCATTCTGAAAAACGTTGTGTGTAAAGACATAACACAGCAACCCAGCCGTTCTCAGGTCCAGCCATTGTGGGAACCTGGAAGACGTCGAGAGGCGCTGGAACACTAAGGTGTGAGCGCAGCATGTGTTCTGGAGCGAGATCCTCCAGCTGAGCAGCCGGGGTCATGCCTCATGCCTTTGCTCTCTGAGGTTTCGGCAGCTTAGTGTGTCTCCCGCAATTGTTAAAGGTGAAGTGAGAGCGGGCGGAACGAAATTCACAAGATCCCTCAGGCACCGGGCCAGGCGCAAAGCGCTCACCTCAAAACACACCCTGACCCGGGGTTCCTGGATTAGGTGTTACGGAACGTGTGGAAGAGGGAAGTTGGTTCCATTTACTTAAGACCCTCGTTCAGCCACACATTCTTTCCTGCTGGTCCGTCCCACCGCCTGCAAAATGAGGAATTGGGAGCACACCTGGCGTTCTGCAGCCGCGGGCTTTACGGATGTTAACATGGCTCCTTACCACGGGCCAATCAGTCCCTGTATTTGGTTCGCATGGCCGACAGTAAGTCTGACTGGTTTCCAGTGAGGGTTGGACTCCGTCAGGGCTGTCCTTTGTCACCGGTTCTGTTCATAATTTATATAGACAGGCCAGGGGATGGAGGGTGTCCGGTTCGGTGATCTGAGGATCACGTCGCTGCTGTTTGCATCATCAGGCTGCGAACTTCAGCTCTTACTGGATCGGATGAAGATCAGCACCTCCAAATCTAAGGCCATGGTTCTCAGTCGGAAACGGGTAGAGAGTCCTCTCTGGGTCAGGGATCAGATCTTGCCTCAAGTGGAGGAGTTTAAGTATCTCGGGGTCTTGTTCACGAGTGATGGGAAGATGGAGCGTGAGATGGACAGACGGATCGAGGCGTGGTCAGCAGTGATGCGGACCCCATACCGGTCTGTTGTGGTAAAGAAGGAGCTGAGCCACAAGGCAAGGCTCTCGATTTACCACTCGATCTTCGTTCCGACCCTCACCTATGGTCATGAGCTTTGGGTAATGACCGAAAGAACAAGATCGCCAATACAAGCGGCCGAAATGGGTTCTCTCCGCAGGGTGGCTGGACTCGCCCTTAGAGACACGGTGAGAAGCTCGGTCATCCGGGAGAGACTCTGAGTGGAGCCGCTACTCCTCCACATCGAAAGGAGCCAGTTGAGGTGGTTGGGGCATCTGGTCAGGATGCCTCCTGGGCACCTTCCTAGTGAGGTGTTCCAGGCAAGTCCAGCTGGGAGGAGACCCCGGGGACGACCCAGGACACGCTGGAGGGATTATATCTCTCAGCTGGTCTGGGAACGCCTCAGGGTTCCCCAGTCGAGCTGGTGGAGGTGGCTGGGGCGAGGGAGGTCTGGGTCTCCCTACTTCGGTTGCTGCCCCCGCGACCCGAACCCCAGACAAGCGGAAGATAATGGATGGATGGATGGAACATCCATTGGCAGTTAAAAGCAATGAAGATGACTTAATGTGATGACTTCACTCTTAGGTTTCTGCTTACAACGTCACGTCTTTACACCACAATACCTGAGCAGTTCGGTTCAGAAACTGATCCTTTTGGTTTTTAATAACAGACTGATACGGATTTGTAAAGCAGAATGGCTAAATCACAGCCTGCGGGTCATTCAAGACCTGAAAATATTTTAAATATATGGTTATAAATTATCCTCGACATTGAGTGGGAGGTTCAGGTGTTGCCATTTGTGCTTAAGGTTTGAGTTCCACACTTTTATCCTCACTATTGTTGTTGCCATCCCTATCTTTTGACACATTTACGACATCTGACACGCCCACTAATCTGTTTTCTATTCGGACATGCAGTATATTAACTGCAATATCTAGTTTCAACACTGGGTGTCACTATTTCCGTCTTAAACTATATACTCATGGAGGTTTTTGGAAACAATGCAATATTCTCTCTCTCTTCACACACACACACACACACACACACACACACACACACACACGTCATTCTTTGGGTGATTAAATATTTGAATCCTTTAATGATCTTAAATTATATTTATGAAGCGTTACACTCGAGACGTCTCCGATAAAGCCTCTCGGTTTCGTCCCCTGTGTGTAATCAGTGTGGAATCGGTGAACGATGGACTCTTTCACACGGTGGAGTTACTGATCCAGAATCAGACTCTAAACCTGGTGGTGGACAAAGGTTCCCCGAAGAGTCTGGGCAAACTGGCACGGCCGCCCTCGGTGGAGCCCAACACCCAGCTTTACATTGGAGGTGAGAGCCGAGAAACCCGCACATTCATTCACCCATATGACATCATTACAACTCATTCATTCATTCAGTTAGCAGTTATCCAAAACGACAAGTACGCCACCTTGGGGTTGGGGTCAGAACAGTGGAGCAGTGAGGGAAAAGTACATTTACATTTGGTCATTTATTGGACGCTTTTATCCAAAGCGACTTACAAGGTGAGCACAGGGTTCATCACAACATCCCCGGAGCAATGAGGGTTAAGGGTCTCACTCAAGGACCCACACTGGTAACTTCAGTGGACCTGGGATTTGAACCCCCAACCTTCAGATTGATAACCCAACTCCCTGACCACTGAGCTACCACTCCCTTTACAAAGTAAGTTCAGTGGACTTGAGATTCAAACCCATAATCTTTTTCGGATTGATAGCCCAACAGCCTAAACACTGAACTATAACCCCATCCCCCCTATAAAAGGTGCCTGAGGTACAAACACACGGCCTGACCGGTCTGTCTGAACTTACAAGAACAAATACCACTCAGTGTTTGCTTTACAGAACGTGACGGGTCTCTTGCAGGTGTTCCCGCGGTCATTGGCTCGTATGGACCGCGTACAGGCATCGATCGGACCTCACAGTTCTTCACTGGCTGCATCCACAACGTCCGCATCAACGGGGAACTGCAGGAGTTAAACGCAGGCCTGTCCGGCACTGAGGGCATCCTGCCTGGGTGCCACTACTGCAGCGTCTGTGCTCAAGGAGAGTGCAAGCAGCGGGGCGAGGCGGGCGTGAGCTGCGTGTGTCCGGCTGGGAGCAGCGGCGCGTTGTGTGAACAGCAAAGCTACACTGACCCCTGTCAGGCCAACAGGTACTGCAATCAAACGATACTGTATGTTCACTAAACCCACCCAACACATTTCATCATTACTTTATATTAAATAATGAATGAACCACGTTAGGATGGTTGCTGATGACATCTGTAGACCATAATAATTAATGTGTGCGCATGTAATACAGAAAGTCAACACTGTCCTCCTCTTTCTGCCTGCAGCTGTGTGCATGGTGTCTGCGAGCCCAAAGGCCTGGCCTACAGCTGCACGTGCACGCAGGGTTACTCGGGAGAGCATTGCGAAAGAAAGGATGAGCCGGTGGCCTGCAGGGGGCATCACTGTGTACATGGTGAATGCATGGTGGATGAAAGTGGAAACCCAGGGTGTCGCTGCCAGCCTGGATACACAGGCCCCACCTGCAACACAGGTCAGATTATTATTATTATTATTATTATTATTATTATTATTATACTGGATGGTATTCAGGTGGCGGCACGGTGGCTTAGTGGTCAGCATGTTCTCCTCTCAGCACTAGGGATTCCCGGTTCGAATCCCCATCTGGGTGGAGTTTCCATGTTCTCCCCGTGTCCGCGTGGGTTTCCTCCGGGTTCTCCGGTTTCCTCCCACAGTCCAAAAACATGGATCAAGCCAATTGAGTTCTCCAAATTGCCCCATATAGAGTGTGTTTGAGTGAGTGAGTGTGTACCCAGCGATGGATTGGCGCCCTGTCCTGGATGTATCTGCCCAGCTCCCAAGACGGGCCCCCTGGATAGGCATGGGGAACCCCACCGTGACCCTAATAGAGGATAAAGCGGGAGATAATGAATGAATGAATTATACTGGATGGTATTCAGGTGGTGGCACGGTGGCTTAGTGGTTTAGCATGTTCTCCGGGTTCTCCGGTTTCCTCCCACAGTTCAAAAACATGGATCAAGCCAATTGAGTTCTCCAAATTGCCCCATATAGAGTGTGTCTGTGTGAGTGAGTGTGCCCAGCGATAGGTTGGCGCCCTGTCCTGAGTGTATCTGCCCAGCGCCTGAGACGTTCTCCCCTGGATGGACATGGGGAACCCCACCGCGACCCTAATAGAGGATAAAGCAGAAGATAATGAATGGATGGATGGTATTCAGGTGCAAATTGGATGTGACCCTATTTATTTGGCTTTACTTGGATTGGAGCTCTCTCTCTCACACACACACACACACACACACACACACACACACGTGATAAGATTCTAATGGGATCTTTTCCCTCCTCAGAGTTGCGGTGTCAGGGCGAGACGATCCGCGAGGTGCACAAGCGTCAAGTGGATCACAAGATGTGCACGACCACCAGCAAGGTTCAGAGGGTGGAGTGCCCACGTGTGTGCCAGCAGGGTCTCTGCTGCGCCCCCACCAAGAGCCGCAGGCGGAAATACAGCTTCAAGTGCTCCGACGGCTCGTCCTTCACTGAGGAGATAGAGGTGACCTTGGAGTGCGGATGCTCGAAATGCCCTTCATAATAACCAGCGCAGCGCCGCCCCACCCACCCCCCCCCCCCCCCACCCACTTCACCAAGAGCCAGAGGGAAAGAAGATATATTGTAAAATAAACAAATAGAACTTATTTTTATTATGGGATGTTCTGTTTTTTTCTAAAGAGACTGCTTTTATGAGCGATACCCGTTTGTGTTATATAAAAAGTTATTTTGTATCGGTGAACCAAACACACACTGAGTAACATTCCGGAAAGTTTATGAATTTTATATATATATATATATATATATATATATATAAATATATTTGGGTGTGTCGCTGTGTGTGCGCGCATGCCTGCGTGTGTATAAATCTATATAAACGTACAACCTAACCTGAAAATTAATTGGTTTGTTTATTGCATGTCTGCCTGAGTATGAGGGGGTCTGGGTTCTGGGTTCTGGGGGGATCTGAGCAGAACGCCACTTGAACGTGAGGAACCTCGACTCGCTCCCTGACCAGAAGAGGACGGTCACCTCATCGGGCCGCGCTGGTGACCCAGGAACGTTTTTTTTTTCTCCTCACACCAGCGGACTACGAGCTAAAGGACTGGACCTCGGTTTCCAGAGTTTATTGGCTGGTGTTGGATCCTAAGATGGGATTAAATGTATCTCCCTGTATTCCTGGCCTGACTGCGTCTCTAGCGTATAAGACTGAACGTGAACGTGTGATGTGGAAAAGCCGCGAAGCTGCAGCGATGCTTTGTGATCTAAGAAACCGGCCACACTCTCAGCGCGGACGGAAAACTCTCCATATTGACACATTATTCTGTCATAACCGTACTAATGTATTAAACATAAATATGTTACACCTATTACAACCGTGTTCTCATCATACAGCTGAGGCCGTGCCTCTCACAGCTCCACAGGAACAGGAGGACTGTCTGCATACTTTCAGCCATGTATCAGAGGGCGGCCGGCACGGTGGCTTAGTGGTCGGCACGTTCTCCTCTCAGCGCTAAGGATTCCCGGTTCGAATCCCAATCTGGGTGGAGTTTCCATGTTCTCCCCGTGTCCGCGTGGGTTACCTCCGGGTTCTCCGGTTTCCTCCCACAGTCCAAAAACATGGATCAGGTTAATTGAGTTCTCCAAATTGCCCCATGTAGAGTGTGAGTGAGTGTGTGCCCAGCGATAGATTGACGTCCTGTCCTGGGTGTATCTGCCCAGCGCCCAAGATGTTCTCCCCTGGATGGGCATGGGGAACCCCACCGCGACCCTAATAGAGAATAAAGCGGAAGATAATGGATGGATGGGTATCAGAGGGCAGACCTGATAAAGTGCAGGTGTTTGCTTGTCCACTAGATGGCGAAATCCACACGTTTGAGAACGTTACAGAGATGGTTCTAAGAACTTGACTCACTAAACTCACTAGAGCCACCATCATTTTGCTTAATTCTATACTTGGGCTGCAGTGCGGGGGGGCGGGGGCGGGGGTTCCCAAGCCCATCCAGGGGCAAAGATTTTGGGCGTGGGTGGATACATCCAGCACAGGGATCCAATTTAATCGCTGGCCACACACTTAGGTGCTATATAGGGGCAATTTAGAGCAGCCAATTCACCTTGAATCCATGTTTTTGGACTGTGGGAGGACACGGGCCACACATGTTGAAGCCTGGTGCAATTTCCTCTCTCTACCACAAGGGCATATTTTTATACTTTGGGAAGACAGTAGGCCGAACGAAGGCTCACCCAGACGTGAGGAGAACATGCAAACTCCACACGGACCCCATCATGTCCATCCTGCCTGGGAATCCTGCTGTAACTGGATCATCACGGTGAACCACGAAGGTCACTGACTTCAGAAATGCACTGGATGTTAATGACATTGCGATTGAATAATGAGAGTGCAGCAGATTAGCCCGAACAATGGCGCGGTAATCCTCCTCTCCACTGGGGGGTGCATCTGTTTGTTAACCGAGACGGCTAATCTCTCTGGTTCCCGTGAAAAATGCACGTCTCCCGAAAGAAAGCCGGGGTCCTCTGCTTTTCATGCCTCTCGAATTCCATCACGTCCTCCTCCATCAGATTCAGTGATCATCCTCTGAAGGCTGCTGTTTTCTTTGGGAAGACGGCGAGACACCGTCAGGACACGTCGGCTTGACGAAACATAACGCGACTGATTTCCCAGAATTCACCACTAAGGACAATCAAGGGTCTTGAGAAGTGTCTTGACGGGAAGGAATGAAACGCTGCGGTGAAGATGCTCGGGACCTGTTGACGGTGGATTAGAAGACTTATGTTCAGGTCTCAGAGTGGAGCACGGCGAGGACGGGTGGCGGGTCGCGGCCCAAACAGACAGCATGACACAGCGAAAAGCCAAGTTCCCAGCGTACAGCTGGTGGCAGAGAGATACGGCAAAACGGACAGATGGCACCCAACTGCCAGCACAGTCACCCGCACAGAGCCAATCACAATATGAATATGGATCACAATAATCAGCTCGGTAGCATCTCGGTTCAGACACGAGCGCCGTTCCGTCTGACAGAGTACGCCACCATATGGCAGTCGGTTGTTATAAAGTCGAGCGCGGATTTCTTGACGAAGTGAAAAATCAGCTGTTTGTCAATAACGCTGTTCTATAAACGAGAACCACTGACTCATCTTTATAGTTAAAGAAAAAACTTAAAGAAACTCAAACCTTATGATCATCACATCTGATTTTTGAAAGCTATTTATCCCAGTTGGGGTTGGTGGGTTGTTGGAGCCTATCCCAGAAACCCCAGGACAAACTGGAGTTTCTGGAATACATTTGGACATTGGGAAGAATAAGTATCACCAATTTACCAGCTACTGCCTTAGCCCACGGGTGAAAAACAGAAAGCCAACCATTTACATCTCTCACACACACTGCCTGTTTTGGACGACAGGGCCATTGGGACAACATGGACCCCCCCCCCCCCCCAGGACTCTAGTAGAGGATTATTTGGAAGATAATATAATGAGGCAGGATGGCACGGTGGCTTAGTGGTCAGCACGTTCTCCTCTCAGCGCTAGGGATTCCCTGTTTGAATCCCCATCTGGGTGGAGCTTCCATGTTCTCCCCGTTTCCGTGTGGGTTTCCTCCGGGTTCTCCGGTTTCCTCCCACAGTCCAAAAACATGGATCAAGTCAATTGAGTTCTCCAAATTGCTCCATATAGAGTGTGTCTGTGTGTGTGAGCGTGTGCCCAGCGATGGATTGGCGCCCTGTCCTGGGTGTGTCTGGCCAGCGCCCGAAATGTTCTCCCCTGGATGGGCATGGGCATGGGGAACCCCCCCCCCGTCACCCTAATAGAGGATAAAGGGGGAGATAATGGATGAATGAATAAAATGAGGCAGCCTGATGGTGGTGTTCTCATGCATGTCCATCTCTCAGTGCTGAGGATCCAGGTTTGAATCCTGATCTGAATCGAGTTTGCATGTTCTCCCCGTGTCCAAGTGAGTTTTTTAACTTTATACCAACGCCTTGTTTCCAGTGAGTTTGACGCAAAAGAAGGTAACGGAGAGGTCACAACTTTCCAAGATGTCTTCAGTCAAAACTTTGAGAATTTGAACCTGCGTTTGTTCATTCGCTGCATGAGAATGTTTTTAGGAGAAACGGCACAATCAACACTGAGCAAACTCCACTGTCTAATCCCTCTGGAATTTGAAACAATACACAAGAACGGCTTCGAACCCTTTATTAGATCACATTCTCAATCGTCCTCTGATTTGTTTAAACATTTAAAGAAACGCATCGTTCTTCTGCAGGATAATAAAGTCACTAAAATATGTTGAATCCCAGAATGTCAGAAATATTGTGCTTATCTGTTTGTATCTGTCTGTATTTAATCCCGTCTCAGAACCCGAGTCCGAACCTGAAGTCAGAATTCCTAGGAATGCAAACGGCCAAGAATGTTTTTAAAGTCTTCTCAAATAACCAACAAAGAACAAGATGAACTGCACCAAGATATCGCTTTTTATGGTTTTGGGTGTAGCTTCAGTATTTTGAGCTGCCGTTAAAGAAAGAAGTCTCTCATCTCATTTCATTATCCTCCACTTAATCCTCTACTGTGAGCCCAGTGTGGAACCCAATGCCAAACCGGTGGAGAACTTTGATAACGTACAAATCACATCATAAGTAATTTGTATCTAAATGAAATCTTCGGTCGTACTTTATAGCGTCTGAGCTTGCATGTCATGTTCCGTGTCATGTGACTGAGGCGGCAGAGGAGTGATTCACAGTAAAAATGAATTATTGATGAACAGAATGCAAGAAAAGATCTGTCAGAAATGAGGAAGTGTTACGCGGTTATTAACTTGTATAATTTATTACCACACTTGCTAAAAGGAAGCAAAGCATCGTAATCATAATAAATCAGCGTCGTGAACAACATTACCAGGTTTCAGATGTAATGCGACGAGAAAAACCGCTTGTTAAGCTCGTAACATCATTCACGCCACGCAGCTCGATTTATTGAACAGTACGCCATGCGTGTTAGAAACGCGTGAAGGCATGTTTTGATTTTGGTTAAAATTAATGGCTGTGTTTTACATTTATATTTACATTTGATCATTTATTGGACGCTTTTTTCCAAAGCGACTTACAAGGTGAGCACAGGGTTCATCACAACATCTCTGGAGCAATGAGGGTTAAGGGCCTTGCTCAAAGACACACTGGTAACTTCAGTTGGAACCTTGGATTCGAACCCCCAACTTTTAGTTTAATAGCCCAATGCCCTACCCACTGAGCTACCACGCCCTTAAAGATGTGTTTAAGGGCGCCCTTTAAACTGTGTTTTAATGTGGTGTAACGTCATAAACCAATCAGCATGTGCCTTTCCGTTCCATTTAAGAACCAGGTGGCGCTCTGCCTTTGGTGGATTGCTATTTCAGCGAGACAGCTACCTGGACTCAGTGCCTTTAAGGTTCTCCAATTGACTGAAGGGAGAACACTAGACTTTATATCTGCATTCTCTGTACAAAGAGTAGAATTAAGCAGAAGATAATGAGTTGAGGCGGCACGGTGGCTTAATGGTCAGCACATTCTCCTCTCAGCGCTAGGGATTCCCGGTTCGAATCCCCATCTGGGTGGAGTTTCCATGTTCTCGCCGTGTCTGCGTGGGTTTCCTCCGGGTTCTCCGGTTTCCTCCCACAGTCCAAAAACATGGATCAAGTCAATTGAGTTCTCCAAATTGCCCCATATAGAGTGTGTATGTGTGAGTGAGTGAGTGTGTGCCCAGCGATGGATTGGTGCCCTGTCCTGGGTCTATCTGCCCAGCGCCCAAGATGTTCTCCCCTGGATGGGCATGGGGAACCCCACCGCGACCCTAAAAGAGGATAAAGCGGAAGATAATGAATGAATGAATAATGAGATGAGCCGGCACGGTGGCTTAGTGGTTAGCATGTTCTCCTCTCAGCACTAGGGATTCCCGGTTCGTATCCCCATCTGGGTGGAGTTTCCATGTTCTCCCCGTGTCCGTGTGGGTTTCCTCCGGGTTCTCCGGTTTCCTCCCACAGTCCAAAAACATGGATCAAGTCAATTGAGTTCTCCAAATTGCCCCATATAGAGTGTGTATGTGTGAGTGAGTGAGTGAGTATGTGCCCAGTGATGGATTGGTGCCCTGTCCTGGGTCTATCTGCCCAGCGCCCGAAACGTTCTCCCCTGGATGGGCATGGGTATGGGGAACCCCCCCCCCACACGACCCTAATATAGGATAAAGCGGAAGATAATGAATGAATGAATAATGAGATAAAATAAGATTATAATTCCAGGTTATAAGCTGCATTAGGACTCTCTGCACCTGCTCCTGACGTACACGTTTGTATTTTTTTGTATAGTAGCTTTCAAAACTTTAAGCTTCTTGTTTTGCAAATCACATTAAAAGCTCCAGCGATGACACTTGGAACTTCTTGGTAATGTGAGTCTGTGATATTACGATAAACACTTAAAGCAGGAAGGTCAGCATCATTGTTGGTTCCCTGCCTTTGACAGCTGTGCAATTTCCAGTTGAGCAATCGGCTGCCTGATTGTCAGAGGGCTTGTTCTCCCACGCCGAGACGTCGCAATTGAACCTAAACAGTTATAAACACTCAGTTGAAGCCATAACCTCATGTCATCCCAGAGCGTGCAACTCAACATCTGGTCCTCAGTTCAGACTCAGAGGTGGGGAGGAACTACGGTTTAAAACCGAGAACTCTGTAGTCTTCAGTGAGAACGTACGTGGCCCATCAATATCCAACCAATCAACGCAGGATGACCTCAGAACATGCGTGTCTCTTTATTAGCCTCTCAATTTAGAAAGTACTTAGTCATTCTAATCAGTGTAGACCCCACGGAAAACATGGCAGCGCTGCCATTTAAACAAATAGTCACAACGTTTTCCACCAAAAAGACCCAATGTGTTTGTATTACATCACTGTTGTCAAGGAAACACCAATATGTATACAATTACACACACATTTACAATAATAAAAACACAAAAAGGGGGCGGCACGGTGGCTTGGTGGTCAGCACGTTCGCCTCTCAGCACTAGGGATTCCCGGTTCGAATCCCCATCTGGGTGGAGTTTCCATGTTCTCCCCGTGTCCGCGTGGGTTTCCTCCGGGTTCTCCGGTTTCCTCCCACAATCCAAAAACATGGATCAAGTCAATTGAGTTCTCCAAATTGCCCCATATAGAGTGTGTATGTGTGAGTCAGTGTGTGCCCAGCGATAGATTGGCGTCCAGTCCTGGGTGTATCTGCCCAGCGCCCGAAACGTTCTCCCCTGGATGGGCATGGGGAACCCCCCCGCCCCCGCAACCCTAATATAGGATAAAACGGAAGATAATGAATAAATGAATGAATGCCTCTCAGCACCAGGGATCCAGGGTTCCTCCACAGTCCAAAAATGTGGATTCAAGGTACATTGGCTGCTCTAAATTGCCCCATCTAAATTCCCTCTATATGATATGTATCTGTGATGGATTGGTGCCCAAAATGTTCGATCTGCGCCCAAAATGTTCTCCTCTGGATTCCATCATATAATAACTGTGTGGTGTTATACTTTAGCTCTGCTCACAATGCAAACATGTACAGATTCAAACCGAGCTTTAAAGTCATTGAGTCATGCTCACCTGCCTTCACCTAGCCCGCTAAGAAGGAAGCTAATCACACCTCAGAGAGCCGCCATCTGCTCCGATTTCATTTCTCATCCACACAGAACCAGCCAATCTCACAGTCTAGCAAACAAACGCCGGGGCATCGCTGCACCACATACGCCTCATTAATCCCGAAGACCCTGGCCTGGAAACCGCGATGTCCTTGACCGTGAGAATAAACATTGGGGAAAGTGGTTTTTGGCGCCGCTGGATTGTGTTGCGTGTTGGACGGTTTTTTCGGAGGTAATTCATCATTCATTCACAGCTCCCACTCGTGAGCTGACGTTCAAAGAGCGAGCGAGGTCAGAGGGGGGACGCTTTGTTACAGAAGGAAATCCTCCAGTGTTGGATCAGACAATGTGGACACGGAGGTGCACAGGGAGCCTTTTGATGTCATTGTAAGAAGTTCCCAAAATGAACTCTGGCATGAAAAAGCACGCGGCGAGCAGAAATGCAGCACTTACAATTGCCTTTGTGATGCAGCTGGCTGGTTTCAGGTTTCGGAGGTCTCAAGCAACAAATCAGACGCATGGTTTATCGTAAAGATGGTCTCCCTGGCGGTGCAATCTTCACCTTGAATGTCAAGTTGGAGAAGCAAAACCGATCGTCAAGAACCCATTTTAATCTGGGATGCTGTGAATGTGGGAAGGCCGGACCCAACCACATGAGACAGAAAACCACATGAAGTTTAAACGAACAAACAGAATAAAAACGACATAAAAGACCTCAGGGCATGTGCACATTTCACGCATAGCAATTAAATGCTATGAGCATATGACCCCCCTACAACAGAACCATACCTCTGGTGACACAATGCTCAACTTCAGAGAGCCTCTGCACCCGACACAAAACAAATACGATGAAACCTCCGTTTCCCCGCTAAGTAAAAGTGTAAATGAGTCGGCAGCCTATTAAAGAAAACGAAACATTCTCCCCTGGATGGGAAGCGGAAGATAATGAGATGAGAGAAAGATAAGAAACTACTGAAGACACATCTCTTTAACAAATACCTGTTGTAGGGAAAAAAGGGGGTGGGGCAGCATCGAATAACAATCAGGTTTGATGAATTTACAGTGTAGTTGGTTTTCTCCATAACTTCTGACTTATGATGTTCTCATTTGTAAGTTGCTTTGGATAAAAGCGTCTGCTAAATGACTACATTTACATTTAGTCATTTAGCCGACGCTTTTATCCAAAGCGACTTACAAATGAGAACATCATAAGTCAGAAGTTATGGAGAAAACCATTCATTCATTCATTATCTTCCGCTTTATCCTCTATTAGGGTCGCGGTGGGGTTCCCCATGCCCATCCAGGGGAGAACATCTCGGGCGCTGGGCAGATAGACCCAGGACAGGGTGCCAATCCATCGCTGGGCACACACTCACTCACACAGACACATTCTATATGGGGCAATTTGGAGAATTCAATCGACTTGATCCATGTTTTTGGACTGTGGGAGGAAACCGGAGAACCCGGAGGAAACCCACGCAGACACGGTGAGAACATGGAAACTCCACCCAGATGGGGATTCGAACCGGGAATCCCTAGCGCTGAGAGGCGAACGTGCTAACCACTAAGCCACCGTGCCGCCGGAGAAAACCAACTATACTGTAAATTCATCAAACCTGATTGTTATTCGATGCTGCAGCCCCTCCCCCACTTTTTTCTCTCTACAACAGGTATTTGTTAAAGAGATGCGTCTTCAGTAGTTCCTTAAAACTGTTTAGTGATTCTGCCTTACGGACAGAGTTGGGAAGAACGTTCCACCATTTTGCAGTGGTGAACGCCACAGAGTGAGAGTGAGCTCCTCGGTGAGGTGGAACCGCCAGGCGGCGATCATCACTGGAGCGAAGTGAACGAGTCGGAGTGTATTTTGAAAAGATAGAGTGAAGGTAGGAGGGATCAGAGCCAGAAATGGTTCTGTAGGCCAGAGTCAGTGACTCATTTGTGACTTGTACAAATGATTAAATGTAATGTAAATGTGAGAGAATGGATTTTCAATTGTAAACCATGTGCACGTCTTGGTTGCAAACATTCGCCAGCGCAGGTTTAGCTGCTGACCTTGCCGGGATCCTGGTGGATTAACTCCGTCCATTCAACCCTCGTTCAAGGGCATGACGTCCTCTGTGAGCACACGCCTTCTCGACAGCATCTTTGTTAGATCATCTGTTCTGCCTCACTGTCTCTCTGATTTATCCCCTAATCTTCCACATGCCTTCCTGCCAGCTGCTCATAGATTCAGGAGACAGGCTTTCAATCAGAGAGGTCAGTGAAGGAGCGGTTTACATAGTGCAGGGTTTCTGGGATATAGTCACAAGCTGTACATAAATTCTCACCCCACGCACTCGCTCTTCGTCTACACTCTGCAGACAACTTGATTAGCTACACCTCATTTACCAAATGGATGCACTTTGTAATTTTACAGTTACAAACCGTTTGCAATTTGTTTCTTTGCGTACGACGTCGTTTAATTGTCTGGACTCCCACAGGACCGCCACAACGCAGGCAGGATCTGTGGACAGATCTGGAGTGACCATGACATGGTGGTGCTGTGCTCGTTTGATGATGTGCTGCTGGATTGAAAGATCCAATCAAAAACATGCAGTCAGCATCTTCAGAGCTTCGATGAAGGATTAGAGGACGATGGACACAAACTGTCCAACAGATGAGCTAATATCTCTTTACATGGTTGATGTTCACTGGGAGAACATGCAAACCTATAGTCTAGAAATCAAACTTATATTAGATTCACCCGATTTTAATTTTCGGACTGTGGGGGGGGGAAAAAAAAAAAAAAAAAAAAAAAAACCACAGACACTGGGAGAACATGCAAAATCCCACAGATTCAGCCCAGTATTCAAACCCAGGACCAACTCAATAAGAAGTGATGGGAGGGGTGGGGTGAGTGCTGCGTGGAATTAACCTTTAATATATCGGTATATTTGTAGTAATCTTGTATTCATATTATCTTCTGCTTTATCCTCTATAAGGGTCACGGGGGTGGGGGGGGGTTCCGCATGCCCATCCAGGGGAGAACGTTTTGGTCGCTGGGCAGATAGACCCAGGAGAGGACGCCAATCTATCGCTGGGCACACACTCACTCACACATACACAATCTATATGGGGCAATTTGGAGAACTCAATTGACTTGATCCATGTTTTTGGACTGTGGGAGGAAACCGGAGAACCCGGAGGAAACCCACGCGGACACGGGGAGAACATGGAAACTCCACCCAGATGGGGATTCGAACCGGGAACCCCTAGCGCTGAGAGGAGAACGTGCTGACCACTAAGCCACCGTGCCGCCCTAATCTTGTATTGTTTAAATAAATAAAATTCCAGGGCACTTCAGTATTACTTTGGCTCGACGTGCAGAGTCACACGCTGCGTTAACGCATCCCACTTCAGAGGTGAGCGCAAATGCAGATGACAGGCGCGGTGATAACGCCACGCGAAAACGGAAAATCAGAGCCGAGCTCGTCGGCGTTAGATAAGCTCCGTTAGATAAGCATTTCAAGGGCTGTCAGTCAGCATGAGAGCCACTGTGACTAATTCCGTTCATCAAAGCGGAGCTGTTTATTATTCAGAAACACCTTGCCGTTTGTAATCGCGCACGCGCCCTGCGATGAGCCGCGCTGGGACCGCGGGCCCGCCATCGCCATTAACGTCACACACGCAAGAGTGCAGACGAGAGCGCGGCCTCATCAAGTGTACAAGGAACAAATATATAATGAAATAAAGCCTCTGCTGCTCACAGCCAGCTGATTGACAGATTATTTAACAGTCAGTTACAGAGTTGGCGGGGTGGAAAACGGCGCATTGTCGTTTTTGACAGGAATAGGAATCCAGATTTGCTAAACTTCCACATGGTATGTCTGACAACAGGGATGTCGGAACGCCGATCACCATTAATGTCTTATCCCGAATATAAACTGTCCTCGGAACAGAGTAATAATTATAGACGCTTTAAAATAATGCTGTGAGTTTTTAAAGTTTTTAAACAAAATAGAAACTCTGTGCACCTTGCAGCAGGATGGTCCCGGGTTTGAGTCCAGGGTGGATGGACTTTTGGGGGGGGAAATGTGGGGATATCATACAAACCCTACCAATATTATTTGCTATCAGTATTAGTCTGAGGTGTGATAGTTCATTGTTCTACATTTAGTCATTTAGCAGACACTTTTATCCAAAGCGACTTACAAATGAAAACACCACAAGTCAGAAGCCATGGAGAAAACCAACTATAATGTAAATTCATCAAACCTGATTGTTATTCAATGCTGCCCCTCCCCCCCCCCCCCTTTTTTTTTTTACTACAACAGGTATTTGTTAAAGAGATGCGTCTTCAGTAGTTTCTTAAAACTGTTTAGTGATTCTGCCTTACGGACAGAGTTGGGAAGATCGTTCCACCATTTTGCATTGGTGAACGCCACGGAGTGAGAATTAGCTCCCCGGTGAGGTGGAACCGCCAGTGAACGAGTGATGTTGTTCTATCAATATAAAAGTCCTGGGTTCAAATCCTAGGTCCAATGTGGGTCCTTCAGCACAGCCCTTAACCCTCACTGCTCCAGGGGGGCTGTATCATGACTGATCTGACCCTAATCATCTAGCTGGGGTTGGCGATTGATAAAGTAGGTAAAGATTATTAATTTATGGTAAACTTACAGTTGAATGCAGTATGCACACTATTTTAAAACAGTAATAATGTCGGAACGACGCTGTAGCAATTAAAGTATGTTTAGCAAAGCTGTAATAAGATGTCAAATGACTTGCTTTCCTGACACTTCATTACTCCAGAGGTTGCCCTTAGGTAAGAAGCTTAATCACCATCTGCTGAGGAATTCAGTGTTTACGGGAAAATTCCAACCCCAAATTACCCGACATCTCTGATCCGGTCACAGACAAAAAAAATAACCTCTCGCATGTTCTACGATTATCTTGGCATGTGACTCACATTTAATACCTTTGTTTGCTATATTGCAGATTGACACAGAACTGAGCAACAGCTTTCCCAAACTATATTTAACCTCCAGCTCAGTCCTACAGAATGCTACACTCTGCACGTTTAAGTTCATATAGATAGATCGATGAACTTTTTTCCTCCCGAAGAAAATTTAGCAGCCAGAAACAATAACAGTACAATAAAAAAAGAGAGGGAAATTCACTCATTCATTATCTTCCGCTTTATCCTCTATTAGGGTCGCGCTGGGGTACCCCATGCCCATCTGGGGAGAACGTCTCGGGCACTGGGCAGATAGACACAGGACAGGGCGCCAATCCATCGCTGGACACACACACACTCACACAGACACACTCTATATGGGGCAATTTTTGAGAATTCAATTGACTTGATTCATGTTTTTGGACTGTAGGAGGAAACCGGAGAACCCGGAGGAAATCCACGCGGACACGGGGAGAACATGGAGATGGAGACTCCACCGAGATGGGGATTCGAACCGGGAATCCCTAGCGCTGAGAGGCGAATGTGCTGACCACTAAGCCACCGTGCCGAAGAGAGGGAAATAAAAAAAAAAAAAATATATATATATATATATATATATATATATATATATATATATATATATATATATATATATAATAAATAAATTATTTTTTTATTTTTTTTTACAATTATAAAGTGTTGTGTGTGTGTAGTGGTATCAAAACTAAAAGTGAAACTAGAGTGTCCAGTATGGATGGAGATCAAGTGATCATGTGCAAAAATACAATATACAATATTTTAAAATGTCCCGTTTTATTTGTTCTTCCGGCCCAAAACAGTAGTATTGTAGAGCCTGATGGCCCTCAGAACAAAAGATCTCCTCAGTCTTTCTGTGGAGCAGTTCAGAGACAACAGCCTGCCACTGAACGTGCTCCTTTGGTCCATAATGATGGTGTGCAACTTGTCCAGCCGCCTCACATCTCTCTTCTTAATTCTGCCACCCCAGCACACCACAGCATAGAAGAGAGAGCTGGATACCACAGTCTGAGAGGAGCTTCCTACAGATGTTGAGCCCCCAAAGAACACAATGAAGTGTCAGTGGCAAGAAAAGCTCCCTGGTGGTGGACTAATTATCTATTAATACCTCCAGGTCCCTCACGTGATCAACATGAACGCTCACTGATGTCAGCATCGTCTTCGTTGGTCATGTGCTTGACGTGCTAAGGGTTCCGTGCAGCTCGGATCAGTGATGATCAATTCCTATGCAAACAGGTCCAATAGTATGACAGGGTTAACAGATGAGCAAATATGGGGGGGGGGTGTTTACTTCAAGTCCAGTCTGGAGTGAGAGACACTGCATTACCACATCACCCTCCACACTCCACCATCTGCTCCAGACAGCCAGACTGAACTAACCACCTCAGAAACATTCTCTTCTCCAACCAGATGGCTTGCATTTAGAGGATCTTTATCAAACTGAAAAAACATCGCAAGTATTTTATCTTCCCTGCTCTCTGACCCTTAAAGACAGCCATGACCTAGTCAGCCGCCTCAGACATGTGGTGCTAAAAACTCATCGTTCATCATTTAAATAAAGGACTGTCCTCCCTTCAGATGTCTGTGAGCTCTGCACAGTAGAGCAGCATGCCGTTCGAAAGGCTGGCGGCTGTGTGCATGGTGTGTGAGGGCAGACGTGCTGGACCTTTTCCATGACTTTTCTCATTACACAGAGCGCTTGCATAACTTCCTGATCTCCCTAAAGGATTTCTCTTTTCCCAAGAAAGAGTATTAAGTCACACACAATGGGATCTGCTTAAAAACTCAGATTAATTTTCTTTTTTTAGATGCTGCACATTATGAAATGCCCTTGTTTATCTAGCTCCCTTCATACACTGAAAGTCAGCTTGAGGTGTGACCTATCCCATCTTTGAACGAAGCAGCCGATAAACCACAAAATCTACAGAATGTTTTTTAAAAGAAGGTGGGAAACAAGACAAGATTCAGATTCATCTTCCAATAAAAGCATGTTTATTTTACTAACAAGTTCTCTTGTCTGACATGTCGTATGTACAGTGGAACCTCTTGACTTCAGAGATCACCAGATTCGGTGTTTATCGTGACGTGTGTCGTTATAGTGCAATATATATATATAATTCTACAGGTTTCTCTTGCTAAATTTTTTTAAATTGATGTAAATTGCACAGTGTAAATACATATTGCGGCACGGTGGCTTAGTGGTTCGAATCCCCATCTGGGTGGAGTTTCCATGTTCTCCCTGTGTCTGCGTGGGTTTCCTCCGGGTTCTCCGGGTTCCTCCCACAGTCCAAAAACATGGATCAAGTCAACTGAATTCTCCAAATTGCCCCCTATAGAGTGTGTGTGTGTGAGTGAGTGTGTGCCCAGCGATGGATTGGCGCCCTGTCCTGGGTCTATCTGCCCAGCGCCCGAAACGTTCTCCCCTGGATGGGCATGGGGAACCCCACCGCGACCCTAATATAGGATAAAGCGGGAAATAATGAATGAATAAATACATATTTTTTATTATTATTTAAAAATTTAACTTTTTTATCTTTATTCATTTAACCTTATGTGGAGATGTCAGGAAAGAATTTCACTGCTGGCTGTACCATGTATATCAAGGCATGTGACAAATAAACCTGATTTGATTTGATGTGGACAAATCTTATTGTCCCAGTTAAAAAGTGTCCCCTGCTTAGTAAAAGTAAAGCTTTATTTTAGCACCATCATCAAACCAAAGGTTCCAGACTCAGCAGCCCATCAAAGAAAAAGAGCAGAGACACAAAAACAATAATACAAACGTTACACAGACATCAGGGGTGTTGGCATTTTTGGTTTAGCTGCAGTCTTTTAACAGCTGCCACCTGAAGGTCGTCTAAACCAGCGTTCTTGACATCATATTGACCGTGTTAAGCTTCCAAATATTATATAAAGGCTTGAACACTCGATAGTCCTGGCTCATTCCATACAAAGATGGCAAGTGGTCAATTTTGCATCGTCATAATAAAAATGTCATGGCCATTGACCGGCAGGCTCCTTTGATTTGATGCAATTAGTTGAAATGTAAACGCTGCCGGTAATAATTCAGAAAAAAAAAAGCGAGGCAAATGTTAATGAGTGTGGCATTTAAGCGAGGCAGAAAGGTCTGTGGTTGGTGCTTCACTTCCCCTCTGTGCCCCCAGAGCAGGGTCAGGTGTTCCTGCATGCCTTATAATATCACGCTCAGAAAGAGTAATTAGCTTCCAGCCGAGGACAGTGGCTTCGAGGTAGACGCCCTGCTGCTGACAGTAAATTTATAGACATCTTTCCATCACCTGTCCGCAGTGAGACCGCAGCTCCACTGCACCAGCCTCCTGCTTGGTCCACATCACTTTGGAAGTTTAACAAGTTTCCTAACCATCCTGCGCACCCAAGAACCAGAATCCGGGAATCTCTTGCTGATTTTACCCACCATGCTCTAGTACCTCACCATAAGACCATTACATCATCCTAAATTAGATTAGATTAGATTCAACTTTGTCATTGTGCAGAGTACAAGTACAGGGCCAATGAAATGTAGTTAGCATCTAACCAGAAGTGCAATATATACATTATTTACATAAAGTGCATGGAAAGCTGAAGTATTAACATGTAGATGAACATGATATGACATCAGCATACTATATACGTGATATATACATAATATAGGGCATAATATATACAGGTGGCTTAGTGGTCAGCACGTTCTCCTCTCAGCACTAGGGATTCCCGGTTCAAATCCCCATCTGGGTGGGGTTTCCATGTTCTCCCCGTGTCCGCGTGAGTTTCCTCCGGGTTCTCCGGTTTCCTCCCACAGTCCAAAAACATGGATCAAGTCAATTGAGTTCTCCAAATTGCCCCATATAGAGTGTGTCTGTGTGAGTGAGTGTGTGCCCAGCGATGGATTGGCGTCCTGTCCTGGGTGTATCTGCCCAGCGCCCGAAACGTTCTCCCGTGGATGGGCATGGGGAACCCCACCGCGACCCTAATATAGGATAAAGCAGGAGATAATGAATGAATGAACAATATATACATGATATAGTATGAACATGATATAGGAAAATAGCAATTATATTGTATGTGCAGCGTCCAGGAGGATAACCACCTCAGGAAAAAAAAAAAAAAAAAACTTTTCCTGAGTCTGCTGAGTCTCATGTAATGCCTACCGGATGGTAAGAGGCTAAAAAAATGTGTTTTTGGGGGGGTAGTGTCCTTTGTGATATTTCTTGCCCTGCCCAGGCAGCGCTTTTGATGCAAGTCCTCAATGGTGGGTAACACGGTGCCGATGATGCGCTGCGCCGTTTTTACCACCCGCTGGAGTGCTTTGCTGTCTGCAGCACAGCAACTGCCATACCATACAGATATGCAGTTGGTGAGTATGCTCTCAATGGTACCGCGCTAAAAGTTCACCAGGATCCTGGGAGACAGTTGCTAAACCTTTTATATATATATATATATATTATACAACTTGCTACACCTTTTATATAAAACAAAAAACAATGAGTGAAACTAAAAGAAGATGACTGTTACATTACGTACACACCCAATAAATGACATTTTAATTAAAAGTGAAACTCTTTCAGCACTCCTTCCGTGATTCAGTGCACAATGATGTTAAAGGGTTTCCATTGACTGATCAACATCCACTTTGTCTTTGAAGTACTCTGTCGTAATGCTTCAGGGCAGGCGGTGACGCACTTGGTCAACGAGACAAAGCTTTTTGCAGTGAGTCATGGCATGCCGCTTCGCAGCGCCGCATTGTCCTGAAAACAGATATGCGGATTATGCCCCGTTCCTTAGGCCACAAAAAAAAAGGAAAGCATTTCATCATCATGCATTGTGCCTTTCGCAGACTATTACCAGCTTATAGCTTGTTGGCACGTGTGGGTTCTCTCAGGCTTCTCCGGTTTCCTCCCACAGTCCAAAAACATGCATTTAAGGTGATTTGGCTGCTCTAAATTGCCCCCATATAGCGTGCATTTGTCTGTGTGAGTGTGTGCCCAGTGATGGATTGGCACCCTGTACTGGGTGCATCTTCCCAGCGCCCAAAATGCCCCCCCCCACACCCCGCGACACTAGTCTCTAGTATAGGATTAAGCCGTAGATAATGAAATGAGATGTTAATAGTAACGCATATAAGAACACGGATATCCTAAATCTCACTAAACGAGTCCTTTATCTTTTAACTATGGTTTTCTTTCATGAGAAGAAAGAAAGAAGAGAGAATCGTGAGATTAATCGCTCACGGCTGAATCACAAGCCGAGGTGAAAGAAAAGAACGCGGGCTCATTTTATTAACACACATTTTAGGAACCTTCATTAACTCATTTTGGTCGTTTGTAAAGCCGGAGGTGAGTTTCATCTGCAAGAAGTGAGAAACTGCCCATTTGCACCTTAGGCAGTAGTTCTGGCTGTGAGAGTCACACTGTTGTTGATGCAATTACACCACTGGGCATCTGTTTTCTTTCCCGTGCCACCCATTCCAAGTAGGCTTGGAGATAATGAGCGTACAAAGCCGCCATTATGGGCCCTGAAGAAATGGCCCTCCGCCCTGGGCGCGAAATTGCCTTTGGTCTTGTGTCTCATTCACAAATAGTTTCCGCAGCAGGTCAATGGCAGTTGCTAAGATGCTGCTCGCGCTGCCCATTAGCGGTGCCGCGTTTGAACCAAGGTCGAGCTAAGAGACGGGTGTGTGAGGTTTATGCAACAGCGAAAGGGCTTTGTTCTCTCCAGCTTCTATCAATTTACATTTTATTTATCGGAAGTTTTATGAGCAGTCGTGACAAATGAGCTCAGGACAGACGCATAATTACCTCAGACAGCTGGGAACTCGAGAGCAGACACGTGAGTCGAGCACAGGCACTTAAGTGATGGGTGGCATCACGTCAAAATGGTAATGCAATACCAGTCAAGTGACAAAAGATCATAAAGAGGGCCGCCTTTCAGCCCGCGGCGGCGTCAGGAATAGCTCCTAGTGAGGGAGGTTGGACAAAGAAGAAGACTTTAAAAATTCACGGCTTTCATGAATAGCCAATGAGCGAGCGGCTGAGTGCGCAGCCAGCGGCGTTTTAGTCGGATGCCAGCACATTTGCTTCAGGTTGTCCATTACAGACGATCCCCATAACGTCGGATTAAGCAGATCATTTTACATGTCACTTTAAGTTTTAATGGCTTCCGTCGTGTTACTCTGGGTTGTCTTTCCAGGTTTGATCCTCCAATTGTTGGAAGGAAAATAGATTCGCTCTAATCTGATCAGGGCGGCACGGTGGCTTAGTGGTTTGGCACGTTCGCCTCTCAGCGCTAGGGATTCCTGGTTCGAATCCCCATCTGGGTGGAGTTTCCATGTTCTCCCCGTGTCCGCGTGGGTTTCCTCCGGGTTCTCCGGTTTCCTCCCACAGTCCAAAAACATGGATCAAGTCAATTGAGTTCTCCAAATTGCCCCATATAGAGTGTGTGAGTGAGTGAGTGTGTGCCCAGCGATGGATTGGATCCCTGTCCTGGGTGTACCTGCCCAACGCCCGAAACGTTCTCCCCTGGATGGGCATGGGGAACCCCACAGCGACCCTAATAGAGGATAAAAGCGGGAGATAATGAATGAATGAATGAATGAATGAATGAATGAATCTGATCAGCTTCAGTGACTTTTGGTAACTTTGTAAAAGACCACCGTCGATAAAATGATCACATTACTTAGGTGTGCGGCTGCAGCTGGGTTCTAATGACAGAATAATGGGGCACATTTCCCAAATAAACCGCCAGCCAATAATAGCAGCGACGCAAACCGAGAGGAAGAAGAAAGTCTGAGCCTCGTGGGATTGATCAGGTTATTTAACGGCGAGTTTATTTACACTGTAGTGAGTTGACAGCCCGCGCTGCCGCTCTGACAGCCAAAACCTGCAGGGCTTTCTTTTCCCACAAGCCTCACTAAGCTCATGACACATGCAAGCTGGATTATCATGGGCCCCTTTTCCAATAAAGAGCAAAACCTCCACAGGGAACTCTGCCCAAAGGCTCTGCTCTGGCCAAGACACAAGGGCACCATTCGACGATCGGGTTTTTCACACCTTTATTGGGCAGAATGCTTCTCACCAAATGGATTTATAATAACAATGATCATTAAAAGGCTATGAACAATTAATATCTATTTGCACAGAAACAGAAATCTTTTCCAGTGGACTCGTTCACCCCTCATGTTTTTGCCCTGGGATGGAAAACACACACACAGACACCGGGAGAACATGCAAACAGCACTACAACACAGAATTTTGACCATTATACCCGAGGAACAAACTTGAGACCATTAACCTTGTGGAATGGTTTTGGGATGTGAGAAACAGAATGGAGCCTTCTTACTATAATGTGATGGAGGCACCATGCTGCCCACATAGAAGTTTAAGCTGTATTACATTCATTCATTCATTCATTATCTTCCGCTTTATCCTATATTAGGGTCGCGGTGGGGTTCCCCATGCCCATCCAGGGGAGAACGTTTCGGGCGCTGGGCAGATACACCCAGGACAGGGCGCCAATCCATCGCTGGGTACACACTCACTCACACAGACACACTCTATATGGGGCAATTTGGAGAACTCAATTGACTTGATCCATGGAAACTCCATCCATTTCCCGGAGGAAACCCACGCGGACATGGGGAGAACATGGAAACTCCACCCAGATGGGGATTCGAACCGGGAATCCCTAGTGCTGAGAGGCGAACGTGCTAACCACTAAGCCACCTGTAATACATTTTTTTTTTTTTTATAAAATTATTATTATTTTTTTTTAATTATTAAAATCTGTGTTTAATGTCGTTAATAAAGCAGCTTTTCACAGACAGGAGTTCTAATGCTTTGTGCATATTTTACACAGAACAGAATGAACCATTACCAGCAAAAACACAAGAAAAGCTTTTGCTTGGCTAGTTTTCTCTCGTGTGCTTTAAAAAGCCTGTCTCCATTAAATTTTGGGGGGTGAGGGGTAGGGGTAGCGCTGTACGTGAAGGCATGTAACATTCCTTTTATTCCTGCAGCAGAAAGTGCAGAGCCCTTAGAACACTGAAGCTTTCGAGTTGTATATCTGCAAGCTTACGTCTCCGAGTGGCCCGTTTGTGTCCAAACATTATTAATAGTGCGCCTCAAAAATAAATTCAAACATTAGAATGCAAGCTCAATCTTATATGGGGCAATTCGTCTGGCTGAGAACTACCGAGGCACAACTGGTCCCGTGTGGAACACAAATACACGGAGAACATGCAAAGCTCCAGAAAGGACTAAACCAATGTATCCACAAGGTTACATTTCTGGGGTATTTCTAGTGGCACATCATATTCTATTAAAGAACAGATCTGAAACCTCGGTGGCACTTTTAAAGAGTTATTTTCAGTTGAGCAGCCTCATGTTGACGATTACATTTAGTTAAAAAGATTTCTTATTTAAATGAGGACGTGATGGGTCTAAATTGGGTTGCAAAGCACAAAACGACGGAGGAATAAATATTAGCCTGTGGGTGTAAGGGACTATTAAGTCGGATTAAAACAAAACAAAACAATGAGCCGACTATTTTTATATCCTTCATTCATGAATAAGCAGCCAAACAATACAGAAAGATATGAATGACTTCTGAGAGAATGACCAGGAATTTTCACTGCGGGTGAAAGTATCCTATACAGAAGCCGCATAAAAGCCTCCATTGTTCAACCCAA
Organism: Corydoras sp. C115; assembly: GCA_019802505.1. Classification (NCBI taxonomy): domain Eukaryota; kingdom Metazoa; phylum Chordata; class Actinopteri; order Siluriformes; family Callichthyidae; genus Corydoras; species Corydoras sp. C115. The sequence continues at coordinate 1,781,259 of JAFMOC010000031.1, forward strand.
ATCTGTCAGTCAACCACCTGAACTCTGCTGGCCTTGCTGGTACTGTAAAGCATATTAAATATCTTCTAAAACAAAATGTCTCATTGTGGTTCAGCCCAGGATTGAAATCAAACCCTCTTCATCTGATATTTTATATCATCTGGTAACAAAAATGTATAATTCTATATAATTATAATACAAACCCCGTCTAATACACAACGAAAAAAATTCATTCATTATTTGAAATTAAGAATAGATGAAAAAATTACTACTTAACCCATCAATTCACACCTTCCACCTGCGCTGTTTAAATTGCAACGGTGCTTGTGTTTGTATGTGTATATATATATATATATATATATATATATATATATATATATATATATATATATATATATATATATATATATATATTAATTCATTATCTTCCGCTTTATCCTATATTAGGGTCGTGGGGGGGGTTCCTCATGCCCATCCAGGGGAGAACGTTTCGGGCGCTAGGCAGATACACCCAGGACAGGGCGCCAATCTATCGCTAATCTATATGGGGCAGTTTGGAGAACTCGATTGACTTGATCCATGTTTTTGGACATGTTTTGGACGGAGGAAACCCACACAGACACGGGGAGAACATGGAAACTCCACCCAGATGGGGATTCGAACCGGGAATCCCTGGTGCTTAGAGGAGAACGTGCTAACCACTAAGTCACCGTGCCTATATATATTTCTCCAAATTGCCCCATATAGAGTGTGCCTGTTTGAGTGTGTGCCCAGCGATGGATTGGCGCCCTGTCCTGGGTGTATCTTCCCAGCGCCCGAAACATTCTCCCCTGGATGGGCATAGGGAACCCACCCCCCCCCGCGTGACCCTAATATAGGATAAAGCAGAAGATAATGAATGAATGAATGAATAATACTATACTATAGAATAATTTTACTGAAAAACATCCATCTTTGGATAAAAGCGTCTGCTAAATGATTAAATGTAAATGTAAAGACATGGGGGGAAAATTTTTTTTCATAGTTTAATCAAAGAAAAATAGTCGACCGATTAATCGATTATCAAAATAATCGTTAGTTGCAGCCCTAATATATATATATATATATATATATATATATATATATATATATATATATATATATATACACACACACACACACACATTATGACATATTGCTATCTCGATGACGGAAAACAGAGGTACACCGCTGACTGTTTAATCGATTAATCGATTATCAAAATAATCGTTAGTTGCAGCCCTAATATATATATATATATATATATATATATATATATATATATATATATATATATATATATATATATATATATATACATACATACACACACACACACATTATGACATATTGCTATCTCGATGACGGAAAACAGAGGTACACCGCTGACTGCAAACCACCTACACAGACGTGGACAGTCAAACAGCATTATAGTCCATGAGCGTTTTCGTCGTCACGACAGCAAGGACACACAGTGACGGTCTATACGAAGCGGCACGGTAATGATGGGTAAAATGAATGCGTTTGCTTCATGTGCAGTTTACGGTGTGCTCTATGCTGACTAACAAACAGCTACGCATTCAAATCTAAGGAATTGTAAATGAAATCAGAAACAAGTGTTAACATGCGCTTATATTGTATCAATAACGGATATGGATTTGCTGGAAACACAAACACAAACTCTGTCAAAGTTCACTGCGTTTTGTGTCAGTGCAGCACATGACATTACAGCTATGGCTTTCTGATCTAAACAGAATGAACATTTCTGCATAAGTCAAATGAACCGGAGCGTCTGTTCGTTCAGGCACTTAATCTCAATACTGAGCTTTACGATAAAAGGATAACGAGACAAATATATTGCAACCCACAAAAAAAAAAAACACATATCCTGTATAAAGGCCACGTCCCACCAGGTCGGTACATGTATATTCTACGGAAGCAGCCCGAACTACGTGACATGACGAAGTGAAGGACATAAGTAAGCTTAATCTCCTGCACCTTAACACACTGCTCTGACATTCCTCACTGGCAGGTGTTGCTAAACACAAATGAGTACACAGTCGAGAATATTACACCCCAAGGGCCCATTTCTCACCAGGGCCAAAGTCATTATGTGCATTCAACGAAGATTTACCACGTGCCTGCCCCTCCGCCTTTGCACAGACATGTTTGTCGGGCACTTTAAAGTTTAATAGGGTGGCTAATCTGCTAATTCAGGCTGAAAGCCGGTGGAAAGGCCAGACCTGGATGAGCACCGCCTGCTTTTATATTGGAACGTAATAAAAGCGATGTTGGCGCATGAATGATCTGAATTACCCTGGTATTTCTTAAATAAGTGTCTGAGGCGAAGCAGCAACGTCTGCCAAATTCTCATTCCAGCAACATCGGGTATAGTTTAGGGGCAGAAAACTGAACTATAGAAAAAGGGCAAAGATGAACAAGTAATATCACAGTGTTAGTGCCATGCAACAGAGGATGTTATCAAAGTCAAAGTATTGCCATGTAAGCACTGCGTAGATCCAGCCGGGGTTCGTTTATTATTATTACAGATAAGCCTTAGGTTTTCTAAGTTCATGTACTCCCTGGGCCTCTTGTACAGGGCTGCGCACCACTCTGGACACTTCCTTCACCAGTGTACGTGTGTGTTTCACTGCACAGATGGGTTCAAGGTGAAGGAAGAATTCTAGGATAAATTCTCTAATACTAGGATAAATATCACAATCACTTAATAAAATATTCATTCATTATCTTCCGCTTTATCCTATATTAGGGTCGCGGGGGGGTTCCCCATGCCCATCCAGGGGAGAACGTTTCGGGCACTGGGCAGATACACCCAGGACAGGGCGCCAACCTATCGCTGGGCACACACTCACTCACACACTCTATATGGGGCAATTTGGAGAACTCGATTGACTTGATCCTTGTTTTTGGACTGTGGGAAGAAACCGGAGAAGACGGAGGAAACCCACACGGACATGGGGAGAACATGGAAACTCCACCCAGATGGGGATTCGAACCGGGAATCCCTAGTGCTGAGAGGAGAACGTGCTAACCACTAAGCCACCGTGCCGCCCAGGATAAATATCACTATCACTTAATAAAATATTCATTCATTATCTTCCACTTTATCCTCTATTAGGGTCGCAGTGGGGGGGTGCGGTTCCCCATGCCCATCCAGGGGAGAACGTTTCAGGGCAGATAGACCCAGGACAGGGCGCCAACCTATCGCTGGGCACACACTCACTCTATATGGGGCAATATGGAGAACTCAATTGACTTGATCCTTGTTTTTGGTCTGTGGGAGGAAACCGGAGAACCCGGAGGAAACCCACACGGACGCGGGGAGAACATGGAAACTCCACCCAGATGGGGATTCGAACCGGGAATCCCTAGTGCTGAGAGGAGAACGTGCTAACCACTAAGCCACCGTGCCGCCCATTACTTAATAAAATATAATCAGGGTAATTTAGTTATTTATCTGAATATCTTTTTAGCCTGCAGGTCTATTTCTCTCTGTACGAATAAAAAGTCTAATCTCATGATTACTGCAATTTGATGTTCTGAAGGGGAAGAAAAAAAGTTTCCTGAAAGAGAAAAGGCTGTTTTTCGGCACTCATATCAAGCAGAGTTCTTTGTTTTATAATGAATCTGCTTTAATTACCAGAAATGAGCGAGACTGGCCGGGATATCTAGAACAGGTAATCAGAATGTCCTTGGCTTACCAGCTGGGTTATACTGCATCAGAGTGCAATACCAGCACTAGGTCAAACCTGATATTAAAGCAATCTCCCAACACGGTTGATGAGAAACATCACGTTTCACCCTCTGAAAGACCTTTTCTTAATTACCACTCAGAATGATCTATGGTCCCTCTGCCCTCAGTCCAATTAGGAAGCCATGGAAATGGCTTTACTCGCTGGCCAACATCAACACTGGTGTAGCTTGTGGTTGATCTCAATAAGATCTCAGCGTTTCAGTTCACTTAAAATGCAGGCCAAGACACAATACAGTGATTCTCCATCACGTCACCGTATCGGCAGAGGGTTGTGCAAGTCATAATTATGGACGCGAGCTCAGCCGGAATGATTTGCATTTCGTGGAACAGAGTGGGAGTCTGTGGCATTTCCTGTTGTTGTCTGACAGAGGCAGGGGGTCAGACACAGGCTTCTACACTGATAACACCAGTGATCAGCTATTCAGACACGTCAGTGTTCTGTGGAACTGTGTCATGAGGTTTTGAGGGAAAACCGGATCGTGTTTGCACCTCTTTGTGGTGTTATACTGGAGTTGAAAGACTTGTGCACAAACCTGCTGATCTTTAATGATCGATTCATTAGTTGATGGCGGCACGGTGGCTTAGTGGTCAGCACGTTCTCCTCTCAGCGCTAGGGATTCCCGGTTCGAATCCCCATCTGGGTGGAGTTTCCATGTTCTCCCCGTGTCCGCGTGGGTTTCTTCCGGGTTCTCCGGTTTCCTCCCACAGTCCAAAAACATGGATCAAGTTAATTGAGTTCTCTAAATTGCCCCATATAGAGTGTGTGTGTGAGTGAGTGTGTGCCCAGCGATGGATTGGCGCCCTGTCCTGGGTGTACCTGCCCAGCGCCCGAGACGATCTCCTCTGGATGGGCATGGGGAACCCCACCGCGACCCTAATAGAGGATAAAGCGGGTGATAATGAATGAATGAATGAATGAATAATTAGTTGATGGCGGCACGGTGGCTTAGTGGTTAGCACGTTCGCCTCTCAGCGCTAGGGATTCCCGGTTCGAATCCCCATCTGGGTGGAGTTTCCATGTTCTCCCCGTGTCTGCGTGGGTTTCCTCCGGGTTTTTCGGTTTCCTCCCACAATCCAAAAACATGGATCAAGTCAATTGAATTCTCAGAATTGCCCCATATAGAGTGTGTCTGTGTGAGTGAGTGTGTGCCCAGTGATGGATTGGCGCCCTGTCCTGGGTGTATCTGCCCAGCGCCCGAAACGTTCTCCCCTGGATGGGCATGGGGAACCCCACCGCGACCCTAATATAGGATAAAGCGGGAGATAATGAATGAATGAATGAATAATTAGTTGATTAGAAACTCAGTTAACATATCAGCACCTGCTTGAATGCCATCATGTTAAAGTAGACCAAGAAGAATCTTTTTAGGACCTTGAGTCATGCCACCAAGAACCAAGAGCGTTCCAAATCTCAATACTAACGTAGTACAATTCAAGCAATTAACTGGAGATACAACCCCGGAAACAACATTTATCCCATTTTGTTTCATGAAGGCAGGAAAAAGGCAGCTGAATTCTTTCTCAGGGCTATCATTTACACAGCTAATCCCCCCCATTGAGCACCCGAGGTCATAACATGGGCATGTATTACAGAGTCTTCCACATTATACAAGAGAACAAGTTCTCTAAATAAAAGATCCAAATCTCACCACGTGACTCATTCAGTCGCTCATTAGATTAAGAAAGGAGGTGTCCATACTGTGGACTGCGCAGCGACACGAGGTCAGTGGACTACGCACCCGGAGGTGGAAAGTCATTCAGATATTTCGTTTGATGAGGTTTGTTTGTCAGCTTGTATGTTTGTTTTTCATCACTTTGGCAGGTAACATGAAAGGACTGAAGTTTGTATTCAGGTGAACATCTGGGGCCACCACTTGTTTGTGGTGGTGTACTGTAGTGGTTGGCACGACCGCCTCTCAGCCCTGTGAATCCAGGTTCGAATCCTGATCTGGGTGGAGTGTCCGAAACGTTCTCCCCTGGATGGGCATGAGGAGCTCCCCGCGAGGAATGGGTTACTTAAGCTAATTAACCTGCTGTAATTATTATAGAGTATATTGTGCAGACTTTTGGACTAGTCATTTATTTACTGCATAACAATGCATTATAGATATTTCCAATGTGTCATAAAATTAATTAAAACCCTTTTTTTTAATTAAAGTGGTTTCAATAAAAAGAAGACATTGTTCAAACTTTTACACAAGAAGTTTCATTGTTATTGAACAGAATGTCAGTTTATTATGGTGACCATTATTACATATTATTATTATTACTAATATTACATTAAGGAAATTAGGCAGACTGATTATCCAGAGCAACTGACACGGACCCCATCAGAGTACAGGGTCAGCCATGATGCAGAACCTATGATACAATGAGGGTTCAGGGACTCACATTTGGAAATTCAGTGGACCTGGGATTTGAACCCACCTTCATTTTGTTAGCCACCAAGCCACTATACTACCACTCCCATTATAGTACACTATAAGCTGTAGTTCCTCTTTTTACTTAAACACTTAACCAACCGTAGGGAGTGGTAGCTCAGTGGTTAGGGCATTGGGCTATCAATCTGAAGGTTGGCGGTTCAAATCCCAGGTCCACTGAAGTTACCAATGTGGGTTCTTGAGCAAGGCCCTTAACCCTCATTGCTCCAGGAATGTTGTGATTAACCCTGTGCTCACCTTGTAAGTCGCTTTGGATAAAAGCGTCCAATAAATGACCGAATGTAAACCAAAATCACCTGCTAGTTAACAACAAACGATAAATTCAACTTCACTAAACCACTTGCATTGCACCCATCTCACCCCCCTGAATCTGAGCTAACAATACCTTAAAAAAAACACAAAACAAAGTTGTCAGATTCAAAGCGAAAGGCTCTCAAACTTACCTTGGGTTAAACTACATAGCCACATGATATTACTCCCGTCTCTGAATCATTAGGCTTTTTAACATACTGTTAAATGCATTGCCGGTGATGAGTCAGTACAAAGGATGGAGAGATTAGCGCCGTCTTCAACAATAGACATTATGGTGCGAATGCGTAGGCTGACAGCTCTGCATTTGCATTATTCAGAGGTGCAGTACATCATGAGCAGATCCATCAGCTGACTCAAAAGTCATTCTGTCAGGCTGCAGCTAAAATAGTTGCATACACCGAACCCGTTATATAAAAGACAGAACAGGAAGCATGAGTTGGCCTTCTCCATAATATTCATACAAGAACCGTCATCATAATATAAAGAGGATGATGCATCAAAGGTCACTGAGTAAAACGGATTTCATTCTCCGATTATATGAATTTCATCAATATGCATTCATATAGTGAGTTCATGTTCAAGTTGCCCCTTAATAAATAATGCGTAACCATTCTGCTCTCGATTAAAGTCTTAATTAGCATGTCAACTGCTATGAGTTTGTTTTATTATTAATATTAATACAGTAGGGCATTCGTAGGCTTGTGGTTGAGGTCCCCGGTTCGATTCCCAGTCCCACTAGGTACTCGTTATCTATTGCTCCCCAGGTGCCGTATATAAGGCTTCCCATTACTCAGGGAACGTGTGTGTGTGTGTGTGTGTGTGTGTGTGTGTGTGTGTTTTACTGCACAGATGGGTTAAATGTAGAGGACTTATTCCTCTGTGTGTAAGTACAGTAGGAAAATAGATTACCATCACTTATTAAAACATTACAATGCTGGGAGCACGGTGGCGTAGTGGTTAGCATGTCCTCACCCATGCAAGCATGAGATTTCTCTGGGTTCCTCCCACAGACCAAACACATGGATTGAAGGTGAATAGGCTGCTCTTAATTGCCCCTACACAGTGTGTGCACAGTGATGGATTGGCACCCTGTATCTGGGCATGGGAGCCCTCCCCCCATGAGCCTAGTGGAGGATTAAGATGAAGATAATGAGACAAGATGAATATTAAAGTTTATATAAGTGTTGGAAAGTTGGGTTTAATCAATAATCTTCCCTTACACGAGTTTCTTTACTGAATTAAAACTGTTAAACTCTGGGTTAAGCAATTTTTTTATCCATTTACCATGTTTTTAAAATCTAAAGTCTTCAGCAGACCCCTCCAGCCCCTCTAATCAGGTCTGATGGAACACAAATATGCGCAAAATCGTATTTAATTACTTCTGACAACAAAGGAACTCAGGCGGCACGGTGGCTTAGTGGTCAGCACGGTCACCTCTCAGCACTAGGGATTCCCGGTTTGAATCCCCATCTGGGTGGAGTTTCCATGTACTCCCCGTGTCCATGTGGGTTTCCTCCGGGTTCTCCGGTTTCCTCCCACAGTTCTCCCCTGGATGGGCATGGATGGGCCGGGCTGGTGGATGTGCCGTGCGGCCGGGCTGGTGGATGTGCTCTGCGGCCGGGCTGGTGGATGTGCTCTGCGGCCGGGCTGGTGGATGTGCTCTGCGGCCGGGCTGGTGGATGTGCTCTGCGGCCGGGCTGGTGGATGTGTTCTGCAGCCGGGCTGGTGGATGTGCTGTGCAGCCGGGCTGGTGGATGTGTTGTGCAGCCGGGCTGGTGGATGTGTTGTGCAGCCGGGCTGGTGGATGTGTTGTGCAGCCGGGCTGGTGGATGTGTTGTGCAGCCGGGCTGGTGGATGTGCTCTGCAGCCGGGCTGGTGGATGTGCTGTGCAGCCGGGCTGGTGGATGTGTTGTGCAGCCGGGCTGGTGGATGTGCTGTGCAGCCGGGCTGGTGGATGTGCTCAGCGTTAGCTCTGCATATTAATGAGGCCAGAGCGCGTTTTAAAAGCTGCCGCTCAAAGTGCGCGCCGTCAGTGCATCACCAACACCACCTCCACCACCAGCTCCACCACCACCACCTCCACTGCTCTGCAGTCCCCGCACACAACACAGAACACAGAACCCTCGACTGCGGGGCAGAAGCAGCGGCTTTAACTGCGCGGATCTCAGAAGCGGACGCAGCCGCGGGTCGGACGGAGCTCTCGGGGATGAGTCGCTGCGCAGCCGCCTTCCTTCTGCTTGTGATTACCGTGTACTCGCTCAACACAGAAGGTAAACATTTTCTCCTTAAACCGACTTTTCGACGCTTTAATGCAGAATGCAGCTTCCAGTTCAACTTGCAGGCGCAGTAGTTAGATGACTTTTGCCTCCATCCTGACGCCGTTTGATTTTTTTTTACAGCAAAAAGCATTGAGCGATATTTCAAAGCTTTGATTTATACATCTGATATACAGCACGATATTCTAGTTCAAGTGATTTATTTATAGGGCGCTTTTTACAACAGTACATGGTCACAAAGCAGCTTTACAGAATGAAAAGCCTTTAAACCCCCAAATAGCAAGCCGAAGTGACAGTGGCAAGGAAAAAACTCTGTTATGTTGTTATTTAAGGAAGAAACCTTGGGAGGACCGAGACTCAGTGGGGGACCCGTCCTCTTTGAGCGGCCGGGCAGCAACAACAGTGTAGGACAGCCATGTAGAGATATTAAACAAATGGAAAAACTCTAACAACTGGAAAGCTTTGGGCAGAGCTAACGGATCACAAATATTAGAATTTTAATTAATTTATTTAATTTCTGTAGCTCGCTCAGATTCAAAGTCGACGGCACAAATATTCTTGCCAATACTGATTAGGTTTATTCTTGAGTTTGCACCTTAACTTAAACATAATCTTACACCCAACTGTAAGAGCTGTAACATAAATCAAATAAACAATGAGCAATTTACATATTGTAGACTATTAATCTTAAGACTGAGCCTTTGTTGGTTTTATCACACGAATTTACATCTGGATTCAGAACCGTAATTACATATCAATTCACTCTAATGCTAGAAAAGGTAATAAACATGATTGGTATATTAACAGAACACAAATTTCATTGGCCGCATGAAATATCTAAAGGAGGCTATAGTTTCATGTCGTACCCTGTGGGTCTTCAGCTGCTGAATGACCCTTAATGCTAACTTTGGAACCTTTGTAACGTGGTAACCGCGGTAATTAGCAGTGTAACCATGGAAATTAACATTGTCGATGTTCTTAAAAGAACAGAAGTTCTATCATACAATTTTACAAACTTTAAACCAATTAAGAATATAAACTGCTTAAGTAGGCAGTTACATTCTTAATTTAAAGCACTTGATTTTTTTTATGTTACACCACAATTATAACTGACCTGTTACTGCATTATAGTTCAAGCTTTTAGTCATAAATAACTCTAGCAGTGGTCTTCTAGCTTCAACACTTAAAACCAAAAGCCTGTGGGCGCGGTAGCTCAGTGGTCAGGGCGTTGGGTTATCAACCTGTTGTGAGTCCATTAAGGGCGTCCTGTAGGACGGCCAGTCCAATTAATATTCAGGTGACTGTAGGCTTTTACATTTACATTCGGTCATTTATTGGACGCTTTTATCCTAAACGACTTACAAGGTGAGCACAGGGTTCATCACAACATCCCTGGAGCAATGAGGGTTAAGGGTCTTGCTCAAGGACCCACACTGGTAACTTCACTGGACCTGGGATTTGAACCCCCAACCTTCAGATTGATAACCCAACACCCGAACCACTGAGCTACCGCGCCCACAGGCTTTTGGTTTTAAGTGTTGAAGCTAGAAGACCACTGCTAGAGTTGTTTATGACTAAAAGCTTGAACTATAATGCAGTAACAGGTCATTTATAATTGTGGTGTAACATAAAAAAAATCAAGTGCTTTAAATTAAATAAATTAATTACAATTCTAATATTTGTGATCTGTTAGCTTTGCCCAAAGCTTACACCTAACAAACGTGGAAGGTTTTATCGTGTAAGGATGGCTTTATGATGGGTGTTTTGTTTTGGATCAGTAACATTAGGGGTAGTTCTGTGAGAATACGTTTATTATTTACTATAATATGACCCCCTTAAAAAGAAAAGTCAGGATCGTAGCTGGACATTTATGAACTATTATTAAACATAAGAACCCAAACAGTATTTTTTGTACAGAACCGTTGTTTTGCTTTCCGATTTAGAAAAAACAAGGTTGGCACGGCGATTGTATATAGCAGCTCTTTGTACTGGATGAGTTGGTTTTGGCCCCTGGCCCAGGAGATGTTGGGTGGAACAGGAGAAGATTGATGGAGCAGAAGATGTAGGTCACACTTCCTTTGCCTCCAGCGGGCCAAACACCCGCTCACCTTATTACTCTGCCAGCATGGTGGAAGGTCCTGGAAACAATTAGATGGCAGTTTTAAATTCCATCACACTGATAACAGGGTCCATGAGTGCACAGCCTTCAGGTTTGGCAAACGGTAAACAGGCATTTAGAAGGTCAGGACATGAGAGCAGCGTGTGTAGCTCTGCTTCACAGTGATTCTGATTACTCAGACTTTTACATCAACAAACTATTTAATAATTCTGCTGATGTTACAGATTGTAATTCTGTAGTTTGGCCACGCCCCCTTTTTGTTCCCCTTATTGTCCATGTTCAGTTCCACTTACTGTCAAGATGGACTTTGTAGTTCTACAATTACAGACTGTAGTCCATCTGTTTGTGTTCTACAGTACATACTGTGTATTCTGTTCTAACGGTCAGGACCCCAAAAGTACCACCACAGAGTAGGTATTATATGGTGGGTGTACGTAATTATTTTTCCTATCCCAGCAGTGTCACTGAGGTGTTGAAATGAAACTACAGCAGCGCTGCTGCACTAAAACCCCCTCACCACATCAGTGACAACTAAAACTGACAATCCACCACCCAAATGATACCCGTTCTGTGATGGTCCTGATCAATAGAGAACAGAGACTAACAAAAATAAAAACACAGATAAACTACAATCTGTAATTACAAAACTAAAGTCCATCTATATGATAAGTGGAGGAAATGGATGATGGAGCAGTTGGACTGGTTTTGTACTTCTTATAAACATTTGTAGGGTTTTATTTACTGAACTTTTGATTACTTAATCAAACTTACAGAACTGAACCCGTTACCTACCACCTACTGATGCACTGACTAAATCCTGCTTATCAGCTGTTTATAATTCTTTTCTTTTTACAGATCTGTCTCTTTTTTTTGTTTAATATTGAACTTGAAGTGAACCTCAGCTGTTAAGCATGAATTTGGTATATAACTTAACTAGCCCGAGTTAACTATTTGTTGATGCTTTAAGCTGTAAAACTGCTCCCTCATAATATTATATAAAATGCTGTGTAAAGAAAGTTGACATTTAAATTACAAATTACTTTCACTTGAGTAAATTAAACTAGTTAAATTAAACTATGTTTTAGAGCTAAAATAAGGGCAGCGATTTAAATCAGGGACATATGGTGGAGTTAAGAGAAGAGGAATGACGACAGTGTAGACACTGCATCTTATTGTGCTATATTAATTATATTGCCAATTTCAACAAAAAGCGTGGTCCAGTCAACACAAAATATATGAAATAAATCATATTTAATAAACACTTTCCGTTTCTCCTCCCAGCATACAAATGCAGATGTACACGGAAAGGCCCCAAGATCAGATACAAGGACGTGCAAAAACTTGAGATAAAGCCTAAACATCCGTTCTGCCAGGAGAAGATGATATTGTAAGTTTAAATCCTTTTTCAGTTTCTGTATTTAAAAGCTGTTACTTATGATAAAGAGCCCTGTAATTTCAGATTCTAAGGCCAAGCACTTATTAATGCAGTCCAAGACTTTACTTTATTAGACCTTAAATTTAAGGGGTCTGTGCCATTCACAACAAACTGAGTCTACAAAGTCAAACCGAGTCTACAAAGACATGTCCAGCAGCCTGGGTGCTGCCTTTGAGTTCGCTGATGGAGGTTAAGACTTTGCTTAAACAACTTAAAGACAGTTAAAATCTCATGTCATCATCCTTCACTTAATCTTATATCAGGGGACAGGGTTGCCCATCTAGCGGACTCTGGGCAGATTCACCCAGGACAGGAGGCCAATCCATTGCTGGGTGCACACACACTATATGCATTTTCGAGCAAACAATTTGCCTTGAATCCTTGTAAGCCCACATGGACACAGAGTGTGTTTAAGAATAAAAAATAAATAAATAAAAATAAAATTATATATATATATATATATATATATATATATATATATATATATATATATATATATATATATATATATATATATATATACACACACACACAAATCCGGTTATCAAAATATCATAGCTTCATAGTTTGCATATAACATTAAAAGCTCTACACAGTTGTGAATGTGGTTTGCTGTAGCTGGTAACCTGACTGCTGTGTTCAGCCGTAGTCCTGGATTGCATCGGGTGAGAGCTGCTTACTGCTCATTTATTATTGACATTTAGCTACATTAGAGTCACGGAGAGTCCAAATGGCCAGTCATCTTTTATTTAGTTTATCTGTCTGTTTCTAGCTTTTGTCTGCCTTTTATATGTTAATGAAATACCACACGCACACACACTCAGAAAATATACCATGTACCTTTATGGAAACTGGCCACTGGTGTGTCTTTATTTACTTCCGAGGGAATATAAAATGTACAGGAGAGCCAGTAATTAGCTGAAAGTGGCACAAGGTGACAAACTGAATTGTATTGCACCCTGGTTTCAGATTTTCAGTGTAAACAACATTGTCTGTATTTTGTTGGATTTAAATATGGGTTTATATAAAGGGTGAACTCAGATTCTGAGAGTTTTAGGTTATAAAGTTGTCGTGCCGTGTTTGGTGATGCTGTGTTGTCAGATTTCAGCTCCGGAATGCTGTGTTGCATTGTACTGTATGTAGTTCTGTTCTGTTCCAGCCTTGCATAAGGAGGTCTTTAAAAGCAAAGAATCCACACACTGCTGCCACCTGCTGTTCTTTAATATAGTTATGATCATAGCTTTTCAATAAAAACTGTTTGAGGATAATTCAAAAATAATTTACTACATGAACTGCAAGAAAAACTTTTTTTTTATAAGCGTTTTAATAAAAGAAAACTCTAGAGCATGTGACCACCTTAAAGTTACATCTCCAAACATCATGTTCCAGAGCAGTATGGATTTAGAACAGGTGGCTTTTCTAACAGCCTCTGCTAATGGAAGTCGGTATAGATTTGCGATCAGCACAGGGAGGATTTATCTTCAACCTTCTGAACATCACATAAAGCAGATGCAGGTTTGGCTTCATTCTAAATGGCTTATTGTAAAGATTTTTGGGGGCATCTGAGGTCAAGGCTCTCGTACATGGTTAGATGTGAGAACTTTGTAGACCTGAGCGTGTACCACACCCTAATTTAACACGTTTTTCCACAAAGAGAGCAGGTGCGTTTCACCCGTGACACTTTTTTAGCTTTGTTTAATAATGAGCCATATTGTATCATCGCCATTAAATCCACACACCTACAGTTTACCAAAGATATTATACATTATGGAAGGTTTTTGTGGAATTTACCAAACCCTGATTCATCTCAGGTGCTAAAGTTTGCATCATCACTCCAGAAAACAATTACAACGCTATTCTAAACTGAAAGCAAAGATTAGAGAGCCGCATGCTTTAATACAGATGACTGATCAGAATTTAGAGTTTATTAGAGGCATGAACCAGGTAGTTGTTTTGGAGCAAAGGTAAGGAAACAAGATTAATGTGGTGATAGATGACAGCAGCCAGGACAAAGAGAGAAAGGAGGCTTATGGATGTGGTGAGGGAGGATACGCGGGTGGTTGGTGTGACCGTATAGCCAAGACAGAGCAAGATAAAGAATAATGATCTTGGGCTGATGTTTGGCTCCAAAACAGACACTTTATTCACATTACACTATTTTACTGATGCTTTTAGCTCTTATTCTTATTGTTCACCTTTACTCTATTTGCATTGGCTGCTGCAAGACGCAAATTACCCCAAAAAGATCTATTTATCTATTTAAAAAGTCATCTATTTATCTCTATCTACTGTTCTCTTTAAATGATGTGTTGAAAATAAATGTGATGGTTTTAAGCATTCTTTCTTGGTTTTGGGTTGTATATGTTTTGCTTTACATTATCAGTGTGGGATTCTGGTTGAAATCTTTGCTCTACTTGGAACAACCAGCTTTATCAACATTCTCTGGAATCCTAATTCGGTCTGCAGGGATGCACTTTAATGTTATACTAGAAAGAGGATCTAAAACAAACTCTGGAAGCGGTTAGAATCAAAGACGTTTCACATTTGCTTTCGAAGATTCACTGTGATGTATTCTTTTCTTTCTGCTTTTAAGTGTGACCATGGAAAACGTATCCCGTTTCAAAGGTCAGGAATATTGCCTCCATCCGAGACTGCAGAGCACCAAGAACCTGGTCAAGTGGTTTCGGATTTGGAAGGATAAGCACAGGTATTCAATTATTATTATTATTATTATTTTAAGTTTCTAAAGGTTTTCCAGTGTTCTCGGGAGCTGTGCAGTATTGCTTGTAAAAAATAATTTTTCATTTTGTTTTAGATAATAATACACAATTCATTAACTTCCACTTTATCCTATATTAGGGTCGCGGGGGGGGGTTCCCCATGCCCATCCAGGGGAGAACGTTTCGGGCGCTGGGCAGATAGACCCAGGACAGGGCGCCAATCTATCGCTGGGCACACACTCACTCACACAGACACACTCTATATGGGGCAATTTTGAGAATTCAATTGACTTGATCCATGTTTTTGGACTGTGGGAGGAAACCGGAGAACCCGGAGGAAACCCACACGGACACGGGGAGAACATGGAAACTCCACCCAGATGGGGATTCGAACCGGGAATCCCTAGCGCTGAGAGGAGAACATACTAACCACTAAGCCACCGTGCCGCCAATACAATTATTCAATTATTTTGTATTTCTAAAACAAGCCCTTCATAATCTCTAGACTATCTCTCTCTATAGACAGAACGAGCGAGACATGCACCCACAATCAAACCAATCCTTTGTCTTACAGAGTGTATGAGGCCTAAAATGCAGCGGAATAAGAGCTACAGCGGCTAAAAACTCTGTGGAATGTACAAACCAACCAACCAATCTGTGGATCAACAAGGGACCAGTTTTCCTACAACGACAAGGCATCGACTCAGACGAGCAATTCAAGCACAAGAGACTACGTCTGGGGTGACGCTTGTAAAAAGAACAAAAACAAAACATGATTCATATTTCAAATGTTAATTCTGGTCCAAAACAGCCACCATGTATTTATTCCACATTATACTTGCAAGAAAGACTAGATCCGTCTGTGTGAATCAGATTTAGAGTGGAAACTCCTCTGACGAGGGCATTTCATTCATTTTAGGTCGGATTCTGCATCTTGTGGTATATATATATAGTCCTGCCATGTCTTATGTACTAATCTGAGAGAGGCTGACGTGCAGGAGTGTGACATCCAGATGGTTCAAAGACCAAACTAGAAAACCTAAATCGGTGAATATAGAATGTACGTTATCTTGAAACCTGAGTACAGCTAGAGCACAACGCTTACGAAATGTCCTCTGTAAATAAAAATAGCTTGTAATGGTTTACTGTGTGCTGTACCACCGTTTAGCATTTAGAAGGTGTTGAAAAATAATCTCTTTTTTTTTGTTATTAAGAGTTGCCAAATGCATGCAGTACTGAACATGTAGGTGGTGTTAGGCAACTTTGTTTGAGGCCTTTGTGGATCTTTGTAAAATAAATATAAAAAGAAAACCCCACATCTTAAAGCCCAGATGAAGTCACTATTCCTACCTGATATTTTGTATTAAATGAAATCTTTCCGTAATCCTATTCCGATCTACAGGGGCCTCCGACACACGTTGTTGGGGATATTTTTCAGGCTAATTTAATACAAGTCTGATATTTTACCTAAAGGACTGTATCCTGTTGTCTACATCATGTAACTTGTAAATACACACACTATCTGGCCTAGGTGATGACAGTGAATGGTATAGTAGAATCATGTATTACAAAGTTGTTTCTCTATTTAAATATTCAGTAACATGAGTCTTTGTTTTGGGGTCAACAACAAAACACTGCTTCAGTTGAAATCCAAGAAGCGTGATCTACAAGCACAGCAATAAAGTTATTTAAATGAGTCTGACTCCGTCTCTGATGCTTAAAAGCACACGTGATGAACCAAAGCCTTATTTCTCTCAAATGGGGGACCAGATCAGGTTTTACACTTTGATTTCTATATAAATAAAATAAGTGACATGAACATAATTCAGTATTAAAGGAATCAAACTGAATAATACTCAAATCTATAATGTTTAACCTTCGATTCAAACATTTTCTAGTAGACGACATGTGGACTTTAAATCTGTAATGTTGAATCAATCACTAAGGATCATATCACTAATTACAACGACAACATTGGTTTGTAATTTGTAGCTACTTTGATTAGAAAGTAAGTTTGAAACTAAAAAAGGTTCCAATGCACAAAAACACACACACACACACCATCACGTGGATTCAAAAACACATGGCGTCCAACGCTTGATGATCTCTGTGACAACACAAAGGCATGGCAATGGTTCGAGTTCCAGAATAACAAGCAGGTGATAATTAAACTGATGATCATTTGCTCTATTACACATTACTTCGTTTGCTCAATAGCAGATTTTGGTTTTGCAGCTGTTAATTGAATTAATGTTATAAACTCAAGGACCAAGGTAAGCTAATGTTCTGCACATGGCAGCATTGTTGGGTTGCTGCTTAATGTTGGTGGTGTCAACAAGGCAGATAATGGAAACTGATAACCTAAGCTACTATAAATGGTTATATGTGAGACAGTAAACCAACATGTGCTATTTCATAAGAAAAAAATAACTTAAAAACATTTGGTTGCTAAAATCATATATAAAATAAAATCATAAAACCTTGAAAAGTTGGTAGTAAAATATGGAATAAAAAAATTGGAACAATACTGTAATATGAACGTGTAAGAAAATGAAGGCATTATAATGAGGAGTGAGAGACAACCCTCCCATGAGGTTTGATTTATAACACAGCAGATCCTCTGAACTTCAGAGTAATAAAACACACCAAACATCAACAAACCATAGCAGAGCAGGTTCGAACATTTCATACAATTTTCAATGCACTTAAATTGTAAAGACAGAGCGACACATTCATCTAAAAACTTGTCCCCATAAAGGAATTAGGATTAAAAAGTACACAAGTCATAAAAACATTTTAGTAACAGACACAATGAAAAATATATATATAAAAAGAATAGAATATGAATAATGCAAGAGAGAATTGAGAGAATATAGGGAAAAAATGGATTGGAATAATGGATTGGAATTATGTTAAAAAATATATTCAAATAAATAAATAAATAAATTATTAAAAAAAGCAAAAAGAACAAAATATGCAAAGCTATTTTTTTTAAAATCCATAAACACAGAAAACAGAGCGTAGAAGAAGAGTGTAAAGACCCAATTTTCTATAAAAGCTCAAAAAGTGTTTATTAACAACATCCTTAATAAGAGTTCACCTTGAAAACATCACATCCCTTATAAGAGTTCACCTTGAAAACATCACATCCCTTATAAGAGTTCACCTTGAAAACATCACATCCCTTATAAGAATTCACCTTGAAAACATCACATTTAAACCACATCCTTTATAAGAGTTCACCTTGAAAACATCATGTTTACACCACATCTTTGATATGAGTTCACCTTGAAAACATCACATCCCTTATAAGAGTTCACCTTGAAAACATCACATTTAAACCACATTTTTCATAAGAGTTCACCTTGAAAACAACCCATTTACACCATGTTCTTTAAGAGTTCACCTTGAAAACATCACATTTACACCACATCCCTAATATGATTTCACCTTGAAAAGATCACGTTCACACCACATCCTTAATAAGAGTTCACCTTGAAAACATCATGTTCAGATCAATGAACCACTTTCTTTATAAACATGAAAAGTAAAAGTTCATCCCAAGAAAATTCTAACCATTGTCTTTAAAAAGGTTTAGTCCATTTAAAGAGTTTTTTAATAAGAGTTTAACACAGAGATTAAGATTTAACATTTTTCTCAAAGTTCAACTCACGATAAAGTTTAAACATCTTTTCTTAATGAGTTCAACCAAAATAAAAAAAACATGTTTTAGTCATTTTCTTTATATGAATTTAATCCAAACAAAGTTTGAAATGTTTACTTCAAGTTCACACCATGAATTAAGTTTAAACCATTTTCTCTATAAGAGTTTTATATAAAAAATTATTATATACACATACAAGTTAACCCCACAATCCACAATTCCAACCAAATACCAACTTAAAAACACTTTCTTTAGAAACTCAAAGTTTAACATCCTTTCAATAACTAAACCTGTATAAAACCCAGTTTAAAACCCAAAGACATGTTACATTTTTATTAATTCTTATTTTAGAAATCTGTGTACCTACCTGTATGTCCACCTCTCATGTGCCTCATCAGAACTGGAACTCAAACGAACCTTACCTTCAGAAATGGCTCAGGTCTGGAATCAGCAGCACACAGACTGTAACCTCAGAGCTTCACTTTTCTTTGTTGTAAACTCGTGAATTTCTCTCTGGAGTCAAACAGCAAACAACTAAATGTTTCGACTCCATGTTTGGAACCAACAGGTGGACATTTCCCCGCCATTCTTTAATTGGGGGGTGGGTCCGGGGTAACAGGTCCACCCGTTGTTTTTAGTAAACGAGCGTTAGCGCTCCAAACAACGAACTAAACAAACAAACAAACAAATAAAAAAAAACTAATTGACAAGTAAAAAAACTTGGTATAGTGTTTATATGAACAGTAAGTGCTGCAAAAGGGGTCGTGGAGCAAACATTTACAGTAGTTTTTATTTCAATGATTAAAATAATAAATTAATGCTATTAAACTACAAATTATATATAACAGCAGGTTTGTTGGACAGCTGATGCAGATGAGTTTAATAACGTAGGACAAGACATTTGTGCACCGTGCACTTCTGACCACTAGGGAGCGCCAATGATCAGTGAAGTCTTTAATCGGATTTCTTTCGCTTTTGTAAAAACGAAATTAAACGATTCTGCTTCCGAACTGGATTTTAATTCCTCAACAAACACCGCATTTTAAAGTTTGGACAGGTCTCACAAATACAATATCTCACAAAATCACGTGTGTATTTCAACAACAGCAGAAAAAAAAACTAACAATTAAATCGATTTTAACAGAATTGCATCGAAAGTGTATTATATGGAACATTTTATTTTGTAATAAAACCAACGTTGTGTCTACATTTCGTTTCTATTTTTGTGGCCATCAATTATACATGTATTTTTAAATTATTATTATTATTATTATTATTATTATTATTATTATTATTATTATTATTATGTTGGCGGCACGGTGGTTTAGTGGTTAGCACGTTCTCCTCTCAGCACTAGGGATTCCCGGTTCGAATCCCCATCTGGGTGGAGTTAGTGTGACTTTATTTTTGGGACGCTGTTTATTTGGGTTTTCGTGTCATCGTTAGATGGATTTCGGACATGTCTGATCTGGTAACGCTGACAGGGACGCGCGAGAAGTGCGCACGCGCCGGCCGGTGGGCGGGGCCTGGGTGTTGGCATGTCTCAGAGCTGAGGCAGGCTGTTGTGGGCGTGTTGTGTGAGTGTGTGTGTGTGTGTATATGTGTGTGTTTGTGTGTGAGTGTGTATGTGTGTGAGTGTGTTAGTGTGTGTATGTGTGAGTGTGTGTGTATGTGTTAGTGTGTGTATGTGTTAGTGTGTGTGTTAGTGTGTGTGTATGTGTATATGTGTGTGTATGTGTGTGTTTGAGTGTGTGCACGTGCGTGTTTGTGTGTGTGTAATATGTGTATGTGTGTAAATGTGTTTGTGTGTGTGAGTGTGTATGTGTATATGTGTGTGTGTGTATATGTGTGTATGTATGTTTATATGTGTGTGTTTGTGTGTGTGTGTGAGAGTGTGTATGAGTGTGATTGTTGATGTGTATATATGTGTGTATGTGTATGTATGTGTGTGTGTGTGTTTGTGTGTATGTGTATATATGTATGTATGTGTATGTGTGTGTGAGTGTGTATGTGTATATGTATGTGTGTGTTAATGTGTGTGTATGAGTGTGATTGTGTATGTGTATATATATGTATGCATGTGTATGTATGTGTGTTTGTGTGTATGTGTATATGTATGTGTGTGTGTATGTGTGTATATGTATATGTATGTGTATGTATGTGTGTGTGTGATTGTGTATGTGTATATGTATGTGTATGTGTATGTATGTGTGTGTGTGATTGTGTATATGTATGTGTGTGTGTATGTGTGTATATGTATATGTATGTGTATGTATGTGTGTGTGTGATTGTGTATGTGTATATGTATGTGTATGTGTATGTATGTGTGTGTGTGATTGTGTATGTGTGTGTGTGTATGTGTGTATATGTATATGTATATGTATGTGTATGTATGTGTGTGTGTGATTGTGTATGTGTGTGTGTGTATGTGTGTATATGTATATGTATATGTATGTGTATGTATGTGTGTGTGTGATTGTGTATGTGTATATGTATATGTATGTGTATGTGTGTGTGTGTATGTGTTTGTGTTTGTGTGTGAGTGTGTATGAGTGTGATTGTGTATATATATATATATATATATATATATATATATATATATATATATATATATATATATATATATATATATATGTGTGTGTGTGTGTGTGTGTGTGTGTGTGTGTGTGTGTGTGTGTGTGTGTGTGTGTGTGTGCGTGCGCGCTCTCTCTCTCGCTCTCTCGCGCTGGATCTCGGCAGTCCGTACAGTAAAGCGGTTGGTTTCCTGTGAGCGGCGCGCGGCGGTCCCTCTGCCTCAGTAAACACAGAAACGTCTGGAAGCTCGCACTATGCCCGCCATATTCTGTTAGCCAGCCGCCGTTCGCTCCTTTACAAACCCCGCTGACTGAACCGGCACCAGCGCAGCAGAAGCAGCTTGTGGCTCTCGGTTCTTGGCGGATTTGACCTGGTGAGTCCTCAACGGCTTATTCGAGGCGAATTAGCTGCTTGCTAACGCTAGCTCGCCAGTCTTAACCACTGGAAACAATTCGGTCCGGGATTAAACCGAGGTGATGTTGATTTTTTTGGGAGATTAACGGCGCTTTTCGGGGTTCCAAAAGCTCCTAAAGTCCGTGTCCCAATTTCGAGACGTTGGCGGCTGCAGGGAGCAGCTGACATTCCAGCGCTCGTTCGGAGGCAGGCTGCCTCAGGCCGACGTTTAACCATTTTTTACTTTTCTTTTCTTATTATCATTTTATTAGTTTCACTGCAGTTATATCGGCGCTAAAACAAGAATTTGGGCTCGATTTAGTATTTTTTTTATAAATACTAATAATCCTTAATTTCTTGGGACGGCACTCTATAACCCCAAATCATATTAATTTCGGTCTTAATTAGTCGAATAAACTTAAGAAACATTACTGTATAACAAAAATGTGTGCCTTTTACTTTGAAGCACTGTAGTAAATCATTCCAAAACTCTTTGGTTTGCTGGAAATCGAAACTGGTTCCTTGCTGAGGGATTTCTCTGGTATTTTCTTCAGCACCAAACTATCTGAAGTGTTTAAAAAATGTATTTTTGAGAAATCAAACCTATTAATAGAGAGAGAGAGACCAACCTATAAATAAATCAGAGGAATCTGCTCTCTTGGGGATGTTGTGTATGTGACAGTTTTGAGCAATTGCCGAAGCTTTCCTTTAAAATGATCCAACTAAGAAGAGACCATTGAAATGTTAATGTTATGATGAAGAGGTTATGGTGTTGAAATCTCACCAACATCAGATTAATATTTGACTACTGATTTGCATATGGAAATCAGGCAAGTTAAACAGGGTGTATATAAGTACAGGACCATCATTCAAAAACTAGAATGTGGAGAAATTATTATTTTTTTTTTTACACCAAGTTTATGATTTGCTTATAACAGGACAGTTGGACGGGTGGTACCTCGCTTATACTGTGGTTCCAGGGTGAATTTTTATTTTTTTTTGTTGATGTGCCGAATGTGTTCTTTAAACAGTTTTATCAAATGTCTGTGATGTGGAACTGCAAGTCAGTTGGGTAGTTAAGTAGATTGGTAACTGACTCTTATCAGACTCCAGTTTATTGCCAAGTAAGTTGTCACATACGTGGAATTTATCTTGGTGTACTGGTGCATGATAATCATAAAACACACAAGAGTTTTACAAGATAAGGAAAACGCACTTAAGGGACGAAAGTTTTGAGTCATCTACACATTACAGCTCCAGCTTTTATAATGTGCTATTGCATCCATGCTCCAGGTAAGGCTTTCCTCAGAAATTTCGAGTGTGTGGCATGCATGGCTTTGGGCGTAATTCTTAGTCCATATATTTTATTTGTTTTAAGGTATAGTAATGCAAATTGTTTGTGTGTGAAAATGTTTGCAGTGAAAGGATCCTGTGCAATGAGGTAGTAAAAAAAGCAGAAAGCTCAGGTAATGTTGCAATGTTTGTGTAGTTAATGTCTTATAAACCCCTCCACCCCATGCATCTCGAGCCTAGTTTATTTTCCTAATGCTCTGAGGCAAAGCAAAACCAAGGTCCCCCAACGAGCCAAGGACAGAATGTCTGAAAGACGAGACAAACTCATGCATTCACACCAGCGTGAAACCAACCCTTTTTCAAATTAAAAAAGCAGATGCTAGAATAACTCCTTGCTTAAAGGGCTATATGGCATGATGTTTCACAAAGGTGTCCTGCCCTTTTAAACATGCTGAATGTGTATCATGCGGATTAATCTTAAAACCAGCTGTCCTTGAGATTTCTCTCCCTCCAACTTGGCTTAGACGAAGGGCTTCTCACCATCTGACAGTGCCTGCTCAGACTCATCCGGCAGAGAGACATGGAACAGTTGGGAGTGCCATATGTGTGTGTTTGTGTGAGCGCACATGGATTCAATATCTTTTATTTGAAATTAAACAATTCAAAAGCTTACAGAATTCCGCTGGGAAGAAATATTACAACCAGTATTTATTGCTGCAGCAGTGGGTGTCAGCCGTCATCTAAAAGTTAGACGATTTATTTAGTAATAAAAGCGCGATAAGAATGTACTTCCTGTTGTGTTGGGGAAAATATGGTTTATTATCCTAGAGCCTGAACCCCATCCAAGAGTACTGATCCAAACAGATGAGCACAAGGATGAGCCAAGTTCATCAAACCAAGCTAAGATAAAAAAAAAACCAAATGCTACTATTTAAATAAAATGTAAATTGTAATTGGTCAGAGTGCAAGACAACAAAATGTAGTTAGTGTAATTGTGTAATCTCATAAATAAATACATATAAATGTGTTTGTATATATATATACATCATTTTGTTTGTCCCCTTGTTTGATAGATTCATTGGGTTGCCACAACTACCGTAATTCCTCATAAACAAGGGTTGGGTTGCCACAACAACCATACCCGTCCACAACAAAAGCATTCTGTTGCTTCTGCCAAAGTTTTGGTCTGAGCCCTCCTTCATTATCATTCATGTAAAGACTGTGCCTGTTTAAACGTTGAATTAACAGTATTACCTTTTGCTGCGTGTCCCGCTACTTTGTGGAGGAATGCAATTTGTAAACATCCAGATTAACCTCTTCGTTACTTCACCAGTCTGTTTTCTGTCAGCAGCTAATCGTCACATTATGCTGCACTGCGCTGCTTGCATACTAATAATTGATTGGTTGGTAGTTCTGTGTTTTCCGTTTTGCAAAGTGGTCTTAAGTGTTTTCAAGGGTTTTTGCAACAGGGTGGAACTTTCCATTTACTCGAGATGAGAAAAAGAAGGCTTTTATTCATTCATTTGTGGATATTCTGTAATCCTGTATTCACAACAGACATGTTGCTGTAGCTGAAACTGTGAGCTCTTATTACAGATGTAATTAAACAGGTTAGGAAAAGGTTCTGATGTAGTGGTAAATAAGATGAAAGCAATACAATGTCTAGATTTAAATCCAGGTTTGAATTAGTAGTCTAATCCAGGCTAATCATATTAAACTTAAACAGCTGATGGCTGCTGTAACAGTGTTTTATATTATAAGTGATAACGGCACATTTTACTGGTTTCCTCTGCAATACAACTTTGTGTTTTGATTTTAAAATACCTCAGTCTGATGAATTCTATATAAAATAGTTTAAAGAGAAGAACCTCCTTTAATCACAAACATTCTGTAAATGACCCACATGTGACTACAGCCTTTATTTATCCGCCTAATAAAAGATCCATCATTACTAATTAATCAGTGCCATATGAGAGCAGGCCTCTATAACCAGAGTGCATTAGTTTGTAATGTTTCAGGTCTCTGATCACTTGTGCTTTTCTTAGCTGAATTCTTTGGATCTTGGCGTGATCACAGAATGAACTTGCTTTGTTTTTCATGTTGGAAATTCAGGGATTAAAATACAACTTGCTTGTAATAAACTGGAGAAAGGACACAGCACCTCACATTTCTAGCACTTGGCTGCCAGAGGATCGGCAACAATGGCTGAGTTGTGAGCCGAAAGGTCACTGCTTGCACAGTACGGGATTAATAGCCAAGATATTCTGTTTTGCACAAATGCTTCGAAGGGTCAGTGTATCCATCCATCATTTTGTGGTGGATTCTGTCCTCTGTATTTGAATGCAATGGAGCGGCTGGTGAATTACAGTAAAGAGGTTCAGCCTCTTTACATGGACATGCAGTTAGACAGTTGGCATATGGTGTGGGCTGTTTCTACCATCACAATAGAGCTTTTGTTATCGAAGTAATTTAATAACTCTTGAAGCCTGGCATTATAAATATTCCATAGTCTTATTTTTCATGCCTTTTGTTGCGTGTAAGTACCTTACTTCAGTTTGAATGCTTATAAAGCACTTATTAAGAGAGCATTTTTATTCATAATTCTGAGTGGTTACAAAGTTAATTATTCAAACATGTGCCTCTGATTGATTCAGGTTCTTTAGAGCAACATATGATGCTGGGTGGCAACGCAATACATTTACTTACATAATCATTCATTCATTATCTTCCGCTTTATCCTATATTAGGGTCGCGGGGGGGAGGGGGTTCCCCCATGCCCATCCAGGGGAGAAAGTTTTGGGTGCTGGGCAGATACACCCAGGACAGGGCGCCAATCTATCGCTGGGCACACACTCACTCACACAAACACACTCTATATGGGGCAAGTTGGAGAACTCAATTGACTTGTTCCATGTTTTTGGACTGTGGGAGGAAACCGGAGAACCCGGAGGAAACCCACGCAGACACGGGGAGAACATGGAAACTCCACCCAGATGGGGATTCGAACCGGGAATCCCTAGCGCTGAGAGGAGAACGTGCTAAACCACTAAGCCACCGTGCCGCCTACTTACATAATGTTTTCCTGAAATTTTACATGCAGAGACGTTTCATTCCACAGGTTATAGGCTTATTTGGTTTGTCATCATTTATAACCTTTAAAATATGAAGTTGTTCAGTGTGTTTTCTGTCCTGGTTTCAGCTTAACGACTGACGTCCTGAACGGGATTTGTGCTCCGTCAATGAGGAACTACAGGCTCATCTTTTGCCACAACCTGAAGCAGCCATAGATCCTTTCAATTCACTGCTAGTGAGTAGTGCAGGAGAAACGGTGAACTTCTGGATTTTTGAAGTAAAACTAGGTGGGTAGATTTTCAATATGGACTGTAAGTTTCCCCAACATATTTTCATGTGTGCATGGATTTATGGTTTTCTTTCCTCCGGTGAAATGTCAATGACTTTTGCAGAAAACTTTAAAGAGTAGATGAAGAAATTTTGGCTTTTCTTTATTATTATTTTTTTGGTCAACAAATATGTTTATGTTTAATTTTGCTCCACTGGTATCTCGACCATGCAGAGCGACTAAAACGGCGCGGCTGTGGAAGCGATGAGGAAGAGCCTCTCTCGTACCCTCAGCGAGTCCCTCAACACAGCTAGGGTGTTCGGCATCCCTCTGGAGGAGGTGCAGCAGAGCGGCCAGCCAGGACACGAGGTCCCCCTACTGGTTAGGAGTATTGTGGAGTACATTGAGGAACATGGTATGTGAACACTGTCTACTTTCAGGTTCTTTATCACTTAAAGTGTGCGGTAGCTCGCTGGTTAGGGTGTTGGGCTATCAATCAAAAGGTTGTAGGTTCAAATCCCAGCTCTGCCAAAGTTGCTGGTTTGGATCCCTGAGAAAGTCCTTTAAAGCTCATCGCTCCAGGGGTTTTATATCATGCTTGATCCAGGTCTGTGTCATTGCTGTGGTGGTGTTGTGATATTTGGGAACCTGTGCAGGTGCTCTCCCTTCGTAGTTTCACTGTGTAATAGATGTAATTTTAGACAAGAGGCATTTCCGCTTAGAGCTTTAAAACATGGTGCTGTAGGAAGTGTAATTAGGCAGATTAGGAAAAAATGACTTGATGAGATTCCTGGATTGTAGATGTTAGTCAGGCAGCTGGTAAAGTTTGTGGTTCTGCCTCCTGGGATTTGATGAAACCAATACTGAATAGTTCAAATGGTTTCATTATGCTGCTTATAAATAGGCTTGTGAAACCATTACGACGCAGACCGGCGACTTCAGGTTCTCGAGTCTTTCAGGACTGTTGCATTAAAAATACACTTAGAATAGTCTTTATCTTAGAGTTTAAAGTAAGTCAACAGTTATAGGGATGGGTATAAATTACTATTATTGATATATTTCTATACTACTTATTACTGTGATTGATATGTGGTCTCAGTTACTGATGTTGTCAGAAGAATGATTGTTACAGACTATTTAATTTAAAACACTGCATTCTGATGTTTTGTTTGTGTTCAGGGGGGCTGGGCCTTGAAGGTCTGTTCCTGGTGAATGGAAACGCAGAGCGCGTGGAGTGGCTGCGGCAGCGCTATGACAGCGGAGAGGAGGTGAATTTGGAAAAGGAGGCAGATCTGGCCTCAGCCGTCAGCCTGCTGCGTCTCTTCCTGCAGGAGCTCCCAGAGCCCATCATCCCTGCAGGCTTACAAACACACATACTTCATCTTTACCGAGGTGAGAGACATGGGTTTGGTTACTCTCTCTCCCTCACACACACACACACACATTTTCTCATTTCTCACCATTTGCTATTTCTAACTTTAAAAAGCCCCTTCCACCCTCAGGCTGACGTTACAACCCATTTTTAGATTATTTGTAATCAGTTAGATCTTTCCATCTTTGGTCTAAATCTGTCCGATCGGCTCAAGTATGGAGCTGCTTTGTTATATGTTTATAACTATATCACAAAGTAATGATAACCGTGCTGGTCATTACCAGATACTGAAACCAAAACTGAACATTTTGTGGTTACAGATTGCTGTAATGTTTTATAAACACTGTCTTTAAACACTTCCCCAAAAAGATGCATTTTATGATGCATTTTGCTTATGTCAAAGATGTATCAATCTGTACAAACCCTCATCTCTGTAGAGGGGATTAATCAGAAACAGCCTCATATGTCCTGTCTTA
Source organism: Corydoras sp. C115 (assembly GCA_019802505.1). Classification (NCBI taxonomy): domain Eukaryota; kingdom Metazoa; phylum Chordata; class Actinopteri; order Siluriformes; family Callichthyidae; genus Corydoras; species Corydoras sp. C115. The sequence continues at coordinate 1,809,446 of JAFMOC010000031.1, forward strand.
CCTTTGAGGTGTGTGTATGTGTGTTTATTGTGTTGTTATATGTAGAGTACAGCAGTGAGGATGACCTAACGAGAAACATTAAGTACAACTTGCAACAGCTGCCGCAGTTCAGCTACAGCCTGCTGCGTTTCCTTTGCCGCTTCCTGTCCAATGTGGCCTCTCTTCAGTCGGAGAGCTGGAGCATCGGAGCCCTCGCTGCCGTCTTTGGTCCCGATATTTTTCAGTAAGTTTTCGGTCGTTTGGGTAAATCAGAGAAAACTGACTGAGTCTGTAGTTCATTCATTAGAAAGTATGAAAGGAGCAGAAGTTCTGTGTTGTGTTTGTGAATGTTTGTCATCTCATCTCGAGCTCTAAACCTGGACCCCTCACACCCTGGACACAATTTATTTCAGCTCCTCCCCTCCGGCAGACGATACAGATCACTGTACACCAAAACAACCAGACGCCATCACACTTATAAACAGCTTATAATCACTGCAGCATAAATGCAGCTTACCGTATAGATCTTATATTTTATAACATATGTATCATATTGGGCGGCACGGTGGCTTAGTGGTCAGCACGTTCTCCTCTCAGCACTAGGGATTCCCGGTTCGAATCCCCGTCTGGGTGGAGTTTCCATGTTCTCCCCATGTCTGCGTGGGTTTCCTCCGGGTTCTCCGGTTTCCTCCCACAGTCCAAAAACATGGATCAAGTAAATTGAATTCTCTAAATTGCCCCATATATAGTGTGTCTGTGTGAGTGAGTGTGGGCCCAGCAATAGATCGGTGCCCTGTTCCGGGTCTATCTGCCCAGCGCCCGAGACGTTCTCCCCTGGATGGGCATGTGGAAACCCCCACGACCCTAATAGAGGATAAAGCGGGAGATAATGAATGAATGAATGTATTATATTGTACAGCAAATTTTGTAAATATAACTGTATATTGTAAATACAGTAAATTGCAATTTACAAGAGAGACACCATCATGCCGGAACAAAATTCCTTGTGTGTGTAACATTCTTGGCAAATGAAACTGATTCTGATTCTGATTCCGATTAAGGTTTGGACTTAAAAGTCAGGCGTCCACATAGTTTTCTGGTGATAAATGCCTTTGTTTTGTTTTATTCTCTGTAGCTTAGATACAGACGTGGAAGAGCTGAAGGAGCAGGAGTCAGTGAGCCGCGTCTTGGCTGAGCTGCTGGAGAACTGGGAGGATTTCTTCGACACTGAGGATGATATTTCAAGCACCAATGATTACAGCTCTATTAATGAACAGGTACTCGGACGTGTGCTGTTAGAACCACAATGTAAAAGTCACATTCTGCCGTACTTAATAGTTGGAGTTCTGTATTAAATCTAGTTTACTTAAGCATTAACTAAAGGACACTAATAGGTTTACTGGTTAATGCTTACATAACTAGGGCAGAGGGATTTTTTTTCATTTATTTTGCTGTGAAGCAGGTTTAAAGACAGGCGGATGTGAAACTGTGGGAAGAAGCGCAGTCAGTGTTTACAACACATTATGTCTCCAGGCGCATGTTATTGTAATCTATGGGCAGGTCATGTGAAGGTCTTTGTTTTTATGCCTTTTAGCTAGAACATTCTTCATCTTGTTTTAACTTGTTAATAACAAGCTTTATAGACACAGTCAGTGATTGAAGACAGAGTCAGAGCAAGGAAGCTGCATTGTAGTAAATATTGATGCGTCGGCTGAGGGGATCAGGGATTCCCATCTACAGTTTCACCGCTTTACGCAGGAGTATCTGATATCCTGCATTCATTCATGTCCATTCATGTCTTTAATAAAATGAGTTAGAAAAGTCACATGGAGATCCTGAAAATACTAAAAGGTCTAAGAACAAGAGACAGACAGGGAGATTGAGAGACAGACACTGCGGGAGGCTGGGGGACGAAAGGACAGATACTGGGGATAGGACATTCAGGGAGGACGGGTTGATGGGGACATTCATGTGATGCAGTCTGAATAGTAATTAAATCTTTCTGCGTTCTTTCATCCTCTTTCACGAACCAATCTGACATTTGGATTTTTCCAAAGGAGCTACAAACATGTTCATCCATGCAGAGCCATCCAGGTTCATCCTCACAATGCAGCAATGCAACTGCCGCCTTTTAGACCATTGTTCATGACGCCATCACAGGATCTTACAAAAGCCTCCGGAACAAACTGCCGTTTACATTCAGAGATCGTTGAATCGAAATTCAGGACATATTTACATTCAAATCAGGCAGATTAATTTTGTGAGAAACAAAATTTAAAACTGAATTATTCAAGATTCAAGAATATTTTATTCTCATCAATATCACGTGTTACATCAGATAAGAACGAAATTATGTGTCACGGACCCCGATTACCCTGTTATTTTAAAGTTCATTCATTCATTCATTCATCCATTATCTCCCACTTTATCCTATAGAAGGGTCGCGGTGGGGTTCCCCATGCCCATCCAGGGGAGAACGTTTCGGGCGCTGGGCAGATACACCCAGGACAGGGCGCCAATCCATCGCTGGGCAGACACACTCACTCACACAGACACACTCTATATGGGGCAATTTGGAGAATTCAATACACTTGATCCATGTTTTTGGACTGTGGATGAAACCGGAGAACCCGGAGGAAACCCACGCGGACACGGGGAGAACATGGAAACTCCACCCAGATTGGGATTCGGACCGGGAATCCCTAGTGCTGAGAGGCGAACGTGCTAACCACTAAGCCACCGTGCCGCCTATTTTAAATTAATTTTAAAGACGAAAATGAGAATGATATCTAAAACAAATCTTGCGTTTTTGGACTATCGCAAATCATGGACCTGTGCTGTCCTCTTTTAATCCATTAAACAGAGGTTCTTCTGTATATCTGTCTTTAATGACCTGTTGTATCATGATGATTGATTTCTGTAAATATCCTCAGGTAATAACCCAACATTAATTTTCTCATTTAGTAATATATGGAACCACCCATAGAACAAAAACTGCTCGAGATTTAATCATTTTCAACATTCAAATGTTACAGTGTTGTTTTGATTTATTGATGTTAAAGGGCTTATACACATCTCTCCAAAGAGCTTATTACAGCATCCCAGTGGGTTAAGCACTGGACTTTCACTTGGCAACAATATTAATTACTATTAAAGCTGTATAATAGGAGCTCTATTTAATAATCAGTGTGGAAGCCTGTAATGTGAAGCCTGTTCTTTAATTATTATTATTATTATTATTATTATTATTATTATTATTATTATTATTATTATTATTGTGATGTTGGCTGTAAGGCTGTAAATCTCTGGGAAATGTGTAACTTTGCCATCGCACTCACAGCATATGACTCATATCTGCATACATGGAGAGCAGCAACCACACATAGCCAATCAGAGGCTATCTGTGTGGTTGCCATGGTAATGTGGCAGTAACACTGCAGCAGATGTAGAGGACATTTGGAAACTGATGCAGTGCTGCAAGATATTGTGTAGGCAAAAGGACTTCGGGTCATATATTTACAAAATAGTCATTATTCCTGTTTATCAGTCACATGAGGCTGCACTGTGAACTTATCTGAATATTTACTGTTGACAAATACTTCTGATTTTGAAGTTTATATATATATATATATATATATATATATATATATATATATATATATATATATATATATATATATATAATATTCACAATGTAGATGAACTAGCTTTGGATAAATGTTCAAGCTCAGGTTTATTTATTTACAATAGTACATTGTCTCGAATCAGCTTTACATTATTCTAAGCCTGAACCTCCAAAGGTCAAGCCGAAGTGACAAAAGGAAAAACTCCCTTGTGGCACTTTTATTTTAGGAAAGACACCTTGTGAGGACCGAGGCTCAGTGGGGGACTCCTCTTTCAGTGCCCGGTCAGCGTTAACAGTGCAGGACAGATTGAATGTTGTTCGGAAGCTAGTTGCTGCGTCTGAATTTTATCTGTTCGTCACAGATCACAGAGCTTCTAGAGGATGAAAAGATAGAAGTGTGTGAGGATCTTCCTCAAGATGGCGAGGACAGCTCATCTTCACTCCCTCCCAGTCACCCCCATGTCACCCCCTCATCCAGGTAAGAACATCTCATTTTAAAGTGTTAATTAAGTGAACGATGGAGTTTTTTTTCTGGTTCTTCAAAGCAACAGGCTCACAATAATGGTTTGAAATGTATAAAGGTACCATATAACCACCGAAGTTGAAGGGTGGGACAAAGAGCATCTACTGTTGTCGGGCATTAAGCCTGTAGTGTTTATCGTTAATCTTATAAACACTGCCTGTTTAACTAGAACAACCAGCAGTGAGTTGTGTTTGTTACTTCAGTAATACCCGCTTCACGAAGCCACTAATGTAAAAGGTATCATGACCCTGTTGATGTTTAACCAGTGTATTCGGAATGCTGTTTGTATTTTAGACTTATCTTGATTTCCTTTGTTGAGACAGTAAACAAGAGAAATGGACTTTTCACAGGGTTCTATGCCTGATTTATCTCCCTGCCTATTCCTGTTTAATCATTCCTGCTGAACTAAAGGTTGAGGTTCTGATTGTTTTTGAAGTTCTACCTTTTCCAGACTCCCAGTCATTTGTCATTATCCTAGGTCTCATGTTGCCACCGTCATATACTGAGGCACAGCCTTCGTTTCATTTGCATGAACAAAATGTACAAGTCCCTGTTGTGTGTACTGAGTATTCTGGGTATGTACTGTATGTGTGTGCGCTTCACTGTATAACTCTATATACATTCATTCATTCATTCATTCATTATCTCCCGCTTTATTCTATATTAGGGTCGGGGGGGGGGGGGGTTCCCCATGCCCATCCAGGGGAGAACGTCTCGGGCTCTGGGCAGATACACCCAGGACAGGACGCCAATCCATCGCTGGGCACACACTCACACAGACAGACACACTCTATATGGGGGAATTTTTGAGAATTCAATTGACTTGATCCATGTTTTTGGACTGTGGGAGGAAACCGGAGAACCCGGAGGAAACCCACGCACACACGGGGAGAAAACTCCACCCAGATGGGGATTCGAACCGGGAATCCCTAGCGCTGAGAGGCAAACCACTAAGCCACCGTGCTGACACGTCTATATACATTTAATGAGCAATTCCTTTGTGTGCGCAAAATAGCTCACTGTACTTTATCAATACAGCTTGATTCAGCTGAAATAATTCTCCCAAGGTTAAAAGTACAACTTAATGGTTACTGTTCTGTTTGTGGATGAGTGAGTGAGGGACAGTCCCCGAGTTGTTTGTGTTCCCAGCTTGTAGCTTTGCTGTTTGTACAGCAGTAAAAAGCTGACGGCGACACGCTCCACAGTTATATTTATGCCCAGCTGTATATCCCTTTCTCTAACTATGGAAAGTATTTCTCATCTGTTCCCGAAATAACCTGTAGAATATGGACGGGGGTGCTCGGGCCCCTTTGTTGCCAAGAACTGGCCGCTGGAATTTATGAACAGCTAATATAATTGAGGTGGCAGCTGATGGAAGGCGAGCAGGTCGCCACAGAATCGATCCTCTTTCAATAATGTTGTTTTCATTAAATCAAACTATAAGCTCTGGATTCTTCAGCTTCACTCGTGTGGCAGGTGTTAAATAGACTGGCGTGTTGATTGACACATGAAGCCTTGTGTGGCTGCGAATGTACAGAACAGGAGTGTTTACATTGCATCGATTTCTGAAGTACCACCTGACCACCCACAGTTCGTCACTGGGCCACGGGATCATGTTTTGGGCGGTCAGAACAACTGCCATGTTGACTCATGACTTATTCTGCTGGCTAATAGACATATATTCTCTAGACAGTGGGGCTAATGTTTCAAGTTTACCAATCTATTTTTAAGGTGAGCTGCATTCACTCACCAGCTTCTTTATCAGCCACACAGTTCTATCATATGAGCAGAAGAGACTTTAATTTAGGAATAAAACATTCACCAGAAACATGCTTAAATTTCGGACCTCCTGACTGTTTTCACATACTTATTTACTTATAATTTATTTTAAATATGATGAACAGAGGCTTAGTGGTCAGCACGTCCGCCTCTCAGCACTAGGGATTCCCGGTTCGAATCCCCATCTGCGTGGAGTTTCCATGTTCTCCCCGTGTCTGCGTGGGTTTCCTCGGGTTCTCCGGTTTCCTCCCACAGTCCACAAAACATGGATCAAGTCAATTGAATTCTCAAAATTGCCCCATATAGAGTGTGTATGTGTGAGTAAGTGTGTGCCCAGCGATGGATTAGCGCCATGTCCTGGGTGTATCTTCCCAGTGCCCGAGACGTTCTCCCCTGGATGGGCATGGGGAACCCCCCCCCCCCCCCCCCCCCCGCGACCCTAATAGAGGATAAAGCGGAAGATAATGAATGAATGAATGAAACCAAATAATAAATTATAATAAAAAATAATAAAACCCTGTGCTCTGATTCTGAACATTAAGTTGGGATGTTTGTTACATGTGCCCAGCGATGGATTGGCGCCATGTCCTGGGTGTATCTGCCCAGTGCCCGAGACGTTCTCCCCTGGATGGGCATGGGGAACCCCACCGCGACCCTAATGGAGGATAAAGCGGAAGATAATGAATGAATGAATGATTGATGAACAGACTTATGTCTAGTTGATAATTTTGTCCCAGTGCAAAACACAGCAGATTTACGGTGTATATTAATATGAGCTACATGCATTATAATAAACCCTGACGGGATTTAAATATTCTGAGCCTCTTGAGATTAAGAGAACCCTGTCCCTGTGCATTTATACCTCATTAACTATTGAAAAACATGACTAAATCATGTTTAATTGTGTATAAAACAGGATCCACTTTTAACAGTTCGTATGTGGCATTGAAAAATAAAAATAAAATGTGTGTGTTTTTAGTGGAATGCCACACCGTAACTTTATAAAATATCTATTGTATCAGATAGAGGCTTGTAAAGTTTTTATTCCTTTAACACACTTCTTTGGGTCACATGCAGATCAACCAGAGGGTGGGAACAGTATATGGTGCACGTGTCTGTGTGCGTGCCCAGGTCTATATTTGTGTGCATGTCTGCAATTAGCAAAGGCAGCATAAAGTTGTATGAAGTAAAATGATATTGATATACTTTGCCTAGTGTACTTGCACACGTTTATTTATTAATTTTAAATTTACATTTTTATACAGCGCCTGGGGAGCGAATGGGGTTAGGGCACTTTACTATGGGTACCTGGTGGAACTGGGAATCGAAAAAGGGGACCTTCAGGTCATAAGGCTGACCCCTTAACTACAACAACTGCTAATAATATACAGTATATTGAGATGTTTTTGTGCATGTGCTTTCCTGGTTTGGACAGAGGGTCTGGCGAGCATGTTGTTGCACCTCAGCCCATAATAAGAATCCTGAAATAGTTTTAATAAATGAAAACCTTGGTATTTCAGAACACTTTTGATAAAGTGACTTTTTTGCTTTCAGCTTTTTGACTTTCTATAAAGACAAAAACATATCTGCCTAAACAAATAAAAAAACTAACGACAAATTTAGCAACAGTTGTTAGTGACTAATCTTATCTAGAACATAAACTGGTGACGTTGTGACAGACAACCGTAATCCTCGGAGCAGATCATCTTAAAGTCACTGGGTGGCCTGCAAACACAAACCCATCCAACTGCTCTTTATTTCCTAGGCGTCCTGAACAATGCTTTTGGGTTGACTACTTTTTGATCACAAAATAACGAATAAAGAACCCTCAGGTGGTCCTTTAATGGGCACCACTACAGTGCTGGACATGCAGAGGGGGTCACCATAGCAACTCAGAAACATCATTACAGTGGAGGCCTAATAAAGAATTTTTAAAAGTTGTCATACATACATGAGTACACGGTCTTGCCTCCTCACCATCCACCCACTGTACTGCATTTAATACACAATTGAATGTCTGTTTTTTATTTTAGTGAAACACAGAGAGCTTGTACTACTGTAGGATGTATGCTTGTTGTAAAGCAACATTTGAGAAACCCAAGTGACATTGGGTTGATTGATTTTTTTTTTGTCTAGCAGACCCACAGCTGAAGATTAGGTTATATAAAAAAGGACCCTGACAGGTGCTGGACTGTTTGTGTCTGAGCTCTGCAGTGTGGGGGGTGCACTGTGTGTGCGAAAGCAGTTCGACTGGAGGAGGTCTGGAGATGACCCTCCTCTGATGTGTTGTCATTGGTTCCCACGGCTGCCGGCAGCACCACCCCAGACAGCCCCGTATATCAGAGAAGGTCCAGCTTGTTTACTGTAGCACTTTTCTGCAGAGTGCTGAGCCCTACATACGCAGCGCAGACCGGAGGCCGCAGGATGAGCACGGGCAGCCTGTGTATGCTGTTTGATCTGCTCATACAGACTTTAGCTCCCCAAAGAGCCCAGTCTGGATAACCAAACGCTGCGAGCAGAAGCGGCCAAAATCCAAAGCTCTGAAAATGGCGTGTGAAGTCTTGCTGCACAGGTGAGGCAAGGAGAGGAAGGACGAGTGTGTGATGCTAATGTAACGGAACTGAGACGCTTCAGAGGGGCTGTGCAAATGATGTGCAGCTCACCCAGGAGTGGAATCTATTAGATTTTTGCACCGTAGTTGGGATTCTGCTCGGTTTAAAGTTTCGGGTGAATCAGTCGTTTGAGTCCGACATCTATTTACTGACCCTGCTTTTTTTTCCTGTCAGCAGAAAGGGATTTCATTAATATAATTTTGGGAAAGAAAAGAGAGTGTTATATATATATATATATATATATATATATATATATATATATATATATAATGCTTGCTTTAAAGAAGCTGAGTGGATGCTGTTTCAACAGTATTACAAGCTTCTGACATAGGAAGAGTAAAGCTGCTGAATCATGATCTGACTGCTGTGTAGTGTCTGTGGGTATATGAAATGGTTAATCGTGTCAAGTCATCAGAAGTACTGTAGATTACCTCCCAGGTATTACAGATGTAATAATCATTACATTAGCATGCGTTTATTTACTGACATTTTTCTTTTAGCAGTGATGACTTTTAGAACTTTTTAGTACAGAACATGGAGGTTTTCAGGTTTCGATGTTTTTCTGAGTATTTGCCGCACATTTGGTTACATATTGACTGTTATACAAAGCTATAGGCAAATGATTTATTTGTCTTTGATTAAGAAATACGATTTGGCATCTCCATTTGTTTCAGCGTTGGTTTCGGAGGACTGTGTGCAACAGACCTGTTATTGCTCCGTCTCGCGCGACTGAACATCATTTGTCCCTTTAAGAATCACATCCATAGTTGTTATGAAGAAATTGTTAGGAAATGCCTTTACTGTGGTTCAGCCAGCGATGTAATGGTGGAAATGAGCACCTTATAAAGTAAATAAGAACTTTAAATAACAGTAAGCAATGAAATGGATTTGAGGCAGTGGGTGTTGATGGTTGTTCATTATTCTCATCACTGCAGTGACACTGTGGTAGTATTAATAGGGGGCATGAGGGGGCGCACTCAGTGCTCTGCGTGGGTTTTCTCCGGGTTCTCTGGCTTGCTCCCACCGTCCAAAAACTTGGTTAAAAGGTGAATTGACAGCTTTAATTAATTCATTCATTCATTCATTATCACCCGCTTTATCCTCTATTAGGGTTGCGGTGGGGTTCCCCATGCCCATCCAGGGGAGAACATCTCGGGCGCTGGGCAGATAGACCCAGGACAGGGCGCCAATCCATCGCTGGGCACACACTCACTCACACAGACACACTCTATATGGGGCAATTTGGAGAATTCAATTGACTTGATCCATGTTTTTGGACTGTGGGAGGAAACCGGAGAACCCGGAGGAAACCCACGCAGACACAGGGAGAACATGGAAACATGGGGATTCGAACCGGGAATCCCTAGTGCTGAGAGGCGAACGTGCTGACCACTGTATAGAGTCTGTGTTAGTGAGTGTGTGCCCAGCAATAGATTGGCGCCCTGTCCAGGGTGTATCTGCCCAGCGCTCTCAACATTCTCCCCAGGATGGACATGGGGAACCACTCCCCGACACTTATTCCTAGTATAGGATTAAGCAGAAGCTGATGTGTTGTGCTGGTATGATTGGAGTGCAGATTCCACTCAGTGTGCCCACTCACAGTGCAGTCTGTTAGACAGATATACAGTACCTTAATGCTGCACCCTGTAGATGTATAATCAGAAACATCAGCACAGCTCTGTAAAAAGTACTGGAACTGATGCAGACTGCACCACAGGCCTTTAAAACATCAAACCGATGTAACAGAATGTGCACAATGTGCCGTGTCAGGAAAGGAGCAGGTATTTTTGTGGTTATGGCTCCAGTACTCCGTTACCCCTAATGTGATTATAGCACCTGTTGCGTCACTGATTGCTGTGTATTCTCACCCTGAGGCCCCTGATCTCAAACTTGTTCACAGTCTCTGCAGCAATGTTATGTAAGCAGTATTCTACCGTTGCTGGTGTGTCTTTATTAGATGAGGTGTATTGCTTAAAAAAACCCCACCCTCACACACTTCCTGTGAGAGCTTCTTCCTGACGTGTTCGCCGACACGTTGAATTTCTGACGAAAAAGACAAAACACATCCTGCACACATCTGCCGGCAGCCGTCAGCATTTGATTAAAATGAACCGGAGTTCAGATCTTTGATTTTAAAATATTGACTAAATGCAGGGAAAATGATTTTACACACTTCATTGATCATTCATATTGGGTCCAGATTCATTTCTTTGTAAAAAATACGCTATATGAACAAAGGTGTGAGCAGACCTACACTTTACTTTGTAGGTTCGGAGGAAGTCAGGCGGAAATGAATGCATTCGAGGCTTTATATGTATTAGCCACCGCTTTTAACTGTTTGGGGTTATTACATTTTATGGGACATAAACACACAGCAGGGTCGTCGCTCTCCACAGCTTTTCCAGTTATACGGTACTTAATATATCTCCTACCTACAGTAGTTTACTTTAGTGGGTGATTTAAGGCATAGCTCTGTTATTATGTGGGACCTGGATGGCCATCCAATCACAAAATGGCTAAATTCAGTGTTGTCTTTCTTCTTTTCCAGCTCGCACATCTCCTCTATCAGCATTCTTCCACGATCTGCAGAGTAAGTCCATGTCATCTGTTGTTCTGTACTACGTGTTCTGCATTATTCTGTACCACGGTGGAGATTTGTATACTTTATTAAACCCCATACCTGTTGTAATAGATGCATTGTCTTATAGAAGAATAAGATAAATATACTAAATAAGATTATAAACCAGTTAGTCTCAGGTTGTAGTCATGACTACACTTCGTCTTAGATGTATAAGAATAGAAATAGTATCGAATAGTTTTTAATTATTGTCATTATACCCCGCATACACAGTATACATCGTATAACGAGATTTAAGCTCCTCCTTAAAGTGCACATAGCATTATATATATTCATTCATTATATCCCGCTTTATTCTCTATTAGGGTCGCGGTGGGGTTCCCCATGCCCATCCAGGGGAGAACGTTTCGGGCGCTGGGCAGATACACCCAGGACAGGGCGCCAATCCATCACTGGGCACACACTCACTCACACAGACACACTCTATATGGGGCAATTTGGAGAACTCAATTAACTTGATCCATGTTTTTGGACTGTGAGAGGAAACCGGAGAACCCGGAGGAAACCCACGTGGACACGAGGAGAACATGGAAACTCCACCCAGATGGGGATTCGAACCGGGAAGCCCTAGCGCTGAGAGGCGAACATGTAAACACTAAGCCACCGTGCCGCCATTATATATAAATAGAAAAAAAAACAATAGAAAAGACATGTGCAAAAATGTACTGTGCAAATAGACATTCATTCATTCATTATCTCCCGCTTTATCCTCTATTAGGGTCGCGGTGGGGTTCCCCATGCCCATCCAGGGGAGAACATCTTGGGCGCTGGGCAGATAGACCCAGGACAGGGCGCCAATCCATTACTGGGCACACACCCACTCACACAAACACTCACACAGACACAGGCAATTTTGAGAATTCAATTGACTTGATCCTTGTTTTTGGACTGTGGGAGGAAACCGGAGAACCCGGAGGAAACCCACGCAGACACGGGGAGAACATGGAAACTCCACCCAGATGGGGATTCGAACCGGGAATCCCTAGTGCTGAGAGGCAAACGTGCTAAACCACTAAGCCACCGTGCCGCCCGCAAATAGACATGTAATGTGTAAAATGATGTGCCGATTAGTGCAGGTTCCCGTTTAGTATTGTGATGGCTTTGGGAAAGAAACTGTCCCTGAGTCTGTTTGTTTTGACCCACCCAAGAGATGGCAGTAAAGCAGCTATTAGTATTAAACTAGTGAAGTAAAATAATCGTGATCTTTACAATATGTCTGCTTATTAGATGTATTGATGTAAATACTAATAAACTAAAGTATATATGATTTTTCAATAGATCCTGTGATCTGTATAGATGTTTAGTTTACCCCACTGTCTGTGCTGTTAATGTGGAATAGCCATTGATCCATTAACATGCACAGTAGGTTAAAGGAAAACGGATACATTTGACCCTAAACCAGCACGTGTGAGGCCACGGGCCATGTTGGCCAAGACCCAGGTCATTAGGAATCACTACACATGCACAGATGATGAGCAGAACCTTCACTAAGAGGCTACTCATAGGTTCAACCCCTTGTGACCCAGTTGTGCAGATTATAATATTCAGAAGACGGCTTCTTTAAATTCTTCAGACACTCTTGACAGGCCGTCTGCCAGGATTCAGGCTACGTGCACAGCTGTGCAGGCTTTTCCCCTACATGGTAGTGTGACCTCCAAAGACTTGACTATGAACTTTATAAAAGTGTAGTCAGGCCAAAAATACCCTCATTATAGCTGTCAGGGGAGCGAGGTGCTTAAAACGACTGGTCTGGAGGCAGGGCTTACAGGAAGGCTTCCTTTTTCTGAGAGGGTCTCTGTCCAACGGTGTTAGACTCAGCTGTCAGTGTAAATGGGTCAAACGCGAATGAGGGGACTGAATGTTCTGGCACATATCAGATGATTGTTGGGTACATGGAGTATTAAAATAGTTCATAATGTGGGTTTCAGTTGAGAAATGTTTGTTGACCTTGACTTATGAATTGCTGTTTTGATTCAAGAGACCCTCTGATGATGATGATAGTGTGTGTGTGTGTGTGTGTGTGTTCAGATACATAGAACATTGCGATCAAAACCTGTTCACACATTTAAATGTGGGAACCTCATGTGATTGTGGGTTAAGTCGTGTTGTATGGTTATAGTTATGGTTAAGGTTAAAGTTGTAGTATTTATGGTTAAGGTTTGGTTAAGTTTCCATGAAATTAATAGAACTGTATTCTACTCTGGCGGCACGGTGGCTTAGTGGTCAGCACGTTCTCCTCTCAGCGCTAGGGATTCCCGCTTCGAATCCCCATCTGGGTGGAGTTTCCATGTTCTCCCCGTGTCCGCGTGGGTTTCCTCCGGGTTCTCCGGTTTCTTCCCACAGTCGAAAAACATGGATCAAGTCGATTGAATTCACAAAATTGCCCCATATAGAGTGTGTCTGTGTGAGTGAGTGGATTGGCGCCCTGTCCTGGGTGTATCTGCCCAGCGCCCGAGATGTTCTCCCCTGGATGGGCATGGGGAACCCCACCGCGACCCTAATATAGGATAAAGTGGAAGAAGATAATGAATGAATGAATGTATTCTACTCTAAGTCAGGTTTAGGGTTAAATGTGTACTTTGTTGTGTTTATTAATGTTGAGTTGTTATTTTAATAACAAGATATTTAATGATGTAATGAAGCTGTAGATTGCTGTTCGCTTACATCTGGACCCGTAACTAATGGACGTCACGGCTGGCTCCACCACTTTGTAAATGACCACATGTTGCTTGTGATTTCTAATGTAATGACTGTGTCCACAGTATCCTTCAGAGAACCATCCGTGCTGCAGTGGAACAGCACTTTCTGGATTTGCAGAGCTCCATAGATCAGGATCTCAGCAACTATGAAGGTCAGGGCTCATCCCGCCCCTCTGGCCTCAGGTGGGTTTGCTAACTCTATATGTTAAGACCCTGTTTGGATTTAAGGTGTATTGTACAGGAGAATGCTGATCTGAATCTTGTGCACACAGAGCTTTTGAGAGAATGGCGGAACAAGAGGAGGAGGATCGAGAAGAGCAGGCTGAGGATGGGTCATCATCATCATCCAGCCCTGCTGACAGTGGCCAGTTTGCACAAGACATTGAGGTTCGTTAGCTGATGGGGGGGGGGGGGTTTCTGCATGTGTTCATATAGGAGAAGGTTCACGTCAGCAATTCAACCCAGTGCAGAAATATAGAACCGAACAGAATCCTCCTGAATTACTCTTAGCGAAGTCTAATTGTCTTTGTATATTGAATAACTTGCTAGTCACTGGGGCGGCACGGTGGCTTAGATGGGCGAATCCTCATCTGGGTGGAGTTTCCATGCTCTCCCCGTGTCTGCGTGGGTTTCCTCCGGGTTCTCCGGTTTCCTCCCACAGTCCAAAAACATGGAACAAGTCAATTGAGTTCTCCAAATTGCCCCATATAGAGTGTGTTTGTGTGAGTGAGTGTGTGCCCAGCGATAGATTGGCGTCCTGTCCTGGGTGTATCTGCCCAGCACCCAAAACGTTCTCCCCTGGATGGGCATGGGGAACCCCCCCCCGCGACCCTAATAGAGGATAAAGCGGAAGATAATAAATGAATGAATGCTAGTCAAAAGTGGAAGATAATGAATGAATGAATAATTAGCCGTAGACGGCATAGGAGGCTTAGTGGTTAGCACGTTCTCCTCTCAGCACTAGGGATTCCTGGTTCGAATCCCCATCTGGGTGGAGTTTCCATGTTAGGAGGCATAGGAGGCTTAGTGGTTAGCACGTTCTCCTCTCAGCACTAGGGATTCCTGGTTCGAATCCCCATCTGGGTGGAGTTTCCATGTTCTCCCCGTGTCCGCGTGGGTTTCCTCCAGGTTCTCCAGTTTCCTCCCACAGTCCAAAAACATGGATCAAGTCAATTGAGTTCTCCAAATTGCCCCATATAGAGTGTGTGTATGAGTGAGTGCATGCCCAGTGATAGATTGGCGCCCTGTCCTGGGTGTATCTGCCCGGCGCCCGAGACGTTCTCCCCTGGATGGGCATGGGGAACCCCCCCCCCCCCCCCGCGACCCTAATAGAGGATAAAGCGGAAGGTAATGAATGAATGAATGCTAGTCACTGATTAAATACATAGTGTCCCATTAAACTTTTATTCATACTAACAACTGCATGAGCTGCAATCTAGCTTGTTATTGCTTTCCCTTTGCCTTTAACTGTCTGTGGTGCAGAGTTATATTTGTGGATCCAGTGCTTGAGGATATAATAAAACTCTGTTGTTTCATTCCAGCCTTTTCAAGGTCACCACTCTGATAACATTAAGCCAGACGAAAATTCCAGAATGCAACTTGACCCAGAGGCCATCATAGATGCCGAGAACAACATTAGCACAAGGTGTGTGACCTGGCGCCGTGATTCCATTAAAGTCTTGGAATTGGGTTTGACTTATTTTGAGTCTTAGTTTTCAAACTTAGTATATGATCGTATGCACAGTGGACTGTTTACCTTATAAACATGGTTCCTTAATCCGTCAGAAAGTTCTCATCTCATTTTATTGTTTTCCGCTTCATCTGATACTTGGATCACGGCGGGGCTTCTCCATGCCCATCCAGGGAAGAACCATACGTGCACTGGGCAGACACACTGGGTGCCAGGCCATTGCTGGGCACACTCACTCACACATACAGACAAGCTATATGGGGCAATTTAGAGCAAACAATTCCCTGGAGAGCTGTGATTTGGAAAACCCATGCATGCCTGAAGGAAATTCCACCCAAATTGGGATTCGAACCTGGATACCCAGTGCAGAGAGGCAAACGTGCTATCACTAAGCCACCACATTTCACTAAGCCCCACATTTCAATGTAATATTTTTCTGCAACTCTTTTTTCTGATTTTCACATTGACCTTGAATAGGAAAACAATCCACAATATTATTCTAATTAATCAATGAAATTAATCAATGAATTAATTTATGATTTATGATTTTAAGTGAAATGTAGTAATTAAGGCGGCACGGTGGCTTAGTGGTCAGCACGTTCACCTCTCAGCACTAGGGATTCCCGGTTCGAATCCCCATCTGGGTGGAGTTTCCATGTTCTCCCCGTGTCCGCGTGGGTTTCCTCCGGGTTCTCCGGTTCCCTCCCACAGTCCAAAAACATGGATCAAGTCAATTGAGTTCTCAAAATTGCCCCATATAGAGTATGTCTGTGTGAGGGAGTGTGTGCCCAGCGATGAATTGGTGTCCTGTCCTGGGTCTATCTGCCCAGCGCCCGAAACGTTCTCCCCTGGATGGGCATGGGGAACCCCACCGCGACCCCAATAGAGGATAAAGCGGAAGATAATGAATGAATGAAAGTAGTAATTAAACAGTAACTGTGCATTTAAAAATGCCAAAGTTGATTCAGAGCAGTAGATTTTAAATTGGTAATCAGAGACTCATAATGTCGATGGCATTGATTCAGCGGGTCTGTGAAAGGTTTTACAGAAAGATGTAGAAACATTGCTGTTGCTAAAGTGTCACTAAAGCTTTTTCCAAATGTTTCTTCTTATTTCACACAGATTACTAAAGTACCCTGACTGTAAGCACATGGAGCAGCCCACTGTCCCCACCTCAGTGAGTTTACCTGCGCACCTTACCGTATTTCCCGGACCATAAGGCACACCGTATTATAAGGCGCGGTCTGAATTACGGGGTCTATTTCTGTATTTGAGCCACGTATAAGGCGCACCGTACTATAAGGCGCAGTCTGAATTAGGGACTCTATTTCTGTACGGTACTTATTCTGTACGGCAGCGTATTATAAGGCACTCGCTAAAACACGATCTACAAGAAAAGTAAAGGATGCAAAACGCTGATTTATAATTGAAGTTTATTCTACTACTGAACAAAACACACATTATTTTTAATCACTCTTCTCCCACAAATCCATCAAAGTCCTCGTCTTCTGTGTCTGAATTAAAAAGCTGGTTCTCTATCGAGCACTCCGGCGTTCCCTCTCATCGATGTCCGAGTCTGTCTCGTCTCCGGGCGGCCGTTCGGCGACGATGCCGGCTTTCCCGAAAGCTCGGACGACGGTCACGGCAGAAACCTCAGCCCAGGCGTCCACAATCCATTCACAGACGGTGGTGTAACTCGCCCCGCCGCCGCCTCCCGAGTTTTAGTAAACGTGTGTTCACGTCTATCATCCATCGCTCCCACGCCGCCCGCAACTTTACTTTAAACGCCCCGTTTACCCCAATGTCCAGCGGTCCGAGTTCTTTATTTAATCCTCCCGGAATGACGGCAAGCTCCGAATTAATTTTCTTCACTCGGCTTTTCACGTTGTCTGTGAGATGAGCGCGCATGGAGTCACAGATCAGCAGGGATCAGCAGGATGTGTGGAACAACCCACCCGGTCGCACAACAATACTTTTATAGAATTTGGAACTCAGTACACGTATAAGGCGCACCGGATTATACGGCGCACGTCCGATTTCTGGGAAAATTTTAGGCTTTTAGGTGCGCCTCATAGTCCGGAAAATACGGTAATCTAACAGAAGTGTGTTAAGAGCCGGTGGCTAACCGTACTGTGTTCTGCTGCAGGATATTTGTGATCTGAATGCTAACAATGAAATCGAGGAGCAGTACGAGCAGGTGGCCAAGCAGAACAGTCGCAGCTCTGTGACTCCAGATGAGGAGCAGGAAGGTAAAGCCATCGGTTCACAGCAGCCTCATGAAGTCCTGCTTCGCTTCAGCTTGCCATTTTTCTCTCGTCGGTTAGGAATGCAAACTAAATGTTTGAACAGGAGAAGCATGACCGTGCGTTTAAGATTAAACATAATCATGCTGTGATTTCGGCTTCACCTGGGCTTGTGTCCAGAGCTCCAGATTAGATAGGTGGCGGCTTTGTGTCCTTCACAGCTTAAGTGTAGATAAATGGATTTAATAGATCAACTATTAACAAAAGCTTAATGGAGCAAATGCACTTCTAATGGAGCAGCACACTTGCGTTAGCACTGCACAGGCCGTGTTGCACCATCGACACGCTATCTACATAACTGTGTGTGTGTGTGCGTGTTTCATCAGCCATACTTTATATGATTGTGTGTGAGTGAGTGTACGGCACGATAAAGGATGACTAGGCATAAAGCTCATCAAAGTCTTCTGTACTCTTTCTTTTTCTGTCTGTCTCTTGTCTTTTCACTCATGACCGGTCAGCATTATGCCCCAACTCGTTTCCCCTCATAGACTTCACATGTATGCACCTGCAGAGAGATGGGCATGGTAAGTAGCAGCTTGACAGCCCTCTTGTCTCCTTATAACGAAGAGCTCTGTTAATTACCCCTCTGAGATCGTGACTAACTTGTGCTGCTCTACTCCTCTCACGCCCAGTTAGTGCGCCTGTCTCTCACCGGTCTCTTCTACTACCATAACTGCTTCCCCTAATGAATCACAGGCATGGAAACCCGAGGTTTTTATAGTGGTGGGCTGTGATCTAGTGCAGCCTCATCATTCATCTGTATTGTCGGCCTGTTTGGTTAAAGAGAAGTGGAATCTCACGCTAGATCTCCCTGCAGGCTGATCTGACTCAGTTAGCATGCTTCACTGCACTTGGCACCAGTGGTGAAGTCCTGTGGTGCCACTGTTTAGCAACACTGAGCTTCCTTTATATTCCCTTATGGCTGATTTGTGTTTGTGTGCTATTCAGTGGTGTGAGTCTGTGATCAATTGGGTTAAAGGAATATTCCAATTTATTTTTTTA
Source organism: Corydoras sp. C115 (assembly GCA_019802505.1). Classification (NCBI taxonomy): domain Eukaryota; kingdom Metazoa; phylum Chordata; class Actinopteri; order Siluriformes; family Callichthyidae; genus Corydoras; species Corydoras sp. C115. Next base: position 1,828,296 of record JAFMOC010000031.1, read on the forward strand.
GCCCAATCTCCATCATTACATTTCTACATACCTAACATTATAATAACATTTAGCTGTTAAACAGCATTTTAACTGAACTCAACTGTGTCCCACTTCCCCGTATCAAGTCCATCATCCTCCCTTTTGAGCTTAAGAAGGGCTTATAGCACATGGGTGCTGCAAACCAGGCTAAATAACAGGGATAGAAACAAGACTCTAGGGAAACAATGAGATTTGGGAACCATATTTAATTAAAAGCTGATCTAGATTTAAATGAAGTGAACGTCTTTAGTTTAGGCTTTTAGTTCAGGTTTATTATTCATTGTTTTATAAAGTTGGGGCTCAAAACAAACTGGAATATTCCTTTAAGTGTTGTGCATTTTGTTGTGCTACCATTCGGTTATTTCCCAAACACAGCTCCTTTCTCATTATGAGCTCCTCAGTTCTCGTGTGTCGTGCTCACCGAATCGTCTGATGTGCAGCTGAATCGTCCAGATGTTAAAACTGGGATTTGACCGTTTCACTGTCCCGCTGACGGCAGATTCCTTAAACCCTGGAGATCTGTGTGTTTATACGCAGTTCATCCACCTGGAGGTGCTGATAATGTTGCGTATTGGACTTGAAGCATGTGTCTTGCATGTGTCTATCGCAGAACCCGTGCCGGTGTTCATGTCATGGCAGGAGGAGAGCGGATCAGGAGAGGCTCAGTTGTCGCCACTGGCGGGACGATTGTTGCCGCTGCCTCTTGGTGAAGAGGCCGCACCTCTTCTGGCTCGTCACTTCCTGGACTTTGGCCAGAGCCAGCGCTTCCTGCAGCGGGAATCGGACGCCGCCACTTCAAACAAAGTGCTGTCATGTGGAAGGTAATCACAAACACTGAGAGAGCGCAGCGTTCGCATGGTTTCCATTCATCGCTGACCTTAGACGTGCTTTTGTATCTGCAGCACGTCTTCATCTGGTCTTGTTTTCTCGTCCAGGCCTCGCCGTGCCTCCTTCAGCTCCAAAGAAAGTGCAAAGGGGGACAGTGTCTGTCAGCAACTCACTAAGAAACTGCAGAACCTCAAGAAGAAGATCAAGCACTTTGAGGAGCAGTTTCAAAAAGAAAGAACTATATGGTTAGAACTTTGAATCCTCAGCTCACATACATTACCATGAAGTGTTATCTTTTGTATTTTGTGTTTATAATAAATGTAGGTCATGTATAAATATAGTATGTTTTACACCCTGCATCAGATTAGGATTAACACATAAATAATATCAAAATAATATTTAAACGTACTTACTGCAGAATCAGATTAATGATAAATTTAACTTCATCTAGTCTCGTCCAGGCGGCACGGTGGCTTAGTGGTCAGCACGTTCTCCTCTCAGCGCTAGGGATTCCCGGTTCGAATCCCCATCTGGGTGGAGTTTCCATGTTCTCCCTGTGTCTGCATGGGTTTCCTCCGGGTTCTCTGGTTTCCTCGCACAGTCCAAAAACTGTGGATCAAGTCAATTGAGTTCTCCAAATTGACCCCATATAGAGTGTGTAATGTATGTGTGTGTGAGTGTGTGCCCAGCAATAGATTGGCGCCCTGTCCTGGGTGTATCTGCCCAGCGCCCGAAACGTTCTCCCCTGGATGGGCATGGGGAACCCCACCACGACCCTAATATAGGATAAAGCGGGAGATAATGGATGGATGAATAATTAGCCATAGGTGGCTTAGTGGTTAGCACGTTCTCCTCTCAGCGCTAGGGATTCCGAATCTCTGGTTTCCTCCCACAGTCCAAAAACATAGATCAAGTCAATTGAGTTCTCCAAATTGCCCCATATAGAGTGTGTCTGTGTGAGTGAGTGTGTGCCCAGCGATGGATTGGCGCCCTGTCCTGGGTGTATCTGCCCTGCGCCCGAAACGTTCTCCCCTGGATGGGCATGGGAACCCCCCCCCCCCCCCGCGACCCTAATAGAGGATAAAAGCGGAAAATAATGAATGAATAGTCTCATCTGATCATTTGCAAAACTATATTAAACTCGGACCTGAAGCTAATCCCTGTTAAATTTGTTGCCTTAGCCCTCACACGCTGACAAGGCAGCTAACCCCAAAGTCCTGAAATGGATGACTGACCTCACCAAAGTTCGCAAGCAGCTTAAAGGTAAGTCGTGTAAATGTGATCATGTGTTTGCGTGTGAACATATACAGTCTTATGCAACAGTGTGGACACCCCTGCTTCAAATACAATTAGAGTTTGTATGAGGACAAAAGTATTGGCGCACCCACACATTACACCAAGTCATTATGACCTACTCTTTTAAGTTGCCCCACTCACCTCCTTACACATATAACAGCCTGTCATTTATATGAAGGCTTTCTACATGATCTTGATCCTGGTCTGTCCTGATACTATTTACTTTCTTAACATTTGGGGGGGGGGGGGGGGTAATGTATTGGAGACTATCCTTATGCACTCATAGAGATGATTGTTGGCCTAGTGTGTGGCAGACATATAGACACAGACACATATTCACACCTGGGGCAATCTTGTCCACCCAAAGGAGGCAAACCAGAGGTGCCCAAATGTTTGCATAAAACAATATATGTATATGTAGCCGTGGGTTTGTATTAGAGTGAGTGTGTATGCATGTGTATATGTGTGTGCACTGAGAGCAGGGGGTACCTGAGTCTTGGATTAGTTCTCAGCGATTAGCCTTAATACGCTGTCCTGGGCAGGGTGACTGCTCCATCTCACACGGGACCCCCACTCACTCTCACATGTTGGCCCATTCTGATCGGCTGCCACCCTTTTTTCATTCTCCATAACCATGTGACGCCCCTCAGAGGTGCACGCCCGAATAAGTTTCTCTCTCTTTTTAATTAAACCTGGGACGGCCCCGATCGGCAGGACGACAGCACCTCTTACCCAAAGCATCCCTGAGACACCAGGCGGTGCTTCACTTACCCAGACGCTACTCGTCCGCCCTGAACCCATCCCATTTTACACAGTCACGCCCCCTCAATGCCTCTAGACAGGCACCCCACCTCTGTAAGTACTCTCTCAAGCAGCAGTAAGTAGACATGAGAACTTCCTTGTTGGATTTCCCTCAGCTGTTTTGTGGTCCTCTCTCCTGTCTTCTTTTCTTGGTTTTGTCTAACTGCAGTTTTGTTAAAGCACCTCGTGGATGCGTTCGAATGGTTGCATGTGGCAGTTCTTTAATTCAGGTCTGAAATGTAGGGGTCTTGTGTTTGCCCTGTCATTTTAAAGAAAATCCAATGTTTTGTTAAAGGTGATGAATGATGTGCCGTATGCAGCCATCGTGTTCTGTGTTTGTCTTTATTTTCTATATTCTAATTAGCCATAGATAGGCGGCACGGTGGCTTAGTGGTCAGCACGTCCTCCTCTCAGCGCTAGGGATTCCCGGTTCGAATCCCCATCCGGGTGGAGTTTCCATGTCCTCCCCGTGTCTGCGTGGGTTTCCTCATGGTTCTCCGGTTTCCTCCCACAGTCCAAAAACATGGAACACGTCATTTGAGTTCTCCAAATTGCCCCATATAGAGTGTGTCTGTGTGAGTGAGTGTCTGCCCAGCAATGGATTGGCGCCCTGTCCTGGGTGTATCTGCCCAGCGCCCAAAACGTTCTCCCCTGGATGGGCATGGGGAACCCCCCCACGACCCTAATAGAGGATAAAGCAGAAGATAATGAATGAATGAATGAATGAATAGCCATAGGTGGCTTAGTGGTTCAGCACGTCCTCCTCTCAGGACTAGGGATTCCCGGTTCGAATCCCCATCTGGGTGGAGTTTCCATGTTTCATGTTTCCATGTTCTCCCCGTGTTCTCCCCGTGTTTCCTCTGGGTTCTCCGGTTTCCTCCCACAGTCCAAAAACATGGGTCAAGTGTATTGAATTCTCCAAATTGCCCCATATAGAGTGTGTCTGTGTGAGGGAGTGTGTGCCCGGCGATAGATTGGCACCCTGTCCTGAGTCTATCTGCCCAGCGCCCGAAACGTTCTCCCCTGGATGGGCATGGGGAACCCCACCGCGACCCTAATAGAGGATAAAGCAGAGGATAATGGATGGATGAATAATTAGCCATAGACGGCACGGTGGTTTAGTGGTCAGCACGTTCGCCTCTCAGCACTAGGGATTCCTGGTTTGAATCCCCATCTGCGTGGAGTTTCCATGTTCTCCCCGTGTCAGCGTGGGTTTCCTCCGGGTTCTCCGGTTTCCTCCCACAGTCCAAAAACATGGATCAAGTCAATTGAATTCTCCAAATTGCCCCATGTAGAGTGTGTGGCGCCCTGTCCTGGGTGTATCTGCCCAGCGCCCGAAACGTTCTCCCCTGGATGGGCATGGGGAACCCCCCCCCCCACGCGACCCTAATATAGGATAAAGCGGGAGATAATGGATGGATGGAATTAGCCATAATATTAAATCCATTTTATTCTCTTTTATCAGCTCTGCTTAACTTTATGTCCGTATTTGGGATCAATTATTTAAGGCCTGATCATTTAGGAACAGAGTGAAGGGGAATTTTAAATCTAATGGAAAGTGAAGCTGATAAAATGGTAAAATTAAAGATACGAGGCGGTTTACAGTTTTGGCTGATCTGTGTACATTATTCAGGTATTGTTTCAGTAAGAAAAGTCTGTCGTTCGTTTAAAGGCTGATGATTTAATACCCTAAACCAAAGGGAATATGTATGCTGTGACTAAAACTATTCTATTTAAAATGAGTAAACTTTTCATTTGTAATCCTGTACGATTGTAACCCCTGAACTCGAGCCTCGTGCAATTGGAAACTGACTTTGTCATTAAAAGGGAACTTGGTGACTTTGTAGTGTGTGGTATCTACAGCGCTGCAGGTAGATCAGACTGAAACGCTGTTTTCTTGGTGGGGAGGGTCATGTTTCCTCTGCCGCGGCAACCGAACGAAGCTCACCCGTTTCCTGTTCTGTCTGTGTGCACGTTAATTGCACAGATGCTAAACACAAGGCAGAAAGTGAGTTAACTCCGCAGACACGGCCGCGCAGCAACACTCTGCCCAAGAGCTTCGGCTCCACGTTGGAGCAGGCTGGACTCGACGGCCACGACGAGAGGGACGGACGGCGACCCACCTGCGAAGAGACGCTTCAGCTGATTGAGCAACATCTGAAAACCAAGCGAGAGGAAGACGGCTGGCAGGAGGACATCAGGGTCAGTGTTCTTTTCCTTTATCATCTTAGACCTGGGCGGCACGCTGGCTTAGTGGTCAGCACGTTCGCCTCTCAGCACGGGGATTTTCTCCCCGTGTCTGCGTGGGTTTCCTCCGGGTTCTCCGGTTTCCTCCCACAGTCCAAAAACATGGATCAAGTCAATTGAATTCTCAAAATTGCCCCATATAGAGTGTGTCTGTGTGAGTGAGTGTGTACCCAGCGATGGATTGGCGCCCTGTCCTGGGTGTATCTGCCCAGCGCCCGAGACGTTCTCCCCTGGATGGGCATGGGGAACCCCACCGTGACCCTGATAGAGGATAAAGCGAGAATGGAAAATGTGGTCAGCACGTTTTCCTCTCAGCACTAGAGATTCCCTGTTCGAATCCCCATCTGGGTGGCTCCGGTTTCCTCCCACAGTCCAAAAACATGGATCAAGTCAATTGAGTTCTCCAAATTGTGGTCTGTGTGAGTGAGTGTGTGCCCACGTTCTCCTCTCAGTGTACTAGGGAAATTCCCGGATTCGAATCGCCCTAATAGAGGATCTGGGGTAGGTGGCTTAGTTTCCATGTTTTCCTCTCCCTAGAGTGTCTGCATGGGGGTTTCCATTTCTCCCCGTGTCCCGTGGGTTTCTCGGGTTTCCTCCCACAGTCAAAAACATGGATCAAGTCAATTGAATTCTCCAAATTGCCCCATATAGAGTGTGTCTGTGTGAGTGAGTGTGTGCCCAGCGATGAATTGGCGCCCTGTCCTGGGTCTATCTGCCCAGCGCCGAAACGTTCTCCCCAGGATGGGCATGGGGAACCCCACCGCGACCCTAATAGAGGATAAAGCGGGAGATAATGAATGTAATGAATCTTAGACCTGTGCTTGATACTTTACACTGATGTGAGACAAAGCTAGTAATAATTATTGTGCAGGAGGTGATTCGTTTTGTTTGTCTTCTCTTAATAGAAAATGACCAAAGAGCAGCTTTCATGTGAGAAGACGGTTCTACAGAGGAACTTGCTTTATTATGAGGGTCTTCACGGCCGTCCTGTAAGTGACACTTCAGCGCAGAGTGCGACAGGATGTAAAGACTGCTGTGCTGAACTCTGCTTCGTCCTGCAGGTCACACGTGAAGAACGGATGGTAGTTAAACCCTTGTATGACCGATATCGCCTGGTCAAACAAATGCTCACCCGTGTCAGCATCACCCCCATCATCGTAAGGCTCTTTTCTATACACACACACACACACACACACACACACACACACACATGCATCTTTGTTTTTATGCATTGTGGGAAATTACAAAAGAATAAATATTTAATTTTAATTGTAAACGTCATGGGCGGCACGGTGGCTTAGTGGTTGGCATGTTCTCCTCTCAGCACTAGGGATTCCCAGTTTGAATCTCCATCTGGGTGGAGTTTCCATGTTCTCCCCGTGTCCGCGTGGGTTTCCTCCGGGTTCTCCGGTTTCCTCCCACAGTCCAAAAACATGGATCAGGTCAATTGAGTTCTCAAAATTGCCCCATATAGAGTGTGTGTGTGTGCGTGAGTGTGTGCCCAGAGATGGATTGGCGCCCTGTCCTGGGTGTATCTGCCCAGCGCCCGAGATGTTCTCCCCTGGATGGGCATGGGGAACCCCACCGCAACCCTAATAGAGGATAAAGAGGGAGATAATGAATGAATGAATGTGAACGGCATGGGCGGCACGGTGGCTTAGTGGTCAGCACGTTCTCCTCTCTGCACTAGGGATTCCCGGTTCGAATCTCCATCTGGGTAGAGTTTCCATGTGCTCCCCGTGTCTGCGTGGGTTTCCTCCTGGTTTTCCGGTTTCCTCCCACAGTCTAAAAACATGGATCAGGTCAATTGAATTCTCCAAATTGCCCCATATAGAGTGTGTTTGTGTGAGTGAGTGTGTGCCCAGCGATGGATTGGCGCCCTGTCCTGGGTGTATCTGCCCAGCGCCCGAGACGTTCTCCCCTAGATGGGCATGGGGAACCCCACCGCGACCCTAATAGAGGATAAAGCGGAAGATAATGAATGAATGAATGTAAACGGCATAAAAACCATTAACACCACGTTCTGAAATTTCACATACGTAGCCTTTCTGCTCAAATACGCTCCTCTCTGACCTTCAGGCCTCACCCTCCAGTAAGAGACGCAACCAGACCCTGCAGCCCATCATCGAGGGTGAGACAGCCCATTTCTGTGACGAGATCAAAGAGGAAGACGAGGAGGAAGACAGCGACGGGCCTGAAATCACCGACACACAGACCGAGGAGGCGGAGGTTATCATTGCCCTGGACCCGGCAGCTCGGCCCAGTTCGGAGCGGCCTCTGTCTGAGAGCATACTGAAGTCTGAGATGGAGGAGAGTTCGGGTAAACTGACCCTGGACCTGCGCCTGTCCAGTTCTAACGCCTCATCCATGTAAGTTTGCATAATCAGCTACAGCTGCGAGGAACCACCAAACATATGACCTCTAGGGGTGTGTTCAACTATCTAGGGGTGTGTTCAACTATCTAGGGGTGTGTTCAACTTTTTCGACTATGAAAAAGGATTTTCATAGTCGAATCTGATTCGTCAGATTTTCCCTATAGTCGACTGATAGTCGAATCATTTAAAATTTCACCAAAAGATGGCGCTGTAAGCGTGGTTTTTAAAAAAGTTTTTTTTTATATTTTACTTGTTTTTCTAGAGCACCGTAAATGGGATCCCCGTTCTGGGGATTTTCTAAAAAAGTATTAACAGAAATTAGGATGATTTTATTTGACAAGAGGCTATATATATAACGAAAACAAAGACATTTCATGTAAAATCTAATGCTTAGCAGCAGCCATGGGCACCCCCATGTGGTCAAAATGGTACATTCGACTATGAGGTTCATAGTCGACTACGGTTCTCCGAATCGAATCGTCGAATCAGCGAATATTGCAGCTCACCCCTAATAACCTCTATGACTTTATATGTTCTGGTTCTCAGAACAGTCATTAATTATTAACGGAGTGCAGTTTGAGTCGTCGAGCTCCGGGTTTGTACGTGTGACCTGAGGGCATCTTTATTTAGCGTGTGGAAGTGTTTTCATTAGTAATCAACACTATATGAAGGAGGTATTGAGACACACAATGACATTTCATTATACGTTTGCTTCACTTTGCAACAGTTTTGTATTGACATGTCCTAATACTGAGACCTGTCTGATGCCAATGGAGTCCCACCCACAAACTGTGGAATTATATTAGACAGCACAATGCACAAATCTACTGAATCAGCAGCTGCACCTCATATCGATCCCTGAAGCTCACAGAGACATGTCGCCCATGTGATGGATGTGTTTTGACTCGAGAACAGAGACACTTTTGCAGCAGCTTAAGAACCAGGATACAGGTAGCTGTTATTGAAACATGACTGTTCTCGGGCACCAACAGTAACCATATACCAACCACAAAACAGGACTATTTATTTTAAAGCATTTAGAACAGCTGTAGCCACCTCTGAGAGACACCCACCTTGAAGCCTCAAAGGCTGTTTGCTCAGTGGGTCCAATCATAACCTACAGTACATGAACAACACATGACTCATGTACAGTGTAGCAGGAATGATTCACCTTAATTCATTTAGTCCACTATTAAGTATATAGAGGGGCCAAGAAATGTAAACACACTCCAATAAAACCATTTACAAAATGGCCTGATGTAAACGTGAATAAACATCTTGTGTTTATTAATGATTATCATTACAGAAGCAGCCTTCAGGCCCTCCACATGTTGAGGATCAAAAGTTTAAACCTGAAGGGAATCTGTTCTGTGAAACATGAGTAAGAAAATAATAATCGATTAAATGCAAAGTAATTCAAAAAAAATGATTCAGCAATAATCTGATCACGTGCTTTCAATTAAAGTATTTTATTATAATACTCTTTATTGGTTTTAATATGAGGGTTGTTCAAAAGGTTATTCCCTATATCATTAAAATATTTATATTAACTGTAGTTGAAATTTGGTGAGAATATTATTAAAGTTTACGAGACACCAACATTTAATCTAATGTTAATGCCTGAGAAATAAATTATTAATCAAACAACCCTCATATAACAGCAAATAACTTCCCTGTAGAATCAAATGTCATCAAATGTATTCAAATCCACCATGTGCTGTGATTTTTACCTGTTTGAAAAGTTTTAAACTTGATTCCTTAAACATTTTCTGATTTCTGATCTGAGTGTAATATAGAGTTTAGATGCTAAATGATCCATTAAACCCAATATTTATTCACCCTTCACTGTGTATAGATCTAAAACATAGTTCTATAGATTTAACAACATGCTTCTAAGATCTAGAGCTTCATTTATTGGGAGTGAACATTAAGCTGTGTGAATCTGGTACTCCAACCCCACAGGCCCGAGCTCCTGGAACAGCTGTGGAAAGCCAGAGCTGAGAAGAAGAAGCTGAGGAGAACCATCCGTGAGTTTGAGAACGAGTTCTACCAACAGAATGGAAGGTATTTTGTTACGTCGTCGATATAAATATCTTTCCCCTTAAAAATAAATTTGTATTATTTAATTATAAATAATAAGATAATTTAATTTAAAGAATTTAATCCCAGGCGGCACGGTGGCTTAGTGGTCAGCATGTTCTCCTCTCAGCGCTAGGGATTCCCGGTTCGAATCCCTATCTGGGTGGAGTTTCCATGTTCTCCCCGTGTCTGCGTGGGTTCTCCTGTTTCCTCCCACAGTCCAAAAACATGGATCAAGTCAATTGAATTCTCAAAATTGCCCCATATAGAGTGTGTCTGTGTGAGTGAGTGTGTGCCCATCGATGGATTGGCGCCCTCTCCTGGGTGTATCTGCCCAGCGCCCGAAACATTCTCCCCTGGATGGGCATGAGGAACCCCACCGTGACCCTAATAGAGGATAAAGCGGAAGATAATGAATGAATGAATTTAACCCCAGGCGGCACGGTGGCTTAGTGGTCAGCACGTTCTCCTCTCAGCACTAGGGATTCCCGGTTCGAATCCCCATCTGGGTGGAGTTTCCATGTTCTCCCCGTGTCTGCGTGGGTTTCCTCGGGTTCTCCGGTTTCCTCCCACAGTCCAAAAACATGGATCAAGTCAATTGAGTTCTCCAAATTGCCCCATGTAGAATGTGTACTGTGTGTGTGTGAGTGTGTGCCCAGCGATAGATTGGCGTCCTATCCTGGGTATATCTGCCCAGCGCCCGAAACCTTCTCCCCTGGATGGGCATGGGGGGAAACCCCCCCCCCTCGCGACCCTAATAGAGGATAAAGTGGAAGATAATGAATGAATGAATTTAACCCCTACCAGCAGAAACGCCTCACAGTTGTATTTATTGTATCGGTCACCAGTCACTGTCCCTTCACTGTTCTAATTGACAGTGTGGACAGATCACTGATTAGTCACTGGTGAGCTGAAGAAGTGTTAACATGGCAGTTCTAGTCGCTGAACACAGGCGCTTCTCTCTCTCTCAACAGGAACGTCCAGAAGGAGGACCGCGTGCCCATGATGGAGGAGTACAAAGAGTACAAACGCATCAAAGCCAAACTACGTCTGCTCGAGGTCCTCATTAACAAACAGGACTCGTCCAAGTCCATCTAGACTCCTGCATGCTGTGCCACCAGGGCGACCTCGAAACCCTCCTTACCCCTCCACCTCGGTTCAGCATGAACAACTCGATCCTGTCAACCAGCAACATCCTCCAGATATCCATCAGCCCTTTGTGTAGCTCCGTCAGTGGACGTTTGTCTCCAGTTATCCTTCTGCATGCAATATTTATTAAGCTTCGGTTCCTTTATTATAGCGACTGAGTAATGAGTGCAGACGTGCTCATCCGGAGGTAGGTGTGTGTGTGTGTGTGTGTGTGTGTGTGTGTGCGTGTGTTGGGAGAGTCACTCAGGCTGCCTCCTCATACCAGGCAGCTTGTCCACCTCTGATTCGGTGTCAAATTCTCCCGTGTCCACATTTCACTGCTTTCTTGCAGCACTCTGAAGACTGAATGTTTTTGCTTTTTAAACAGAAGAACAAGTCGGTGCTCTTCCTTCATTTCTCGTTACGTAAACTGTTCTGTGGACTCGCGGCCACCAGACGTTCGATTAGACTGATGAACCCTGGACTGCTGCATTATATTCTGTGTGGTTGACGTGCACTAATGCGTACAAGCTTCATGTCATATGATCTGATCTACATTCTAATTTCTAGCGCTATTCTACATTGATGTTTTTTCTGATCTGTTATTGACTGAATGGATGAAATTCTTATGAAGGTATCAGACAGACAATAGAGAAGCACTTAGGTCCTGTGTACGTGACCATTGTAAGCTCATTCTGTGTTGCTAGTGAAACCCAACAGAGCAGCTTCTTAGAAACGTATAGAACGTCGAGGGCAACCGATCTGCTGAGGATGCAGTTAACGTCGGTACCCGGACACATCAGACGATGCTGGTCACGGTCGGTTCATTTACAATTCTACATTCCATCAGATGTTCAGTGACTGAGTTTAAAGACTGTGATGTCACAATATTTATGTTACTTTGCAGCTAGTAGAGTGTGAGATTATGACATCACCTGGCTTTAAAACGAATGCAGTTCTGTTAAGTTTAACTGATACAGAGAAGCTTTATATCCTGACATGTTTCTCATAATTAAGGGAAAAAATGCTTTGAATTGTGTTCGTCGGAAAACAGAAGCATGCTAAAAATAGTTCAGGTTAAAACTTTTCAGGATCGGTTATTGATAAAGCATCACTCCAATGGAGGACTATCGTCATATTAGTCTGCAGCGGTCCTGCTAAGTTTTTGTTTCACCCAGGTGGAGTTCCACCACGTTTTATCTGAATGTGTAACTTGCCCGGCTGTGTCACTATCAGCCTGTGTTAATAGTTTATAGGATGTACTGCAGTTTGTCACGTCATCAGGTCAGAATTCACACACAGCTGCTCTGATTTGTGTGAAGGCAAAACGCTAATTTCACCCGCTTGTGACTTTTGCATGATTAGCTCCGCCCACTGACACCCTGCTGTTTACTGTCATTTGCTTACATGGAGTTTGGCCCTCGATGTTCCATCACTTTATAAAGTGACCTCAGAATTTTGGTAACTGTTACCAAAGGGAAGCTAAAATGAAGGTACAAAACGATGTATGAAGTGCTTTGAGGAGCCATTCAGTGTTTTGTATGAACTGCAGAAGCATCATATCACCTGAACCTGTAACCTACAGCTGCTGAGCTCGGAGTAAACAAGGCAGCGCTGGCTGTATATCACATTGTTGGTTATATATCCGTTTGTCTTCTTTAAATGTGTATACACCTTCACGTTCTTCAGAACGCTACTCTAAAGTGATATTTGCATTATGTGGACGAGGACTTGGACACTTAGCTGGGGGAGTATCTCGGTCGTTCAGTGTGTTTAGCGCTCAATAGGAGTTTATTGTAACGATACACTAGATGAGTTTGTAGCTGCTGCAGGATCGGAGAGGAGCTCGGCGCGAAGGCCGGGCGGCGGAGTGGGTACGACTTTGGACGTGTGACAGCTGATGAACGTGATTTGCACAGCATTCTGAGAATGTGATTCGCTCGTGTACTGAAGCACTACTTGTAGCTGAGAGTCGATGTTATTCTGCATGTGGAAGCCTCTGTGCATCGCTTTGTGATGCTGACGAGGTTGTTTTGTAACAAGCATTATTTTATACTCATTTATAAAGCTCCTTTATGGACATGTCCGTTCCGTGTTGCGTCCGTACTTTTTTGCTCCGCTCGTTTTTTGTACAACCTTGTCAGTAGTGGGTTTGCATGGCATGTGTTTATATTTTGTGCCAATGAAAAGCAATAACTTGAGCACTGAGGTCTATCAGCAGATTGACAGGCCTTCTGTATCCAACGTGCATTTTAAATAAATGGCTTGTGAGACATTCGTCCTGGTTTTAACTCGTCCTTCGTGATCAATGGACCTTTTTCCACTGAAGTGCTGCTTCATATGAGAACTCACTCACTCAGCAGTGCATTCGATGCACCAACTCATACATACCATCATACAGCCATCTGAATGGGGTTGTGATGATGACTGTGGCATGACATTTGATACCAGATGGTTTGCTTTAAATATTCCTGTATGCTGATATTTTGGGATTTACATACGTATGCACAGGCTTCATTTACATATTAAAATAAACTACAAATGTGTGTGTGTATATTATGTATATATATATATGTAAACAATAAATAATATATAAACACACTTAGTAACATTAGCTTGAACATGGATCGGGTGGCACGGTGGCTTAGTTAGGACGTTCACCTCTCAGCACTAGAGATTCCCGGTTCGAATCCCCATCTGGGTGGAGTTTCCATGCTCTCCCCGTGTCCGTGTGGGTTTCCTCCGGGTTCTCCGGTTTCCTCCCACAGTCCAAAAACATGAATCAAGTCAATTAAATTCTCCAAATTGCCCCCTATAGAGTGTGTCTGTGTGAGTGAGTGTGTGCCCAGGGATAGATTGGCGCCCTGTCCTGGGTGTATCTGCCCAGCGCCCGAAACGTTCTCCCCTGGTTGGGCATGGAGAACCCCCCCGCGACCCTAATAGAGGATAAAGTGGGAGATAATGAATGAATGAATATTTGGATCGGGTGGCACGGTGGCTTAGTGTTTAGCATGTTCTCCTCTCAGCGCTAGGGATTCCCGGTTCGAATCCCCATCTGGGTGGAGTTTCCAAGCTCTCCCCGTGTCTGTGTGGGTTTCCTCCAGGTTCTCCGGTTTCCTCCCACAGTCCAAAAACATGGATCAAGTCAATTGAGTTCTCCAAATTGCCCCATATAGAGTGTGTATGTGTGAGTGAGTGTGTGCCCAGCGATGGATTGGTGTATCTGCCCAGCGCCCGAAACGTTCTCCCCTGGATGGGCATGGGGAAACCCCCCCCCCCCATTGAGTTCTCCAAATTGCCCCATATAGAGTGTGTATGTGTGAGTGAGTGTGTGCCCAGCGATGGATTGGTGTATCTGCCCAGCGCCCGAAACGTTCTCCCCTGGATGGGCATGGGGAACCCCCCCCCCCCCCCCCCCCCCCCCCCCCCCCCCGCGACCCTAATATAGGATAAAGCGGAAGATGAATGAATGAACATTTGGATCATGGTTGTGACTTGTGAGGTGAGATTTGGTATGTTCTACACATGATGCTTGTAGGTGGCAGTATTTTATGACTGAATGTGGATGAATCTCATTACTGTTCTCTTAATGCTTGAAGGAAAAAGGATCTATTTTTATACAGAGTTCCACATTCCACACGTCCAAAACGTAAATCTAGTTTGTTTGGACTTTGCATTTTTGCCCTGCTGTTGTTACAGTGGGTGTGCAGTGCTGAATGATGCACAACAGCTGCTTTAACATACGTTTGTGCCCTACAGAACAGAAGTCTTCAGACTGACACCCTAAACACCGAGCTACAACCAATACTGCCCACTATAACAACATCTGCATAAAACAATGTAATCCAAAGAGGTTACAGTGGCACTGAAAGGTTTACTGTTTTGTTAACCCTCTCTATGAAATGTTAGGTTTTTCCCTCCACACTGCTGATGTAATGCTGCTCTGCCCTCTAGCGGTCAGATGATGCGACGGCTCTTCATCTAATCTTATTGGTGTGCAATGTAATAATAAATAAGAAAGACATAGAAGAATAAAGGATCTGGTGAGTGAGGCTTTAAAAAGATTTAATGTTTCACTGTTTCAGATGAAAATTACAATCCATAGTGTGTGTGTGTGTGTGTGTGTGTGTGTGTGTGTGTGTGTGCATTCAGAGAACATATATACAGAGCTTGTGCTTATAAAGACATCTGTAACCATCCTCCCCGTGTCACACTCTCGGCTGCTTCTCCTAAACATCTGGATATGAAGGTACTTAATGACATGAACTGCATAGTGTTGTGTTCAACGGTAAAGACTTTTTCATTCAGTGTAAATAAACTCCTCTGTTCAGAATGTAAGTCGGAGAATACAGGTCCCCGCAGTGCACTTCAGTTAATATACTCTTCTACTCCGTTAAAGGTAGTTTGCAATTGAGATATAAACACATACAACACTGACATGTCCCTCACAACATACGATACAGAGACAAAAGTATTAGGATGCCTTTCCTAATAAACAAATTCAGTTTCACGCAGTCACATCGCCCCAGGTCTGTAAACCCAGTCACCATGCTGTGCATTTTGGAAAACTGAATGAAAAACAGTTTGGGGAAAGGGCAGCACAATGGTATAGTTCCCCTATATAGTGTGAGTGTGTGACCAGCAACTGTCCTGTGACCAAAACTTTCACCCCTGGATAGGCATGGGGAACACAACCCTAGTAGAAATTAAGCAGAAGATAATAGTTCTGAAACGGAAAGTCAGATTTTAGTGTAAAATCAGTGACCTCACGAATTCTCTTTTGGATAATTAAGGAAAAGCTGTGAACATCGAACTCCCATGAACTTTAAAGTGTCCTGCATGTGTCCCAATAGTTCTGTATAAATATACAGACGCTGGAACTCATCATGGTAGTTTTCTTTACCAGTAAACAAGTATTTCACTAAAATATATTTTTTGCCATTATATAGAAATGCCTTTACCTTTATATAAGATACGCGAGTCACTGAATGCGACTGACACCAGTTTACTAATCACATACACAATATTGCTTATTGCAGGACAGAGGTATTCAGATGGTCAGAGTGCAGAGGGGATTTAAACAGACTGACTTTTAATCACAGCTGCCACACTATAAGAGAAAGTCAACATTCTCTACATGGACCCTCTGTCCATTTGATTATAGTTATCATTCTGCTACTGCATTCGACATGGTGAGTAAAAGTAAAAACATCCTGTATGAAACAAACACAACTCTCATAATGTGCTTTCTTTTTAGTCTTCAAACAGAAACTCCTGCAGAAAAAAAAAAATCCCTAATAAAGTTGCCTCACTAATACTGAATAAAATCAAGCGAACATGAAACGGAAGCAGGCTGTTCAAGCTTTCATATGAGACTATTTGATCGCATTATTTCCAAAGTCCTGTTTGTATTTTATTTCAAACTTTTGAATTCACATGGTGACCTGAGCAAAAACTCCCAAACTCCGGGATACAGCTCAGATCACGAAAGCCTTTAATTGTGTTGAATAAAAAACATCATTTGGTTATTTTGAAAAAGCAGCACATCGATGCAGTGTCAGCACCTCTGCCTTACAGCATGACGGTCCTGCATTCGATTGCCAGCTGCGTTTGCCGATTCTGAATCTAGGACCTACTTGCTATTAAGCAGACGCACCAACCGCTGTGTCACTATGCTAACAATTATAATCTGTATTATTAGTGCAAATAGAATAAGATGATTTTGTAAAAAAAAAAAAAAAATGTTTAAATACCACTGATCTAGAAACTGAAACCTTAAATGTAAAACTCCTTTTAATGTTCCTTTTAAATATCAAAGCAACCATCCCCCAAATATTTACATCAGTACTTCAAACCAATTGTGCTTTCAAAGCCGTTACGAGTTTCCAACTTAAACCAGCATTTTATTGCCATTAAAATGGGTGCTGGCTCTGCTGGAGAAAGATTCAGTGCAAATTCGGGTCAGGTCTCAGGAAAAAGCCAACAATGGTTTAAAATTATTTAGGTAAATTAAAAAATACTCTTAACATAATAAGATAATACTAACAACCTGCTTCTGTACTTTATAGATGTAAATATAAATGTTGCTGAAGACCTGATATATACATTGGCACATTGCATCGAACGTGGAGCTTATAATCTGAATATCTGTAACCCAGCTATAATTCAGAATCTCTCTCTCTCTCTCTCTCACACACACACACACACACACACACACACACACACACAGCCATGTATATGTATGGCACAGCTGGTTTAACATCACTGCAGATTTCATAGCCCATCTTCTGTGATGTCTCTTAAAAGCAGTCAAACCAAAACAAACTACTAAAATCTATGAGAACACAATGAATGTGCTGCTTGCAAAACACACTCCGGACATCATGCACAGCGACGAAAGCATTTTCCTCCTGATGTTTTTGTGCTGAAGCAAAAGGCTGTGCTTTGTGACTGAATAATAAGTACAATAATAATAATAATAATGCTGTAAACATTATCAGTTTCCGACCTCGTGCACTCGGTCCCTTCTGCAGGCCTGAAAGAAGGTGGCATCTCAGTAGTAGATGTTTGGTAGGAAGAGGACACAATAAGTACCTGAAGGACAGTGTTATGTGTCAGGCTAGATTCTACCGCCATTTAACCAACTGGTTAACACCTGATGGCTCCAGACAGACCAGTTTAACTGCGGACTTGCAGAGAAGGTGGCCTGCAGTGTGCACGCAACGGCAGATGGCCTGTTTTGCAGAGCTGAACACCACGGGCCTGCCAAATTGGCACTCGGTGGGTCTGACTTTCATAGTGAGACTAGGCTCAGCGTGAGCAGGCAGTGACAGGCTGCTTCCATAGAGCGTCTTTAAATGACTGTATGTCTGCTATGAAGAAGCCTTCTTTGTGGCAGTGGGATCCTGCTCACTGGAGCTTTTTGTCAGAGCAGCTTGTCAACAACTGACACCCCTGAAATGAAAAGAAAATGTGCATGTCATAAGAAATATAAATCCAATGACGCTGTTATTTTTTATTTATGTACTTCAACACTTCATACATTCTTTTAAATGTCATCCTTTTCATTCATTCATTATCTCCCGCTTTATTCTCTATTAGGGTCGCGGTGGGGTTCCCCATGCCCATTCAGGGGAGAACGTTTCGGGCGCTGGGCAGATAGACCCAGGATAGGGCGCCAATCTATCGCTGGGCACACTCACTCACACAGACACACTCTATATGGGGCAATTTGGAGAACTCAATTGACTTGATCCATGTTTTTGGACTGTGGGAGGAAACCGGAGAACCCGGAGGAAACCCACGCGGACACGGGGAGAACATGGAAACTCCACCCAGATGGGGATTCGAACCGGGAATCCCTAGTGCTGAGAGGCGAACGTGCTGACCACTAAACCACCGTGCTGCCCGATTTTAAATGTGAAAATTGAATTATGTACATCTTAATTTTAAAAAAGCTGCATGTAGGATTGGAAATTTCTTGCCCTTCTTGCAATCTAGTTCATCCTAAAGATATATGATGAGGTTAAGACCAAGGTTCTATGTGGGCCATCCACCCACTAGGGTGCTGTCAAGCTGGAGGTGAAAAGGGCCTTCCCCAAACTATTCCTCACAGAGCTGGACACATACGATCGTCCAAAAGGTGTTTTTATACAGTTGTGACAATAAAACGGAATGACTGAGGGATGCGTCCTAATACTTTCGTACATGCAACATGTATTTCAGGTGATGTCATGTGATCTTCACTCTCTGTAAGGTTGAAAAAACGCAGATCCTGGGAGCTCACCTGCATAACTCCGCCCATTGCTCATGTTAGTAGGAATCAGACTCCATTTGTCAGTAAGTGGATTGTAATACTCTACTGAAGACAAATTACATGAGCCATCATCGCCACCGATCACATACAGCAGGCCATTTATTGCACACACACCTGCAAACACACACACACACACACACACACACACACACAAACACACACACACACACACACACACAGGTTTTGGTTTTTTTATCTGTACATTTGACCTAAGTTCCATTCATCCATTATCCGCTTTATCCTTTTTATTCATCCATTATCCGCTTTAGGGTCGCAGGGGGGTTCCTCATGCCCATCCAGGGGAGAACGTCTCGGGCGCTGGGCAGATACACCCTGGACAGGGCGCCAATCCATCGCTGGGCACACACTCACTCACACACACACACACTCTATATGGGGCAATTTGGAGAACTCAATTGACTTGATCCACGTTTTTGGACTGTGGGAGGAAACCAGAGGAAACCCACGCGGACACAGGGAGAACATGGAAACTCCACCCAGATGGGGATTCGAACCGGGAATCCCTAGCGCTGAGAGGAGAACATTCTAAACCACTAAGCCACCGTGCCGCCTTGACCTGAGTTATTGCATTTTTAACATTTGCCCAATTTGTGCTTTATCTGATTCAGAAAAAATGTAAAGATCACAGTAACATGGGGGGGGGGGGTTACTAGATGGTTGGGGTCAGACTATGATACACTGCCCCCTGGAGGAATGAGGGTTAAGAGTCTTAACAGCCCTCACTGTTACATAGAAACACAGTGTGTATGTTTTACATATGAGTTAGGGCTGTATTCAACTACAGATTTTCGTAGTCGAATCTGATTCGTCAGATTTTCCCTATAGTCGACTGATAGTCGAATCAGTTAAAATTTCACAACAAGATGGCGCTATAAGCATAGTTTTTAAAAAAGATTTTTTTTTATATTTTACTTGTTTTTCTAACAAAAGAAAACCTTTTTTTTGTTTTTGTTTTTTCTTTTTTTTCTAGAAATTAGGATGATTTTATTTGACAAAAGGCTATATATATAACGAAAACAAAGACATTTCATGTAAAAACTAATGCTTAGCAGCAGCCATGGGCGCCCCCATGTGGTCAAAATGGTACATTTGACTATGAGGTTCATAGTCGACTACGGTTCTCCGAATCGAATCGTCGAATCAGCGAATATTGCAGCTCACCCCTAATATGAGTGTAATGTTTGTTTACGCGCTGCCTGTAGCATCTGCTCACCTGCGTTCCTCCGGCACATGTTCATGTCACACACCTGCCTCCAAGTGTTGGTTCCAGGATCGTACACCTCTACGCTCTTTCTTACCAGAGGACCGTCGTGTCCTCCTGCTGCATACAGCTGACTGTTCAGCACCCCAACTCCTACATGCACACAAAGCCCGCTCAGCTCTACCATTATTGTAAATAAACTTTACTGTTATGAACTATGGGATGAAGAGACCGAGGTCGTACCTGCTCCACTGCGTCTGGTGCTCATGTCAGCAATGTAGTCCCATTTGTTGCTGACGGGATCATACTCCTCCACAGTGCTCAGACACTGACGGGACGCCCCGTCGTAGCCACCCACAGCGTACAGTTTTCCTAAAAGCACACATTTCACATCGTCATATAACAATTACAAATACATAATATTTATTTACTCTTTCATGGCCCACTTGGGCGTCACGGTGGCTTAGTGGTCAGCACGTTCTCCTCTCAGCGCTAGGGATTCCCGGTTCGAATCCCCATCTGGGTGGAGTTTCCATGTTCTCCCCGTGTCCGCGTGAGTTTCATCCGGGTTCTCCGGTTTCCTCCCACAGTCCAAAAACATGGATCAAGTCAATTGAGTTCTCCAAATTGCCCCAAATAGAGTGTGTTTGTGTGAGTGAGTGTGTGTCCAGCGATAGATTGGCGCCCTGTCCTGGGTCTATCTGCCCAGCGCGTTCTCCCCTGCCGGAGAGACGTTCTCCCCTGGATGGGCATGGGGAACCCCCCTGCAACCCTAATAGAGGATAAAGTGGGAGATAATGAATGAATGAATGAATGGCCTACTTGTTGTTTGAGTGGAGCCGAAATGTGACAGCGGCACGGTGGTTTAGTGGTTTAGCCTGTTCTCCTCTCAGCACTAGGGGTTCCCGGTTCAAATACCTATCTGGGTGGAGTTTCCATGTTCTCCCCATGTCCGCGTGGGTTTCCTCCGGGTTCTTCAGTTTCCTCCCACAGTCCAAAATCATGGATCAAGTCAATTGAATTCTCAAAATTGCCCCATATAGAGTGTGTCTGTGTGAGTGAGTGTGTGCCCAGCGATGGATTGGCGCCCTGTCCTGGGTGTATCTGTCCAGCGCCTAAAACGTTCTCCCCTGGATGGGCATGGGGAACCCCACCGCGACCCTAATAGAGGATAAAGCGGGAGATAATGAATGAATGAATGAATGAAATGTGATATTCCTTACCGTCCACCACCCCCACCCCCACACTGCTGCGCCTGGTGTTCATGGGAGCCACAAACATCCATTCATTACTTTTGGGATTGTATGCCTCCACTGAAGACAAACCTGCAGTGAGACAACAAGTGTGAGAATGTAAACTTGTGTGCAAGTTTAGAAATAATTCATGTTATAAAAAATTTCAAGTCCCAAAACTAACAACTAGTCAGGGAGGGACATGCCATGTCCTTATACCCCATGAGAATCTAACCTTCTATAAAAAGTTTGCATGTTCTCCCCATGTCTGCTAGGGGTTTTACTCGTTTCCTTTCTCAATTTAAATACATGTAAAGTCAAGCGAACTGCTGATACTAATTTGGGTCATCAGGTACTGGACTGTTTATTGAGCAAAATGTTAAGGTGTCAGCAGAACACAATAAACACAAAGTGAAAAAATATTCATTCATTCATTATCTTCCGCTTTATCCTCTATTAGGGTCGTGGTGGGGTTCCCCATGCCCATCCAGTGGAGAACGTCTCGGGTGCTGGGCAGATACACCCAGGACAGGGTGCCAATCCATCACTGGGCACACACTCACTCACACATACACACTCTATATGGGGCAATTTTGAGAATTCAATTGACTTGATCCATGTTTTTGGACTGTGGGAGGAAACCAAAGAAACCCGGAGGAAACCCACGCAGACACGGGGAGAACATGGAAACTCCACCCAGATGGGGATTTGAACCGGGAATCCCTAGCGCTGAGAGGAGAACATGCTAAACACTAAGCCACCGTGCCGCTGAAAAAATATTAAAAATGAAAAATAGAAAAACGTTTGGAAATAGGGCGCCACGGTAGCTTAGTGGTCAGCACGTTCTCCTCTCAGCACTAGGGATTCACGGTTTGAATCCCCATCTGGGTGGAGTTTCCATGTTCTCTCCGTGTCCACGTGGGTTTCCTCCGAGTTCTCCGGTTTCCTCCCACAGTCCAAAAACATGGATCAAGTCAATTGAGTTCTCCAAATTGCCCCATATAGAGTGTGTGCAGTATGTGTGTGAGTGAGTGTGTGCCCAGCGATAGATTGGCGCCCTGTCCTGGGTGTATCTGCCCAGCGCCCGAAACGTTCTCCCCTGGATGGGCATGGGGAACCCTCCCCCCGACCCTAATAGAGGATAAAGCGGAAGATAATGGATGGACGTTTGGAAATAAAGGTTCTACCTGTGCTGCCATCAAAGCCCCCAACAGCGTAGAGCAGTTCTCCTAACACTGCAGCTCCCAGGGTGCTGCGTCTCTCCTGCATGCTGGGAACCGCACTCCACTGATCCCTCACTCCATCATACACATCCACCGTCCTTACACGCAGGGAACCATTAAACCCCCCCACTGCATACACCTTACCCACCATGTACACCACCCCTGTTTAACACACACACACACACACACACACACACAGTTTAACTGACGGACTTTAATTAAAATAAAAAGAAGGAAAGTGCAGAATAAGTGCAACGTCCTTTACCAGCTCGACAGCGTCGTGACGGCAGGTCAGCTACCTGGTACCAGCGATCCTCCTGAAAATCGTAGCACTCCACACTTCGGATCGCTTTAGGAGCCTGACCCCCCACCACAATCATCACCTAACAAAATAAAAAGAACACAGTTCATTCATTCATTATCTCCCGCTTTATCCTCTATTAGGGTCGCGGTGGGGTTCCCCATGCCCATCCAGGGGAGAACGTTTCGGGCGCTGGGCAGATACACCCAGGACAGGGCGCCAATCCATCGCTGGGCACACACTCACTCACACAGACACACTCTATATGGGGCAATTTGGAGAACTCAATTGACTTGATCCATGTTTTTGGACTGTGGGAGGAAACCGGAGAACCCGGAGGAAACCCACGCAGACACGGGGAGAACATGGAAACTCCACCCAGATGGGGATTCGAACCGGGAATCCCTAGCGCTGAGAGGAGAACGTGCTAACCACTAAGCCACCGTGCCGCCTCACAGCTCTTTTATTAAATTAAATTTTGGGAATGGCGGGGACGGAACTCTGGTTTACTGGTTAGCACGTTCTCCTCTCAGCACTAGGGATTCCCGGTTCGAATCCCTATCTGGGTGGTGTTTCCATGTTCTCCCTGTGTCCGCGTGGGTTTCCTCCGGGTTCTCCGGCTTCCTCCCACAGTCCAAAAACATGGATCAAGTCAATTGAGTTCTCCAAATTGCCCCATATAGAGTGTGTGTGAGTGAGTGTGTGCCCAGCGATAGATTGGCGCCCTGTCCTGGGTGTATCTGCCCAGCGCCTGAGACGTTCTCCCCTGGATGGGCATGGGGAACCCCACCGCGACCCTAATAGGAGGAGATAATGAACGAATGAATGGGAATGGTGGCTTAGTGGTTAGCACATCCGCCTCTCAGCAATGGATTGGCGTCCTGTCCTGGGTACATCTACCCAACGCCTGAAATGTTCTCCCCTGAATAGGCATGGGCAACACTCTCCATGACTCTAGTACCGGACTAAGTAAAAGATAATGGATGGAAATTCTGGGAAGATGTATCATAAAAGGAAGTGGCGGTGGGCCGTTCACACCTTGGGGAGGCTGATGGGGGTGCGTGGGCGTGTCCGGTCGGTCTTTATCAGGTGCCGTTGATCTACGGGTAACAGGTGATACTTCATGGCCTCGATGAGAAAATCCTTACACGTGTTATTGTTCTTGATCAAGGCCTCCTCTTCTACAATCTGCTCCAACACAGAGAGAAACCAGTGCGATAATAATAATAATAAAAATCTGAATCTGAATCACACCATCAGGACAGAGTACAGATAAAGCTAGACTCACCTGAACCAAGTAATCTCTGGATAACAGCGGCAGTCGGACATGCTCCATCAGCTTTGGCATGTGCTCTAAGCGGGCCTCTTTATCACACTTTATCCATGAGATCATGGCTTCAAACACCTACGGAGAGAGATAACTGACACAGTCCTAAAGGTCCTCACACAGACAGTGTGTAATCAGCATGGCAGCGCTGACTGATGACCGATGACAGTGTGTAGCAGCTCACTGTTTGACATGGAACCGAAGCCGAATGCAGATAATGAAGGAAGAAGGCTACGACTGACGCAGCTCTTCTGTCTCACGGCAGACTTCTAACCGCATCACATGTCTCCTGTCTTCCAAACAAATCAACTGGACCATCAACAAGTTCCATAGACTTCTGGCTGCATAGTAAAGTCGATCAAATGTCTAGAGAACCTCACATATGGCCACCAGCTCAGCATTGTGCAGCCTAATAGGTCAGAGCCACACAATACTTTTATCAGAAGAACTGTGTATTAATATGCATTAAATTAATTCATTATTTACGTATTTCTTATTGATTTACAGTGAAAACAATGTCTTAAATCTGCTGCACACAGAAAATGTCCAAGCTGTCCACCCTGCCCATAAATCAACTCAAGTTTATTTATATATTCGTTCATTCATTTATTATCTCCCGCTTTGTCCTCTATTAGGGTCGTGGCGGGGGGGGGGGGGGGGGGGTTCCCCATGCCCATCCAGGGGAGAACGTTTCGGGCGCCGGGCAGATACACCCAGGACAGGGCACCAACCTATCGTTGGGCACACACTCACACTCTACATGGGGCAATTTGGAGCACTCAATTGACTTGAACCATGTTTTTGGACTGTGGGAGGAAACCGTTGAACCCGGAGGAAACCCACGCGGACACGGGGAGAACATGGAAACTCCACCCAGATGGGGATTCGAACCGGGAATCCCTAGCGCTGAGAGGCGAACGTGCTGACCACTAAACCAGCATGCCAACTAGTTTATTTTTATAGAGCTTTTTAAAATTAGTTAATTGACTCAAAGCAGCTTTTCAGATTTCTAAACCCAAACCCCCAAAGAACATGCCAACGTGACCCGTTATTTGTTTTGTTTTCAAAGGAAGAAACCTTGTGAGGACCAAGGCTTTGTGGGGGACTCATCATTCTTGTGGCCAGACAGCGTTAACAGTGTAGAAAACTAAGGTACAGACTGTGTGTCAAAAAAAAAACAAGTGTTTTAAATCAACTATAGATAAATTGATATTTAAATATTCATTCATTCATTATCTCCCGCTTTATCCTCTATTAGGGTCGTGGTGGGGTTCCCCATGCCCATCCAGGGGAGAACATCTCAGGCGCTGGGCAGATAGACCCAGGACAGGGCGCCAATCCATCGCTGGGCACACACTCACTCACACAGACACACTCTATATGGGGCAATTTGGAGAATTCAATTGACTTGATCCATATTTTTGGACTGTGGGAGGAAACCGGAGAACCCGGAGGAAACCCACGCAGACACGGGGAGAACATGGAAACTCCACCCAGATGGGGATTCGAACCGGGAATCCCTAGCGCTGAGAGGCGAACGTGTTAACCACTAAGCCACCGTGCCGCCCTATTTAAATATCAATTAAATATTAATGAATCACTTGTATTTGTGTTTTATAAACACGGAAATAGATGGTCGGCTTAGCGCAGCTCTGTAACAGTGATGATTCTGATCACAGCACAATGTTTAAGCTCTGCACTTATAGGTACAGTATCAGAAACATAAAAACACCGAGCATTACCTTTTCCTCAGTGGACACCGTGAGCTTGTCACTGGATATGAGGCTGCAGACTTGCTGCAAAGAAAGTCCCATGAACTCCTCTCCCAGCATAACGTCAGTGAAATGTTGCTCTGCACAGCATTAAAACACCAGATTCACAAATGGCACCTTATTAAAATCAACTTCAGGCTTCAAATTTACAATGGGAAACCTCACCAGCATAAGAATGAGCCTGGTTAAGCAGGTCGGTACAGGAGTGCAGATCGGCGAATGCACGGATACCCAGACAGTTACTGGGGTGCAGCTGCGCCTGCAGAAACTCGCAGCAAACTTGTCTCACCTCCATCAGCTGCAGCAAACTGGCTGCTGGCAACATCACCTGTTTGGAGACATTACATGATCTGGGGCGTGACCTTAAATATTACCATTCACATCCATATGGGATATGGGAGTCTTAACTGAGTGAAAAATGTGCCAATTACAACATTTTGCTGTGATCTTAACAGACTCCACTAATAATATTTAATAATTATTAATTAATATGTTTTATAAGGGGCGGCACGGTGGCTTAGTGGTTAGCACGTCTGCTTCTCAGCGCTAGGGATTCCCAATTCGAATCCCCATCTGGGTGGAGTTTCCATGTTCTCCCCGTGTCTGCGTGGGTTTCCTCCGGGTTCTCCGGTTTCCTCCGGAAACTCAAGTCAATTGAGTTCTCCAAATTGTCCCATATAGAGTGTGTCTGTGTGAGTGAGTGTGTGCCCAGAGATGGATTGGCGCCCTGTCCTGGGTGTATCTGCCCAGCGCCCGAGACGTTCTCCCATGGATGGGCATGGGGAACCCCACAGCGACCCTAATAGAGGATAAAGCGGGTGATAATGAATGGATCATGGAGCCTATCGCAGTAATCATATGCAGGGAAATGCCCTGAAAATGCCCCAAGTAGCAATTTAGTATCTTCCATGTTTTTGGATTGCTCACAGAGAAATGCCACAGAGACACTGGCAGAACATGCAAATTCCACACAGTGTGCATTTAGCCTATCTGGGAATCTAACCAAACAAAATCCATCTTGCTATAGGGCGTGAGTGCCTCTGACCAGCAGAAGAGACCTCACATCATAAAACTCTTGAGTGTTAGCTGTTAAAACATTTCAAACATACAAACATAATCCCAGTCCATACATCCATCCATTATCTCCCGCTTTATCCTATATTAGGGTCGCGGGGGGGTTCCCCATGCCCATCCAGGGGAGAACGTCTCGGGCGCTGGGCAGATACACCCAGGACAGGGTGCCAATCCATCGCTGTGCACACACTCACTCACACAGAAACATAAACACTCTATATGGGGCAATTTGGAGAACTCAAATGACTTGATCCATGTTTTTGGACTGTGGGAGGAAACCGGAGAACCCGGAGGAAACCCACGCGGACACGGTGAGGGCATGGAATCTCCACCCAGATGGGGATTCGAACTGGGAATCCCTAGCGCTGAGAGGGATTAAGCCACCGTGCCGCCCCCATAATCCCAGTCAACAGACTTAAAGTTGACTTTTAACCTACTTGCACGTTGTCTTCTGACACAGCGATCTCTGCGGTATAAATGTAGTCCACCAGTTTCCTAAGGGTCTGTCCATCTATGTCCCGGATTTCTACACAGGTGGCTTTACTTTCGCTCATTTCTCCTGAAAGCAGAATAAATAGCACAACATCAGAGAAAGAGAGAGAGGATGATTTATAAAGGAACATAAGAAAACAGAAGCATATAATAAATAACTAACAATAATCCTGACTACTGGGGGGGGGGTTCTATGTTTCTATGTTCTCTCTGTGTCCGTGTGGGTTTTCCCCGGGTTCTACAGTTTCCTCCGACAGTTCAAATAATGGATTCAAGGTAAACTGGCTACTCTAAATTACCCCTATATAGTGTGTGTTTGTGTAAGTGGGTGCCCAGCTGTGGATTGGTGCCCTGTCCTGAGTATCTGCCCAGTGCCCCGAAAGCTAATGAGATAAACCTAAAATGAGATTAAACATAAAAATGGTGGCTTAGTGGTTAGCACATTCGCCTCTCAGCACTAGGGATTCCCGGTTCGAATCCCAATCTGGGTGGAGTTTCCATGTTCTCCCCGTGTCTGCGTGGGTTTCCTCCGGGTTCTCGGGTTTCCTCGCACAGTCCAAAAACATGGATCAAGTCAATTGAGTTCTCCAAATTGCCCCATGTAGAGTATGTCTGTGTGAGTGAGTGTGTGCCCAGCGATGGATTGGCGCCCTGTCCTGGGTCTATCTGCCCAGCGCCCGAAACGTTCTCCCCTGGATGGGCATGGGGAACCCCACCGCGACCCCAATAGAGGATAAAGCGGGAGATAATGAATGAATGAATGTTTTATATCTACCCTTTGATGTGGTATATGTCAATATAGGAGATAGTTTTTTTTTTTTTTAAAGCAGCAGACCTGTAAACATTGCACAGAAATAGGGACTGCAGGAAGCCAGCACCACTTTATGAGCTGGAATCTCCACCTCTCCAACTAGAAGCACCACGTCACAAAGTATCTTCCTACTGTGCTCACACAGAAAAACAAAAACAGAATACAGTAGTGTTTCAATCCAACAGGAAACGTCAACATTTCAACTCATTAAATCAATAAGTAACTGGATACCAACCTTCTTAGGTCATTCATGACTGTGAATGCTTTCCTCGTATGTGTATGGCTGAAGGTCTGAATCCTTGGGTCCTGTCCATCCTCCACTACATCGACCACTGTCTGACCTGGAGCATGGTTTCTGACAACAACAGAAACAAGGACTTCATTATACTTCAAATCACATACACAGTTTGTACTGATATAAAACTATTTCCATTAACTCTTATTTGGTTCTGCGAGGTCCTATCCATCACCCCAGTGTTTTTACTGACCAGATCAGTTTTGGGTGGTGAACTATACTCAGGGACGGCACGGTGGCTTAGTGGTCAGCACGTTTGCCTCTCAGCACTAGGGATTCCCGGTTCGAATCCCCATCTGGGTGGAGTTTTCATGTTCTCCCCGTGTCCGCGTGGGTTTCCTCCAGGTTCTCCGGTTTCCTCCCACAGTCCAAAAACGTGGTTCAAGTCAATTGAGTTCTCCAAATTGCCCCATATATAGTGTGTTTGTGTGCGTGTCTATGTGTGTAAGTGTGTGCCCAGCGATGGATTGGCACCCTGTCCTGAGTGTATCTGCCCAGCGCCCGAGACGTTCTCCCCTGGATGGGCATGGGGAACCCCACCGCGACCCTAATAGAGGATAAAGCGGAAGATAATGAATGAATGAATAATTAGCCATAGGTGGCTTAGTGGTTTAGCACGTTCTCCTCTCAGCACTAGGGATTCCCGGTTCGAATCCCCATCTGGGTGGAGTTTCCATGTTCTCCCCGTGTCCGCGTGGGTTTCCTCCGGGTTCTCCGGTTTCCTCCCACAGTCCGAAAACATGGATCAAGTCAATTGAGTTCTCCAAATTGCCCCATATAGAGTGTGTATGTCTGTGTGAGTGAGTGTGTGCCCAGCAATGGATTGGCGCCCTGTCCTGGGTCTATCTGCCCAGCGCCCGAGACGTTCTCCCCTGGATGGGCATGGGGAACCCCACCACGACCCTAATAGAGAATAAAGAGGAAGATAATGAATGAATAACTCTTTCTTTGAGACGGTAGTCTGTATGAAATGCTAAGTGACGTCACGTTGACGTCGAATAGCAAAGCCTTATCAGTGCTGTACGGAACACCTTGACCTTATAGGTGTTTCTTGGCTATTGAACTCGCAGCGTACGTTATACGGTGAACCGGCCAGGCGCCTTCTGTAGCTGCTTAGCTAACTTTTCTGTAGGCTCTTCGCATAAAGACTCACAACCAAATAAACCAGAGGGTAAAAGTGTGACCGAGCCCGACACCTCGAACACTCACCCGAGAAAGTCCATTATTTGTGCTCACGGGGATAACGGCGGCTGTGCTAAAGCTAGCTCGGTGTTCCGTTCATCCGGCTGCACCACATAACAGCGTCTGCCCTCGCCGTTTTTCTTCCTGATGTGTTGTTTTTTTTCCAGCCGGAGAGCATAAATACTCTGAGCGTTACATCTTTAAATGCGGCGTTTAGCGCTCTTCATTTCAGGAGTGAGTATGAAGCCGCTGTGTGTGGATGTTGACACGCCGACGGTCCGCGGCTGCTCCTCCGCTGCTCCCCCGCTGCCCGCTCCTCTCTCTGGGTACTCCCCATTCCTCTGAGTCCTGCTGCGGTCTTTCTTAACCGATTCCTCTGGAGTCTCTTTCCTGCGTGTTTTCCTCTATACTCAGTTTTCAGCGTATTTTCAACTTTTATATATATATCCATTCATTATCTTCCACTTTAAACTATATTGGGGGAGGGGGGGAGGGGGGGGTGTTCCCCATGCCCATCCAGGGAAGAACGTTTCGGGCGCTGGACAGATACACCCAGGACAGGGCACCAATCTATTGCTGGGCACACACTCGCTCACACACACACTCTATATGGGGCAATTTGGAGAACTCAATTGACTTGATCCATGTTTTTGGACTGTGGGAGGAAACCGGAGAACCCGGAGGAAACCAACGCGGACACGGGGAGAACATGGAAACCCAGATGGGGATTCAAACCGGGAATATATATATATGTTTATATATATCGCCTCTCAGTGCTAGGGATTCCCAGTTCGATTCCCCATCTGGGTGGAGTTTCCATTTCTCCCCGTGTCCGTGTGGGTTTCCTCCTGGTTCTCCGGTTTCCTCCCACAGTCCAAAAACATGGATCAAGTCAATTGAGTTCTCCATATTGCCCCGTGTGTGTGTGTGTGTGTGTGTGAGAGAGTGTGTGCCCAGCGATAGGTTGGCACCCTGTCCTGGGTGTATCTGCCCAGAACGTTCTCCCCTGGATGGGCATGGGCAACCCCACTGCGACCCTAACAGAGGATAAAGCGGAACATAATGAATGAAAATATATATATATATATATATATATATATATATATATATATATATATATATATATATATATATATATATATATTTTTTTTTTTTTTTTTTTTTTTTTTTTTTTTTTCCCTCTTCTGATTGATTTTCCTCCCGTTGTTTATTTTATTCTCCCAGTTCCTTTCCATTTTCCATCTGATTTTAGAATAACTCTTATTTAATTTATTGCTTTCACTGATTCATTTAGTTATTGTAAAACATTTCTTTCATTCAGTTCTTTGATTCATT
The DNA here is from genome assembly GCA_019802505.1 of Corydoras sp. C115. Classification (NCBI taxonomy): domain Eukaryota; kingdom Metazoa; phylum Chordata; class Actinopteri; order Siluriformes; family Callichthyidae; genus Corydoras; species Corydoras sp. C115. Next base: position 1,859,153 of record JAFMOC010000031.1, read on the forward strand.
GTTCGGTTCTTTCTTTCGATTCACTTGACTCCTTTTTAATCATTCAGTATTGTTGATTCCAGTTTCTGATTCCTTTGATGATTTTTGTTCGTTTTCTGTCTGCTTTTCTCTCTTTATTCGTTTGATTTTATCATTTCATTCTTTTTTGTTTCGTTCATGATAATATTTGTACCATACTGATTTTAACACGTATGTTAATACTCGTCATTCTATGTGTGTGTGTGCCATAGCTAAATAGCTAGAAGGCAAATTATGTAATTTGTCTATAGTATATATTATAGAGTATATGGACTTTGCAGTTATAATCCTTATACCACCACTAATAATAATAATAATAATAATAATAATAATACCAATAATTTATTAAATATGTTAAATTTCGTGTTTTTTTAATTAGAACACACGATATTTGTCGATATAATACCATAGCAAAATAATTATATGTATATATTAATATTTATCAAATTACGATGTTAGTGTCAATCAAACGCAGTGGGAGGAGCTTTGGCAATGACGTTGCAGCTGTTGTGAAAAACTATTACTGTAAAAACAAACAAAAAAAACGTGTGAGTCGCGATAAAAGGCTTTATTTTGTGTGTTTCGGCTGTTTGTTTGTGGTTTAACTGAATGGAAACGTCAGAGCCTTTTACATTGAGAAAGCATTTAAAATGGGCTCGGTGCAGAGCGCAGCGACATGCAGACGCCATGTTTACCAAGCAGCTCGAACACAATGTATGATTTACTATTAATTAACTAAAAATTATACCGTAAGTCTACTGGTATATCGTACAGCACCCCCCCCCCCCCCAAAGTATGTGTATTTCATTTAATTAGCGTGAACTGTATTAAATAGGGCGGCACGGTGGCTTAGTGGTTAGCACGTTCTCCTCTCAGCACTAGGAATTCCCGGTTCGAATCCCCACATGGAGTTTTCATGTTCTCCCCGTGTCCGCGTGAGTTTCCTCCCACAGTCCAAAAACATGGATCGAGTCAATTGAATTCTCCAAATTGCCCCCATAGAGTGTGTGCCCAGCGATAGATTGGCACCCTGTCCTGGGTGTATCTGCCCGGCACCCAAAACGCTCTCCCCTGGATGGGCATGGGGAACCCCCCCTCGAACCCAATGGAGGATAAAGCGGGAGATAATGAATAAATGTATTAAATAGGAAAAATTTAGCATTTTCAAACAGCATTTATTCAGTGTTACCGGAGCCTCAGCAGCAGCTCAGTGGTGAGAGTAACAGAGGACTTTACTGATCCATTATAGACAACCCATACATTGACATTTTATATTCAGGTGGCTCATTTAACTGCTGCAGCATCTTATTTGGCAGCTCGTGCAATTTAAACAACTGTACACATTTTGCAGAACACTTGACTTGAAGTGTACAATATCAGCCATAACACATCCTCTGAAACAAGCATGGTTAAGGTCACTCCAGAGACCACAATAGTAACACTAGTTGAGATGGAATTCATAAAACTACCATATTTCCAATTGAGTAACATTTTGTTTCAGCATGAAGGCAACCTAGTCGACAAATTAAGTCTTTAAAAAATGACTTAAACCCAAGAGATGGCATTGAGAACTAAACATTGTGACCTTACTGTTGTAGCCCTGGAGTGAGACTACAACCTGAATAGTAGTCAGTTATTTTACACATTTTAATAAAGGTCTGATTACATTAAATTGGGCAACAATTAAACAAACCAGTGTGGCCTAAAGCAGTAAAAAATAAAACAATCACATTGTTTAAAAATAACTGTTTATTTGCACCCTGAAATGATACATAGATATAAAACATTTGTCTATTTAAATACACAGATCACTTTATCAATCCAGATACACCACTAAATCACTTTTTTCAATATTTCTCCAGACTTGGTGAGACTGTCAGTAAAAAAAAAACTGCACCAGGACAAACACCACTGCAGAAACCTCATCAACACGTGGCTTACAGAATCCCCAGCTCAGCCTGTGAACAAATCAAAACAAGGTACATTAAAACCACTGCAGAAAGACCTCTGTTTAGCAGCATAATTCATTTAGATTCTTACACTTTTCACTGGCAGAGCTGACCCTTCCTTCTCCCCCATCAGTTCAGAGTGAATTCAGCCTCCAGATGTGAACAGATTCCTCAACCAGCTGGACTCAAAACTGGAGAATTGCCATAATCCATTAGTTTCATTTCTGCAGGAGAAACAAAAAGGATCAACATACAAGTTTCAATTTAAGGTAAACCACCAGTTCATTAAAAAAAAATGCTTTAGAGCACAATTATGAAAGGGTGGTATAATGCAGTTACCGTTTATTCACAAACTGGTCAAACCAGACTAGGTGCTTTAGACTAAGTTGTTAGCTAGTTTAACACCCCAAAACTAAAGCCGTTCAAAGAACCATGTGTAGGGACAAAGCACAGGCAAAACACTGAGATGAAGAGGGAGGGGGATTTGATATGATGTAAAGTAAATAACTGAAACCACAAACCTTGTACAACAATGCTGATCTCCTTTGCATTTGGTGTCAATAATATCTGGAACTAATGCATCAAGTAAACAGGAACTCTAAGCCCCACACTCCGGTATGGCCTTAAACTGAAAATTGCCTAAAATATTGGATTAAGACATAACTACAGACGAGTAGAAGCACAGCTTCACACAACACACAGAATATGCTAATTACCACCTTATTTATTCACATAAGACAAGTACTGTAATGGTTTATAAATTCAATCTTGGCATGCACGCTCGTTCAAGTAACATATACCTACATAAAAAGCTCAGTCATTCCAGGTGAATCCTGTGATGTCTTGTGTAAAGTATTTCTACAAACCTGAAACCTGGTGCGAATATCCTATGGCCTTTCAGCTGGTTTCTACAGCTCTGGCGTACCTCTGGAGAATCAGATGATCGTAGTAGGCTCAGCTAAGGTATAGATCCGCCTTATTTGCTCACTAAAAGTACTGGAACAAAGCTCTAGACATATTTTACAGTAAGTAATACAACACCTCAAGTGTTGAGGAAATTACATTCCCCACTACTGGTCTGGATGTAAAGAAACCACGACCAAAGTAGTGTCACTATTATTAAAGCCTTAAAACTAAATTTAGTCTAAATTCACCCCCAAATAAGGCTCAGCTAGTCAGAAAATAACGGCTAGTAGGAACTTTTATTAATAGAAATACATACAGTGTGCTTTATAACTGAAAACAATTTAATAGGGCAATACCTTTTGTAATACAGTTAAACAGGAGAAGCAGAAATGTAGTCTTATTGGGTTATTTCAACTGAATTAAGTAAACTGCACCAAAAACCAAACCTATGAAACAAAGTAACTGTTAACAGCAAGGACAATGGTGTAGAATAACTAGTTCAACAGTGTGAACTGGAAGTCAAGCGTCAGTCACTACAGTGTGTGCGATGAGCGGCGAGAGGACGGACGCGTGACCCGGTCCTTCCAGAAGGGGGCGCTGCGTCAGTCGTGCTACAGCGATAAGACGCACCCAGTCCTATTGACCAACAATGCGGCCTAAGCAAAATAGGGACTAGGAATAAAGTTCACGAGAAAAATGTCCCAATGTCAACACTTCACAGCCGTAATGTTAAAAAAAAAATAAAGACAATATACAATACATATGCTAAAATAGAAAAACATGCCTATATTAAACAAGCAAGTATACTAGTCTTAACTTAATTCAAAAGACATGAGGTTTGTAAAAAAAAAAATAATAATAAAAATAAACGACATATAGCCTGCCCAGTGGGAAGTCATAAAATGGTCGAGTCCTAGTTCGAAATTATTTTTTTTATTTATAAGAGGAGACCTTGAAGAATATTCATGTAGGGCTTCGGCATGACCTTGATAGCTGGAAATAACAGTAAACGCCTAGGTTGTTAACCAGATCGGACTAGGCTGGGGGTTTATTTGAAGTTTTCTTGTACGAGAACGACGAGTCCTGGGGTGAGGAGGGCTTTACTATGGCCTCTGTAACCCGCTCGCTTAATACGAGCTTCCTCCGTAACCCCCCCTGCCTCCATAACCGCCTCCACCGCCACCTCGGGTGTAAGGAGCGCTGCTTCTGCCCATGTAATTACCTTTCAACTTGAGCACCACGGCCTTATCGGCCGAGTCGTTGTCTTCGAAGTAGACGAAGCCGAAGCCGCGCTTCTTGCCCGTCTCTTTGTCTGTGATCACTTCGGCCTTCTCGACGGCGCCGAACTGCGAAAAGCAGTCGATCAGGTGCTGGTCCTCGATGTCGTCCTTCAGGCCGCCGACGAAGATCTTCTTCACCTTGGCCAGCGCCTCGGGCTTCCCGGCGTCCTCCCGCGCCACCGCCCGCTTCAGCTCCACGTTGTTCCCGTCGAGCACGTGAGGCCGCGCCGCCATGGCCGCGTCCGCTTCCTCCGGCGTGGAGTAGGTGACGAAGCCGAAGCAGCGCGAGCGCTTCAGCTGCTGGTTCTGCACCACCACGCAGTCGGTCAGCGTGCCGAACTGCTCGAAATGCTTCCGCAGGCCCTCGTCCGTGGTCTGGACGTTGAGGCCGCCGACGAAGAGCTTGCAGAGCTGGTTCTCCATTTTCTGTCGCGGTTCCGTTTGCGGCGCGAAGGCGGCTGTAAAATGGCGGCGGCGCGAGCCGAATAAATGTCGGCGCCCCGGTGGGCGGGGCGAGAGCTCCCGGTGACGTCATCGACGCCTTCTACCACCCCCCACCCCCCAAAACCGTTTGAATTCGAACTGGAGCATGCGCACTGTGACACGCTATCGTTTAAATGTATTTATTCATTCATTCATTCATTATCTCCCGCTTTATCCTATATTATCGTCGCGGTGGGGTTCCCCATGCCCATCCAGGGGAGAACGTCTCGGGCGCTGGGCAGATACACCCAGGACAGGGCGCCAATCTATCGCTGGGCACACACTCACTCACACAGACACACTCTATATGGGGCAATTTTGAGAATTCAATCGACTTGATCCATGTTTTTGGACTGTGGGAGAAAACCGGAGGAAACCCACGCAGACACGGGGAGAACATGGAAACTCCACCCAGATGGGGATTCGAACTGGGAATCCCTAGTGCTGAGAGGCGAACATGCTGACCACTAAGCCACCTATGCAGTCTATGGCTAATAATTCATTAATTCATTATCTTCCACTTTATCCTCTATTAGGGTCGCGGGGGGGGTTCCCCATGCCCACCCAGGGGAGAACGTCTCGGGCGCTGGGCAGATACACCCAGGACAGGGCGCCAATCCATCGCTGGGCACACACTCACTCACACAGACACACTCTATATGGGGCAATTTGGAGAACTCAATCGACTTGATCCATGTTTTTGGACTGTGGGAGAAAACCGGAGAACCCGGAGGAAACCCACACAGACACGGGGAGAACATGGAAACTCCACCCAGATGGGGATTCGAACCGGGAATCCCTAGTGCTGAGAGGCGAACGTGCTAGCCACCGTGCCGCCATGAAGTATTTATAAATGAGTAAATTAATTACTTGATCCATCAAGAAATAGCGATCATCCTAAATTTTTATTTTTAAATCAGTGTTAATGGATGTAATGCAATATATGTTTGTATTTATATTTATGCATTATTTTTTCGCCGAGACGTGGCATATTTTACTATCGTTTTAATTTATTAATTTATTAAAATCCTGTGGCAGCCGGGTAGTAATAATTTCCTGCAGCAGACCATCTGGACCATGTCCTCTCATTGTTTCATCACGCGTGGGATCCTCCTCATTGTCTTTGACGTGAACGCAGATATAGCTTAAATAAATATACTATTTTCACCCACGTGGATACAACATACACGGCCCTCTACCACCAATTCGGTAGCAAATGCTATAATATGTGCGTTACAATAAGATTTTAGACTAGTTAGGAACAACCGTTTTAACAATAGATGCTGTTCATTCCTTTTGGAAGCTGTGCGTTCAAAATGGAGTCGTGCTCCCTACCCCCCTTACTCGAAACCGCGAAATAAATACATTTACAACGAGTTTCTCGAACCTGTTTTAGGATTTATTATGCAAATCCACTTTATAGCTGCAAGACATGTGTTAAGCTAAATACTGATTGAGTCTGGAATTCTTCCAAACGTGTCCAAAAGCAAAACTACTTCACCAGAATTAGGACACTACGGAGGGAGAGGCGTGCGCTTTTGGACACGCAGTGGCGCGCAGAAGATGGCGGACTGAGAATGAATGAACACATGCACGAACGACGGACTGAATTGATATTACATAACTTTATATTTAGTAATATATATATATATATATATATATATATATATATATATATATATATATATATATATATATATATATATATATATACCAGGCGATAAAATAAAAAATTATACGTGTCCCAATAATAATTTTATCCGTTTTATAATACCTGGATTACCTAAGCTTTATTATACAGTAGATACTTTATTCATGAAATCTTCATTGTTGTGCTTTTGTTATTACTATATAACACCTTAACCCGTGGAAATTGTAGCCACACTTAATAACTAGCTGAAAAATCTTTATTAATTGTTGGTAGTTTATGTTTTATTTGCATTGTAGTTTGTTTTATTATAAACCCATTAAGATATGACGTAAACTCGACAGTCCTGTAAAATAAAAAGGGTTGAGGAATTTAGACGAGGAGTTAAAATTGATAAAATTATACGTGTCCCAATAATAATTTTATCCGTTTTATAATACCTGGATTACATGAGCTTTATTATACAGTAGATGCTTTATTCATGAAATCTTCATTGTTGTGCTTTTGTTATTACTACATAACACCTTAACCCGGGGAAATTGTAGCCACACTTAATCACTAGCTGAAAAACCTTTATTAATTGTTGGTAGTTTGTTTTATTTGGATTGCAGTTTGTTTTATTATAAACCCATTAAGATATGACGTAAACTCGACAGTCCTGTAAAAAAAAGGGGTTGAGGAATTTAGATGAGGAGTTAAAATTGATCTTTTATTTACAAAAATAATGACTTAATTTGTTGAAAATTAAGCAAAAGAACAAAAACAAAGTCGAGCCTCATATCTAGTGATTCATAATGACTAGATATTTTATTTTATGTTATAAAATCGAGCTGAATTTGTCGTTTCGGGGATTATAGTACATTTGCACGTTTCTGGGTGTTTGATGGTAATTCACACGAAGGACGCGGAGTGTATTATTTGAGGTTGGTTGTGGCACAAAGGACTGGGACACAATCACAGCAGGAGGGGAGGGGGTTGGTGATGGTGGGGGTAAAGTGCCGCATTTCCATGTTTAAAGACGAAGCTGCAGCCGGCGATAGAAAAGAAACGATTCAGTGGGGGTGCGAACATCTGGCACTTCGCGCGTGCGCGGTGTCCAAACTACGGCCATTACAGAAAAATGGCGGCTGCCGTTGAAAATGTTGTTAAAGTGTGAGTAGATTTCCATTATTGTGTGTGTTTTTTCGATCGGAGAGCCGCCATCACGTTCGGATCGGAGCGATCTCCGCGTGTGCGATCGGGATCGGGTCGGGTGTGGACGACAGAGAACGCCGTTAACTAATCGGATTAAGCGGCGCTTCTGCTGAACGCTGCATCCATTCATTGTTTTCATAGCAAACTGACGCAGAACGTCGCGCATGCCGTCTCCATCCTGCCGTGTTCACGACATTAAACCTCACATCTGAAAACATTCGACCTGATTAATCGTGTTTACAGCTGACTGTGGGGTTTTATATAGGTTTTTTTTTTTACACATGTGCAGCAGGAACTGCTCTTTAGATCCGCGTTCATTCCTCCGACCGGGTCGAGTTCACTATAAAGCAATGCTGCACTTCATAGCTTTTAGATTCTTTTTTTTCATTCATTATCTCCCGCTTTATCCTCTATTAGGGTCGCGGGGGGGTTCCCCATGCCCATCCAGGGGAGAACGTCTCAGATACACCCAGGACAGGGTGCCAATCCATCGCTGGGCACACACTCACTCACACAGACACACTCTATATGGGGCAATTTTGAGAATCCAATTGACTTGATCCATGTTTTTGGACTGTGGGAGGAAACCGGAGAACCCGGAGGAAACCCACGCGGATACGGGGAGAACATGGAAACTCCACCCAGATGGGGATTCGAACCGGGAATCCCTAGCGCTGAGAGGAGAACGTGCTGACCACTAAGCACCTATGGCTAATCATTCATTCATTCATTATCTTCCGCTTTATCCTCTATTAGGTTCGCGTTGGGTTCCCCATGCCCATCCAGGGGAGAACGTTTCGGGCGCTGGGCAGATACACCCAGGACAGGGCGCCAATCTGTCGCTGGGCACACACTCACTCACACTCTATATGGGGCAATTTGGAGCATTCAGTTGATTTGATCCATGTTTTTGGACTGTGGGAGGAAACCTGAGAACCCGGAGGAAACCCACGCAGACACAGGGAGAACATGGAAACTCCTCCCAGATGGGGATTCAAACCGGGAATCCCTAGCACTGAGAGGCGAACGTGCTGACCACTAAGCCACCGTGCCGCCTAGTTTCTTTTAGCTTCCTTTATTTTATTTATTAAGCTGCATCTCTTGTTTTTTTTAGTATTTGTTAACACTGCGTTACGTCTAAAGGCTACAAATGTAATTGCTGCATTTTATATGTTAGTAATTTTCACCAGAAAACTAAGTTTGCTGGTTAATGACAACCAGAAATCTATTTTTATACCGGCAGCATTCACAAAAAAACAACAAAATGTTATTGGTGAAGGTAGCACATAACCTTAATAATAATAATAATAATAATAATAATAAGGGGCTTAGTGGTTAGCACGTTCGCCTCTCAGCACTAGGGATTCCCGGTTCGAATCCCCATCTGGGTGGAGTTTCCATGTTCTCCCCGTGTCCGCGTGAGTTTCCTCCGGGTTCTCCGGTTTCCTCCCACAGTCCAAAAACATGGATCAAGTCAATTGAATTCTTAAAAATTGCCCCATATAGAGTGTGTTTGTGTGAGTGAGTGTGTGCCCAGCGATGGATTGGCGCCCTGTCCTGGGTCTATCTGCCCAACGCCCGAGACGTTCTCCCCTGGATGGGCATGGGGAACCCCACCGCGACCCTAATAGAGGATAAAGCGGAAGATAATGAATGAATGAATGAATGAATAATAATAATAATAATGTCCTGTAAATATTATTGTATATGTATGTCTTATAAAGGGCACAGTGTCAGCATTTAAATACATACTGAAGATGCACTATATGGACATAAGTATTATCTGCACAATAAACCTTGAACTGAAAGAGCTAAACTTATTTTAGGAGTGCTGGGGGCATGCAGTTATTCAGAATGCATGGCTAGGTGCATGATGCACTATATTTCATACATCTTGGGCATTATACTATTAAGATAATTAGGGTCTCAAAAATGCTAAGGAACACAATCCTTGGTGGAAACGAAGAAGGTAGTCGAATTTAAGGAACATGTGGCAAAATCTGTGCACCACCTGTGCACGTATAGTTCCCTTTTAAAAGCCAATAAGAAATTACAAATTCTCTGCATGTTTTTTTTTCTGTGAGTGTATGTGTTCTAGATGTAGTTACTATGAATTTTACCAGACGTTATTTTTTTTTTATGTTTTTAGTATGGGGGAGCAGTACTACAAAGATGCCATGGAGCAGTGCCACAGCTATAATGCCCGGCTGTGTGCAGAACGGAGCATCCTCATGCCTTTTCTTGACTCTCAGACTGGAGTAGCTCAGAGCAACTGCTACATCTGGATGGAGAAGAGACACCGGAGCGCAGGTTTGAGTGGAAGTCTGATTGTTTATTTCTCACTGTCTCATTGCAGTAGCTTAACTATTAACTATTCTCCCATGTCTTCTGTGCAAATTGTGTGTATGATCAGGTGTAGGACCAGGGCAATTGTACACATACCCTGCCCGCCGATGGAGAAAGAAGAGAAGGGCACACCCACCTGAAGACCCTGCCCTGGTATTCCCCCCACTTAAAACAGGTAATTCATTTTGTATGTTTTAGGATTTAGAATGAAAATTGTGTCAGTTCTCCTCTTCACAGCATCTACTATGTCTATCACAGCTGACCTAGACATGAGCTTGAAGAAGGATGGATTACCATTGGATGGCAGTAGTCTTGAGGCTTTGCTAAAAGGAGAACCGCTAGAGAAGAGAACTGCTCCAGAACTCCGGGGCCCTGAGGAAGACACAAGTCTGGCAGATGTCACCAGTGCAGCTGGAGCCAGCAGTCACAGTGGAGCCACACGGATCAGAAAGGTAAAAAAAACCTGAGGTTTCTCAAATCACAGAGACATTTTCATATTTCTTAAAACTATTGGAGACCAGACTTTATTTGTTGTGTTTGGTCCACAGAATCTAGAAGTAGTTATAGGCTGAGATATTTAGGCAGTTAGTTCCTAAGTTTTAAATAATATCTTTTTAACATGAAGATTTATTCGTTTTCTCAGCGCATCTTAGAACCAGAAGATTATTTGGATGATCTGGATGATGAAGATTTTGAAGAGGAGACCCCCAAAAGGCGGAAAGGAAAGTCTAAGGTATTGTTGTGAGACAGCAGTCAGACTGGAGTCACTGTGTTGGGGCAGAATTTTACTCATATTTGAATTCTCAGGGTCGTGGAGTGGGGAATGGGAAAAAGAAAACCGAAGCTGCTGCAGCCGCACTGGAGGAAAGGGATAAACCATATGCCTGTGACAGTAAGTCTGACACTGTGTGTGTGTGTGTGTGTGTGTGTGTGTGTGTGTGTGTGTGTGTGTGTGTGTGTGTGTGTGATTAGGCCTTTATTCATCATAACTTAAAAACATTGTCTTTTCAGTCTGTGGTAAGCGCTACAAAAATCGACCAGGCCTGAGTTACCATTACACTCACTGTCACCTTGCTGATGAGGAAGGCGAAGAAAAGGAGGAAATTGAGATCCCACCTCCCACTCCACAAGAGGAGCCGAAAAGTAGGTTAACAATTAATTCAGTTTTAAAATTAAAGAACTAACTGCAACACAAATGTTTTTTTAATAGAATCACGTACAGTATTTCCCGGACCATAAGGCGCACCGTATTATAAGGCGCAGTCTGAATTACGGGGTCTGTTTCTGTATTTGAGCCACGTATAAGGCGCACCGTACTATAAGGCGCAGTCTGAATTAGGGACTCTATTTCTGTACGGTACTTATTCTGTACGGCAGCGTATTATAAGGCACTCGCTAAAACATACGATCTACAAGAAAAGTAAAGGATGCAGAACGCTGATTTATAATTGAAGTTTATTCTACTACTTGATAAAAACACACATTATTTTAATCTCTCTTCTCCCACAAATCCATCAAAGTCCTCGTCTTCTGTGTCTGAATTAAAAAGCTGGTTCTCTATCGAGCACTCCGGTGTTCCCTCTCATCGATGTCCGAGTCCGTCTCGTCTCCGGGCGGCCGTTCGGCGACGATGCCGGCTTTCCTGAAAGCTCGGACGACGGTCACGGCAGAAACCTCAGCCCAGGCGTCCACAATCCATTCACAGACGGTGGCGTAACTCGCCCCGCCGCCGCCTCCCGAGTTTTAGTAAACGTGTGTTCGCCGTCTATCATCCATCGCTCCCACGCCGCCCGCAACTTTACTTGTTTACCACAACTTTTAACTTTACTAATGTCCAGCGATCCGAGTTCTTTATTTAATCCTCCTGGAATGACGGCGAGCTCCGAATTAATTTTCGGTCGCACAACAATACTTTTATAGAATTTGGAACTCAGTAAACGTATAAGGCGCGCGTCCGATTTCTGGGAAAATTTTAGGCTTTTAGGTGTGCCTTATAGTCTGGAAAATACGGTAATTGATTATAATGCGTGCTATGTCTTCAGTATAATCTGAACCACATTTTGTTCACAGCTAATAAAAAGGGACCCAATGGTTTGGCTCAACCGAATGATTACTGTGATTTCTGCCTGGGCGACTCGAACATGAACCAAAAGACTGGACAGTCTGAGGAGCTGGTGTCCTGCTCTGATTGTGGACGTTCAGGTTTGGATTTATTTTTTGTCACGCTTCACGGAACCAGCCTTGCGAGCTAAAGGTCTTCCATTCGATATTCGGTCTCACAAAGTACTATGACTGAAGTCCCTGAAGTGGGCAAGGCACCTAACTCCAACTGCTTCCCGGATGCCGTGTACAGGGCCTACTACATTCATCCTGCAACCTTACACACCCTGGTAGATTTTTATTTCCAACCCAAATTTAAGATAATAAAAAAAAAAACAAATAACCAAATAGGCGGCACGGTGGCTTAATGATCAGCACGTTCTCCTCTCAGCACTAGGGATTCCCGGTTCGAATCCCCATCTGGGTGGAGTTTCCATGTTCTCCCCGTGTCCGCGTGGGTTTCCTCCGGGTTCTCCGGTTTCCTCCCACAGTCCAAAAAACATGGATCAAGTCAATTGAGTTCTCCAAAATTGCCCCATATAGAGTGTGTCTGTGTGAGTGAGTGTGTGTTCCCAGCGATGGATTGGCGCCCTGTCCTGGGTGTATCTGCCCAGCGCCCGAAACGTTCTCCCCTGGATGGGCATGGGGAACCCCACCGCGACCCTAATAGAGGATAAAGCGGACGATAATGAATGAATGAATGAATGAATGAAACCAAATAATAAATTATTGGTATAAGAAACGCATACATTACCCAGAGCTGTGGAAATGTTTCAATATATAAATTAAATGCTACATATTTTCATGATAAATCGTGTTAGAAATTGTTTTGGTGGCTAGATTCTGTTGCAGTATGAATCCATGTGGTGGCGCTGTTCACCGCATGAAAAATAAAACTGCCTCAGCAGAGCGACGACTATATACCCTACCAGTCAAAAGTTAGGACACGCCCTTTTTTTTGCTCCCTCATTTCCTCCAGTTATCACAAAATGGACTTTAGTTTTGAAATTACAGACTGTGGTCTGTTTTCTTTGTTTTTTTAGTCCCCTGTTGGTCAGAACCATCACAGAACAGTTATAATTTGGGTGATGGATGGGGGGTTCCCCATGCCCATCCAGGGGAGAAAGTCTCGGGCGCTGGGCAGATACATCCAGGACAGGGCGCCAATCCATCGCTGGGCACACACTCACTCACACATACACACTCTATATGGGGCAATTTGGAGAACTCAATTGACTTGATCCATGTTTCTGGACTGTGGGAGGAAACCGGAGAACCCGGAGGAAACCCACGCAGACACGGGGAGAACATGGAAACTCCACCCAGATGGGGATTCGAACCGGGAATCCCTAGCGCTGAGAGGCGAACGTGCCAACCACTAAGTCACCGTGCCGTCGTAAATGAAACAAACTATTGTAATTGCACAATCTATGTCATTAAATTATTAGTATTGGCAAACATAACCGGTATTTAATATTAATTACATTTATAATTGTTTGTAGTCTGATAATGGATTGTTTGATTTCCTTCTCCCTCAGGTCATCCCTCCTGCCTGCAGTTCACAGCTGTGATGATGGCAGCAGTTAAAACTTATCGCTGGCAGTGCATCGAATGCAAATGTTGCAACGTCTGTGGCACTTCTGAGAACGATGTGAGCTCAGTAATCCCTTCAGTGTCCTGTCTCACACCTTCGTGTCCTAAATGCATTTGTAAACACAGTGCCATTTACACAGATTAATGTGTCTCATTGAACTGTGTCCTATGCTAATCTAGGACCAGCTGCTGTTCTGCGATGACTGTGACAGAGGATATCATATGTACTGCCTCACCCCTCCCATGTCAGACCCTCCAGAAGGTAAGTGGTGAACCCAATGATGTGTTCATTCATTCATTGTCTTCCACTGTATCCTATATTAGGGTCGCGGGGGGGGTTCCCCATGCCCATCCAGGGGAGAACGTTTCCGGCGCTGGGCAGATACACCCAGGACAGGACGCCAATCTATCGCTGGGCACACACTCACTCACACACACTCTATATGGGGCAATTTGGAGAACTCAATTGATTTGATCCATGTATTTGGACTGTGGGAGGAAACCAGAGAACCCGGAGGAAACCCACGCAGACACGGGGAGAACATGGAAACTCCACCCAGATGGGGATTCGAACCGGGATTCCCTAGCGCTGAGAGGAGAACGTGCTGACCACTAAGTCACCATGCCGCCTCTATGATGTGTTCATGCATTCATTATGATCCGCTGTATCCTATATTAGGGTCGCGGGGGGGTTCCCCATGCCCATCCAGGGGAGAACGTTTCGGGACAGGGCGCCAATCTATCGCTGGGCACACACTCACTCACACAGACACACTCTATATGGGGCAATTTGGAGAACTCAACTGACTTGATCCATGTTTTTGGACTGTGGGAGGAAACCGGAGAACCCGGAGGAAACCCACGCGGACACGGGGAGAACATGGAAACTCCACCCAGATGGGGATTCGAACTGGGAATCCCTAGCGCTGAGAGGAGAACGTGCTGACCACTAAGCCACCATGCCACCCAATGATGTGATGAAATGTGTTACTAAGGATCTTTACATTACATTTCCATTTGGTCATTTATTGGACGCTTTTATCCAAAGCGACTTACAAGGTGAGCACAGGGTTCATCACAACATCCCTGGAGCAATGAGGGTTAAGGGTCTTGCTCAAGGACCCACACTGGTAACTTCAGTGGCATGGGATTTGAACCCCCAACCTTCATATTGATAGCCCAACACCCTGACCACTGAGCTACCATGCCCACATGTTTCATTAGAAACATTGACATCACACAATAGAGCTGTTAATCATCAGACTTGAGGTCATCATGCAGTTAATAAATGCTTTATTAATTTGTGTGTTTAATGCTTTACAGGAAGCTGGAGTTGTCGCTTGTGTTTGGATCTTCTGAAGGACAAGGCTTCCATTTACCAAAGCCAGAATCCTTCAGTGGAGTAATCACGTCAACAGGACTGTTCATGATCACCGCTCGATCATACATTTCCATCAGCTAGCTCACGCACACTTAGAAAAAGCCTTTTTTTACACTACATGATCTAGAACCTCCTGTCCTCACAGCACCTTTATCAGCCTGCCATGAGGAGATTGGTGTTTTATTTCCTGAGGGGAAAGGAGACTTTGATTCGGCAACACAATTCTCAGTGACCTTCATTTCACACCAGTGTTACAGTGTTTTTTGCCTGACACCTTTTCACATATCTGAAGTGTTTAAAGTGGCTCCAGCACACTAACGAGAGATGAGATCGGATTTCTCACTAATTGTTTTATGTTGTATCTGTTACCAGTTTTTTTCCTTTTTTTTTTTTTTTTTTTTTTTGCTTATGGTGCATGAAAAAAAAACAAAAAAAACACATGGCCTTATTCTTAAAAGAATATGATGGATTTTAATATCGATATCTATATTTGAAGTAAACCTTAGTTGCTGTTGAACGTATTTTTGTCCGCGCTGGAACTGATGGTGCCATTGTCCAAATACTTATACTATTTACTTTATTCCTTTTAAGTATTTGAGAAGTTGTGCTGTATTGTGTCATGGTATTTGATAATGTGTGACACTGTCTCTTTTTGTATTAACTTTCCTCAATAAACATTAATAAACACAATACATGTTTTATATATATAACATTTTTAATTGCAGTAAAACCTTTGTTCTATAGGTCTGGTTAGTGTTTATCCCGATCTGGGTGGACTTTCCATGTTCTTTCTTTGTGCGGAAAGGCGGAGCCATTGGCAATGGACTTCCGCTTTATCCTCTATTAGGGTCGCGGTGGGGTTCCCCATGCCCATCCAGGGGAGAACGTTTCGGGCGCTGGGCAGATAGACCCAGGACAGGGCGCCAATCCATCGCTGGGCACACACTCACTCACACAGACACACTCTATATGGGGCAATTTGGAGAACTCAATTGACTTGATCCATGTTTTTGGACTGTGGGAGGAAACCGGAGAACCCAGAGGAAACCCACGCGGACACGGGGAGAACATGGAAACGCCACCCAGATGGGGATTCAAACCGGGAATCCCTAGTGCTGCGAGGAGAACGTGCTAAACCACTAAGCCACCGTGACGCCCGACTTTAATTAGAGATAATTAACACACCTGATGCAGCTTTGGCTGATGAACATGTGTTAATTAGCTGCAACATCACATGCCGTGTGGAGAGATGGACCATGAGCTGCAGGAACGTGAGGGCCATCAGCAAATCCACCAGCAAATCCACAGGCTTTAAATGTGATTTTAAATATAATTAAGTTCATTCCTGAGTTTGAAATCATTCGTATTCCACTCCTTACACATGGATTCAAGGTAAAAAAAAATATTGTCCCTATGTAGTGTGTGTGTGTGTGTGTGTGTGTGTCCACCTAATGATGGATTGGTGCCTGAAATGTTCTCCCATGGATGGGTATGGGGAACCCCCCCCCTCTGCAACCCTATTCTCACGTATAGGATTAAACAGAAGATAATGAGATTAATTATAAACTACAAGGACAAACGTATTGAGAGCCATCTCAACTTTACTTGATGTTTCAAGCAAAGTTGACGCAGTAGCTCAGTGGGTGGGGCGTTGGGCTATCAATCTGAAGGTTGGAGGTTCAAATCCCAGGTCCACTGAAGTTACCAGTGTGGGTTCTTGAGCAAGACCCTTAACCCTCATTGCTCCAGGGATGTTGTGATGAACCCTGTGTTCACCTTGTAAGTCGCTTTGGATAAAAGCATCCAATAAATGACCAAATGGAAATGTTTCATTGAGTCCAGTTGCCATGTGTGTGTACAATCAAGCACAGGGCTTACAGGACGTATTTTACAGGACAAAAAAGATTTTGAGGATCACTCGGGGAACCACTGAGTCATTAAGTTCAAAAGTTACAGCAGAAGAAAGTGAACCCATCCATCCATTTTCTTCCGCTTTATCCTCTATTAGGGTCGCGGGGGCGGGGTTCCCCATGCCCATCCACGGGAGAACGTTTCGGGCGCTGGGCAGATACACCCAGGACAGGGCGCCAATCCATCGCTGGGCACACACTCACTCACACAGACACACTCTATATGGGGCAATTTGGAGAACTCAATTGACTGGATCCATGTTTTTGGACTGTGGGAGGAAACCGGAGAACCCGGAGGAAACCCACGTGGACACGGGGAGAACATGAAAACTCCACCCAGATTGGGATTCGAACCGGGAATCCCTAGTGCTGAGAGGAGAACATGCTAACCACTAAGCCACCGTGCCGCCCAGAAAGTGAACCATGTGTCTAATTTTTATAAAACTATAAATTGGACAGATCATTGTAGCTTTATTTTTATGTCGCAAGGTAAAATAAAACAATTACCTTATACCTGGCGGCACGGTGGCTTAGTGGTTGGCATGTTCTCCTCTCAGCACTAGGGATTCCCGGTTCGAATCCCCATCTGGGTGGAGTTTCCATGTTCTCCCCGTGTCCGTGTGGGTTTCCTCCAGGTTCTCGGGTTTCCTCCCACAGTCCAAAAACATGGATGAAGTCAATTGAATTCTCCAAATTGCCCCATATAGAGTGTGTCTGTGTGAGTGAGAGTGTGCCCAGCAATGGATTGGCGCCCTGTCCTGGGTCTATCTGCCCAGCGCCCGAGACGTTCTCCCCTGGATGGGCATGGGGAACCCCACCGCGACCCTAATAGAGGATAAAGCGGGAGATAATGAAAGAATGAATAACGTATACCTTCAAATCAACCGTAAAACAACACATCACTGCATCAATGTTATTACAAGAACATCTTTGTGTCGAGACACCATAAGGTTTGTTGTTGTTTCAAGTAGCGTTTAACGATTTGACACTTTAACCCTAAAGTCAGCTGTAAAAGCTCAGGAGAACAGTCTTTGAGGAGACCACACAGAAGTCTGTTGTACAAAAATACAAAGTGAATGCACGACTGGTAACAACATACTAACACATACTACGAATGGTGCTTTGACGCACGAATGTTTTTGCTCTCAGCGTGTCCTGCTTCTCTTCTCCCAATTGCACAGCAGCAGGTTCTTGAAGGTGACCCGAAACTGCTTGTTGCAGAGAGCATAGCAGACCGGATTGATTGTGCTGTTGACGTAGCAAAGCCAGTAGCCCAACTGCCAGAGCCACTCAGGGACGCAGTCCTCACAGAATGTAGAAACGAGCACCATGATATTGTAAGGTGTCCACGTCACAATGAAGGCCAGCAGGATGGCGCAAAGAGTCCGTGCTGCCTTCTTCTGTCTTATTAGTGACCAGCTCCGTGGTTTGCTAATTTGTTGCTCTGTCACTTGTGGGAGGGATGGGTTTCCCAGATCTGAGCTGAGACACTGTCCGAGCGACTGCTGGCTGTCTGACCGACCGACTGACCCATCGACCTCGAAATCAAAGTCGGAATCGTCTAGTGAAGCCAACCTCTTCTTTACTTGTGCAAGAGGAATATTTACAGCATTGTTCTGCTGGTCCTCGGTGCTGTAAACGTCACAGCTGTGCAGATGTTGTAGTCTGTTTGTTGGAGATGAAGGAGAGAAGTATCTGACCTTCCTCTTCTTCCATGCGCTCATGCAGTGATTGATAGATGGACACAAGCTTCTTATTGACCTTTCCTCTTGCTTTGATCTGCTGATGGTCTGGTTGGTTTTTTCAACCTCACTCACACAGCTGCTACTGGACTGGGACTGTTATGGGAAAAGATCATTAAAAAGCTCATGTCAACGTTGTTAAAAGAACTTTTGTTCAAACGGTTCTCCTGTGCAGGAGACCGTCCCAGTGCTGAGGGGCTAATAGAGCTACTGTACACACAAAACATCTAGTAATTTAATCAGAGATTTTTAATTGCCCTTTGATGAGAATCTGTGTTTGTTTATCTGCCTTATGATTGACTGAGGGGTGGCACGGTGGCTTAGTGGTTAGCACGTTCTCCTCTCAGCACTAGGGAATCCCGGTTCGAATCCCCATCTGGGTGGAGTTTCCATGTTCTCCCCATGTCCGCGTGGGTTTCCTCCGGGTTCTCCGGTTTCCTCCCACAGTCCAAAAACATGGATCAAGTCAATTGAGTTCTCCAAATTGCCCCATATAGAGTGTGTTTGTGTGTGTGAGTGTGTGCCCAGCGATGGATTGGCGCCCTGTCCTGGGTGTATCTGCCCAGCGCCCGAAACGTTCTCCCCTGGATGGGCATCCCCCCCACGACCCTAATAGAGGATAAAGCAGGAGATAATGAATGAATGAATTTTGACTATTTCATAGAGTCAAAGGGGAAGTAGCTGCAAGTAGGGGCAATTTTCCAAATTGGCCCATATAGAGTGTGTTTGTGTGAGTGAGTGTATGCCCAGTGATGGATTGGTGTCCTGTCCTGGGTGTATCTGCCCAGCGCCCGAGACGTTCTCCCCTGGATGGGCATGGGGAACCCCCCCCCCCCCCCCCCGCGACCCTGATATAGGATGAAGCGGAAATGAATGAATGAATGAATGATTGACTGATGACAGGGTCAGAAAACACTGTTACCATATTCCAAATGATAAGAACGATTATTATTCCAACACCTCAAGCATTCATTGGTTTATCCAGTAACTGCAGAAGTTATAATTTAATGTAGTGACAATAAACCAAACGGAACTCACCTGAGATGACTTGTTCCAATCCGAACCGTGAGATGCAATTAAGCCAGCCAGCTGCTTTGAGCGTCTCTCAGTCTCCTGATAAACCCGCCAGTATAAAAATACCATCACACTGACTGGCAAATAAAAAGCTGCGATAGCTGTTCCAAATGTGATCACGGGTTCCGAAAGGAACTGAACAGAACACTGGTTATCAGGCACGGTCCTCTTCCCTACGATGTTCTGCCAGAATAAGATAGCTGGTGCCCACAGCAAGAAAGAAACACCCCACGCCAGGGCAATTACCAGAGCTGCTCGCCGGGTTGTGCGACTGACCCGGTAGGTCAGCGGCCGGGTGATTGACAGATAGCGGTCAAAGCTGATGGCTAGCAAATTCATAACGGATGCATTGCTGGCCACGTAATCCACAACCAGCCAGATATCACAGGCCAGATTCCCCAGTGTCCAGTCACCGATGATGACGTAGGTGGCGTACAGGTTCATGGAGACAGTCCCCAAAATGAGGTCAGCCACAGCCAGACTCAACAGGAAGTAGTTACTGACCGTCCTGAGGCGTGGGTTGACGTGAAATGCAACCATGACCAGGATGTTGCCTATGATGGTGACGAGTGAAAGGGGAAGCGTGATTAGAGTGATCATGGCCATCCTCCATGTGTTTACAGGACCCCCAGCATGTGGTGATGTTACATTGGCTGACCATGGTGACATGGAGGGGGCAGTGGTGTCATTCGCCATGAGGTTTTTTGGGACGATTCTCTTCAATCACTCGGCTTGGACGTCGCAGGTTTTCCAGTGAACTGTAAATCTTGATATTTGTACTGAATCATACCGTCACCTATAAGAACAAACACATCTCTTTAATCTGTTATGAACTCTGCTCAATGCAAACATTGTTTAAATAATATTTTCAGATAAATAATACTATTTTGGCGGCACGGTGGTTTAGTGGTCAGCACGTTCGCCTCTCAGCGCTAGGTATTCCCAGTTCGAATCCCCATCTGGGTGGAGTTTCCATGTTCTCCCCGTGTCCATGTGGGTTTCCTCCGGGATCTCCGGTTTCCTCCCACAGTCCAAAAACATGGATCAAGTCAATTGAGTTCTCCAAATTGCCCCATATAGAGTGTGTCTGTGTGAGTGAGTGTGTGCCCAGCAATGGATTGGCACCTTGTCCTGGGTGTATCAGCCCAGCGCCCGAAACGTTCTCCCCTGGATGGGCATGGGGAACCCCACCGCGACCCTAATAGAGGATAAAGCGGAAGATAGTGAATGAACGAATAATTAGCCATAGGTGGCTTAGTGGTTAGCTCGTTCGCCTCTCAGCGCTAGTGATTCCCGGTTTGAATCCCCATCTGGGTGGAGTTTCCATGTTCTCCCCGTGTCTGTGTGGGTTTCCTCCGGGTTCTCCGGTTTCCTCCCACAGTCCAAAAACATGGATCAAGTCAATTGAATTCTCAAAATTGCCCCATATAGAGTGTGTCTGTGTGAGTGAGTGTGTGCCCAGCGATGGATTGGCACCCTGTCCTGGGTCTATCTGAGACGTTCTCAACTGGATGGGCATGGGGAACCCCACCGCGACCCTAATAGAGGATAAAGCAGAAGATAATGAATGAATGTATAATACTATTTTGATTTGATGTTTTATCTGAAGAAATTGCAGCAGTAGAATGAAAGCAAGGTGAAATGGACACTGAAATCACTGCCTGAAATTCTTATCTAATCGCTTAATGGTGTACTTTATGATTAAATGTTTCTAGACATGAATGGAATGTACATTTATGATACAGTCCAGCTCTGCAGGTTGCATGCTATAAGACTTTTCTATATTTTATTATTAAAACAAGACAAAGAGACCCAAAGAACTTCCTTCTGCTTTGAAGTATACATGCAGATATAGATGTAAAGATATAACTTTACTGTAAATGTGCAAAAAAAAAAAAAACTTGCATTCTGCAGATCAGAAATTAATTAAAGGTTCAACTGTTCAACAGTTTAAATTGCATTTAGAAATGTTTTTCGAATTAAATATAATTAATTTCCATTTCCTTTTTCACTAAATCAATTAAAGCAATATTTTAACTTATGCAATTTTGTATTCTTTCCCCCATTTGTATATTTATATACCACCGAAATCCCATGACAGCATTCTTCATGACTTTTCTAGTCAAATTCTACCTCCTGATGCTTACATAATATTCTCATGAATTATTTACATTGGCTCTGTTGTTATTGTTAGATAGCACTCAGGATGATCGAGTCAACATTCAGCTTTTTGAAATCAATCTACAGAATCAATCTACAAACAACACTTGCCTCTCACTCCACGGATGCAGATCCTTCTCCAGACTTCACGCATTAATCTTCTGAACAGGCCGTTCGTCATAAACACTCAGAGTTTAAAGGCACTGGGACCCTTGCTCCACCCAAAAAGCAAACTACAGAGTTCAAATAAAGGAAAAATAACAGGGAAAACAAATAAGTTCCGTGTGAACCGTCTGATCTCACTGCTTTTCATCTTTGATAAAATTTCCATGCTGGATTGACAACTTTAATATTTGTACTATCCCCCCCCCCCCCCCCCACATTAAATTTTGTAAAATGTACAGTGAGTTCAGAATCTTTAACATCAGCATCATTAGAATGTATTCAACTTTTTGAAATAACAGCAAAAACATTCCTTTTTCAAATTAATGAAAAAAAACAACAACTGAATGTTACATAAGCCTCCAACTAGGTCTGTCTAATAAATAAATATTTATCAACTTCTTTGAACATATAGATATTTGCTGTTATTACAGAAGTCTACAATACTAACACATCTATTATTCCATAGCTAATATTTTATCTGAACTTTAAAAATGTTAATTACTTTGAAAAAATAAAAAATAATGTTAAATTTCCTGCAAATATTACATATTTTTATTCATTCATTCATTTATTATCTTCCATTTTAACCTATATTAGGGTCGCGGTGGGGTTCCCCATGCCCATCCAGGGGAGAACGTCTCGGGCGCTGGGCAGATACACCCAGGACAGGGCGCCAATCTATCACTGGGCACACACTCACTCATCACACAGACACACACTCTATATGGGGCAATTTTGAGAACTCAATTGACTTGATCCATGTTTTTGGACTGTGGGAGGAAACCGGAGAACCCGGAGGAAACCCACGGGGACACGGGGAGAACATGGAAACTCCACCCAGATGGGGATTCGAACCGGGAATCCTTAGTGCTGAGAGGAGAACGTGCTAACCACTAAGCCACCGTGCCGCTTTTACATATTTTTTTTTCTCTACAAACGTTTTCAAACCATTTAGTTCCCTGACTATTTAATACCTATCGCAAAAAAGTATCAAGCAATATTTAATTTATATTCTTTATCAACAATTATTTACTACATGAACTACAGAATCAATAAGAACTTACTGTTCACTTTGCGCAGGTGTTGAGGTTTTTGAACCAGGAGCAGCAGGCTCGAGGTTAAAGAGCATCCTTTGATTCCAACAAATGTGAACCTTCCAACTTTACCTGAAGGTAAGTGAGGTGTAACGGCGGATGCCTGACGTCACTATGCAAACAAATACTGGTGTTAAGTGCTTAAAACAACAGTCTGGTTTATAACTCGTACATTAATGATAAAAATAATGTTAAAGTTAAAATGCTTTTCTGATTTCACTACATCTTCAGTAGCCTACTCACAAAAGTAAGGACTGTCCTGATGACCTAAAATGTTCATAGCACATGTCTACAGTAGTTCAGCATATAGAAGCTCAATGCAATATTAGACATCACAGTTAAAGGACCAAGTAAAGGAAAAATGGATGACAAAAAAAAAAAAAAAGACCTGAAGAGTTAAAATTTAAAAATGTTGAAAAGTAAAGTGTGAATAAAAACCCAGTGACTAACTCCTCTGTGATAATCTAACCCAGATGCAAATGAATTCTTTTCTTATAACTTCATGCACCAAGTTGAAATCAATTCAACAAAATCTGCTTAATACTCTGTGACTAAATATAAGTGTGAATTGTGTTATTTTCCGTTATTATAATAATTCCAATTAGCATCGAGGGAATTCCAGAGACAGGAAACACACAATGCAGGTCTAGGAACAGGGTCCCGTACTGTGTGCTGTTGTTTAGGGGATACATTGTGTGTGTGTGTGTGTGTGTGTGTGTGTGTGTGTGTGTGTGTGTGTGTGTGTGTGTATGTGTGTGTTTGGCAGTTCTATAACATCTTCTGTAATGGTTTGATGCGTGGTGTTTAAAGGGGTGTCAGATCTCTTCTGCCCTCTAGTGGTTAGCTTATTTTCGTGCTTTGTTATTACGAGGCAGCTTATATCTCGTACACCTTAAATGTGACTGTAGATTCCTTAAAATGTAATTCATAAGAAATTAGACTTCTCATATGAACAAAAGAAATATGACCAAAAAATAAAACCCCTTGTGCTGTTTGGGCATGAAAATAAGAGGTCCACCCTCTTATAGGTGTAATATATATATATATATATATATAAGGGCGGCACGGTGGCTTAGTGATTAGCACGTTCACCTCTCAGCGCTAGGAATTCCAGGTTCCCCATCTGGGTGGAGTTTCCATGTTCTCCCCGTGTCTGCGTGGGTTTCCTCCGGGTTCTCCGGTTTCCTCCCACAGTCCAAAAACATGAATCAAGTCAATTGAATTCTCAAAATTGCCCCAAACAGAGTGTGTCTGTGTGAGTGTGTGCCCAGCTATAGATTGGTGCCCTGTCCTGGGTGTATCTGCCCAGCGCCCGAAACGTTCTCCCCTGGATGGGCATGGGGAACCCCACCACGACCCTAATAGAGGATAAAGCGGGAGATAATGAATGAATGAATGAATAATACTATTTTGATTTAATGTGTCATCTGAAGAAAATGCAGCAGTAGAATGAAAGCAAGGTGAAATGGACACTGAAATCACCCCGGGAACCCCACCGCGACCCTAATATATATATATATATATATATATATATATATATATATATATATATATATATATATATATATATATATATATATACTGTATATATACTGCCGAGTCTGGTAATCATAAGGGTTCATCCCAAAACAAAACATGCCAGTTGGTGATTTGCTCTAAATTGCCCTGAGCTGTTGGGATAATAAACTGGTGATGAAGTTAAGGACCCGGCTACAGATTCCTGAAGATGAATAACAATTGTTTGTCAGCCAGCCACACATTCTTAACTCACTGTTGCATCATAAATCACTTATTAATCTTAAATGAAAAATGTATTAAAATAAGAGGAGCTTTAGAACACATGTCCAAAATGAAAAACGAAGAGTAACGTGTGGCATCTTACATTGACATTAGCGTAAAAGAGCTACTGGATGCCCTCTGGTCTTTGTGGAATATTCTTTGGGGTCTTATGTTCCAGAGCTGGTGCACTCTGAATGACTTAACCGATGATTGCCTAGACATGCTGCAATAATGGAACACGTCTGTGCAATGGAGAATTTTCTCAGGAGGGCATCCAGATGGGTCTGATATGGTGTTTTGATTGCATAGTGAGGCGTTTTAGGGGTCGTAACTGTGTAATGAGGTCTCCATATCACCTTCCCCCACTGTGACGCCCCCTGCCAACCTGACAGCCTGCGAACTCCAGAGGGGCTACATCCGGATATGCTTCTTTGTCTTTGTGTGTGTGCATGCTTATGTGTGTAAGTTTGTTTTTAAAGCATCTTTAACAACCAGCTGGCAAGGTCAACATTCACTTTTGATCTCACCCTCTGTCCCACTGTTTACTTTTAACATTTTGAGATTTTTAGGTTCTTTGTTGCATCACCTGACACACTGCGGCTTTGCATACGTTTTCCTATTTCTGTATTTTGTTTAACTTGGTGATCAGAATGATTTAAAATGAGATGAGCCACTGATTGGTCTGGGCAGGTTTGGCGCTCTGCTTACTGTTCTTCAGAGCACAACTTCGTCGACTAACCAAAAACCTACAGTAACATTTCGTCCAGTTGGCATTAGAGCTTGTACAAACATGACAATGTTCCATCACTGAAAGCAAACCAGTGCATCGCTTTTGCTTTGGTTACTCTCAGTTGTTAAGGATTTTATTTTTATTACTCTAAGAGGTTATATATTATGTGTAATTCTGCAAAAATGCATTCAATTGGAGCTCGCAATTACTGTCACCTAAATGGTTAATGCATAAAGTATATATTCCTTTTTTTATACCTGCAATTTTCTAATTAACTAATTATGTGCAAACAGGGCATTCACAATGCAGTAAATCAAGTGGATTTGAGTAAACATTAAATCAGCCTTCAGAATAGAATGGAATACGTGACCTCAGAGGTTTGGACTATGACATGGTTGTTAGTGCCAGGCAGACTGGGCTGAGTATTTCTGTAACAGCTGCTATTAATTTTAATGCTCTCTGTTCTGCAGATAGAAATGCCACATAGCATGGTTCTGGGTTTGCTTTTCAAGAAGGTTCTCTAGCTTGTTTTTTGTGGCGTCCTGTTTGCATTTTCTCCCTGTCCTCATTAGGGTTTCCGCTGGGAGTTACAGCAGCCAATTTAACTCGAATCGATGTTTTTGGATTATGGGACGAAACCGGAGAACCCGGAAGCCCACAAGGACGCAGGAGAAAAGTGGAAACTTCACCCAGATTGGGATTCGAACCTGGATCCAGAGCTGAGAGGTGAAGCTGCTAACCACTAAGACACTGTGTCACCTGTCGGTCCAAAACATGTAAATAATTGAAGATACAGAATTTTATATTTCATTCATTATCTTCCGCTTTATCCTCTATTAGGGTCGCGGTGGGGTTCCCCATGCCCATCCAGGGGAGAACGTTTCGGGCGCTGGGCAGATACACCCAGGACAGGGCGCCAATCCATCGCTGGGCACACACTCACACACACACACACACACACACACTCTATATGGGGCAATTTGGAGAACTCAATTGACTTGATCCATGTTTTTGGACTGTGGGAGGGAACCGGAGAACCCGGAGGAAACCCACGCGGACACGGGGAGAACATGGAAACTCCAACCAGATGGGGATTCGAACCGGGAATAACTAGTGCTGAGAGGAGAACGTGCTAATACTAAGCCACCGTGCCGCAGAATAATAATTATAAAACCAAATTATAATCGTGTGTGTGTGTGTGTGTGTGTGTGTGTGTGTGTGTGTGCTTTGTTGTGGCCCAGCAATCGATTCACAGTTTGGCCTTAACCTTAACCCAATAAGTCCTTTACACATGATTTGTTGCAGCTCACCCGACAAGTCTTGGCGCAAACTAATTTAACGAAGTGGGACTAATTGAAATACGATGTAAATTCTGATGCACGTGATGAGAAGTGGTTCTGTTTGTGGACTATTACAATTATAATCAGCATGTCCATTAACACTGTTTATGTTTATTAATTTAATTTATGAATGGTAATCCTTGCTTGACATCTGTTGCCCGTTAGACCAGGGAGTGCAAGTCATTTGCCTTCTTTGTCTGCCCTCTAACCCTCTGTAAACACGGGAAGACCTACAGGCTCCTCCTGCGAGCCAGGAATGATGAAGTTCCACTAAGTCATCCGTAAAGCAGTAAAGCAGAGTAATGTAATGTCTACTGATTCTCTTTATTCTCACTCTGTCGCACCCTCTCTCTCTCTCTCTCTCTTGTTCATCAGGCTGGTGGCTTTAATTACATGGATAGGTCTACGTGTCAGACATGCTTATTCTTACTCCTGATAATAACTATTGCTGACTGGATAATTATTGGCCGTGTGCATGTCTGTGCTTTCTGGCCCTGCACGGTTCTTATGGATGCTGGAGCCCGTCCTCCTCCACCTGGTTCAGAATCTCTGCTTCAGTCGCTCCGTTTCACCATGTCATGGATTTTGAGTCATCTTCATTATAATCTGCCAAAAGCTGCAGAGGGAATCGTATGTAAATGCCACTGACAGGAAAACGGCAGTTTTGTTCTTTTGTCTGCCGCGCTCGGTTCCCCCGGCTCTGACTATTTCTTTCATCCGATTAACTGAAAATTAATTAATGCTACACACTATGTACTAAACATGTATGCTAATTTACATTTAAAATCCTTCATTGTAATCTCTAATGATTTCTCCATGCCTATGTAAAGACAGGTGTCTCACACACAGTAAAGGGTTAACCTGAGTAATTAACAAAGGTAGAATTTATTTCAGCAACATCAGCAGTATGAGAGTCTTGGTCTGTGGTTTCATGCTCATGCGCAAACTCACACACACACACACACACACACACATACATGGGCTTGCAGTAGATACAAAGAGGACCACAAGATGGATTTGACATAGATTTAAACCGTGAATAAAATCTGCCCTTGATGCAAACAATACAGTGCAGTTAAATATAGGTAGCATTAATCTGTGTCTGTTTTTAATAGTGCTGTGGTAAAGTTACACACCACAGCATATTTACTTGTGTGCAAGTGCTGCACCTGTATATTATAATCCAGGTTGAAGTGTAAAATGCACATGCACTGATGGGGGCTGAAAATATTTTCCTGTCATTCTGTAAAGCCTGACTGTTCTTCATGCCGTAGCCGAAGACTGTTCGGTGTGACCAGTTTCCCTTCCCCCACTATCTAATACCCCCCTATCTCATCCTTATGTAAACATGAATGCCAGGCAGACAGGCTATCCATCCATCCTTTATACAAATCAAGACACAGCTCAAGGCTTCATACATATCTTGACTTTACCCTGTTCTTCGTCACCAGACTTCATCACACTGTTATCTCGGGGTCCCACCTTCCTAATTCTGAATGAGCAGGTTGTTTTCAACAATCTCACACCCAAGGATCCTTGAGCCCCACTCCCATTCTGATTGACAGCTGCTAACCAGCTCTCAGACAACCCCCTGTACAGGTTGGCCACTTGATTTATAATTTCATTTATTTTTAATTTAGATAACACCAGGCAGGAGAAGTGCATAATGGCAGGTTGCATAAAGGTGCTCTTGTAACAATCTCATTTATTAGAATGCAAGTTTATTTCCTGTAAATCTTGCAGATTTTTTCTTTCATTCTATGTGCATCATTTAAAAAGGCTAATATAAAATTGCAAAATGTAAAACGTTTGTAGAGAAATCAGATGCTTGACAGCGGAGATACCATCAGTTTAATTTCTCGATGCACATGAACTCGATGCACATGAACAATCATGTTCCATCTGTGCTGTTCCATTACAGGACCACTTAGCCAGTGGTCCATCATTGGCTTCTGTCCTGCCCCGAGGTCCTCCATAGAACGTCTCAGTTAAAGTATTTTTCCATTGAATCTGTGCATACTGGTTGTGATGAATATTAACGGTAACTATGGATGACTATTTTAACAGGTTCCATTTTCCCATTTTAGATTATGAATCCAAAAATAATTATTAACCAATAATTATTTATAAGTCCGTGGATTTTCATCATTCCCCATGAACAAACATTTTCATCTCCGTGTCTTGTTTTCCGTCTACAAATCAGTTAATGTTATGCAGTTGAATACATTTTTAAATGCTGGTTTGTGAACATCTCTCGTAGGGTGTGTCTCGCATCACTGGAAGAAACATTTAACCCCTTATAATTTCAGTTTCGTTCTCTTTCTTCTTGAACAACTCATTCATGCTTATCCATCTGTTCATGCTAATCTTCTCTTGGCCCATCCATCAATTGTACAGCCCTCCTTCAATACAGCTCTACATGGGGAATTCACCAGCCCACAACTGCTGATCAATTGATTAATTGATTCACCCAAACATTAATCAGCTCTACAAATTTTCCCTACAGCATCTTCAATTCTTATGAGTAATAGTGTCCCTCTGCTATGCTTTTGCAATCCTCATAGCATCTGTTCTTACCTCTAACCTCTCCACCTTATTAGAAAACAGTCTACCACCTTAGCTCTCCTCCTCTCACCCTCCCCCTCTTTTGCATGTGACTATTTTCCATCTCTTTCAAACGCACACAAGTCATAACATCCATCAAAGGTAAAGCGCTACGTCCCTCTTTCCTCCCTGCCCCCAACGCTTTGTCTCATGGGGAAACTTCATGGATGGAGAAGGGATGACTAATGAATAAATGATTATGATTGACATTCTCTGGCTCTGGATCTGGTGGTCCTCTCTTGCCTCGTATGTTTTAGTCATTGCCCTTCTTCTCTGCCTCTGCCCTCTTATTTTCATTTAACAACACAATCTCCTCTGTCCAAATACTTACCCTCGGTCCCTAAGTCATCTATTAAAAAAAACAAGGTTGAAAGAGCTATATATCAAGCTTTCACTCGAAGTTAACTGCTGGATAATTTAAATTCCTTACTTTCTGCTTACCTCCCTTTAAAGGATGTGCATTAGGGAGCACAGCTAGTTTATACCACTGCACAGGATGACTGCTTTATTATTTTAGTGATGGACCATACTGAGCACAGCAGTGACAGTGATTTACTTATGGATATTATTCAGGGGTATGAATATATTCTCCAGCTCTGTTCCTGGAAGCTTCTCATACTTTACAGTATAATGGCTGAACAATACACATATCTCATTTCTTGTTCCCATGAGCGTACAATTATCTTACACTGTCAGAGATAAGAATAATGTAGAACTCAGTTTATGGCCACCGTGGTACAATTTGCACGAATGTACCTTAATTACTGAAAGAAAAAACATTTTACCAAACAGTAAAAAATACTTTAAATGGTAGTTAGTAGTAATTGCAAGCATTTTGCTCAAAAACATACAAGAATGTTCTTTAGTTTCTGAGTGTATATAGTAGATTCTTGAAGGTTTAGCTTAAGGATGACAGGAGATTTTAATCATATTGGAAATGACAGTAAGAATGTTTACTTAAAAAATACCAGCACTTTTGTGGCCTAGGTTTTTTGTATCCTGACCAGATAGAGATGCTAACATGAAAGCATTTGGCAGCTCTGTTATGTGGCTCAGTAAAGTGATCTTAATGCTGACGCTTCACCTTTTGTGGAGCCTGCATTCCTGTAAAGTCGGCTACATTATTGTAAATTGCTGTATGACCAAAGAATTTAAGAATATATATGAATGTAATGCGAGCGGCACGGTGGCTTAGTGGTCAGCACATTCGCCTCTCAGCACTAGGGATTCCTGGTTCGAATCCCCATCTGGGTGGAGTTTCCATGTTCTCCCCGTGTCCGTGTGGGTTTCCTCCAGGTTCTCCGGTTTCCTCCCACAGTCGAAAAACATGGATCAAGGTCAGTTGAATTCTCCAAATTGCCCCATATAGAGTGTGTCTGTGTGAGTGAGTGTGTGCCCAGCGATAGATTGGCGCCCTGTCCTGGGTGTATCTGTCCCGCGCCTGAAACGTTCTCCCCTGCATGGGGAACCCCCCCCCCCCATGACCCTAACAGAGAATAAAGCAGAAGATAATGGATGGATGCATGGAAATGACAGTAAGTATGTTTACTTAAAAAATACCAGCACTTTTGTGGCCTAGGTTTTTGTATCCTGAGGGTGTGGTAGCTCAGTGGTCAGGGCGTTGTGCTATCAATCTGAAGGTTGGGGGTTCGAATCCCCGCTCCACTGAAGTTACCAATGTGGGTCCTTGAGCAAAACGTTCTCCCATGGATGGGTATGGGGAACACCCCCCCCCCCCCCCGCAACCCTATTCTCACGTATAGGATTAAACAGAAGATAATGAGATTAATTATAAACTACAAGGACAAACGTATTGAGAGCCATCTCAACTTTGCTTGATGTTTTAAGCAAAGTTGACGCGGTAGCTCAGTGGTCAGGGCATTGGGCTATCAATCTGAAGGTTGGGGGTTCAAATCCCAGGTCCACTGAAGTTACCAGTGTGGGTCCTTGAGCAAGAGCCTTAACCCTCATTGCTCAAGGGATGTTGTGATGAACCCTGTGCTCACCTTGTAAGTCGCTTTGGCTAAAAGCGTCCAATAAATGACCAAATGGAAATGACCAAATGTAGATAGACATGCCAACATGAAAGCATTTGGCAGCTCTTGTGTGTATCTCAGAAAAGTGATCTTAATGCTGACTCTTCACCTTTTGTGGAGCCTGCATTGCTGTAAAGAAGGCTACATTATTGTAAATTGCTGCATGACCAAAGAATTTGAGAATATATATGAATGGAATGCTCAGTCGACTTGGGGAAATACTTCATGCATTATTTGAATATTCCAAAAAGTGGCTCGTCACACCTTTCGTGCGACATGCTTCAGCTTTTCAGACTTCCACAAAGAGCGGCTTGACTGACGGATGCGCTGATACGCAAAACGGACATTTATAAATATTCAATCGAAGCCTTTTGCAGACGAACCGCGGTCTGTGATGCATAATGGATCGGCTGAGACGCAGAGCAACAGGGTCAGGGAGGCCGAGTCCCGCACTCCTGTCTGAGCGAGAGGACCAGTCAGCCAGCCGCCGCGCACACACACACGCACACACACACACACACACACACACACACACACACACACACACGCACACACACACACACACACACACACGCACACACACACGCGCGCGCGCGTGCAGATCCCCCTCTCCGCTCGCGCCTCGGTCCCGTGCGCTGGATATGCGCGTTCGGTTGTCGAAAGGTTTCTGTTTCCTGGACTCGGGATAAAACGCAGGGCGAGATTCGAACCCCGGTCGGACCCCGAGCCTCGTGTGTGAGAGGGAGACGGATCCCCCGCTGAAAATCACCCGCATTTCCCTCCGGTGAGCAACAACGGCGTGTGTGTGTGTGTGTGTGTGTGTGTGCAGTGTGTTCCAGATCTGTATTGTGTAATCTGGATGCTCGGGCTCAGTGCGTGCTGCAGTGTGTTGTGTTGTATCGCAGGTTCCAGCTTTTTTTTTTTTTTATTATTATTATTTGACGCTACTTTGCGCATCATATTGTGTCGATGTGCGCCTTCTGTATGCCCCATTAGTGCAATAGTCTGCGTTTGCTTACACCGTCAGTTTCCCCCCCTCGTGTCTAAGAAGCACTGCATCAATATGCAGGGTGCAGTGCGCTCCTGTGAGGAATCGGGACTTTCTCTTAGTTGCTTGTAAATGCGTGCTGATTAAAATGGGAGACGGGGTGCAATTAATGAAAAGCCCCAGAGCCTCTATTTTGGCGAGAGGCAGAATGAAAGCGGCCGCAGTGAGACAGTGTCCCCCAGCCATGCTGTTGTCATGGTTACTGTGCCGGGAGGCTGGGGGAACATGGATGCGGCGCAGCCTCGGATAACCTGCGCGCCTCTGAGCGGGTGTTGGAGGGTTCGGTTCGTATGAAAGGAAGGCGATGTGACTCAGATGCAGACATGCAGACATGCAGACGCAGACGCAGATGCAGAGTGTCTGTATTGTGTTGGGAGAGGGATGGGCTGAGCTGAACAGGTGCGCACAGCAGACTGTAATTGGAAGGTAGACTTGAGTGCCGGCTTGCAGCGTGTCATCATCTGCTGCACCTCCATAAACAGTCTTTATCCTGCTGGACGTTTAAAGAGCAAACGCGCTCCTCCAAACTGTCTTTTGTTCATAATTCGGTAAGCCATTGTTGCCAAAGTGCGGAAGGTGTGAGACAGACAGACAGAGACGTCGCTGCGCCAGACGAGACAGCAGCTCAGCTCAGAGCCAGCGTCTGTCTGCTCCTCTCATTCAGAGGGCCTCGGACCGCCGACGGGAAAAACCCTAATGAGCTTCATTCCCTTAAATGATTTAAGGATGGACTTCAATCATAAGATCCAACGAGACGTTTGACCTTGAAGTCAACGTTCGAGACGTAAAGTGAGATTTAGGGCGAGTTTACACGGCTGGATGCCTCGCTTGTTAGTCTGCAGACATGTCAAAGATGAAGCAGAAATCCAGCCCCATCACATCCTTTTCAGTTCCCATTGACCTGATGATGGCAATTCTGCATAAATAACCTATTTATTTAAATTCAGTTCGTCCATATGTTTTTTTCCTCTTAAGAATGAACTTTATGGTTTAAAAAAGTAGCTGTGGTAATATGACAGAGTTATATTCCTCTTTATCCTATATTAGGGTTGCGGGGTTCCCCATGCCCATCCAGGGGAGAACGTTTCGGGCGCTGGGCAGATACACCCAGGACAGGGTGCCAATCTATCGCTGGGCACACACTCACTCACACAGACACACTCTGCATGGGGCAGTTTGGAGAACTCAATTGACTTGAGGGCGGCACGGTGGCTTAGTGGTCAGCACGTTCGCCTCTCAGCGCTAGGGATTCCCGGTTCGATTCCCCATCTGGGTGTTCTCCCCGTGTCCGCGTGGGTTTCCTCCGGGTTCTCCGGTTTCCTCCTACAGTCCAAAAACATGGATCAAGTCAATTGAGTTCTCCAAATTGCCCCATGTAGAGTGTACGTGTGTGAGTGAGTGTGTGCCCAGCGATAGGTTGGCACCCTGTCCTGGGTGTATCTGCCCAGCACCCGAGACGTTCTCCCCTGGATGGGCATGGGGAACCCCCCCGTGACCCTAATAGAGGATAAAGCGGGAGATAATGAATGAATGAATTTTGACTATTTCATAGAGTCAAAGGGGAAGTAGCTGCAAGTGCAAGAATGTATTTATTATGTATGATGTTATATATTTTATAGAGTTTCTGATTTCTACTGTATTTGTGTTTTACACAAAATCTCCAGTTTTCCTTTTTTTTTATGAATTCTTCTTAACTGTAATATTAAAACGACAGTTTCATTTTCAACCCAATGTGGTTTTTGATTAGTTTCCAGATTCCAGCTGGATTTTAGCTGCACTGTCTGTCATTTGATTTGAAGTGTGAGGCTGTAATAGTGAACAATCTCTCACCCTAACAATCTCCATATGAGCTGTCAGTCAGCTGAATGGATTTATGACATGTTTGAAATTGTGGTCAGCTCCACTGTAGTGTGAGTGACCTCATAACCCAATTCTGTTATTTCATTTGATTTAGTGACATGTACAATCACACATTAAAAACTGAGTTACCAAGGTTGACGCTTAAGCAAGTACTGCCTGACTGACCTGGTGCTTTATACACAACCATTATTTTGAAGTACTTGTAAGTCACTTTGAATGCAGGTGCATGATGTGTAATGTAAATACGAGTTTTTGCACTCTTCATTTTAATCATCACTTCATCATCACTATGCTACACTAATCTGTTTTAGAAGCCCATGCACAGATTGCTGATAACAGATGGATGGCTATATTCTGATGTTCACAAATAAAAATAGGAGGCACAGTGATGCAGCAGTTCCCACGTTTGATTCCCACTTGAGGCAAACATGGGTCCCTTCTGTGTGGATTCTCTCTGTGTCCTGCATCTGTGTCTACACGTGTTTACCCAAGGGATTCTGAACGAAGGCATTGCATTAGATAAATAAGATACTAAGTTTTCCCTGCGACTGTATCGTTTGTTAGTGTTGCTCTTCAGAAATTGCTGTCATTGCAGGCTTTCTAAAGTACAGTTACATATTTGGACATTTTAGATACATATATTATCTCCATCTGGGTGGAGTTTCCATGTTCTCCCCGTGTCTGCGTGGGTTTCCTTTGGGTTCTCCGGTTTCCTCCCACACTCCAAAAACATGGATCAAGTCAATTGAATTCTCAAAATTGCCCCATATAGATATGTGTGAATGGTTCTTACTCACAGCAATGGATTGGCACCCTGTCCCAGGTGTATCTGCCCAGTGCCTGGGCCTGGAATTATGTAAGTGGGAGTCATAAGCAATAGCCAGAAGTATACATGTCTGGTTTTAAGGCTAAATGGAGTTAGTAGGTCAGGAGAAATGTTCAGATTGTAGAGTGCACGCATGGAGGGAGGCTGAGGTGTATGAAACTGACATGTGAAGATCCCATATCTTAATACCCTGGGGAGTCTGTCTGCTGCTTCATTTTCACAAGAAAAGAGACATTCGTTTTTAGGAATATGCGCATTATGCAAGTCATTTTGAGACAAGTCACAACAATAGACTAATAATGATGTATAATTAAGCTACATATCCTGCTGCGGACCCCAGCTCAGAATGTCTCCCTCGGTTCAGAGTGCTGTATTAGTCGGCTTTCCCTCTGCTACATTTTAACTTCTCACTGTTCCGCACAGCGCAGCATACCATTTACCATATCTAATGAAATGGCACCTTGTTTAGAAAGCGATCAATGAAGAGTGTAGACGGTAAAACTGCAATGGGATATACAGGAATACTGAGCAATGCAAATCATTTGGCTTTAGAACATACTGACCTTTAAACTTGATGTTGTGTAGCCAAAAAAGTCATTAAAACATTCTGCACTTCATTCTAATTATGTAAACCAAATAATGTACATTTTCCTTATTCTTTAAATCCTCTTGACATTGTAAGTGTAAAATAGTAAAGAGGGTCACGGAGGTGTTTAAATGAAAGTACTTCTTTTAATTAATTCACATGAAATAGACTAGTCAGCAACTAGTCTGCCATTATGCGAATGCTAGCCAAAGAAGAACTTTGATTGCTAATGTCAGTGTTTAAAAGATTACTGCCACCTTCTCAAGTATGAGAAAATGGATGCCCTTATTTTCTCTTATTCTTGAAAAAATGTGTTCTTTTTGGGAATTGAAACTGTTCATACACATAAACCCATGTCTGAGACGCTTAGACTGCTCCACTTCACAAAAACAAACCCCAAAAGAGACAGAAACACAGCAGAACACAGACTATCTACCCTTATATTACAAACACAGCATGAAGACACAACTCAAGCCTTTCACTTTTTATTTAATCTGGTTGTTAGATGAACTCAATCATACCATGTGTGTCCACAGATAGGTAGGAATAAAAGATTCTACATGTCAGACTGAAACGTAGCTGCAGTTTTATTGGGTTTTGAACTTTAGATAATCAAAGCATAGTGTGTGTGAGAGAGAGAGACAGGAGAACGTTTCTGGAGCAGGGCAGATACACCCAGGACAGGGCGCCAATCTATCACTTGGCACACACAGACATACACACTATATGGGGCAATTTAGAACATCCAAATAAGCTTGAATCCATGTTTTTGGACTGTGGGAGGAAACCAGAGGACCCACTTGGGCACAGGGAGACCATGGAAACTCATCCTAGATTGGGATTCGAACCTGGCTTTGACTTGTTCTTTTGGGGTTCAGGTTTAGAACACTGTAAAGATGCTTTGAGACAATGTGCTACTGAAAAATATTTAGTTGTCAATTATAATATCCACTTAAAACCAGTCTGAAATGCCGTCAACGTTGCAAAGGAATTTCATACTGGTTTAACAGATTTTTCTCTGCTGTTTTTACAGAAGCGTTATATAACATCCTTTGTACATGTAATGAAATTCTGCAGCAGGAACTGACACAAATGCACACACAAAGCTGCCTTTAACGCTGCATTGGGAGTTGTTTAGGATTCATCAGTTTTCATACCTTCTCTCACTTTACAGTAATAGAATTATATCCCTGCTGACCTGGACTGCCATCTAACTGTGACTGAAAAGCCCACCATGAGCCAGGAGGGGCAGGGTGACCCCCTCCATACAGACACCCTACCATCTCACACACCGCTAGAATCCACAGAGAAGACACATAAACCAGGGACATTGAGCGATGACAAGGAGACAAGGGAGGAAGCCGGAGAAAACGGGAACAGAGAAGCGTCTGCAGCAGATTCTGTGGAAGCACGGCCAGAAACGGAGAGAAATGGAAACGCACTGACGAATGAAGATGGCGAGGGGAAGACGGCAGAACAGGATGAGTGGGCTACAAGAAATGCTGGGGTGAATGGAATGACGGCGCACAAAGAGGGAGACCGTGCAAGTGTCACCGGCTGTGAGAGTGAGGACCATGATGCTCCTCCACCTCCATCAGAGGATTCAGCTGAGCCACAGCACACAGTGAGGTCAGTAATTTCATCATTTATATGAGTTCAGCATACAAGACTGCAAATTGCCAGCTTTGTTGAAATTATTCATCTCAACCAAACTATATATATATATATATATATCATCTCATGCTTCTCCTGACTACCAAACACCCAGGACACTAAATCATTGATGTGACATGCATTGAACAGTTGTAGATTTGTGGTTACGGTTCGATTCCACCCTGTACTAAGGCTAAAGTGCGCTTGGGCATGTCGACTAACTCCAGCTGTTGTGTGTGTTTCACTGAATGGTTGGGTTAAATGTGCAGGACAGATTCCTCTGTGTGTAAGTACAGTAGGCAAAATCGATCACTTTATCACTTTGCTTTATCAAATAAGTGATATAAACAAGTTTTATTTTATATGTGAGTTCTTGAGTTTGCTTAAGCAATATGCCACCTTATTTCTTAGATCCATCACTGTGTCTGCTATATGAGTACTAAATTACAGGTGCAGTTATCAAAACTTGTGTTAAAAGATTGTCTGTGTATTGCACCATGGGTATGCATGTGTATTAAGCCTCCCCCCTTTGCAGCGATATTAAAGTGCTAAACTGGTTAGGAAGATTATATTGTAAATATAAGTGTGTTTTGAGGTAAACAGTGCACTGTGATGGTGTCAGAGGTGAGCTGTAGGACATGTGAGTGGAAGCCTAAATTGGATATTGTAGGTCTAGAATGGCGAGGGAACTGTCCTGAATGAGGCTCTTCTGGGATTCTGCAGCTCGTGATACATAAGTGTGACAGCATTGCAGCTAAAGATAGGCGACACATTCTGTTCATCCTGCTCTGCGGTTGCTGCTGTGTGACAGTTTGCTGTTGCCTCTTCAGCAGATTATGATGTGGCCTGTTTAGATTTCTGTATGTAAAGGTTTGTTGATTTAAAATGTTCGTATGGTATGCTTTGCTAAGTTAAATGTTCAAATGTGAATCCAGGTTGGAAAACGGTACCGAAGAGGACAGTGAAGGACAGGAGGACGAGAAGGACTGCGATAAGGAGCGAAATTTGGACAAGTTTAGCTCCACCTTCGAGCTCTCGGTGGAAGAGGCCGATGCAGAGATAGAAGGAGAGGAGGAGACCCAAAACCAGGATAGCTTTAGCTCAGCGTTTGAGCGCATTGTCGAACAGGTTGGTGAGTCCACGGCACTCGGGGAAGAAGACGAGGACGTTGAGGAGGAACGTGATAGAACCAAGGAAAGCCAGGACGGTTTTAGCTCCACATTCGAGCGCATAGTGGAGTCCGAACTGCTGAGGGGCGGGACCTGCTACAGCAGCCTGGACTCACTGGATGTGCTGTCTCTGACCGATGAAACTGACAGCTGTGTGAGCTTTGAGGCGCCACTGACGCCACTTATCCAGCAGAGGGTGCTGGCAGGGCCTGAGCCTCCGGAGCTGGAGCTGGAGACAGTGCAGGAGGGCACTGAGACCCAGGACGAGGAGGAGGAGGATGGGGATAGAGCCAGCACAGATAGTCCTCTTCACACCTCCATCCCAGGTAGCAGGTCTGAAAATGTGCTGAGCCAGCCAACACAGTGGCACATTCCCAACGGATTCCACGATGACCTGGCAGGAGATGGAGGGAGATCTGTTATCCTACCCAGCTCTGTCAGGTAAAAATAACATGATGTGTGGGAGTGTGTTTGTTATGCCTTTTTAAAGATTTAAAAATGTCAAATGCAGCATCATGCCAGATAGACCACAGGAAATTTTAAAAAGAAATAACTATGAACTACGGTGGCTTAGTGGTCAGCACGTTCT
This sequence comes from Corydoras sp. C115, assembly GCA_019802505.1. NCBI lineage: Eukaryota > Metazoa > Chordata > Actinopteri > Siluriformes > Callichthyidae > Corydoras > Corydoras sp. C115. The sequence goes on from JAFMOC010000031.1 coordinate 1,898,416, forward strand.
CCTCTCAGCACTAGGGATTCCTGGTTCGAATCCCCATCTGGGTGGGGTTTCATGTTCTCCCCGTGTCTGCGTGGGTTTCCTCCGGGTTCTCCGGTTTCCTCCCACAGTCCAAAAACATGGATCAAGTCAATTTGAATTCTCAAAATTGCCCCATATAGAGTGTGTCTGTGTGAGTGAGTGTGTGCCCAGCGATAGATTGGCGCCCTGTCCTCGGTCTATCTGCCCAGCGCCCGAGACGTTCTCCCCTGGATGGGCACCGCGACCCTAATAGAGGATAAAGCGGGAGACAATGAATGAATGAATGAATGAACTATGAACTATGAGTGATGGCAATAATTAATTATGTATTAGTTATATAATTTCTCATAAATTATAAGGATTATATGGATTTTTCCTTGTTAATAACTAATTGTCTGTGGTCCACGTTTCCTTTCATATGCTTGGGCATGCTATATGTACCCTTACTAACCAAATGGCCAGTAGATGGCACACTGAGTCCAGTCACTAACCGGACATCTCATTTACTTCTAGCCCTGAATTTTTGGTCACTGTATTAACATGGTACTGGTGGCAACTTTGCATTTTACAAGATGCAACACAAACATGCAAATGTTACTATTTTTATTAGTTATATATTTTACTTGTGCACTGATATTTAGGCCATTCTAGTAATTATTTATTTATGATAAGCTAGTAGTAATGTGTGGCTGTTATCTGCAAGAGTACACATTCTGTTCTCTTAGAATATATACATTTACATTACATTTCATCATTTAGCAGATGTTTTTTATCAAAAGCAACTTACAAATTAGAGAATGAAACACAAGTAATTTGGTCTCAAGTCTTAATTCATACATTTCATTCATTCATTCATTCATTATCTCCCGCTTTATCCTCTATTAGGGTCGTGGAGGGGTTCCCCATGCCCATCCAGGGGAGAACATCTCGGGCGCTGGGCAGATAGACCCAGGACAGGGCGCCAATCCATCGCTGGGCAAACACTCACTCACACAGGCACACTCTATATGGGGCAATTTTGAGAATTCAGTTGACTTGATCCATGTTTTTGGACTGTGGGAGGAAACCAGAGAACCCGGAGGAAACCCACGCAGACAGGGGGAGAAAATGGAGACTCCACCCAGATGGGGATTCGAACCCCCTAGCGCTGAGAGGCGAACTTGCTAACCACTAATCCACCGTGCCGCCTAATTCAAGAATATTTTTTTATTTTATTTTATATTAAGTTTGAATGTCTCATCATTTTGGACAAAGTTGGGAAGATCATTTAGCAGCGGTGAACAATATGTTATAAATAAACATATGGTAAATGCTACCACTTTGGGAAATTCAGCAGCGCAAGGATACGCAGGCTATTAAAGGCCGACATTAGTGGACCTAATGTTTTATCCTGCTGTTCTGCGCCTGCTGTGTCTGGAATGGAGTCTACAGCTGGCTTTACTTTGACTGATTCTGACAAAGAGCCAATGTCTTTGCAGAAAGAATTCCACTGCAAATAGACAACGGGTGCACGGCTTCCAGGCCCCGTGCTACAGCAGACATCTTTCTCGAAAAGATTACTTTGTCGAACATCTGTCTTGGTTTCTCGCGAGGCCTCTTTCTTTCTCTGATTTGAATATTTTGCTTTCTTACTTACTCTCTCTCTTCATGCGCCTGGAATGCTAAGTAGCAGATGTTGCCACTTTCTTGTCCCCCCCTCTCTTATAAAAGGGCTGGCCACTTCCTGCCCCCCCTGTGTGAAGTGAATGAAGCATTGTTTTTAGGCGAGTGACATCATCGCCTTTGGCTTTCCTCTTGCACGATGGGAGTCCTGCTCAAAATTTCACTTATATTGTGCAGCCCAAACGGCTGCAAGCCCATTCGTTGCTTCATTACTTTTTTGTTTTTTTAATCTGTGTTAAAATGTTGTACTTTAACCCATAAACATGTGAAATCATTCAAACACTCATTCACTTAACACTAAAATGTGTTTTTTCTGATGTTTGCAACTAAACTAATAATTTAGTGTTTAGCTTGAATTGTGATAACTTTTCGGCTCTATTCACATTGTCTATTTTATCATGGCCAGTTTGTAGTTTTAATTGTAGTTTTAGTGTCGCTGCATACCTTAATCCGTTTTTTACTTTGACTTTTGCTAAATTATATTTTTTACACTACGTTCTAGACTTGTGTTAAACTCCTATTGCACACATCTAGGCCATCAAACACTGGAGAATGTTAATATCAGTGATGTCTCAACTAAGGTTGCCACCATGGGAACCGATTCTGACTGCTGCTTGGGTGCTTTATGCTTGAGCATCCCTGCACACCCAATCATCATTTTGTTCGAAATTGGCAGATTAGTTCACAGTGAAATGACATGAACAAAATTCACTGGTTGAAGTGCATTGAACTGCATTTTGTACAGAAAATTTATCTCAAGTTCTCTGTCAACAGCCACATATTTCATCGTTCTCATCTCTACATGAATTTTGTAAAAATGTTCACCATCAAGAAATATCCCAAATATCACACGAAGCATCTTAAAACACATTTTCCTTATGGTCTGTGATTAAGAGATGAATAAAAAGCACTTAAATAATATATATATATATGTATATGATATATATATAATATATATATATGATGTGGCAAAGTGAATGACTTTATACTGCCAAGAATCTATATCAAGAGTTAAAATACCTGTTCTTTTTACCTGCTGCATGTACATATGCATTAGCACTGACCGCCATCAGTGTTTTTCCTCGCTGTTTAATTCTCTGTGTTTTGTATCCGTTATGTCCTGGGTATAGACTCTGTTTAATAATAGCTCCACTCTGTCTTTGTCAGACACATCATTACAGTGCTACACAATAGAGTGGCTCTGGGAACCGAGCCCAAGATCCAGACAGATCTCAGTGTATGCAGTAGGGTGATTATAAGGGCTTCTAAACACTAGCACTGTCGCAATATGACAGGAAAACTCTTCTGCTTAATTCTGTAAGCTTAATGTTCCAGATAGAGTAAAGAAAGCAGAAACGGGAGGCATGAATTTAAAATGCATGAAATACATAAGGACGTTTATGAAGATGAAACTGCTGATGGTCCTGTCCCTTAATGTGGGGTTTATTAAATCTGCTTAATATTAAAGCATACCAACTGGGTTTTTAATATTTTAGAGTCTGTAAATTTGTCACACCACACCCATGCAGTATGCTTTTCAGATGATGTGATGCGCACACACCCAGTCACTGAAGGAATGTTTAAAGAAGAGAACATGTTCCAATGTGCCAGACTTTGATCATCAAAACGTGCTAAAGCTTTACAGTAACATTTTAACCAGATCAGAGACGAAGATTCATTCATTCATTCATTCATTATCTTCTGCTTTATCCTATATTAGGGTTGCAGGGGGGTTCCCCATGCCCCTCCAGGGGAGAACGTTTCGGGCGCTGGGCAGATACACCCAGGACAGGGTGCCGATCTATCTCTGGGCACACACACACACACACACACACACAAACACACTCTATATGGGGCAATTTGGAGAACTCAATTGACTTGATCCATGTTTTTGGACTGTGGGAGGAAACCGGAGAACCCGGAGGAAACCCACGCGGACACGGGGAGAACATGGAAACTCCACCCAGATGGGGATTCGAACCGGGAATCCCTAGCGCTGAGAGGCGAACATGCTAACCACTAAGCCACCGTGCCGCCCAGAGACGAAGATGTTTGCGTTAATGTAAATATTGTTGCAGTGTCTTCATTTTGGTGGCTTAGTGGTTAGCACGTTCGCCTCTCAGCACTAGGGACTCCCGGTTCGAATCCCCATCTGGGTGGAGTTTCCATGTTCTCCCCGTGTCCGCGTGGGTTTCCTCCGGGTTCTCCGGTTTCCTCCCACAGTCCAAAAACATGGATCAAGTCAACTGAGTTCTCCAAATTGCCCCATATAGAGTGTGTCTGTGTGAGTGTGTGTCCAGCGATAGATTGGCGCCCTGTCCTGGGTGTATCTGCCCAGCGCCCGAGACGTTCTCCCCTGAATGGGCATGGGGAACCCCCCCGCGACCCTAATTGAGGATAAAGCGGAAGATAATGAATGAATGAATGAATGTCTTCATTTTTAACCAATCAGATTGTTAGGTCGGAACTAATCTTTTTATGAAGCTATATTCTTTAATCTTTTTTTTTTCATTCATTCATTATCTCCCGCTTTATCCTCTATTAGGGTCGCGGTGGGGTTCCCCATGCCCATCCAGGGGAGAACGTTTCGGGTGCTGGGCAGATACACCCAGGACAGGGTGCCAATCTATCGCTGGGCACACACTCACTCACACAGACACACTCTATATGGGGCAATTTGGAGAATTCAATTGACTTGATCCATGTTTTTGGACTGTGGGAGGAAAGCGGAGAACCCGGAGGAAACCCACGCAGACACGGGGAGAACTTTGTTATTGTAATTTCACCTTCGTCTTTCAGAAGTGCGCACATCAGCGGCTGAACCGAGCGGCACCGCGCAGAGCGCTGCAGCACCGCCGTTAGGGTTTCAGGGCTGGTTGCCAGATCCGCAATTAAATAGCGGAAATCTGGAAACATGTTCCCTGTTCCAGAGCCGTTCACTGAATGACAGGCATCCGATCCCGCACTCCACCCCTTTCCTCTGTGTAATGCAGCCGGAGGGGCCAGGATTTCACCCCTCCAGATCAGATAGGTACCGAAACTGAAATACCACTATTAATATTTGGGGCTTTAGAAATCTCCGTCGAGCTTCGTGAAGTTCGAATAGAACCTCGGATTCAGGCAGCAGAGCTTCTTCAGCTCCGTTTCCACTTCCACCCTGAGCTCATTTCTCTGCGGCTGCTTTTTAATCTTCCATCTCGGAGTCATGACTTCCAAACGAAGCTCGGGTTCAGGGATGGGATTCAGGTGAACATGGCTTCTTTAGTTTGTGGTCTTTTCTGAAAGATGTGGAAAGAAGAGTATGATGTTCATTTCCATCTTCTGCTCGAGCTCCTGTAAGTACATCACCTTTAATCTGCAAATTTAATGATCATTTTACAAATGATCCATAATCAATATATTCCTTTGTACGTATTCCTCTTGTCAGTGGGATGGAACCCATTAAGGTGTTTTCTTTACTGTTTGGAAACATTTGCCCCACTTTAATAACACACATAGATACATTATGGTTCAATAATCAACCCACGCTATATTATATTACAGCAAACTTCAAAAAAGGAATTAATATTGTTCTCTTTAACTTTAAAACCACTTTAATTGCTCTGTGAACCCATTGGAACCTCTCTAAATGTTTAGAGAAACCTTTGGAACCACTAAATGCTTGGACGAATGTTAAAAGCTATTTTTTTTTTAAAAGAAACATTAGAAAAAGAAGGAGGTCTTCACCTTTAGGTTACATAAAGGTTCCTCAGAGCATTAACAAAAGGTTCCTCCTCACCAAAACTGAAGAATCTCCAAAGGCTCTTCGTGGAATTTGTGATTTGAACCGTGTGACACCAGTATAACATTGTGTTTCATAACCATCACTATGTCTATAGTTTTTTTTCTTTATAAAAAAATGAAAAGGTATAGATTTATAAGTTTTATAGCTTATGATAACACAACTTTCCAGATAATTATATTGAACAATTATTTCTAACAATATTTTGAATTTATTTTATAGCTCAACATTAATTTTTTAGAAAATGGTTCTTATCATATTAAAAAGGAAATGACAGTAATATTTTTTTCTGTCACTGTTTTTTTTCTGCTAAAAACAAGGCAGAGAACAATAAATTATTGGTGTTGGTTTGTTGAGTAATAGCATAAAAACCCTCAAACCTCAACATTACATGTTTTAACCTTATTCACCCCTTTCCTTTGGAGAGTGGGTGGGGGCACACGACAGAAGGGCAGCACTGCCTTCTGAGTCACAGACAAGCACACTCATGTTTTAATGTGTGATCCAGGCAGTGTGAGCGTTAGAAAGTATAATGTTCTTAGATTCCTTTAACAAATACCTAAAAATCCTTCATATACATTTGTAGTATAAATACTTAGTTAACCAACGCACAGTACTTGAGATCATAGACATTTAAAAAAAAAAAACCCATTTTGCTAATTTAGAATGTCTGTTGTCTGTCACCCTAATATTTTATGGGAATGTACATTATTCATTCAGTAGTCCCTTTACATTTCAGTCATTTGATTGTTGTTTTTATTTTCTATTTGTGAATTACAAAACAACTCGGGGGACTCAGAGCAGCATGTTGCTGGTTTCTGGTCTGAACTTGTCTTTGCTGGTCAGCTCTGGGTTTTTACTTGTTTAAACTGGTTTAAGCTACCTTACACCTGAGAGACCAGATTAACTATCAAAACATGTTTTTACAACCGATCACATGCAGGTCATCACTAATTGTTTGTTATATTTTATTACCAAAACTAGAAAAAGTATTGTATGCTTCTAACCATAAAGTTTAATTTTTTAAATGCACATCTAATAAGACAAGTAAACTTTTCTGCCACTGTGTTTAGTATTTTCTGATTGAAGGCATCTGCACTAAAACCATCCTGAGAATCAGTGCAAAACCCTTGAGGTCCTGGTTCTTTGTAGTGAACTGGAGAGATCAACATTTAATTTAGCACATTTCTTGTTATTCAATTATTTCTCCCAAGAGGAACTGCAGTACATCCTTTGCACTATTTAATGTTTCTGCCACGATTAGTTATTACTCTATCACTGCATTTGGCGTTTAGAAAGTAATGCTGATGTACTGCCTCTGGAAAAGCTTTTTAACTGCTGCATATGTCGTTTGGACCTTGTCCACATTAGTAAATCACTTTTTGAAAGTCAGAGTGTAAATTAGCTACCTTTTAAACCTTTATTTGGTTTTGTAATAAACCTATAAATATATGTATAATATATAAAAGTTATAGATGTAGTTTGAATCTACAGATCCAGTGATCGTTGACCCATTTCTCACTGCTTCTTTCTCAGCTGTGATATTGTTTTGAACAAAATTGTAGTGAACTGAAACAATTTATGCATCACTTAACAAAAACAACATACCGTCAGTTCCATAATAATTGGCATCTGATAATGGCAGGGAAACGGATTTGAAATGGTTAATTATTTAATATTTGTCATATGAGCAGAATCCCTTCATTTATTGCCTTTTCTTGAACACTATGAACCTTCCTAAGTTTATGGTGGTTTTCTTTACCACCTTTCATCTTTAGGCAACTTGTTCTTCAACCTGATTTCATTTTTAGTTTAGTGTTGGTTGTTAATGTCCTGACAACCTTGGTTCAAACCCCACACTTGTTGACTATTACATCAATCCTAAGCACTTACTTTAGAAATGGTAGCTCAGTGTTAAGGGTGTTGGGTTATTGATCAGAGCCTCTAGGCCTCAATTCCTGGATCCACAAAGTGTGGACCAAGCTGTGAGCCCTCATCGGTTTAAGCCGGGATATCCATCAGATAGAGGATTCTGAGGTGTTCTGCACCTCTTTGTGTGTATAATAACAATTAAACCATCATATCTCTTTAATCATATATTGGAAAACTAGTACTGATTTCAATGTGACAGTGCAAGGTGATAAATATTATGTTAATACCTATTATTTACTTAAATTTATGAAAAAAACTTTTAGCAGAAGAAACAAAAAACATGTATTTTCTGTGTGCTTGACAAATGGTTGTGGGTAATGTTGCAGAAGAGGCCATCTGTTTAAGGTGGACATCAATTACACAATTTCAGACCACTGGGATCCACTGGTGCCATGGAAACTGACACATCACTGTACCTTATTGAGCATGGATCTAATGTAATTGCACCAATTGAATTATGCAAAACAAATTGACTCGCCAACTGAAAACGCCTGATGAAATTTATGCAGTAGAGCAGAACTACAGAAGCAATCGACGAGCAAACATGTGACTTAAGTGAGGTGTCTGTTGGTTTAATGTTATTTATAATGGCTGCTTTGCATTGATCCCAGGATTCATCAGGTTAAAAGCAGAAAAGATCTAAGACATTTCATCTGGTCATTACAAGCTATTTTACTAAAATACTAAAGCTTCTGATTGGCAGATGTTGAGGCCTTATAATAATAATTCGGCTTAATAAATTGGCTAGTAAATTGGCCTTAAAAATCATTTCTCGGTTATTTAAAAAAAAAAAAAAGTTTAATCTGTTTATTTAAATGTTTAGACAGTTACTGATGGATACCATATTGTGTAATGCAGTATCGATCCACAGTATAATTGGAAATCTGACACTTGAAATGCCATTGTAATATCCAGCAAACATGTAATCTTTGTACACAATGCAAGGTCATGTTTCATCACTTTGTGCCTAATTTGTGAGATTATGTTTTCTTTGTTTATTAGTGATTTACCAAATTACATATTTTGGTTTAATTGCAGTTTAGAACGTGTTTTGTTTGTAATGTATAAGTAAGGTTTATTAGTTATACTGTATTTACCTAAAGTAAAAAATCAGCTCACATGAATGCTTTAACATTTGAAGATTAAAAGTAAGGCCTTTATAAAGTAGAGAATTAGCAAGATGACTCAGGTACTTTCATGTAAAACTTCCAGTCACTATTCATAGCATAGCATTTTATATTTTAAATGGATCATTTTAAAACTTTTATAACGTTCCTGGTGTACTCTCACTTAAAATGAAGATTTATTTTAATAAATTAACTTTAAAAAATGCTTAAAGTCTAAAATCCCAGTGTTCATTTTGTTGCAGTGATGCCAACCTTACAGATGGACTGTGCGACACTGACTCTGAACTGGGCAGTCTGGAAACCCTGGAGAGGGGCAGCACTGATACCCTCGCCAATGGTTGCCGAGTTGACACAGAAGCTGCCAAGCGACTGGCCAAGCGTTTGTTTTTCCTGGAAGGTTTCAAACGCTGCGATGTAGCACGACACCTGGGCAAAAAGTAAGTATGAAAGTGAACAAGTGATCTGATGGGCTACTGCCTTGGATTTGAATTAACAGCAATGGTCTCCTTTTTTTTTGCAGTAATGAATTCAGTCAGATGGTGGCATCAGAGTATTTGAGCTTTTTCGACTTTACAGGGTTGTCCTTAGACAAAGCATTACGGTAAGCTTTGATTGTTTTACCTAAAAATAAAAGTTTTTTTTTGTAGTCTGCGTATGGTATTGAATGAAAAACATTACTACAACCTGATATTAATGAAAATATGTTGTCACGATTCCTCATGTTTATTGTCAGATAATGTAAATATAGATCATCCATTAATTCATTCATCCATCCATTATCTTCCGCTTTATGCTATATTAGGGTCACGGTGGGGTTCCCCATGCCCATCCAGGGGAGAATGTTTTGGGCGCTGGGCAGATAGACCCAGGACAGGGTGCCAATCTATCACTTGGCACACACTCACTCACTCACACACACTCTATATGGGGCAATCTGGAGAACTCAATTGACTTGTTCCATGTTTTTGGACTGTGGGAGGAAACCGGAGAACCCGGAGGAAACCCACGCAGACACGGGGAGAACATGGAAACTCCACCCAGATGGGGATTCGAACCGGGAATCCCTAGCGCTGAGAGGCGAACGTGCTGACCACTAAGCCACCGTGTCGCCCCATTAATTCAGAATAGTACCAAAATATGAAAATACTTTGCTACAAATGAAAGTGAAAACACAAAATTCAGCTTTTTCTTCTTTCAGTTGCCACAACTGCTCTTGTATGTTTTAATCATCTTCGGACCCGGTTGGGCAAACCCAAAGTCCACATAGATAAATGCAGAAATTTAAAACCCCATTTTTAGCTCATGGCTGTGGTTTCAGCTTAAAAAGAGAAGCTGGTATTCCTGTCATATGGTGGTCAGACAAATCTTAGTCATGGCACAGATAGACTTCTCTAGTGGAATACTGGGACACAGCAAACCTAAGTTTAGCCATCAGAAGAACTGCACACTGCTAATCTTTTCTTTCTTGGACATGTTCCAGAATAACTTAACTGCACACTCATCCTTCAGCCGCTGAGAAATCTGTGATCAACAGAATCTGGATGCCATTTCTGAAATAAAAAAGAGAGCAGCTGGCGGCATTTGCTTTTTATGAGGCACTAATAGTATTGAATAACCTACCTGTCTGCATGAGAAATGGTCTCATTTTTTAAATCCAATTATGCAACTTTTAGTTGACCACACAGAAGATTACTTTGGCACTTGTTCTGTTCAGCATTTTGCGCTTTGCAAAGTGCAATATCCTTCCCTTTGTGCACCTGGGTCATTAATGCAGTTTTGGTATTTATACAAAACTGAGAAAGTTTCAGACACCTGCAAGGATTCTATTTAATGGCCTGCTTCCCTGGGCAGTAAGCATTTATTTGCACTACTATTAGAATAAATACAATTAGGATGAATACAGTAAGGAATAACATCAGTGTGTTCATTTTTTTAAACCTCTCCTTATGAAAGCCCAATATTACCCTATGATCATCTATGTATGTATCATCTGTAACCCACTTTGATTAATCGCCACTTCATTATGTAATCAAATGGGCTGGTGATAGAATTTATGTGATGGGTAAAGAGTGTAGAATGTCACACTCAATCGCTTATTTTCCAAATGTGTTTTTATATGCAGTAGATACTTATGGGGCATTTTATTGGGTTCACATATTACATTCTTTAGCTTTGTTATTCATTTCACTCATCATGTAGATGCACTTTGTACTTCTACAGTTACAGACTGCTATCCATCTGTGTAAGCTGTTTGTTTTCCCCGGTTCTAATGATCAGGACCCTACAGGACCTCCACACAGCAGGCATTGTTTGAATCGTGGATTGTTCTAAGTCCAAAAATATTGCTATGGTTTAAAATTCCAACCGCATTGCTGTGTCTAATCTAATTCACATCAGTTCAACAAACACAACAGTTTCACCAACATTCTGAATCCTAATTTTGGGGTGAATGGTGACTGGGTTGTGTAACTCATTCCATTAGCTTGAGAAGTACTAAAATACTAAAACACACTGTGCTTACATTAGTCTAACATTTTAATCTAAGACAATTTGATCATTCAAGTCATAAAAGACATTTAGTGGAAAGTATAAAACATCAGATGTTTCAGAGACCTTGGCAAACGGTTTTAAAAACCACTTGTGTTTTAACACCTTCTCTGTCCCCCCTTCCATTGTACAGGAACTTCCTGAAGGCATTTCCTCTGATGGGAGAGACACAGGAGCGAGAACGAGTGCTGGTGCATTTTTCAAAACGGTTTTGCCACTGTAATCCAGAAGCCCTCACTTCTGAAGGCAAGACTTTTTATAGTGCAACCTTTAAATAATATTCTCATGAGTAGTTAGTTAGTTAGTTATAATTAGTACCACTTGCTCATATGTTTCTAGTTATACTTCCCCTGTTTTGTATTTGCAGATGGTGCTCACACACTGACCTGTGCTCTAATGCTTTTGAATACAGACTTACATGGCCATGTATGTATAATCCAGATGAATCTACACAAACTATTCAATCATGTCTTACTTTGTGTCATTTCTAAGGGCGAGACGATTACAGATTTGGATGGTACGATTATTGTCTAAGAAATAATCACGATTATAAAGTGGGTAGTTCCAGTCCTTAAATCTGATTGGCTGAGATGTTTGTCCAGCCATGACATTATTGAAAATAACACACACCTCTGAGCACTTCACATTCATATCACTGCATAAAATACAACACTGCATAAAATACAATACTTTTAATTATACAACACAATACTTTACAATACTTACTTTCACAATGTTTTTTATAAACTGTGTTCTGTACCGGATGTGTCTTTAATTCTCTTGTGGATGATCGGATGAATTAAACCTTCCTTTCGATAAGTTTCAGATGTGGTCCAAACAACACTGCTCTTTAAAATCTGAGAATCCATAGCTCTTAACACTTTCACTTTGTCCTCTCCCTTAACAAACATCTGTCTCTGTATTTCTGACCTGCCTCTCCTAATGCACGCTCACCTCACAACTTGGCTGCGGTTATTTTCAGGTGGTAAGTGCGACTTTCTCCTCTACTTCTTCAGTCTTTCACATTTGAACCTGTCATATTTAATATGCTGTAAAAAGTTAAACAAGTTACCCTTAGACAATTTTAGATGCATTCTGTAGTCCTTTAGAATTTAAGGGTGTGATTTGGATGTCCATGTGTCACAGATCACAAAAGGCTCACAATAAAATGCTTTTAAACATTCATATACTGTATATTTACATTCAGCAACTTGTTGTTTTCCAGAGGAACTAAGTGTCTGTCAAAAGTATTTTGCAATATGCATTGTTTCCCCTGGAGAGATACAGTTGTAAAGTTATTTTTCGAAGGAAAAAAAATGTCTCAGTGAGCTGGAGTGTTTTGATTTATTCATTTTTCCAGCCACTGATTACAGTACGTGGGGTATTTGAGTGGCTGAATGTTCTCCCGTCAACTCAACTCCAGCATGTTTAAGACTGTAGACAATACTGTGCACACAGGGATAAAGAAAACAAGAAAATTCCACACAAAAGTAACATTATCTTCAAACCAGGACCTTAAAAAGTTAACAACTGTGTGACCTTTATGTGAAAACCTGCAGCCATTTTAAATACAAAACTCTTCGGTACATTTTAGGATTCAATAGCATTTCCTAAAAACAAAAAGGCACAAAAAGCATTTATGTGCATCTAAGGGCAGCATGTTCGTCTGCTGTCAGTAAAATAGTTTAATGAAAGACAATTGGTGATGCGTCACTGCCATCTGCTGGCTTAATAGTAAAAGTCCTTGGGGTTCTGCTCCTTATGCTGCACATGTAGGTGATGGTGTGATCTTTATAGAATGGAGAGGGTTAAGGGTTTGTAGGGAAATGTGGAGTTAAATGCTGTATATACATGTGGATGCTTTAGGTTTTTGTAGGCTGCAGTAAATTTAATCCTTTTTTGTCAGTCAACAAATCCAAGTCCTTACTTACCCTCGTTGGTTTTCATCTTATAATTACATTCATTATTCATTATCTCCCGCTTTATCCTCTATTAGGGTCACGGTGGGGTTCCCCATGCCCATCCAGGGGAGAACGTCTCGGGCGCTGGGCAGATACACCCAGGACAGGGCGCCAATCCATCGCTGGGCACACACTCACGCACACATACATACTCTATTATGGGGCAATTTAGAGAATTCAATTGACTTGATCCATGTTTCTGGACTGTGGGAGGAAACCGTTGAACCCGGAGGAAACCCACACAGACACGGGGAGAACATGGAAACTCCATCCAGATGGGGATTCGAACCGGGAATCCCTAGTGCTGAGAGGTGAACGTGCTAAACCACTAAGCCACCGTGCCGCCATCATAATTACATATTGCATTAAAAAGTCTGTTGTTTGTCATGATGTCAACTTTGTTTTCAGATTAAACACTCATAGCTCATCTACATAAGAATCTGTAATGCCATTAGAACTCAGCAGCTGGCTGAGTGTAGAGCTTTGACCTTTAATACCAGAATAACCTAATTATTTAGGTTATTTCTCCCTAATTATATTTGCAGTTTGTGCTTAAAAGTGTTACTCTATTTTTATTAATGGTGTGTAGGATTTCTACAATTTTGATTTGGTTTGTTCTTATTTCAGAACATCGGGAAGAAGATGTCTTGCCAGCAGTTCATTAGCAACCTTGATGGTCTGAATGATGGCAAAGACTTTGCCAAAGAATTACTCAAGGTACATGTTTTTAAATCAGAAATAGTTTAAAACATGCACTGTTTGACTGATAACATTAAGCACACAGTGTGATGTCTTTGTTATTTTTAGGTGCTGTACAATTCAATTAAAAATGAGAAACTGGAGTGGGCCATGTGAGTTTATATTTATTTGCATTTTTACTTTACATGACATTGCATCTTTATTTGTCAAAACAACATAAAATAAATGTGTATCTATATTCACTGGACACTTTATATGATAATCCTCATTGTTTTAAGTCAAATCAAGAAAAAATTGACATGAATCCAGTAAAATTATCTGCCAATATAGGAAGAAACTGTTAGGAAATCTAAAATTTTCCCGATGAACCAATTTTGAAGGCGTCAAAAAGCAGAGTACAGATGATTTCAGAGTTATTCGAATCAAGCGGTTTATTTATGACAAACCGAGTCAAAGCAGTGTTCGTCCAAGACGAGCCCAAGATCGCGATCCGACTCTGATCTCAGCACCACACCGGTCCCACCAAGACAGAGCCCCGAAGTCCAGTTCCTGACACTGTTTATTGAAAAACCATCCCTCGCTCTGCTTATTCTGAAAAAAACTTGTTGAAGGAGTTCTATGGGGGGTTGAACGCGCCGTTCTATTCCTTATCAGGGGGAGCTCGAGACAGCTTGGCTGTCCTCAAGCATTATCCATCAGCCACCAGACGCCAGGTGGATCTAGTTTTCATGAAATATAGGCCTTGGGCAATTGTTGGCCAGGTTGCCCCATTGTTATCGAATGCGCTAATTCCCTTGAACACAAAGTACTTACAAATCACAAATTTTTATCCCTTCAAAACTTTATGTTGTTAAGATTTCTTGAAATGAGAAAAGAATTCTAAAAAATAGATTATTTATCTCACATAAAAAATCTATTCGTCATTTCTTTTAAAAACTGGTTTCTGATTGTTTAGATGATTTTTTTTGCAGTGTAAAGTCTGTAGTTTATTTGTTTCCGTACATACTTTGGTACATTCTTACACTTCAATACTCTTTTTGCAGCGAGGAAGAGGAATTGAGAAAGAGTTTGTCTGAGCTGGTTGAGGATCAGTGTGAGACGGGGGGTAAACGCGTCGTCAGAGTAACAGATGGTAGTAACCCATTTATTGCTATCCCACTTCTGCTCAATGCTGCAACGTACAAACATGGAGTCCTCACTCGCAAGAGTCATGCAGATATGGATGGCAAACGTAGTAAGTGTTTCAGTCACTCACATTAAGAGAGAGCTTACAGTTTTGCGCAAAACTCAGATATGTCATTAATTATGTTATTAATTTGATGAATGGGGCGGCACGGTGGCTTAGTGGTCAGCACGTTCTCCTCTCAGCGCTAGGGATTCCCGGTTCGAATCCCCATCTGGGTGGAGTTTCCATGTTCTCCCCGTGTCCGCGTGGGTTTCCTCCCACAGTCCAAAAACATGGATCAAGTCAATTGAATTCTCCAAATTGCCCCATATAGAGTGTGTATGTTTCTGTGTGAGTGAGTGTGTGCCCAGCGATGGATTGGCGCCCTGTCCTGGGTCTATCTGCCCAGCGCACGAAACGTTCTCCCCTGGATGGGCATGGGGAACCTCACCGCGACCCTAATATAGGATAAAGCGGGAGATAATGAATGAATTTGATGAGTGATTTAGGAAATCTACATCAATTTGACTTTTATTTTCTGCAAATCCTTATAAATAGATTGTATTATCTCTTTCTTTTTTATTATTCCCATTAGGGGGCGCTACCATCACATTGTTCTCTGTTTAGCCCTGTTCTGACGATCTTACAAACCTGTGCTTAAATGTCTGCATTAGTGAATTCCCTAGGATAAAATGTAGAGGGTGAAATAAATTACTTCTTTCAAAAGATATGAGGAGGATAACAAATAATATTTAATACAATGAATAATAATATTTAATACAATGAATAGCCTGGATTCACTAATTCCAGTATACGTTCAGATGACTGGCTGCTTAAAAATTCTGGATTTTCAGAAAATGGAGAATATTATGCAAATTTACAGCAACTAAAAAAAATCATTAACCAAATGAATTCCCATCATTCTGTCTGATTGTACAGCACCACGAGGACGGCGAGGCTGGAAGAAATTCTATGCTGTGCTGAAGGGCATGATTCTTTATCTGCAGAAGGTAATTCACACACAAGTACAGTGTTCATTCCTTTTACATAATCTCTGCAGTATGGTAAGCTAGGTCCCCTCTGAAGTCACCCTCATTTCCCTCAGGATGAATATAAGCCAGATAAGGACCTGTCTGAAGTGGATCTAAAGAACGCCGTGCGTGTACATCACGCTTTGGCCACCAAGGCCTGTGATTACAGCAAGAGACCCAACGTCCTCAAACTCAAAACTTCAGATTGGAGAGTTTTTCTTTTTCAGGCACCGTGAGTTGTATTGTATTCTAAAGAATGAACTGATTTCTGCCAAATGATGTGGTTTTTTTTTTACATATTGTGTATTGTGTTAGGAGTTTAAACAGTAAGAAATCTGGTTTGTGTATGTCATTGTGTAGGAGCGAGGAGGAAATGATGTCATGGATCTTTAGAATCAATCTGGTTGCAGCACTGTTCTCTGCTCCTGCATTTCCTGCAGCCATTGGGTCCATGAAAAAATTTTGCAGACCGCTGCTGCCATCATCGACAACCCGACTCAATCAAGTTTGTATTTCCTTCCTAAAGCATAAACATTTTGTTCCCAAAAAATGCTAAAATTTGGTGTTTTATCATAAAAACATGCCTTTATAGGAGCAGTTATGATATGCTATAATTAGGGCTGTATTCATCTAAAGATTTTCATAGTCGAATCTGATTCGTCAGATTTTCCCTATAGTCGACTGATAGTCGAATCAGTTAAAATTTCACCACAAGATGGCGCTAAGGGCGTAGTTTTTAAAAAAAAAATTTTTTTTATATTTTACTTGTTTTTCTAACAAAAGAAAACCTTTTTTTTGTTTGTTTGTTTTTCTTTTTTCTTTTTTTTTCTAGAAATTAGGATGATTTTATTTGACAAAAGGCTATACATATATAACGAAAACAAAGACATTTCATGTAAAAACTAATGCTTAGCAGCAGCCATGGGCGCCCCCATGTGGTCAAAATGGTACATTCGACTATGAGGTTCATAGTCGACTACGGTTCTCCGAATCAAATCGTCGAATCAGCGAATATTGCAGCTCACCCCTAGCTATAATAGTAAAATATCAGTCCAGTGTGTGTACAGCTCATAAAAGGATAAATAAAAAAACATTTTGCTGGATTTTTGTCCACTTTAAATAATAATTGACACTATATTTGTATAAATAATCATTACAGGAGGAGCAGCTGAAGTGCCATGAGAATAAACTGAAGCAGGTCTCTTTGGAGGTGGAGGAACACAAAAAGAACCCACCAGATCTCACACTTAAAAGCAAAGAGACCGAGGAGTACCGCCTCAAAGAGCACTACCTAACCTACGAGGTCAGCAGGATTTCAAAGCTTTTTCAAAGACCAAAAGGGTCTTATAAATACAGAATGCTGAAAACTAGGTTTTTGAAGTGATTCATATATGATGTTTAATACCTGTGTGCATGCGTATGTGCAGAAAAGCCGTTACGAGACGTACATCAGCCTTCTGCAGGCCAAGTTGAACGTGGGGAGTGATGACCTGGACAAAATCGAGGCCAGTCTGTTCAGCGGAGACAGCAGAGAAAGCCTCTTACGTAAAACCCGATCCAGCCCCTCCATCAGCAATTCTCATGGACTTAATGGACGAGCTGCTCCCAAACACCTTCCTGACAACTGCGACTGAACGGCAATTTCAGGGTCTAGATGTTGACCTCTGCAAATTTACACGTGTTTGAGACACGACCCTAACAACAACAGAAAGCAACTATGAGGAGGTTATATGCTTTCTGGAAAGATAGAACCGTGGCCATTACGTAAACCTTCCTTATTATTTTAATGCACAGTTAATTAGAATGAAGTATTATTAGTATTTCAACAGCAGGCAATTTAATATTCGCTTATGTGCCAAAAACAATACATAGAACTTGGGGACCAAGGTTGCATTATAGGAGCAAGGTGATGACACAAGGCGCTTTCTTGTGATGGAAAATGATGTGCACTATGATCACGAGGCTAATTTATTGTGATGTCTGGAGAACACTCACTGCAGCATCACCAGGCACCTTTCTTGATGTCAGCATGAACTAATGAAGACATCACTATGTGTTTCAGGACCTGTTTCGTGAAGTGATGGCAGAAGGTGATGGCATGTTGCCACGTTTTCATGGTCAAGCCATCGCTCATTTAGCTTGTTTGTAAAAATGGCTGTGTGCGGGCGATGTAGCATTCGGCTTATTCATGAGGCCTTCGACGTCTCTGCCTCAGTAGCTGTTTTTAAGGGCTCTGGCACATGTCTTGGTGTGTGTTCAGATTCATGTGAGCTGTCTTTAGTACAATGCAAATGTCCTTCTTATTTATTGTCAGATTTATTTATTGTGAAGCGTATTTTCTGAGCCATTGCAGTGAACTCAGACACTTAAAATGTTTAAAGCAATTAATTTTATTTGACTCTATATTTAATCTCTTCTTTTTCAATGACGCTACAGTGAAGGGTCATGGGGCCACAGTGTAAGGTGCTTATTCGAAAGTCTTACAGAAAGACAGGGTATTTGATGGAAAACTCAGAACATGGAAAATGTTTGTGTATAAGAGTTAAAGAAATCAGATAACACATTTTATTTCCAGATCTTTGTTTACTGCATCGTTAACCATATCAGCAGCCGTTCCTATGGGCAAGGATTTCATAGTTTCCAGAGATGAAAGGCAGTTTGAAAAGCTTAATAAATTTTTTTTGGCACATTTAGAACTACACCCTTATAGCCAATAACAAAATAATTTGATCTTTTAACGGACAGACATTTTAGATTTTTTTAAACTGCTCTTTCTTTTCTCACTATAGAGAAACCTGTTAAAATTAAACAGACCGTTAAACATGGACCTTAACAAAAAAACGGATTGGAAATTGTTAAATGTATTCAATTAATGCAATACGAAAGCAGAACAGTGCAAACAGATGATTGTCAGTGCCTGACCACGACACAGAAGTCAAAGATTTCTCACGATGGACTGCTAGAGATCATTCTGTCAACCATGAGAATGCAGGACGAAGCAGCAGGACTGCAAGGCTATCTACGTATCCGGATCCCGCTCTGTAGCATGAAAGACTGAAGCATACGAAGGCTGGCTTATTCTACTGTAAATCAGTACAGTGTTGAACATTTAGCATTTCTGCAGAACATGAACGTTTACTTCTTCACTCTGACACATTTAGCTCATACGTACTTCCATCCACATTTATGGTACAGACTTTGTGTGTTCGAGCAAGTGCAAGTAGATTTTTTTTTAGTGCAGATCTTTTTTTGACGCATGAAGACTGTGAGATTGAGAGAATGAGCTTGTGACTCTCACACTGCTATATACAGAATAACAAAGAGTTGCAATTTTATACACTTAGTAACTGCTTTCTTATATGGACTTCCTGATACTTGTCGCTTCGGCTGTTGTGCTAACTAAGATTTTCCCCAATGTTTAGGGTAGAATACAAAAGCTGTTATAATAAAAGATTGTGATTAATATTTTGTAATATTCACTGCTCTGATGGGGTTTTTATCACACATAAAACACTGTATGGATAAAATTATTAAAACAACTACATATTAATACCTTTTAATGACATCATTCTCCATTGTCCCCCTAATTTTAGCTGTAGTAACGTTCACACGAAGATTTTGCAGCGTGTATAGTTTGACCAATTCATCTTGCCAGACACTAATGGATGAGATGGCATGGATTACAATCTACAGTCTTATTTAGGGAATTGCTGTTGGATGGATGTCACCCATCTATATGAATTTGTACTCTGCTCAGTCATGCTGGCCTTCCCCAAAGTGTTCCCACAAAGTTGGAATCATACAGTTTTCCAAAATGATCATGCTGTAAGAAATCTAAACGAGAACGATGTTTACTTTTTCTTATCCTCTATTTATTTTTATTTTATTTTGGTCTTTTTAACCACAATTAAGATTTATTTCAAGTAAGATGAAATAAAACTTCATGTAAAGTTCTTGTAACGGGTTCGTTTGAACACTAGGTGGCAGCATCGTCACGCAGTCCTGTATTAATCATGCGCGATCTGGTTCAGCTGTCAAACCGGCTGTTTAACGCGACGCTTTACTCCGGGTCGCAGCTTAGTGAGGTCCAAACAAGGCCTTTGTGGGGACACACACACTTGCCCCAGCCCCTGTGGTTCTCCCCAGCTGGATGTAACAAAAGTTTTCCTCCAACTACTGTGGAGACCATGCCTTAGGGCTCACTTCCAGGGTTTGGTAAGTGTGACGTCACTCCTCTCATGCATTCTCTCTGCTGTGTGTGTGTGTGTGTGTGTGTGTGTGTGTGTGTGTGTACGCGCCTTGGAGTTCACCTTGCCCAAGGGCACGGCTGTCGTGGTGTCTGAGGGCCCGTGAATCGAACTGGGGACCGAGGGTAGCAAGGCCGGGTTCTTAACCACAAGCCTATGACTGCCTCTTTCAGTTAGGTATAGTGAACACTTTTAATACCCGAGCTGTCTGTGTATTGTCTCCGCTGTTACCCCTGGTAACAGTTCCATTATGAAACCTTCTTAGTTAATCCATGCATTTGTAATAGCAGTGCCACCCTCTGCAGCCTCTCATGGTATTATGAATTAGCGACATCAGCCGCAGTGAGCATGTTGTCAGAAGTGTTTAAAATAACTGTGTACAATCTGCATTAATCACTTCCCTTCATTAAAAATGCATTTCTTTTTACTGCTCACTGAGGAGTCTTCAGCAGCTTCTTTATTACTGTTTAAAACAGAACGACTGCAAATGCATTCGAATGTAAAGCAGAACAGGCCTTAATGTCTTATATATATCTAATATATCTAATATATCTAAAATAGCCTAAATATAGTTTTGCTCAGGCGGCACGGTGGCTTAGTGGTCAGCACGTTCGCCTCTCAGCACTAGGGATTCCCGGTTCGAATCCCCATCTGGGTGGAGTTTCCATGTTCTCCCCGTGTCTGCATGGGTTTCCTCCGGGTTCTCTGGTTTCCTCCCACAGTCCAAAAACATGGATCAAGTCAATTGAATTCTCAATATTGCCCCATATAGGGTGTGTCTGTGTGGGTGGGTGTGTGCCCAGCGATGGATTGGCGCCCTGTCCTGGGTCTATCTGCCCGGCACCCAGGACATTGTTCCCTGGATGGGCATGGGGAACCCCACCGCGACCCTAATAGAGGATAAAGCAGGAGATAATGAATGAATGAATAGTTTTGCTCGCTATGGTTCAAGGTGACTGCAGCTGCACAATGTGGTGGTGGGTGGTGGTTTTTCAGCACCATGGACAGCTCCACATCTCGCCATCAGAGGGCGTTATGCCACTCTGCAGAATTCAGATTTTATTTGTGAATGTAACATTTTGGTTCATTCACTTTGCAAACTATAAGTACAAAACATTAAAGAGGTCAAGAACTACCAAGTCATTTATTAGTTTATTGCGTAAACTATAGAGTATATGTTAATAGAGCCACCAGTTTCATTGCATTGATTCAAAAAACCTAAAATATCAAAGTTTGAACTTAATTGCCAAGTTTGGGCTTCTAATTATTAAATGCTACATAACTGACCTTTTTTTTTTTTTACTTAATAACCCTGAAATATAGGCTTAAACTTAACAGACTTAACAGCCAAACTAAACAATGAACTTATTGTCTGGTTACGCAAACCTCAAAATTCATAGCAAAACTTTAAAATTTGTAAATTCGTAAGGCCTGGATATAAAAGCCAAGGGTATATTTCTGTATAAACTTCTCCCCGATTTACTGGACCGACGCTTTCAAAGCTATAACATTAATGCTGACTCTGTCTGTGATTAATGCTTCTGTATACTGGTCAAAATGATTCTATTCCGGATGAGTCAGTATGAACTTGAAAACAACTGCCATCACTGCACTTTTTTGAAGCACCTCTCTCTTCTGCGTTGCTATTGAAATACCAAACACATTTTTAGACTTTATAACTCTCCTGTTCCTTTTTTTTGCTTCCGTGGCATTTGCTTATTCCTACGACACGATCTGAGGATTGAGGAGGCTGTTCGTTTTTTAAGTCTATATTAGAAGTGTAGTGCGAGATCTGAGGAAACATAGGAACTTTTTAATACCCCTTCTGAAACTGTTCCACCCCCCACAGACTAAATTAGTACACTAATCTTTTAAGTAGAAAAATAATGAATGACGGTTTATAGTTCTATAGACACATACAGTTTTCTTTTTGGTAAGAGTGTAATATAAGAAGTTATGTACTGTATGTACACGTGATGTCTCTCTGCTATTTAACTGCAAAGCATTCAAATAAAAGGGTATATAAGCTACAGGTTTACCTAAACCACTCTTTGAATTTAGTTGATTAATGTCTTTTTATTGGTAAGACAGCTTTTCGCAATCAAGCTTATCCTCTAGTTAAGACAGCATCAGACTTTCCAGGGGAATGAAGATTTTATTGCAATTAGTCATTTTCAGACAAAAACAGGCTTTTCAACTCAAAAACAAGGTATGTACCTGTACAAAAACGCACTGGTTACCGATTAAGGAAATTCAATAAGCTCATGAGAATACACAAACAGCAAAGGATAGGTGCAGGCCAGAATACACAAGATGATGGAGGTGGCAATGCAGAGGTACTTCAAAGCCGATGTAAGCACCATAGTTTTGTTGGAAGGCAAAAATAAGTCATGTGCTAAAAATGGCTGGCTGGAGTTTAACATGGGTACATATATGAGCGCAGTCATCACAGTTGTTTTTTTTGTTGTTTTGTTTTTCATCAGACATTTTAACCAACTAAATGAAGGAACAGTTGGTGCACTACAATTTCATCATGCAGTTGACTTTAGTAAACCTTCTGCAACACAGACAAAATAGATTTCAATAAGTAGAAGAACATGATACATCTCCGCCCAACATCAATAATCACAAAGCCTGTAAAGTAACGTTATACTGTTTTAATGTGAGATCTCCTATCAAAAATAATATGCAGACTTTTAAATCTTTTACTTAATATATTTAAAGTGCAAGTATATATCCATTTGATTTAATGCTTTCTGTAAGTATAAAACACAAAGAAAACATGGCAATACACTATATATATATATATATATATATATATATATATATATATATATATATATATATATATATATATATATATATTCTATTTTTTTAAAAGAGGAGCATCATATATAACAAACCATATATATACACACACATCACAGGTCATATATTTAGTTTTCGGTAAAGTACAACACATTTCATTGGTTATAAAACGTGATGGAACATGGAATATGAATCTTTCTTATGCAATTACCTTTTTAGTTCACCATTCTGAACCCAAACTAACGGTCCTAAGATTTTTTTAATCAATCACCTATACGATCTTTTGAGTCTTCACACTTGTACCCTGTACATTTTTAAAAACAAATCGCTAAACATGTACATGCTAGACTAGTTTGGCCAAGGTTTTAAGCTCGTTCTGCACTAAAATTGTGAAGCAAACACAGGACCAAACTGGCTCTGATTTTGGGATGGTTAGTTGAAATCTTGCAGGTTCTGATTTCTGTTGGCTTGGCTGTGTTTAATCTAGTTTGTTGTGTAACAAAGTTATGAAGCAATAATATTTTAAAAAATGGACATTTAAAAACAGACAATAGAAGAAGAAGCACCACTAACAGGAGACTATGAAAAACTAACTCATATTCCCCACCGAACAGGCAGAGCACCATTACAGGATTTCTTCCTGTGGGCGAGTTGCACGTTAGTAAGATCCACACTTGTTAATCTTTCAGTAAATACTGCTCTTGAGATTGAAAGCAAAGCGAGAACTTTGCTGGTGTGGAAGTGAGCGAGAACGGTGACAGAACCTCTTAGTGGATCACTGCCAGGTGTATAGGCAGTCATTTAGACCATAGAGCCATGTAGTACTTGATAGCACCTTTAGTATAAATTAATTCCTTTTTTAAAAAATAAAAACTGAAATCTTTTTACTTCAGTGTGTGTTTATTGTTAAGAAAGATGGCTTTCGAGTGCAAGGTGGTCGGATCGCTCATCAGTAAGCAAAAAAAAAAAAAAGAGGGCCAGAAGTGGGTACGTCCTACGTTACACAAAAGGAACTGCTTGTTGTAGCTCATTCACCATGAATCAGCTCCATGCACAGCTTCAATATAAGATCGAAGGTCAAACATCACTTTCAATGTTTTAAAAGAAATGGCAATCAAACCATCCTAAAAGCAAGTTCCAACATGTTCTGGTAAGATAGTTTCACGAAGTTGTAAACATCTCAGAATGATTTTTTGTGTCACATAACATTGAAGCCATAACCATTGAAACAAACATTTAAAATTAATATGCCATTTTAATGATTTGTATTAATTTTTTTTATTTATTAATTTTTTTATTAAATTATGCAACAATTCTTTGGGTAGCACAATGATGCAATAGTTGCTCCCACCTCGCAGGAAAAGGCCCTGGGTTCAATTCCCCATCAAGGCGGACAAATCTAAAAACATGCTAATTATGAAGTTTCCCTTGGTGTGAACGTGTGCATGAACATGTTTGCGATGGACTGGCGACCTTTCCCGGGTGTTTCCCAGGCTTTGAGCGTTGGGATCGAGTTCAGCATCGTATTTAATTCTATATCTTATTCTCAGGATAAGTGAGACAAAAATGTCTTTTGTTGCTTTGAGATACTAATAAGCCTACGATTTAGAAAACAGCCTATTAAGATCAAAGTGTGTGTTTTTTCTGATTAGGAATAATGTGCAAGAAAAAAGAGGCTTCAAAATGTCATTGCATTTATGGCACACACTGAACAGCTGGGCAGTGTTAAGCATTAGCCTTCTTAATTTGACTCATCATTCATATATGTTTATTTATAGAGCGAGACAGAGAGAGAGATGTGTATATATTCCATACCAACCATATCCAGTGGTATTTAACAAAGATATGGAAGGGAGAGAGAGAAAAGTGCTTTGAATTCTGTTACTGTATGAAGAATTTTTACCTCCTTGCAATGCAACCACTATTCCTGTATCCTCATAATTCTTGTTTACATCCTAAGCAATAGGGATGCACGATATACAATATGCTTATATTTTTAAACTATTTTCAGTCTTTTGCAGGTGCAGACAAACAATTTAAAATAATCACATTTCTAATGATTACCACCGTCATTCTCCTCTATGCTTATAAATAACGATAATGTTAGATTGTAGTGTTCGCCTCCACCAGTCCAGTATTGAGACCAATAAAACTTCACCTCCAAAATGTATAAGTGCTGTTGATTCCGTTTTCTCAGTCATGACTTTGTCCAATTTTGTTTTTTGTTCCATTTTTCGGCACAGAATTAATTGTGTGTGTTGATGTAAAGTTCCAGGAAAATCGTTTAATATAAACACCAGCGTGTGGTCCTGACTCAGTCATGAATGATTCCTCTAGCATTTGAAATATTTACGTTAAGATACTGAAAATTGTAACGATCTGTTGTCTGTCAAGTTTGTATAACAATTAAAAGTTCTAATATGTACCAGGCATGATCAGCCAGGCTTTAAGCTCTTCGCAGCCGGATGTCATCGTGCATCCCTACTAAGCATGTTTGAGATCCTACCTAGGCATATAGAGGGGAAACATTGGTTACATACCCCAGTCTAGGCTATCATAGTGCTATTCAGCTTATAAAGTACACTTATCATAGCTTAATATGTGCAACATTTGAAATTTGTCCTACTTTTGTTTTTTTTTTAGAAATTAGATTATCTAAACATTTTCCTATCTTTAAATATTAACATTCTTGATAGTGATGCACCAATAACACACCAATATGGGGTGTCTGCCTGATACTGTGCTTATGTACTAATATATGCAATACTATATACCAAAACAATGGCACCCGATTAAACTTTACGTTATAATTTTAGTTGTTCTGCTACAGTTGTACATTGTGTGGTACCGCAAATGAGTTACAAATTCCAATTTGTTAAAAAAAAGTTTTTTAAAAACATGCTTTATTGCACTGATGATGTTTATGTAACAGAATTTGAGGGCCTACTGTAATGTTGGTTAAGTACTCATAGTATCGCCCATATTTTAGTACACTTGTACAGACAAATTGACAAACATGGTATCAGTGCATCTCTAATTTTTTAGACATAAGTTTATCTTAGATAAATATTTAAGACTCTGGAAGCATTGTGCCTTTAAACATCCAAAACAAGACAAATGAGCAACTCAATGCTATTTAACTAAGATGCTCCACACTGAGCTATTTAACAAGGCCTGGACTCCCTTTGCCATCACATGCTCCACAAAGGACAAAGCTGCCACGCAACCAGCAAAGCTCATTCTGCCGGACCTATCTGCGTCATGTGCACAGCCTCTGAAGGCTGACCTTCAACTTTTGACTTAAGCAGCAAATAAAATCCAGTTCTAAAATTGGACAGCATAAATTTTTGCCAATAGGAAAAAAAAAAAAAAAAATCACACTGGTCTAACTCTGAGGACAGAGAGAAAATAAACATCTTGGCACACAAGCCACAATATTGCACAAGGTGCTAAAACGGGAGCAAAAATAAACCAATAAACAATGTACTGCGGTGTCAAGTTTAACAAAACTGTAGCCAATGGTAAAAAAGCAGGAACGGGGGTGGGGGGGTGGAATAAATCGGCGAGTGTTTTTAGCACCATACAAAATATACAGGCTACTACATCTGCCCTACGTCTACTTACACCGGCCTATGCAGCAAAATGCAGGGCATAAGCCATGGACAGCAATTTTTTTCACTCGATCATGTTTCTTTATTATTATTTTTTTTAAATATATTTTTACTCTAATAAGGAGCATAAGGTGCAAAGTTCCACTGCTTTTGCATGACTACATCCATGTTTACAGAAATGCTGCTTGATCATCATCATCATCACCATCATTATCCTCATCCGTGTTCTAAGGTGAATACAGACAGGAGAGGAACCAGTGAGCCTCTGTATAGTTTGGCTTCAGAAAAAGTCCTGTAGAAGCACCACAAGTGCACAGTGATGACGATGTCGTGACCCAAACACAAAGTGACACCAAACAGCAATCGAAAGTGAATGTAACACATAAAGCATGTAAACGTGTGGAGAGTATTAAGGCACCAGGTTGGTTTGGGGCACTGCGCTGCTGCACATGCTCACACTAGTGGAACAGCTCCTTTTTTTTTTTTTCTTTTTTCTTTTTTTTTTTTTTTTTTTTTTCTCTTCATGACCCCCACCTTCCCCGAAAAAAGGAAAAGAAAAAGAAAAGCATATCCCACAAAAAACGTGGGCATTTTTTTTTTAATAAGAATCTAAATATATCTGATTCACAAAATCATAAATTTATACTTCTAAGTTAGCACTTTAATGAAACGTGCCCAAAAGGCTATGGACACCCAACAAAATCCGCCAAGGATTAACACCCCGCTCATTTGTCTCCCAATGGACTTCAATGAAACCAGAAGGTTTAATGCTGGGGATTTTGTCATCCATGCTGTAATAGGGTCGACATATTTAATAGAAATAAACCTTTACTGATCGTATTAGCGAATGCCTCTCCGACCCTGGACATACTGTGCTGTTACTCTCCTCACTAAATCTGGCATAAGAAGCAGATGTTGCATGGCTAGCTAATACAAACTATTTCATTTGCACTTTAGGCATCTCGGAAGGCGAGTAAGATTAGATATCCTCAAATGCCTTGAGTCGTGGAGGGACTGACATCCATCCATTCAGCAGATGGACTTTTTTTTTTTTTTTATCCGAAACGTACCTTCATATGTAGATTTCCTTTTTAACGTGAAAATTTTTGGTTCATCATTTCCCCCAAATACAGTAGCTTTGTGCTGGAAAGTTTGAGAACATAGCTCCATTTTTTAGCTTTTGTTTTCCTTTTTCATTCTGATTTGCACTTTGTAACAGTATTGTATAATAGCTTGGACGTGTACAAAAAACGCATGGGTAAATAGACACTCTCCGTTTTCACACTTCAGTGGATCTGTTATCAATAGCAGCGGCTTACTGTTTAGGTGGTTGAGTAAATAGAGAATAACCGGCAGATGGACAAAACGATCGATGCGACTGCAAATCTCTGTTTGTATGGAGATCCCTCGCCAACCTGTCTGGTGCCTTCGCTTTACAGTAACGTATGATTACATGGCCCTTTTGTCGTTAAGGTTCCACCGACGCTGAGCGTCCGGCGTCCGAGCCCGTCCGTTAATCCTCGTCGCCGTCTTCGCCGTGCAGGCCCTCGGGTAACAACTCCCGCGCCCTGCGCTCTCTGCTCCGGTCCTGGATCTTCTTCATATCGTCCGCGTACTTGCAGAAAGTGGCGCCGAACTTGGACCACACTTTGCACGGCACCGTGATGGAGTTGCGGTAGGTGGGCTTCACCTCGCTGACGCGCATGAACACGCCGTACTTGTTGGAGCCCACGTCGAAGAAGAAGCGCTTGTTGTCCACGGTGAGCGACGTGCCCTCGGGCAGCTCGGCCGGCTCCTCGTCCACGCCGTAGTCGTCGATCAGCTTCGCCAACGCGTCGCGGAACTCGATCAGCCCCTGCGCCGGCAGCGCGATGGTCTGGCCTTGAGCGGTGCCCATGCCGGGGCCCCGGTTCACGGTCTGCCGGATCCGTAGGAACCGGCCCCGCTGGTTCTCCTTCAGATCCATGTAGTATTTGCGATTCTCCCGCACCAGGAACTCGCTCTTGAGCGCCCGCCGCGGCTCGTCCTGCACCGCGTCCGGGTGACTGGGGCCCAGCTGCGCGTAGTGCTCGATGAAGTCGCCCAGGTAGTCGCGGAACTCCACGGCCACCGACATGGACAGCGTCAGGCGGCTCTTGTTTCCCGCGGCCCCGACCTCGGCGATCTTCAGAAAGCGGCCTTTGGCGTTCTGCTTCACGTCCAGGTAGAAGCGCTTGTTCTGGATGTCGACGCGCTTGGACGCCAGCTCCTCCGTGTCGTGCTGCAGCCGGGACGCGGCGCCCATCGGCCCCTGGTGCATCGAGCCGCCGCTGCCGGGGCCCGCGGCGAATCCTCCATGCTCGCTGCCGCTGTCTCTGTCCGCCATGATGTCGCCTCCTCCGCTTCCCTTCTCTCCCCGGTCTCTGCCTCGCAGCCCGCCGCTGACCTCGACGCCGCTCTCGCGATATCTGAGGAGCGGAGGAGCCGAGGTACAGTGCGCACGAGGCCTGCTACTGTAGTCCAAACGAGCGCGCGGCTGGTGCGCTGGTGACCGTCAGCGCGCCGCAAGAAATGCGCAGGACTACGCATACAAACTTACTCATTCATTCATTATCATTGATCCATGTTTTTGGAACCCGGAGGAAACCCAAGCGGACACGGGGAGAACAGGGAAACTCCACCCAGATGGGGATTCGAACCGGGAATCCCTAGAGCTGAGAAGAGAACGTGCTGACCACTAAGCCCACAAACTTACTCTTTTAGTTCTAATATAAGATTCATTCATTCATTCATTATCACTTCCGCTTTATCCTCTATTAGGGTTACGGGGGGGTTCCCCATGCCCATCCAGGGGAGAATGTCTCTGGACTTCCAGGACAGGGTGCCAACCTATCGCTGGGGACACACTCACTAACACACACACTCTATATGGGACAATTTGGAGAACTCAATTGACTTGGGGAGAACATGGAAACTCCACCCAGATGGGGATTCGAACCGGGAATCCCTAGCGCCGAGAGGCGAACGTGCTAACCACTAAGCCACCGTGCCGCCCACAAACTTACTATTTTAGTTCTAATATAAGATTCATTCATTCATTATCTTCCGCTTTATCCTCTATTAGGGTCGCGGTGGGGTTCCCCATGCCCATCCAGGGGAGAACGTTTCGAGCGCTGGGCAGATAGACCCAGGACAGGGTGCCAATCCATCGCTGGGCACACACTCACTCACACAGACACACTCTATATGGGGCAATTTGGAGAACTCAATTGACTTGATCCATGTTTTTGGACTGTGGGAGGAAACCGGAGAACCCGGAGGAAACCCACGCGGACACGGGGAGAACATGGAAACTCCACCCAGATGGGGATTCGAACCGGGAATCCCTAGTGCTGAGAGGAGAACGTGCTAACCACTAAGCCACCGTGCCGCCACCTAATATAAGATACGATAAACCTTTATTTGCCCCACATTGGGGAAATTCACATTCTCAGCAGCAGATACAGAGGAGACTGAAAAGGTATCCAGTCATTAGAAGAGATGTAAACAAAAAACTAGGAACAATTTTAAATAGTTAGAAATCTATATATACAAGATAAAAATCTCATTTTCAGTTCTTTACAGTCCTACAGGAATAAAATGAATCAAATATTGCACATATGCTGTCTGATTAAGCAGCAGACAGTTATTACAGTTATTACATACAGATGATTGAAATGTATAAACCTTCTTATACATTACCTTCTTATACTTCTTCCGGTGTAGCCAGACAGTTACAGTCCCTCTTTTTAATCATAGGCATTTGTTTATAGGTATTTTTAAGAGTTTGGATTTAGATGTATTACAATTATGACAATTATGCTGTGGGTTGGCGGCATGGTGGCTTAGTGGTCAGCACGTTCGCCTCTCAGCGCTAGGGATTCCCGGTTCGAATCCTAATCTGGGTGTAGTTTCCATGTTCTCCCCGTGTCTGCGTGGGTTTCCTCCGGGTTCTCCGGTTTCCTCCCACAGTCCAAAAACATGGATCAAGTTAATTGAATTCTCAAAATTGCCCCATATAGAGTGTGTCTGTGTGAGTGAGTATGTCTGCCCAGCGATGGATTGGCGCCCTGTCCTGGGTGTATCTGCCCAGCGCCCGAGACATTCTCCCCTGGATGGGCATGGGGAACCCCACCGCGACCCTAATAGAGGACAAAGCGGGAGATAATGAATGAATGCTGTGGGTTTTATGTTTATCAACATGGGGTGAGAATTAATAAATGTCAGCATGTTGTGCACAGGTGACGAAAAGATGGCTTCATCTCAACAACCTGCGTGTATAGACTGAAATAATCAAATATCACACATCTTACTTTAAATAAAGGTATTAAACACTTTTTCTGCACGAACTTTGCACACTGTGTGTGTGTGTGTGTGTGTGTGTGTGTGTGTGTGTGTGAAAGAGTGCCCGAATGTGACTTTAGTGACTCAGATTTTGTGTTTAGACATTCATGCCAAGTTACACAAGAACTTGTCCCCCCATTTTTTGCAATTTAAATGGAAACATTCCTGGACATAAAGACGACATCAAGCCACTCTTTTAATATTTTAAAATCTCAAGCATGAAGCAAAATATTGAATAAAATATCATATATAAAATATTACAGTTAATTCAGGTTATATGAATAATCTGAGGGTTAACTGAATCACCACCACGTTGGTTTACGGTTCAGCACCACGGACAGCGGCTTCACAGAGCTCCTGCTGTCCACCTACGCTATTCTTTTCAGAAAATGTAGGTTTTTTTTTTAATAATTAAAGAATTTAACGACTCCAGTGGTCTTCTCTAATCACTTTAGCTCTAACATAACTATTATTCAGGTTTGATTTTCATCAGATGTTGGTAACTGAAGAATCAGAATCAGAAATAAGCATAATCTAAAATAATTAATCCGATAGACACCAAAGTTAGTCAGATATTATTCACACGCTTCTTTTACATTAAAAACAACAAAAAAATGGTTATACTTCAGAAAATCCATTCATTCATTCATTATCTCCCGCTTTATCCTCTATTAGGGTCGCGGTGGGGTTCCCCATGCCCAGAACATCTCGGGCGCTGGGCAGATAGACCCAGGACAGGGCGCCAATCCATCGCTGGGCACACACTCACTCACACAGTCACACTCTATATGGGGCAATTTTGAAAATTCAATTGACTTGATCGATGTTTTTCGACTGTGGGAGGAAACCGGAGAACCCGGAGGAAACCCACGCAGACACGGGGAGAACATGGAAACTCCACCCAGATGGGGATTCGAACCGGGAATCCCTATCGCTGAGAGGCGAACGTGCTGACCACTAAGCCATCGTGCCGCCTTCAGAAAATCAAACACCCCTTATTTATTGCTTTTCATTAGTACTCATTAATATTGTAATTGTGAAGGCTCTACGTAAAAATTATTACTTTCGTGTAGGAGTATATAATATAAAGTAGTAGGGAGTATAATGAAGAGTAATAAATGATTGATGTCTCTGTAGGTTGCTGTTTTTACACATTAATCCACTTTACATTTGTGTTTTTACGTTATGCTTATTAGATCATCCCTTACAACTTCAGTTAGTATTACTACATGTCACACTACACTTGGTCGGCAGATGTCGCCCTACTGTTGTTTATATCCGTGCCTGAAGCACACCGGCCACATGACGCATTTACTGAAAAGCTGAAACGACGCAGCGAGGTCTGTCACTTTAAATTCCAGTTCAGTCAGAAATACGTTCGTCCTGAATGAATGCCCTCACAGTAATGCCCGTCTAATGCCCGCTCTTTCGTCATGACGCTGCCGTGGCCGAGCCCTTCCTCTTCTTAATAGACGTTGCCCTCTCAGTCAAATGCCCGCAGGACCTGTTGCTGTGGTAATCGACCGATGGGATGGTCATGGGCTTTTTACCTCTGCCCCTCTGCCCCCCGGTCGGTTGTTCTGGGAGGCACTTTGCGAATATTGTGGGCAAATGCAAACCGAATCGGATTGGCTTGTCGAAGTCAATCTGTCCCTCGGTTGAGCATCCGAGACATTTAGACCTTTCTGTGCATTTAGTAATAGCCTCGGAGGCTGCAGTCTGCGGCGCCTCGAACATCTGCGCGCACTGCCGCGCATGGGTACGCCGCCTTCTGCTGTGTGATGTCGCCGTGTTATAACCACTGATACTTCCCAAAGCAGTTTAATTATCGGAGGGGGATCAGCTGCCATGGCCTCGTGGGATTAGGGGGGGGGGGGTTCTTGGTGACCTCCGATCGCTGCGTGGAGTTTGTTTCATTGCTGCTCTTCTCTTGCTCAGTTTGCGGCAACATCCTCCAGCAGACGCACGATCCGAGGCAAGAGGCAGATTGGTGGTCGGTGCGTGTGTGCGCGCGCGCGCGCGCGTGTGTGTGTGTGTGTGTGTGTGTGTGTGTGTGTGTGTGTGTGTGTATGCAGTGAGCAGCAGAGGGGACGCGCTTGTTGCATCGCCCAGCTGCACATCTCTTGCGGGTCCTGCGTGTGTCGTCGCGCTTCGGAGAGCCATTCCAGATTTCTTAGAGAACCTCGTTCGGGAAGCCGCCGTTCCTCGGACAGTCCACCGGCGCGGCGATGCCATTTAGCCGGACGCACGAAGCCTAGCGGCGTCTTGCGGAATCTGCGCTCTGGCGAGGAGCGTAATTTATGAACGCACGTCGGTGTTGGGGGACTGCGCTGAAGGAGAATGCAGAAACGCGGCTTCTTTTTCTGCCCCGCGCCGCTGCCCGGGGCCGTTTCCGGTTCCTGAGCGTCCCGCAGTCCCCCGTCACGAAACCGCGCGGGGAAAAAGCGGCGCCCACAGATGGCATGGGCACAGCCTGCGCAAGGTCTGCCGCTCTTCCCCGCCACCGGAGCCCACCCACCATACCCCGCCGCCGTAACCTTTCACCGTCCCGCGTCCTCCCCGAGACCACCGCATCCGCACCTGCACCTGCACCTGCACCACCGCGGCCGGCCGCCCCTGAGCCACAGCCGACGGCATGAGGAGGCTTGATGCGGTGCACTTCTCCATGCTGCTCGTCGGGGTCTCCTTCGCTTGCTACGCCCCGACTTTGGATTCCCTGCAACAGCAGGCATACCGATCAGCCGTGGTGATCGAGGGCGAGGTCCGCACACTCCTCGCCAACGCCTCCAACAAGAACTACAGCGTTAGCGTCCGCGTCTTGGACGTGTGGCCGGTCAACAGCGGCGGGCTGGAGCGGGAGCAGCTCGTCACCGTAGGCGACTTCGGCTCCGAGGCTCCGTGCGTCGCAGTGGAGAAGGACCACAGATACATCTTTTTCATGGACCCCACCGAGGAGCCCCTAGTTTTTAGGGCCTCGTTCGCTCCCCTAGAAACCGTTGAGAGGAATTTGAAAAAGGATGTGGAGAGCGTGCTGTGCGCGGACTGCGGTAAGTTCATTCCACAGTGCGAGTCGGGAGGCGCACTGCTGCCGATGCAAAGCACCGAGGGGCGAGCAACAATTCGATTTCATAACGCATCCACATCCACATCCTCTGCCAACACTGACGCGTCTGCATCCGAGAAAGCACATGTTTGTCATTTAGACAGTCCTCTCTGGTTTAAAGAAGCACTCCGTGACTGCATTGCCTGCCTAATTGCTGCCATCTCCACGGTTCTGATCAGCTTGGCTGCCTTGGCTGCAGCATCATTTCATTTGACAAATTTGACAAGCTGCTTGAAATTATACAAAGTGTCACATGTTGTAGAACTAGATCATATCGCCTTGTTCAGTCCTGTTATTGGCACTGCAATGTGTGTGTGTGTGTGAGTGTGTGTGAGACCTCAATGGGCCTGTGGTTCTGTAAAGCTCATATGTAATGTGTTGCAGATGTCAGTGTGTCACTTTGCTTTTATTGGGCAAGACGCTGGAAACCACGTGACTGATAAAAAGGGCATGAACTGTATGTTTGACAAATGGCCAACTGCATAATGATGTTCCCTGAATGGCAGACAGTTATTCTATCTGAAAACCCATATTATGTCTCGTGCATAAAGTTTGCGCGCTCCCTGATCAAATCGAATGCTTTAGTGATGTGGGAGAAATGAGTTAGAAACCATCTTCAAGAGGAAGCACATTTCTGCATATCTCTAACTCTAAGGAGAAATGTGACCTGCGGGAAAAGTTATGCATGTTTACTTCTTAAAATTTTGGTACTGTTTTCACAGCAGGTACAGACCCCGTTGCCAGAAAAGTTGGGACACAAATAGAAATCAGTTATTTGTTAATTGGTAATAATCTTTAAAGTAAACTTGGACTTTGTTAGAAAGTTACAATACAACTGGCCAACATGCATGGCTGTGAGCATCATTTCATACATCTGTGTCAGTGGTACAGTGGAAACCCATGATGAAGAGGTGTTTCCCAAAACCTTTGTGCAATAGTGCAGTTGTAGATGGGCACTGATGCACCCCATGCCATCACAAATGTTGTTTCCTGTACTTTTTATTGGAAATTTTGGTCAAATTTATCTTCTTTGTCTTCTTTATAGTAAAACGCAACATCTATTTTGACCAAAAAACATTTAGTATATGTCCATGGTTGCTTGTTATGCAGCATTCTCGTGTAATCAATACATATAAGACGCATCTAGTTTACAAACGATCATATCTATTATACCACTAACTGCTAAGTGACACTAACAGCAGGAATTGCTGCTCTCTGCAATAGGTGATTTGTCCTAAATCTGACCTGTTGGAGCAGTTCTATGAGCAGTCATGTGGTATGACTAGAGTAAGAGAAAGAGGGAGAAGCAGCCTCTGTAAAGCCCTTATGTCACACAGAGCTGAAAGATGGCTTTGAAAAGGAAGTGCCCCATTTAAAACTAGGTTCCGTGTACATTTAGATGACACTTTAACAAATCTGGCATTCCAGAAATAGAATTCCCGCGATTTATTGATGAGCTTTTATGTCCCACATTAAACAAGCTGTTTTAAGCTTTAAATCCTTTGCTTAGCTTCCGCATTAAAACGACTTTGAATTAAAATAGTTCAGTGATGTTGCTTAACTTCTCAAAACTAACTGAATATATTTAGTTGTGAAACTAAAAGCATGGCCATGGAAACACAGTGAGGGGATTTTTTTTCTAAAATTAAATTAAAGGCGGGCGGCACGGTGGCTTAGTGGTTAGCACGGTCGCCTCTCGGCACTAGGGATTCCCGGTTCGAATCCCCATCTGGGTGGAGTTTCCATGTTCTCCCCGTGTCCGCGTGGGTTTCCTCCTGGGTTCTCCGGTTTCCTCCCACAGTCCAAAAACATGGATCAAGTCAATTGAGTTCTCCAAATTGCCCCATATAGAGTGTGTTTGTGTGAGTGAGTGTGTGCCCAGAGATAGATTGGCTCCCTGTCCTGGGTCTATCTGCCCAGCGCCCGAAACGTTCTCCCCTGGATGGGCATGGGGAACCCCACCGCGACCCTAATAGAGGATAAAGCGGAAGATAATGAATGAATGAATGAATGAATAAATTAAATTAAAGGCCCTTTGTAAAAACATCATTAGCCTTCAGATGAGTTTGCCTCTCATCCTTGAGGATCCAGGTTCGAATCCCAATCTGGCTGGAGTTTCCATGTTCTCACAGTGTCTGTGTGGGCTTCCTCTGGGTTATCTGGTTTCTTCCCACAATCGAAATACATGGATTCAAGGTAAATTGGCTACTCTAAATTGCTCTAATATAGAGTGTGTGTTTGTGTGTGTGAGTGAGTAATTGTGTGACCATCGATAGATTGGCGCCCTGTCCTGTGTGTATCTGCTCAGTGCCCGAAATATTCTCTCCTGGATAGGCATGAAGTATTGGATTAAGCAAGAGATGATTAATGGATTAATATTTTTTCACTTATGAAATGAAAGTACATTCTTAATACAGTGCTTGCTTTTGGAGTGGTACATGTACAGAGTTACCTTGAGGTCCAATTAGTAGACTTTAGGAGAGAAATTAATTTCTAATTGTAGCCGATATATACAAGGTACAAAACCAACACAGAGAAATCCATTATAAAGTATGAATTTTTTTTCTTATTTTCATTGAATTACCATGATATTTCTATAAAACTGGATGCTAAAACATTATTTAAAGATAAAATTGAAAAATGGCCAGTTTATATTTGTGGCTGTAGCTGGCCCATTTGTTATCTTAAACTTTGAACTGCTACTCCATGTAGAACACTGTAAACCTGCATTCAACTGCATACTTGTTCTCTATATAAATACATTTTCAATAAATGTGTATAGTATTAGGTTAGCCTTAATACCAGCATGTGTTGGGATGTTGAAAGAAATTTTCAGACAGACACTGGAGGTTGTGCTCAAACACATTCCCACTACTAAATAATGTGCTACAGCACTTTGGCCTTATACATAGATTTTGGACTGTTTTCTCTGGTGTGTTTTTATCTGCTTCAGATGCAGTCTGTGCAGATTTAGTTGAAATAAAATCTAATAGTATTTCTTTCGGCCTGACTTGGCACATGAGTTGCACTTGGCTCACTCTTCAAAAAAGAAAACCCCTATCTTTTTTAATATTTTCAAGCATTTATACAGATTTACAGAGTGAAACCTAGTTGGTTACATTTTTGTGAATCAGCTTGTGCATATCTACGTGAGGGAAGAGCAAGAGTGAGCGTGAAGTGCAACTGAGAAAATCGAACGTGGAAATACTTGAGGTGAGAGGGGAAGAGTGTGGGGGAAGGGAAAGAGGAGGGGGCTGGCTTTCTCACGACTTGAAGGAGGGCGAGAAGTGGAGCGATGGAGAGAGGGGAATGAGAGAATAGCTTTCCCCTTCTTTGCCTGCAAGCACTTCATGAACTATTCATCACTCTCTGCTCATCCACTCTCTCTCTCTCTCTCTCTCTCTCTCTCTCTCTCTCTCTCTCTCTCTCTCTCTCTCTCTCTTTCTTTTGCACTCTCACTGTATCTGTTCTTTTCCTCACTGAGGTGTCAGGAACTCCTAATTCAGAAATGAACTGACAACCACTGCCTAAAGTATCAGAGCAACACATTGCTCAGTGAACTTGACTGACGAGTAGTAGCCTATTAGGTGTTAGCAGTGGTATGGAAGCCATCACATCAAAATCAGAGGAATCCTAAAGTTATATTCCGTAAACCGTGTGTACTTGGGTACTTCATCTTCTTATTATAGACCGATGTAAAAATATATTTGGTGAATTTTGGACCTGGTCAATCTACTATCTTTCTATCCATCTATATATCTATATGCCATGCAATGTTCTTAAATGTTCCATAAAATCCAAGCTTTATTCACTTTGAATGGCAGCATTAGAATTGCCAAGAGGGTGAGGTTGTTTAGTGCTGTAATCGTCTGGCTCAAAATGACTCGCCATGTCAGCACCTTTTGCTTTCCAATTAGCCAGCAGCCCATCCCCCAGGGGAATCCATTCACTTGTGCCTGCCAAAGCTCCCATGTGAGTGCATATGTAAACCATGCCTGACATGCCATCTGCTTAATGAGCTCCTGCAATCAGCCTCTGTCAGCTATCCCATCGTCAATGAAAAAGAAACCAGGTAAGAGATATGTCACTTAAGAACTTCCCCCGAACAGGTTTGTTTTACTGGCTTGGCTTTATGCTTATCATGCCTTATCTCATCTCATTCAGTTAAAAAAGGTTTGACAGTTGGCTGGATGCAGTAAGTTGGTGGAACAGGGAAGATCAGTAAGGTCAATTATCATGGACAGTTAGTGATCATGAATGGAGAAGTCCTTGGTTATGGCATTTTTCGGAATTTATTGGGCTTATTTGGATCATTTTAGAGCCTGTTTGTCTCGAACCAATTCACAATGGCAGGCAAAATAATTAACTCCAGTAAGCAGCAGCGAGGAATGAAATACAACTCTGTGAATTACACTGATGTCACATAGACAGATGTGACAGACGGCAGGACAGATCTGAATCAGATTTTACGAGCTAACTGCTTACAGTAAACACATTTTAGAAATATTGCTAAAAATCTTTATTCTGATCTATAGTTTGAGTATCTACAGTGCTTTCACAAATATATGACATCTTATTTTAACTATTCTGTGATTTTTTTAGTACTGCCACTCAGTCAAAATAAGCAGTTTTCATCCATAACACTGAATACCAACCAAATATACTTACATGTAATGTCTGTTTTATTTTAGTTATCTAAGGCGGCACGGTGGCTTTTAGCACGTTCTATCTCAGCAAGGCGGGCACGGTGGGTTTCCATGTTTCGTGGTCCTCACGGGTTCTCCTCCTCAGTCCAAAAACTAGGGATTCCCGGTTCGAATCCCCATCTGTGTGTGTGGAGCGTTTGGCGCCCCATGTCTTCTCCCCGTGATGGGCATGGGGAACCCCACCGCGACCCTAGTAGAGGATAAAGCGGGTGATAATGAATGAATGTATTTTAGTTATCTATCATATAAGAGCAGAACTGTTACAGGATGTGATTTTATTTAATTGGAGGAAAGAACCTGATACAAATATTCCAATTAAGTGTGACAAAATTTATTGAGAAAACCCATCACAAAGCCTTCGGATGAAGTTTGTGGCCTGTCAATCTGTCAGAATCTCAGAACGCAGTCCCTCCAATTCACACTGACACACATTTTATTCTCCCTCCTCGAGAGCAGTGGAAGAGGCAGATGAAACATGTTTTGACTTGGTTTCACCTGGCCTCCTCCACCACATGTGTTTGTCTCTGGTCTCATACACTTGTCACAGTTTCCTCCATTCTCACGTGCACACACACAGTTTAACTCCTCAACCCCGGTACATCTTGTACTTCAGCCTTTTCTCCCATACAATAGTTACATATACATAATACAGACATCCAAACAAATAGTTTTTGCAAACAGTTGATGGTAAAATATCCCACATTAAGCTATGAATATCCATATTTATTCAACAAAACATTGATTATATTGATTAAATACTAACAAAGTTTTAAAGAAAGGGGCCTGGCTTGCAGGAGTTTAGTTTTTTTATGTACATCACGTGAACTTCATGTTAGATTCCCTCAGGTGTGTTTGATTAAGATGAACTGCTGATCTGTATGGGGGGGGGTTCCCTGTGTTTTAGGTAGTAAGCACTGGGATCGGCTTCCCTATTATAATTAGAGGTTCAGAGAATACATGAATACAATATGGACTTGCCCAAATCTTAAAACTTTACTGAAACCCAAAAGAAAATCCCCTGCAATATGATACATGTGGATGTGTGTGTGTGTGTGTGTGTGTGTGTGTGTGTGTGTGTGTGCTTGCATATGTGCTCATGTGTGTTAAATTAAAACCTGTTATCACTCACTATCTTAGGCTATCTTGCATTGCGTCACTCAGTCTACAACCACAATTGGTGATCTGTCTCTGTCTCCCTCTTTCTCTCTTCGCATCTCTCTCTGTGCTCTCCCTTTGTGTATCTGTCTTTTTCTCAATAGTGGTTTCCATGGTGACAGCTGTGTGCTGCAGATATTGCACTCAGAGCAAAAGAGGTGTTTGTCTTGCGCTCTCTCACACCCTCTCTTTTACACCATACATTTACAGACATATACGCAGTGTTGCAAATGTAGCCATGCACAATGAATTATACTACATATCCATTCCAGCCATTTCGTCTTTTCCCTCTTATAGGTTATAAGCATAGGATTTATAATTTGCAAGTGAGAGTTAGCTTTTAAGTGTCGCTTGTTAAATGTGACTCACTTTCTCGTCTGGTCAGATGCACAAGCTGGTCAATTTAGTACATATGTGTTGTGTTGTGTGACAGAATGTCATAGAAATGTTCGTCTGAAAAAATAATCGTTTAGAGTTTGCCTGCATTAGAGTGTGTGTGTGTTGTGTGTGTGTGTGTGTGTGTGTGTGTGTGTGTGTGTGTGTCTATACGCGTTGATCTGTACCAGCATGACCATCTAACATCTTTATTGGAAAATTACAGCAGCATCCTCCATCTGATGTATACACATACACACACACACACACACATATATATAGGGTTGACCTGGTGATATGTTACAAAATAATGCTAAACAAAAGGTCAAAAGTAGCTAAAATAATACAATTAAGTGTAAACATGTTCAATAAACCTGCAATTCAACTTGCCCCTGAATTTATACAACTGTATTAATACTAGTTCTATGTTTCTGTTCCGACTTTAGACTCTGAAGCTCTGTATTTGTGTATCACTCAGGCAGATTAAGCTCAAAAACTGACAATTTGCTTTGCTTTAGAAGGCACACATTTGCTTGAGAATCTCTATATGATTATCTGAACATGACGGAGAATTCTTTTTAAATTATAGGCTCATAATTCTGTTTCTAAAAACCCAATGCAAAACCATTTAGCAAAGTTCCATATTGTTTAAAGGAAATATTACTAGTATTAAACTACTATGAATGGTCCTTCAGTCGATGTTTGCTTTTATAAAATACCCATTTGGAAGAAATGGTTATATCTAAATATCAGAGCAGCATCAACATTTAAGAAACACTCTACAGAAACCTGAAAATCTGAAAGAATTTATCGTATTAATTAAATAGTTGGGTGTACCTGCTCGAACTTCACTAACATGCTGGATTATTTGTGTTGGTCTGGTTAATGCAGGTCTTGGTCTGTACGTGGGTTGTTCTGACTTCAGGGTTTTAGGACTCAGTAGTGAAAATGCAGCAGAGCAGTGATGAAAGGATGAATAACATAAGACTGCATATAGGAGTAGGCGTAAGGCAGCAGTCTGTCTCAATGTTGGATAGTATATAGTATTATATATTTACAGTACATCTCTCCAGTCTCCCTTAAAGTGCAATTTTGTAATGATAAGATTATAGCAGGCTTATTGATTATATCTTGATTATAGCAAGATTATCTCAGCGCTAGGGATTCCCGGTTCGAATCCCCATCTGGGTGGAGTTTCCATGTTCTCCCCGTGTCCGCCGGGATCTCCGGTTTCCTCCCACAGTCCAAAAACATGGATCAAGTCAATGGAGTTCTACAAATTGCCCCACATAGTGTGTATGTGTCTGTGTGAGTGAGTGTGTGCCCAGTGATAGATTGGCATCCTGTCCTGGGTGTATCTGCCCAGTGCCCGAAACGTTCACCCCTGGATGGGCATGGGGAACCCCCGTGACCCTAATATAGGATAAAGCGGAAGACAATAAATGAATGAATGAATGAAAAGATTAGAACCAATGTGCACGTCAAATTTGGAACAAGAAACTATTTAGGTGACGTTTTATTTTTGACAAATTTTAGTGATTCCTTTTCTTGCGAACATCGTAACCTTTAGTAAACCCTCAGAGCATGTTGGCAGTAGCTTTAGGAGGCTTATAGTTTGTCACTAGGGAGGCCATAATCATTACTGAGCCCGCAGCTTGGACTATTCTGTTTTGACTTTGACCATGAAAATTAAATTTGTGGGTGTTATTAAATCATGGACCTGTTTTGTAACAGGTCTACAGACTGAGGTTGTTGGAAGGCTTTAGAATGGAGCAGAGAATAATGCAAGGTTTCTCAAGTAACAATTCTTTTATGACAAAGTATTCATTACTTTAAACGATGATTTATTTATACTCTTTCTAAGCAGCTTATCCTGATCTGA
This sequence comes from Corydoras sp. C115, assembly GCA_019802505.1. Lineage (NCBI taxonomy): Eukaryota > Metazoa > Chordata > Actinopteri > Siluriformes > Callichthyidae > Corydoras > Corydoras sp. C115. The sequence continues at coordinate 1,940,588 of JAFMOC010000031.1, forward strand.
GAGCCTATCTCATATAAAAAAAGAGGAGGAAGAACCCTAGCAGGTCGACAGTCCATTACAGGACAGACACACAGACATGCACAATCATGCATATTTACACATAAGGGCAGATCAGCGTTTTCAGTTCAGGTACCAGCATGTTTTTGGACCATGGGAGGAAACTAGACCTCCCAGAGGAGCCCTGTCTGTCCTTCTAGCCTTACTCACTGTGCCACCCTGCTGCCCTACTGCACATTGCTTGTAGAATATTATTGGAAATTGTACAATACTTTTATATTGTATAATTTATATATAAGTGGCGGCACGGTGGCTTAGTGGTCAGCACGTTCTCCTCTCAGCACTAGGGATTCCCGGTTCGAATCCCCATCTGGGTGGAGTTTCCATGTACTCCCCGTGTCTGCGTGGGTTTCCTCCGGGTTCTCCAGTTTCCTCCCACAGTCTAAAAACATGGATCAAGTCAATTGAGTTCTCCAAATTGCCCCATATAGAGTGTGTCTGTGTGAGTGAGTGTGTGCCCAGCGATAGATTGGCGCCCTGTCCTGGGTGTATCTGCCCAGCGCCTGAGACGTTCTCCCCTGGATGGGCATGGGGAACCCCACTGCGACCCTAATAGAGGATAAAGCGGGAGATAATGAATGAATGAATGAATGAATTTATATAAGTTTCAGAGCGTATGGCATTTTACTTTTAATTACAGTCCTTTGTAAAACAGCATACACTTGTTTTATGCATGTTGTAACTGTAAGTTTAAATATCCTCTTTGCTCTTTGCTTTCAGCTGATTTTGTTTTCTGTACTCCCGTCTTCACATCTTCAGAGCTGTAATATTATTCACCCTGCTTCGTTGTCATGATGAGTTTACTCCATAAGCATGACAAGCTCCTCAGTCATCGTTTTTCCCCTCAGTCCTCATCTTTTATACCTCACTTTATCTGAGTAGGTGTTTCCCCACAGAGCTTGACGGAGACTTGCTTCCCGTGCAGATTTAACCTTAGTCTCAACCTTAACCTCAGAACTCAAACGTAGTTCCATTGACTTTCAAACAGTTGCAGCATTTCTAAGTACTTTTTCATATGAGGATAAGTAAATACAATATGTTGACCCACCACAATTCTGAGTCCAATGTTCCCTGATTGAAGAGATTAGCAGACAAACGCACACACAAACACACATCTATGACACACTTCATGATTCCAAGACAACATGTCAGAGAGCAGCAGCAGCAGGAGGGGCGCAGAATCGTAAAGCAAAGAGAATTTAAAAGCAAAATTATTCATGGCACCTCAGGAGAAGACAACAGGACACACACACACACACACACACACACACACACACACACACATTGCATGTGAAAAATGTAAAGGCATAGACCACATTTGCACTTACAATTGTTCTGCTGTTACAAGGGTGAAGAAACACACCCCCACTCACACACATTGCTAATGATTAAGTTTTATTTTTTTTCAAAAGAACTGCAAATGTAATCTGTTGTGACCTAAATGTATCTTCTTGGCATTTTTCACACTGTGATTGATGGCTCCCTGGCAAAGTGTGAGCTTCATCACGCCAGCGCTTTCCTCCACAGTTGAGGTGAAAAGTTTGTGTGATGCTGAAAAGTGTGTCTTGCATAACCTTAGTGTAAGTAGACACTCTTGGATGTGTTAAATGAGTTTCATATTAACGATCTGTATGCTGCTGTGCTGTAACCCCGCTCATCCAATTATTAATTTCATGTTTTGTTTATAATTTCGATCATGATCTAGTATTTTACTAAAAACTGTCCTTAACTTTTTTAGTAGAAGTGTACTATAGAAATTATTCATTCATTCATTATCTCCCGCTTTATCCTCTATTAGGGTCGCGGTGGGGTTCCCTATGCCCATCCAGGGGAGAACGTTTCAGGTGCTGGGCAGATACACCCAGGACAGGGCACCAATCCATCACTGGGCACACACTCACTCACTCACACACACTCTATATGGGGCAATTTTGAGAATTTAATTGACTTGATCCATGTTTTTGGACTGTGGAAGGAAACTGGAGAACCCGGAGGAAACCCACGCGGACACGGGGAGAACATGGAAACTCCACTCAGATGGGGATTCGAACTGGGAATCCCTAGCTCTGAGAGGCGAACGTGCTGACCACTAAACCACCGTGCCGCCCTATAGAAATTATTATTAAATATATTTATAATGGTGGCACGGTGGCTTAGTGGTTAGCACGTTCACCTCTCAGCGCTAGGGATTCCCGATTCGAATCCCCATCTGGGTGGAGTTTCCATGTTCTCCCCGTGTCTGCGTGGGTTTCCTCCGGGTTCTCCGGTTTCCTCCCACAGTCCAAAAACATGGATCAAGTCAATTGAATTCTCAAAATTGCCCCATATAGAGTGTGTCTGTGTGAGTGAGTGTATGCCCAGCGATGGATTGGCGCCCTGTCCTGGGTCTATCTGCCCAGCGCCCGAGATGTTCTCCCCTGGATGGGCATGGGGAACCCCACCGCGACCCTAATAGAGGATAAAGCGGGAGATAATGAATGAATGAATGAATGAATATATTTATAATTACCATAACATATCAATTATGTTATAAATATTGTTATATTGTATTTATTATTTTAAAACCTTTTTTTTTATCTATATGGGAGTGGAATGGCTTTCAGGAGACCACCATGTTTTGTACTTTAGTGGAATTGATCGCTTCTGTTCATAAGAGCAATTCATAAATATGGCCACCCATATGTTGAATGCAGACTGCAACCTCACGAGTGGATGTTATGTCCTTTACCCTGCTTAAAAAAGAACATATACATGATCCGAATTTAATTATTTTCTAAGAATCTTTTTATGGGATTGGAGAGGGCAATCAATCCCTGTTGTCATGGGACGCATGTTTTTACCAACAACATCATTGGTCATTATTGTCCACTTAAACCTATACCAGGTTTCCTGGGGGGGGGGGGGGGGGGTTCCCATGTCCATCCACTCTGACATATTTCAGCCTGAGAGGCCACATTTGACACACATCAATAAAACAACTAAAAATAGAAGTCACCTTCATCATAAAAGCGATGCAGATAAACAGTTCGCTTGCATATCTTTGATTTTGAATTATGTTCAGCCTATTAGTCCAGTCCTCCACAACCGTTCTAGTTTCTCATGGCGCCTTTTAAAAAATTAATTGGCCAGCCCTGCATGTTTGGTCTTGACATAATTGCTGTAGTCATCTTGGTATCTCACAAATTTTTTTTACCCTAGTTTCAAATCTCTCCTATAATCTCAAGTTTTCTGTGATTGCTTGTGCATTGTTTGGGTCCTTATTCAATTCAAATACATAAATAAGTACACTTCTCTTGGAAATGTGTAGACCGTAGAACCAACTTTGGCAGCAGTATCATAAAATAAAGGGCTGGAAGAAAGCCATCAGTTAATAAACTGTTGTAATAAAAGTCCATCAATGTATGCTTATGATAATAATCTGCATTAATTTGATTTTATTTTGGATCACGATATAGAACTTTATTTTTAATCTGTGTGTGTGTTTTAAGTCTTCTAACTAACCTGAGCTGTACATGCCATGTGGTATGAAGGCAAAGCTGTGCATTGAATACCTAATCAGCATTTCAAGGGCAGAATCTGCTTATTTTGCATGTTTATTCATCTCCAAATGTCACTGTAATGTGTGGCATTTGTGTGTGGTTACTTTTAGAAAGTGTGTGTGTCTTGAGGTTTAGGGTATGACTTTCTCTTTTCTTTTTTTTTCTTTTCTTTTCTTTTCTGGCTCTTTACTTCTTGTTAATGTTCTCCCTTCCCCCTCTTTATTGAGAGTGATAAAACTGCCAGAAATCGCTGATTTGAGCGAAAACTCTCATGCATGGCTGCAGTGCAGGTTGACATTGATACACTCTTTCTTCAAAAGCACATGTGCAACATGCATATCTTACACACTTTTTTCTCTTTATTCTAATCAGAGTCTCTTTTGGTGGGGGTGGGTTTTGGGGGTATTGCTTCTTATCCCAGTTGCCAGTCCACTTGGGAACAACATTTAGTAAAAATAATAATACAATTAAAATAATGGTTTCTTTTTTTTTTACTGCAACTGTCACTGTAAGTATAATTAAGAGTGATGTTTTACATTTTAAAAACTAACTAATTCAACACATTAACAATTTTTTTACAGTAACAAATGTGATAAACTATTTAGATTTCAGTTAGTTATCTTGCTTCCATAGATTGGCGCCCTGTCCTGGGTGTATCTGCCCAGCGCCCGAAACGTTCTCCCCTGGATGGGCATGGGGAACCCCACCGCGACCCTAATAGAGGATAAAGCGGAAGATAATGAATGAATAAATGAGTTAGTTATCTTGACCCGCTCATTAAGGGAATTGAAAATCCCATGTAGCTTAAAAATCAGTTTAAAGTATTGAGTGTCATTGTAGGATGGATGCATTTATGAAGTTGGTATGGAGGAATGGAAGGTCTGTGTTAAGGTGTGCGTGTGTGTGTGTACGTTTGCATGTTTTGTGTGTGTGTGTGTGTGTGTACACTGCAGATGTATTCATGACCTTGCAGTATTATGAGATTCTGCCTTTCTAAGAATAAATGAAGCAGAGAATGAGCTGTAAATGAGATGGCATGTAGAACACTTGTACAACGTAAATGCTCGTGTGTTTCTTACTGTGGCACATACAAGAGCTTTTAAAAAAGTAACACAGCAGTGTTTTTTTTAACTGAAGTTTGTTTATTTTAATGGATTTTAACAACAAAGTATTGTAAATAGTTTTTGCAGTAACGTAATGCAGAAATATTAGAATTTATATCAAACACTTTATCTTGCACTAGAAAGTCCTGGTTCCAATTGATACCTTGAGAATTGAAAAAAAGATTGTACAGTTACTTGGTAGGTTGTGTGATTCGTGTTTATAGTTGAAAAAAAGAACTGTGTTTTTTGAGCAAATCTGTGATTGTGAGGCTGGATCCCTCTGCAGCAGCTCTTAAAGTCTTGTTCTAAAGCAAAGCCTGAGGCTGAAACATCTGTGTGGTAAACCATCCCTTTCAGTAAAAAGACTTTTGTGATGGGAATGCTAAAAATACAAAGTTGAATTAGTCTTGAATGAAATTATGACTACATAGTGCTACTCTGTTCAAAATGGAGCTTTGCATATGATTGCATGTTTCATGTGTGTGTGTGTGTGTGTGTGTGTGTGTGTGTGTGTGTGTGTGTGTGTGAAGCACATAATAATGTGTCGATTTTCTCTGATTTGTTTTGTTTTTTTGTATTGTATTGCTGTTGTGAGCTAGAAAACTCTTTCAACGGCCAAACCTGGTCAAATGATCCTACATGACTCCTGCGATCATAATCTGATTGGTCTAGCGTTTTCGGTGTTCAGGGGTTCAGATATGTTTTGCATTGTATACAGTATATATGCGGTTTTAAAATCCAGCACCATGGATAGCACTCAAGCCTTTTCAGACATGTAAGCATTACAATATGACATGCTGAGCCTGACACATGATTTCATGGTGTAGCGGTGACCAATTTGGTGTCTAAGTGTATATATTAAATATTTTTGTAGATTCTATTATAATAATAATAATAATATCATAATTTTGTTTGTAATTGTTTAGGTTGTTTTATGTTCTCTTGGGTTTTAAAAAATGTTATATACTTAACAATGTAATTATTAAAGTTGCAAATGATCTCATTTAAATTCCCTTATTTATATTCTGTTGTCTTCCGTATTATCAACATGCTGCATAATTGACCTTGAACATGCATCACGAATCCTCTCTTTCAGTTGTCATACAGTCTCTTCCTTTTGGCTGTTTATCTACTCCCAAATCTGTCATCTTATCTGTCATCCATTTCTGTCCAACCCACACATCATCCCATGTTTTGTCTGACTCTTTCTTTTTTCAGTTCACTGAATCATGTGCATTTTTTTCCTTTTTCGTTTCTTTAAATGTATCTTTGTCTCCTGTCACACTGCATTTCTCTTCAATGTTGGCATTGCTGTGTGTTTTCATTTCTCTGCTTTTTTCCAGAAAAAACCCACGACTTGTTACACTCAACCGTCTATGTCATCTATCAGTCTCTCCTGTTATATTTGGCCATGCTTTTATATGACTCTCAATATTTAAACTACATCTTTGTGTCCTTCCCTTTTCTCTCTTTGTAGCATCAGCTCCAAAGGTGAAGGCTATGCGTTCTCAGTTGGTATGGGAGGGTGAGCGTTTGACCTTAAAGTGTGAAGCTCAGGGCAACCCAAGCCCATCATTTCGCTGGTTCAAAGACGGAAGTGAACTTCACAAGAATAGAGACATTAAAATCAAAACCAACAAGTAAGAGGTGCACAAAACAAGCACACACGTTCAAAATGTCATATACAGTGTGTATATATATATATATGTATGTATATGTGTGTGGTCTGCAAAAGCTTGGGCACCTCAGGTCAAGTTTTAACTTCATTGACTTTTATATGTTATTGAAATGTTTTACAGTTGGCAATCATCTGCAAATTTTAATGCAGGGTTGTTTTTAATATGTAATTGAAATATATATAAAATATTGTGTTAAATCCCACAAAGCAGATTCAAATTAATAATGTACCTTAATCAGTGGTGTCTAAACTTTTGCAAAGTGTTGGAACCATATTAAACTTATAACCATGTTTAATTAGCAATTAGTTACAGCTCTGATATTTGGACAGTGTGCACAGTCTGTGCATTAAAACTATTGTAGTACTAGCAGTTAGTAATAGTAGTAAATTAATCAATAGTCGGATTATTATATTCCCAGAATGGCATAGGCAGAACACAAGAGTTCTGTGCAGTTTGCAGTTGACCCTATGCAGCTATTTTTGATCAAGAGCAAACATTGCAGTGCATCACATGCCAATTCAAGTGCAATCACTCACACACATCCCGGAATGGAGCTATTCTTAGTATCAGAACTATTAAAAATACATTCCTATCAGTCTACCAGAGGGTTGCCCCAGATTGTAAACACAGATATTCAGAGGAGTGTAAGTGTCAAAGGATAGCTTTGTTGAGACACACTGTTCTGTTCTCATAAAGAATAGAGCATGTACATGTTTAATAAAATCATGTTTTTTAAAAAACTATACTGTGGATTTAAGTGCTCTGAAAGAAAAGGGGCTGACAGTTTGGTAATGTCACTGTTTAACACATTCTATTTAACACTGGTAATAAACTACCCCTTCATGAGCTGAATTAGGTGTCATAATAAGACAGTGGAGCATAACTGTAGTCCTTGAACAGAGCTGTGCAGCACAGTTTGATTTTCTGTGCGAACATGTCTGATATAGCTTTAATTTATTTAATTCTCGCTAAATATTGTAATACAGTTACAGTAATTATATACATGTAATTATATACATTATATACAATTATATACAAATATATACATTATTATTATTATTATTATTATTATTATTATTATTATTATTATTATTATTATTATTATTATTATTTATGTGCATGGCATATACACCTTCTTTGCACAAGGATAATAAATTATCCGTAACCAACATTTGTTCAGGTTTCCCGGGTTAATAGTATTTGTCAGACAGGCTTTATCTTTGAAAGTCAGGGTTTTTTAAAAACCCAGACACAAATAATGCACTTTAATCTGTATAATATCACACAATATTAAATACAGTTAAAATAGTTATTTTTCATATTCTTAACACTGAGTATTTTCCTGCTACTGGAAATATGCGGTGACAGTTTGTCTACACATTGTGTTAGCGAGCTAACATCTATAAAGTCTCCCAGCCGCCTTCTCTGCTGGAGAAAGTGCTGAAATGCAGGATTTTACTGGCGCTGGATTACTCTATAGGAACCTGATCACTTTAAAAGGATTGCCTGTTTACTGCTTATGTGTGGAACATATGAACACACACACACACACACACATGCACGGTGATAAATTTAGAATGAAATGGGGTCATCCTTTAACAGCACCAGTGATTTACTATACATGGAGCTGCCACATACTTTTCACAGCATTTCCTGACAGAACACATTTAGATTCTGAACATCAACCTCAAAATTGATGCCCTGCTTTTTGATCTTACAGAGGGTGTAGATTTACGAGAACATCAATGTGTAATGATATACATGAGGCCATGTGTCTTGCTTAAAGAGTGGAAATGAGTAAATTGAACAGGGACAGACACCCATAAAATAAACCTGTAAAAAAAAAATAATAATAATAGTTCACCATTTTTTTTTTTTTTTGGAATAAATTAATTTTCAGCCTCAAATACTTTTTGGTTGTAGTGCGTTAGCACAACTGATTTATTGCATTTGGTAAGCTTTAGTGTGTTTCTTACTTTCCTGCAGGAAGAACTCCAAGGTCCAGATTAGCCAAGTGCGACTGGAGGATTCTGGGAACTACACGTGTGTGGTGGAGAATTCGCTGGGCAAGGACAACTCCACCAGCTATATCAACGTCCAAAGCAGTAAGAACAATGTTCCTTCACCTCATGTTCACTAGTTTTTGTAGCGTTTTTAATCTAACGTCAGGTGTCATGCAACAAAAAATGACCAGAAAAGAGAATCAACGAAAAATAAGGTTGTCGCACATTATTCTCCCGCGTGTCTCTATTCGACTGATTGTGTTGTTTGGCGAGTGTGCCGTGTCAGAAATTGATGGATCTCCATATTCATCTTAATGTTTAGTCAGAGGAGTATAGCAGGTTATATTTCTAATTGTGTAACGACTTGGATGGGACAGTTCATTTCATTCCATCAAATCTATTTTTAATATAGTAGGAGACCTTGGTATGTTTTGTTATGTATGTGTGGTCTTTAAGAGACATGAGCTTTTGCTTGTTTTGCTTCAGTTTACATGAAAAAAGTGATAGTGATCTATTTTTCCTACAATGCTTACACACAGTGGAATGTGTCCTCCACATTTAACCCATCTGTGCAGTGATACACACATATACACACACTTAGAGAAAGGAGCACATGTGCCCGGAGTGCACAGGGGAACAATTTGGGGTTAGATAGCTTGCCCTGGATCGGGAATCGAAGCAGGGACCTTCAGATCACAATGCTGGTTTCTTACCCACAAACCTAAGACTGCCCCACAGGTTTGTAACAGGTTTGCATGAAGCTACAGTAAAGAGAATTTTTGCTTTTCTCTAAACCCGTTTTGACTTTGATATTCTGTATCATTTAAGGTCCGTGTTAAAATCTGACAAATGATTAGAGTAATAAATGATTCAGTTTGTTTTGTGTTTGAAGTCGTTTTCACACTCAACGTTCATGTATAAGACAATAACTTCAACACATTATGCACCGTGAAGAGGAATTCATTTCTAATTGAAATGTGGTCAGGACAACGGGTCTAAATCTGAAAGTCAATACAAACGTTACATTACTTTAAATTAAATGCCAAGCCACTGTTTTATTATTTTCATGTTTTTTTAAAATGATAAAAAATACACGGGGCTCTGCATTTAGAAAAAGAAATGTTCTCCCTGCCACCGCTTCTCAGCGCCATGTTCTTCCCGTGTCTGCGTGGGTTTCCACCGGGTTCTTTGGTTTCCTCCCACAGTCAAAAACATGGATTTGAGGTTAATTTGGCTGCTCTAAATTGCCTCATCTTAATTGCCCCTATATAATGTGTGTCCTGTGTGCGTGAGTGTGTGCCCAGTAATAGATTGGTGCCCAGTCCTGGGTTCTCCACTAAATGGGTATGGGGAACCCCCCCCCCCCCCCTCCCGCAAACCTCATCCCTAGTAATGAGTTAAGCAGAACGTAATAAGATGAGACGAGTTTTCTTGGTAATCTAACATTATCTTGTGGTACAACTAGCAGTGTCCATGTCTACATTTAAATCTCTTGATTAAATTCTGTAAGCTTGTATCACATTGTGTTTTTATTTAGAGTTTTATTACAGGTCCTCTGGTTTTCTTGATAACCTCTGTCTTGTACATATTTTCCTTTTCTAATGATGGTATATTTTTTTTTATTATGGGTTTAAAGTAGAGTCTTTTCCGTAATTCTTTTTTTTTTTTTTTTTTAGCTTTTCTTGTGTTTTTTGGACCTCTTATGTTCCATTTTTGCTTTAAGGCTATTGTTCATCCTGCTGCACATGCTTTAATTTAGTTAATGTATAAAGCGGTTCTCTCTCTGCTGCACTCTCAGCTGCACTGCTTTAGTCATACATCTCTGTGTTGCAGTCTCCCGAGCCTGCTTGATTTCAGGATGCACCATAGACTCTGTGTGTGTGTGTGTGTGTGTGTGTGTGTGTGTGTGTGTGTGATTTGTTTGTGCATATTGTTTCACTCTGCTGCTGTGATTATCCAAGAGTTTCTTAAAGCTCATGGATTTTTTTTGGCATAGGCCTCCTTGTATCATTCATTCTTTACACATTTTTCTTTATTTTTTTTTCTCTTGCTATTAATGAGCTTTTCTATTCTCTAGCTATTTCTAATGACACAGACATTGATTTCTGGTGTATATTGCTTAATCGTTACTAAGAATAATATACAACAATAAGGAATCAATGCAACATGTTACAAAATATACTGTAAGCTGCATATATATATATATAGGCGGCACGGTGGCTTAGTGGTCAGCACGTTCGCCTCTCAGCACTAGGGATTCCCGGTTCGAATCCCCATCTGGGTGGAGTTTCCAAGTTCTCCCCGTGTCTGCGTGTGTTTCCTCCGGGTTCTCCGGTTTCCTCCCACAGTCCAAAAACATGGATCAAGTCAATTGAATTCTCAAAAATTGCCCCATATAGAGTGTGTCTGTGTGCGTGTCTGTGTGAGCCCTGCCCTGGGTGTATCTGCCCAGCGCCCGAAACGTTCTCCCCTGGATGGGCATGGGGAACCCCCCCCGCGACCCTAATATAGGATAAAGTGGAAGATAGTGAATGATATATATATATAGGTGGCACGTGGCTTAGTGGTCAGCACGTTTGCCTCTCAGCGCTAGGGATTCCCGGTTCGAATCCCCATCTGGGTGGAGTTCCCATGTTCGCCTCGTGTCTGCGTGGGTTTCCTCCGGGTTCTCCGGTTTCCTCCCACAGTCCAAAAACATGGATCAAGTCAATTGAATTCTCAAAATTGCCCCATATAGAGTGTGTCTGTATGAGTGAGTGTGTGCCCAGCGATGGATTGGCGCCCTGTCCTGGGTCTATCTGCACAGCGCCCAAGACGTTCTCCCCTGGATGGGCATGGGGAACCCCCCCGCGGATATAGGATAAAGCGGAAGATAATGAATATATATATATATATATAATTTATGACTACAATAATTTGTAAAAACTGTTTTTATTTTTCTGTATTTATTGACTGTATTTATGTGGGAAAAGTATCAAAGGGGTGTGTAAAGTATTAAAACATAAGACAATGTCTTAGAGTGCGTATTTATGGAGATACTTTGGAACAACACATAATGGAGAAAACGCTATTAAAGGCTGTGCATTACTGTGATTATATCATGTTGGAGCTGCATTCTTGGGCACAATGCCCAGTACAGTATAATTACAGTGATGCAACAAAAACAACAAAAACGGCATAAAAATGTAACAAAAGTAGTATAATAAAATAAAGCAATGTTTAATTCATAAACGTGTATTTATTCGAAAGAATATTAGCAATAAACTCCTCTTCCGCAAAACAGCATTGTTGCTAGGCTACATGTGGTCTGAGAGGTGAATCGTTGATATAAGACTACCTATTTTGTCTCTGAATCTGCCCTCTTCTGTGCTTCACTGTGGCATAAAACTGATAAATAATCAGCTTTTCTTCTGGTTTGGTGGTGTTTTCCAAAATGAATGCTTTACAGCACGCTGGGGTGACTCGTGTACAGGTCTGCCATGTCTGTACAATTAAATTGTTCTGTTCATATTTTAGCGTTCAGAAATATGAAAGATCATTTCCATTAATCAGTGTTTTATTGACACGGGTTAATAAAATTAAGCACCTTGCCATGAAACCTGGACAATGTTATGCTTCCAACATGGAGGAAACAGTCTGGAGTATTTCAGCTTTTCACTGCACCACCATGCTGTTAAAAATAATGTGTATATGGGGTCAAAAATGAATGAATACATCTTTAACAAGTAACAAACCTCTATTTATAACCTATTTTAATGCCCACTGGTTGAAGATTTACCAAATTTCACATCCATCCATCCATCCATTATCTTCTACTTAATCTTGCTTAATACGTGCTAGGGTCTCAGGGGTGTTCATGATGACCATCCAGGGGGGAACTGAGAATGTCGGATGCTGGGAAGCCACAGTGCCACCTCGAATTTGACATATTTATGTAAATAAAAAAATAAATAAAAACACTAAATGTTATCTGTAAAGTGTTTTCTATTATACTTTAGCAGATCATAGCAACTATTAAAGTGTAACTTTTTTTATTAAAGTCAGATTGGTGAGTTTGGCATTCATTAATTCTTGCGTTATTTTAATAAAATCCAACCACAGCTCTTTCATATTCATTCAAATTATTCATGAGATCAGGTTATGAGGTAGAGCATAAGAGACAGGGAGGAAGAGAGGGTAGACCGATGTACAGAGATAGAGAACTCCAATGGCCTCCTCCATTCTAAGGGGTAATAGGGGTCATTAATAATGTGTGCTCTGCTCTGCAGTTTAGTCTCTGCTAAAGGTTAAAACTATGTATGAACTGCACAAGAAACAGTGAGCAAGAGTGGTTTCAGACAGACCCAGTACTAATGAAGATAAACAGTGTCATTTTGGCATATTCTGCACTCTAGGAGTAGACAGCATTTTGGTCTATAACTGTGCAGATATTCCATTATATATAATAGCCCAGTCCAAAATAGCCAGTGGGTGGGGGGAGAGAGATAGAGTGGACTTGTGTGTCTGTGGGTGTGAGGGGGGAGATGGCAGGGGACAAGCTGCAGAGGGTCACTAGGCCAGACCTCTGTAGTATTATAGCATACTAGGACTGTGAGATGTGTGTTTAAGTGTGTATATGCATTGCTTACAATGAGGGCTACCTCAGAGCATCGACCTTGAGAGGTGATTTAACTCTGTATGTGCCTGTGTGGGAGGGGGCACATATAATAATAGGTTTGGGAAATTGTAAAGTAAAAGGGTGTATTATGTGAGACACAGATGGACTCTAGATGCTGAATACTCCGGCTGCTACAGAAATCACAAAGATCTGCTAAAGATTTATAATGTGAAACAAAACACACACACACACACACACACACACACACACACACATACCAACTGTCTCTCCCACTCAAATCTGTTGAAGCATATTTTTACAGAGTCTCAGCATTTCAAATCTGTCATGTTGCATCTGTATGCAAACTACAATGTGGCCAGCTGCTGCTCCCACCTCAGGGTTAAAAACACACACACACACACACACACACACACACACACACACACACACACACACATTTTAAATATAATTGCCTTCACTGATTGTGACAAACAGGTCGACCTACTAGAAGCATGAGGTTTGGTTTAGCTGAGGGGTGTGCTTGGATAAAGGATGCAGGGAACAAGACATGATACAAAAATTGTGTTTGTGTAGCCAGTGTGTAAGTTTCTTCATGTAAAGATACGAACCCCAATATGGCTAAAGTTTCCATCTTCTTTCCATATTCACAAGGGTGTTTGGTTTCCTCCCATAGTCCCAAAACAGGAATTCAAGTTAAATTGGCTGCTCTAAATTGTTCCTATTTAGTGTGTGTGTGTGTGTGTGTGTGTGTGTGTGTGTTTGCCCAGCAATAGATTGGCGTCCTGTACTGGTCAGTGTGTCTGATCAGTGCCCTACTCAGTGCCCCGCGACCCTAGTATAGGATTTAGCAGAAGATAACGGATGCATGGATAGTTTGGTGTGTGTGTGTGTGTGTTTGTGTTTGCCCAGCAATAGATTGGCGTCCTGTACTGTCAGTGTGTCTGATCAGTGCCCCGCGACCCTAGTATAGGATTTAGCAGAAGATAACGGATGCATGGATAGTTTGATGTGTAGGTTTCTGTGTGTGTGTGTGTGTGTGTGTGTGTGTTGTGTATGTATGGAAAGCATTTCTTGTTTTTCCCATTTAGGAAACAATAAACAATGTTTATCTGTCCTATTCTCGTCTGTGTGTTAAACATGCTTATACATCCTAAATTTTGTAGTTTGATTTCAGTAATATTGTCGTACCTATTTAGTAATAGGCAATTCCGGCACGGCCAGTAAACGCTGCATAGCGTAGTCATCCGTTAATTTAAGGCTCAAATTTCTAAAATTAATTGGAAATGTGAGGTGATTTAATCTATTATATCAGCAGGACCAGTAGACATATCAGTTGTTAATATTAATAGTACCTGTTTTATAGCCACTCCACTCTGTGCCATTTCAGAAATGGGTTTCAAATCTTTCAGTGTAATATAATTGGCACAGGTTCTGTAAAAGTTCTTAAGTGCAAAGCTGTTTCTCCAATCACTTACTTTTTTCTTGCTCTATTTTTCCTACTTAAAGCAAATAATACATAATAAATTTAGAGATTATATTTGTAAAGTTCCTGTATAGCGGGACATTTAGCTTAAACTAAATCAGTAAGTAGTCAAGCAGAATGATTTAGAAAGGCAGAATAATTTTCAATACTCACTAACTGATATTTCCTAGCAAGGACGCTGAGTAAACAGAATAACGTTTATACTTTGTAGATTTATCGGCATGAATTATAAGGATGTTGTTGCAGATTTGTAAAGATGTTTTACTTGAGCAGGCTGATTAACATTGTGCTATCATATTTCAGTTGTATGACCATGTCCTACATTTTCTGTTTAGAACAGTGTGCAGTAAATTTAATTAAACTGACGATAATTTATTTAATCAGTCTCATCCTGTGCACCAAGACAAGTACAGCATTTCAAGTAGGCTACACTCCAGCTACTTCAATTTTATACTATATATAACTTATCTTATGTTATTTGTAATACATCACTTACATTGCAGCGGTGCTTGAAAGTTTGTGAAAGTTCAAAATGTTTTTGTATTTTTGCAAAAGTTTGAACTTACAACTTCATCAGATTGTGAAAGTCCTAAAAAACTAAACAAATCAAATAATAATATTACATATTATATATTCATTCATTCATTATCTCCCGCTTTATCCTCTATTAGGGTCGCAGTGGGGTTCCCCATGCCCATCCAGGGGAGAACGTCTCGGGCGCTGGGCAGATAGACCCAGGACAGGGCGCCAATCCATCGCTGGGCACACACTCACACACTCAAACACACTCTATATGGGGCAATTTAGAGAACTCAATTAACTTGATCCATGTTTTTGGACTGTGGGAGGAAACCGGAGAACCCGGAGGAAACCCACGCCGACACGGGGAGAACATGGAAACTCCACCCAGATTTGGATTCGAACCGGGAATCCCTAGCGCTGAGAGGCGAACGTGCTAACCACTAAGCCACCGTGCCGCCCCATATTTTATTTATATATATATATATATATATATATATATATATATATATATATATATATATATATATATATATATATATATATATATATATATATGGAATGGCAATTAGTGTACGTGGGCCGGTATTTAAAGAACAGAAATCTGATCTTTACAATATAAGTTCATTTATTTATATAGTGTCTTATAGTAAATTGTTACGATGTACTGTGTTAGCGTCACAGTATTCTGAAGCTGGACCCCCCAAATAGCAAGCTGAAGTGACCGTACTTGTTCGTGGAGGTGCATCATGACACGAATAAAGGAGATTCCTTAAAAAACTCAGATAAAGTGTTGATTGTGCTCATTGGGTTGGAAAAGTTTACCATATCTAGAATTTGGACTTCACCAATCCATATATATGCAGTAATATTGAAAATTCTAACAGGTTCACAAACTTTCAAGCAACACTGTATGTTCATAACGGTTCATGAATTAAATGTGCTTTTAAAAAAACTTGGCAAAGAGGTTTAAAGGCTGCTCTGTACATCCTTTTTAAAACAAGAAATAGAGAAACATCTGTTATAACATCCCCCTGTTCTTTGAACGCAGATGTTAAGCAGAGACTGCACAGTGCTATTATCATCCCTTCTTCCCATTCTCTGCTTGAACAGGGTTTGACCTTTAGCAGATAGATGTTATTGTAAGAAAGGAGGCTCGCTTTCTCTCTCTGTCTCTCTCTCTCTCTCTCTCTCTCTCTCTCTCTTTCCCTTTTGTGTAGTCATGTGCGTTGATGTATTCGTTAGCTAATTAGTTTGAGGTTGTTCTCTCTTCTAATGCGAGTCCGGCACTGAGACATACCCCAAGCACTGTGCTTTTAAAACACACCTGTCAATTACAGCTGCTACTCCAGCCTGCATACACACTTCATTCCCACTGTCCTTCAAGCAGACATGCACACCAAGACAAAGAAACGCTTCACACATAGATTTACTATGATTCTGTAGAAGTCACATTGCAGAATGCAATGTGGTGGGAGGAGGTAGTTCGATGATGTAGTTGCAGTAGGGTTACTACATTTTTTTTCCTAACCTGCACTCTACTTTTTCTCAGAACCATATTTGAAGTTTAAAAAAAAAATCTTGGCAAAAACACCAACACCTCCAACAACTTTGCATGTTCTCTACATCTATTATGTGTTGTCACATAATGTTTAAAGTAAATCCAGCAGAGTGATTTTAAGATACTACATTATGTACTTTCAAAGTCTGAAAACAGCTCCTCTCTGTTTTATTCATTCATTCATTATCTTCTGCTTTATCCTATATCGCGGGGGGTTCCCCATGCCCATCCAGGGGAGAACGTTTCGGGCGCTGGGCAGATACACCCAGGACAGGGCGCCAATCCATCGCTGGGCACAAACTCACTCACACAGACACACTCTATATGGGGCAATTTGGAGAACTCCATTGACTTGATCCATGTTTTTGGACTGTGGGAGGAAACCGGAGAACCCGGAGGAAACCCACGCAGACACGGGGAGAACATGGAAACTTCACCCGGATGGGGATTCGTACCGGGGATCCCTAGTGCTGAGAGGCGAACGGGCTAACCACTAAGCCACCGTGAGTTGTCTTCTGTTTGACCATGTTGGATTTTCCAACACGGGTAAACCCTGCACCACACAATCATTTCCTGTCCAAAATTCATGTCCAAAATGCTCAGACCAACTCCGCACTGTACAATACGGCGATGATGCATGGTGGCAGTCTTGTCCTGTGGCGGGTTTGGCAAGGTTGTTTGGCATTGTAACCAGTTCTGCGGCATGGCCACATTATATAATGATGTGCTGAGTATGTGGTTCTGCCTAGAATATTTAATAGCACTTTGAATTTAATTCTGTTATAAAATACAGTAGCTCAATATACAGTAAGAGAAATGTAATGCATCATTCAAGATTTGTGTTTGTTTTTTTTTTCTTTATCACTTTATGTTTTTGCTCTTGAATTTTTAGTAAGTTTCATAGCTGTAAAGCCCATAAATGAAGATTAGCATAAATCTTTGTCTCTCTGTTTCTGTGTATGTTTACAGTAACGACTACACTGTCTCCGGCCTCCAGCCATGCCAGAAAGTGCAACGAGACAGAGAAGGCTTACTGTGTCAATGGTGGTGACTGTTATTTCATACATGGTATAAACCAGCTGTCCTGCAAGTGAGTGCCATTCACAATGTCTAATACACAATATTATTCTACAACACTCATTACACATGTGACATTGTGAGATTTTATAAGGTTTAAAGAGCAAGCGGTTAAATCTATCACTTGATGGATCAGTATATGTATATAAAGCTGTATTTCACAGGCAGCACGGTGGCTTAGTGGTCAGCACGTTTGCCTCTCAGCACTAGGGATTCCCGGTTCGAATCCCCATCTGGGTGGAGTTTCCATGTTCTCCCCGTGTCCGCGTGGGTTTTCTCCGGGTTCTCCGGTTTCTCCCACAGTCCAAAAACATGGATCAAGTCAATTGAGTTCTCCAAATTCCCCCATATAGAGTGTGCCTGTGTGAGTGAGTGAGATTGGCGCCCTGTCCTGGGTGTATCTTCCCAGCACCCGAAACGTTCTCCACCTGGATGGGCATGGGGAACCCCACCGCAACCCTAATATAGGATAAAGCGGAAGATAATGGATGGATGGATGGATTTCACAGGGGTATTTAGGCATTTTATTATAGTACAGGAACCGGAACTAATACCTGTAAATACATGTGATTATGATTAAATGACAAAGGCATGTTGCAAACATCCATGTTTTTATTTTATCTGGGTCTTTTATGCTAAATGTGCTTTCTCGGTGTTGTTTTTGCATTATATATTAATTATATTGCTTTATTCTGACGGTCGGATATAAACTCATTGATCTTGTTCATTGTACTGATATTTATTGTTTTAATCTGAAGTTTGAATGGTAGTTAACAATCCTACATGCTTTTCACAGCATAAATACAACTCGATTTCATTTGGCTAGATGCTCCGAATATTGAAAACATCACAAATTTTATGATGTTAAAAATAGGTGCCTTTTTTTTTTTATCCTGAAAAGCCAATGTCGCACGGCACTGAGGGGGTGCTAGGCACACTGACGTGTTCAAAGAGAAGCTTGAGACACTTCAGACACACACTGTTAAGTTGAAGGGAGCCCAGCTCTGCATTTCACGCCTCTAGAGGGAGATGGAATAGAAGACACAAAACCGGCTACCCCGCAGGAGCAACAACAAAAGCGAGTAGAAGACAGATGAATGGTCTGCAGTCAGCTCTGCTGTCCCCCATTTCTTTCAGCCACCCCTGCTGGGAAGTGAGCTGAAGGTGATGCAGCGCTTTGCCTTTAGTGGCCATGTCTGAGCAGACGGTTCAGATTTACGATGCATCCTCTCTTATTGTGGTCTGTGATTAAGTGCATGGTCTCTGTGGGAAAACCCCGCATTAACTCTACTGTAGAATCAATATTCCTTATTCACTGAATAGGCAGTTAGACTGGTCAGAGCTCTTAGGCCTAATGAATGTATTTAAGATGGGCCATATTGTGATTTGATGTATATGCTTCATATGGCTTGGCTAGTGGTTTACATGGGTTATGGCTGTGCATTTGTTGTGCATTTACTTCTGACTACATTGTAATTTCAGCCGGCGTTACCTTAAATATTACCAACAAAATGCATTTATATAAACTAACACATATACCTTTGTGCGCATGTGGGTGTTCTGTATGTGCGTCAGCAAGGCCTGAGCCAAATTAAATGCAGCAGTCCTTGTGACCTCTGCAGTAACTTCTATGTGATGAAAGGGGGTGATTTTGTGCCTTTAAAAACTCAAAGTATATAAATTATTAAAGGGCCCAAAGAAAGAAGGTTTTTGGCACCGAATAGCAGCTTCTGGGGATTTTATTTCCCTTTTAAAATGTGGGCTAACATATTTATCATATTAAACTTTTACAGGTTTTTGGTCCCAATGCAACTTGGAAGTTTATAAAGAAAGATGCTGATGATGTATTGGTAACTATATCAAGATGCATTATGTTCTGTGACCCCAAACTTTCTGCTTCCTTTTTAATTCTTAATAGATTTACTTTGGTACATAAATGATTCAGATCACTGAAAATCCCAAATGCAGGATCTTTATTTCAGATTTATTTTAGATTAATCCTTTTCTTTGAGATCACAAATATGTTTTGCAAATTTTGAGAGGAGGCAACTTTTTTCAAATTAATAGGTTTTCTCAAGACCTCAAAAATCTCAAAGTGACAAATGTTTGTCTAAAGCACACCAGATTTTTGTTTCTAGCCGTGAGCATACACAGTTTCATAATGTCTCAGGCCTTGATTGAATTAAGTTGTGACATGGAGATGAATCTGCTTCTGTCTTGCTCTGTTGCTCTGTTATCTCATAGTGATTCAGATTTACATTAACAGATCTGCAAAAAGACTGATTGAATGATTAAATTCAGATTTTTCAAACTGAAATGTACACAGCATATTATTATAATAGACCATTTTCAGATTGTAAACCCACTATATGGACACTGTTTCCAGGAAACACTAATCACTAATCACAGAAGTATTCTAATAAGTCCCATCGCCAAAGTTGTATAAAATCAAGTTACCATTTAGTCATTGAAAATCAAGTCATTTTGACAATGCTTTTAACTTGGGAAATGATCTTCACTCATGAATTCTACAAAGACTCCTAAACATCTGAGTCTTTTGGTATGTAACTTTGGGATGGCCAAAAATAAATCCAACTCTGGATGTGACACTGCATGATTTTTTTTTTTGAGTGCAAATGCATAATATGTGCAAATGTGCTTCCAAAACACACCTTAAAAGTTACAAAATATATTGTGTGCTACGTTTTTTTCCTGCTTTCATCAGTCTGTGTAACGCAACACTGGTTTTGAAAAACTAATCCTTATTTTAAGTTACAGATTTTGTTTGCTGTACCATCATTCGCTCTTGTTACTCAGTCTGTTTTGAGACTATGCTGCAATGAAATGAACAGCCTAAAATTTACAGTGTACATAATAAATTCTGTGTACCATGGTAATACTTTGGTGCAGTAGAAAGGGGTTATTAAGTTGTGAAGTGAGTCTAATAAGTCATTTACACTTTGACATTTGGGATTTTAGTAAGAGGACTTTATCACTCAAACCCCTTTAGAACTGACCCAATAAACAAGTGCCCATTTGCACAGAACTTGCAAAGATTATTTAAGAATGTGATGATGATGGCGAGATCTGGCATGCTGTACCCGAAAATATTTAATTAGCTTAATTAACAGAGGAACTAAAGAAATGGGGTCAAACAATAAATGTGTATAAATGCATCCTGCAATAGTTACGTTTGTGCCAAGTGAAACCTTGTGTGCATGTATCTTCTGAATGGATAATTCCGGTCCACATAAGAGGCACAGTCTGTTATACTCATGAAAAGATGCCAGGCTAAAATAATTTTAAAGCTCAGGAGATTACTAAATAGTCAAACCAGGACAGTCTGAGCCTCTGCTGTGACAAATGTCAAAGCCATCTAAAGTTGTATTTAGAGACGTGTACTAAAATGAGTCTCCCCTCCCAACATCCCTTCACAGGTTCTGTTAAAAACCCACAGTAATCATCACCTCATCGGGCAGGACCACTCTGCCTGCGGGTTGTGCTGTGTTGTTCTAATTTGGTGTTTCTCTGCTACCTTTTTCACATTCTCTCTGTTTTCTCCCTCTCTATCTCTCTTTCTCCTCTCCTCTCTCCCTTGCCCATTATGTGTCTGGCCCTCTCCCCTGCCTCCTCTCCTTCTCCTCCCTTCCTTTTGTTCCCTCCTTCTGCTTTTGTGGGTTTGTTTTCCCTCCATCAGGTGTCCAAATGACTATACTGGTGATCGCTGTCAAACCTCCGTTATGGCCAGTTTCTACAGTATGTCCATTTCTTCTTCCTGTCTGTCTGTGTGTGTGTGTTTGTCTGTCTTTCTGTCTGTTTAGGAGGTGCATGCTGTCCACAAGGTATGTGCATGCTGCCCGAACATCTTTTAGTTCCATACTGGGCTTTTGTTCTGTTGTAAATATGACTCATCTGGTACCTTCAGAGTGCAGCACACAGATGAGAAAGGAAACCAGTGTAGAGGCCCAATGTTTAAAACACAAATGTATGATGTAGAGTGTTTATGACTCATTGTACCCCTTCATATGAAGTGATTTTCTTTTTGTACCAAATGCGAAAGTACAGCTTATTAGAAAGTGTGTGTGATAAAAGGCATCTGCTATTATTTTGGTAAATATTTTGGTAAACAATATAAAATTGAGACTCTACTGTGCGTCATTCTATTGTTTAAGTCTTTTTGTCAAAGTTTTAATTTACATGCCACAACTCAATTTCTGTATATTAGAACATCATGACAACTAATTATGTGATTAACTTGACGATAAGCCAAGAACACATCTGCACAGCTGTTACTAAAATGTTAAAACCAGCAGGAAAAAATACATTGATGGTTCATCTGGTCGCTGGTTTGAATCATGATCAATGCAGCACTCGTTCACATCAAGAGCTCAAGGAAAGCAGAAACAGAAACGGTTCCTCCCATCAATCACGATGACATTACCTAACCAGGGTCATCTAGACTGATAAAGACTGGCGAGCTTTCCTCCAAGTGCATTGCATTCCTCACATTTGTTGCATGAGCAGCAGCTCAGAAATCGGTGCATTTGGCGAGCTGCACATGACGGAGAAAGCGACTGATACTCATTACCCTCTGTGATTAGTTGCAGTGGGAGGGTCTGGTGGCTTGGAATTAGACACGACTAATCAGGGATGGAAAATATATCAAATTTAAAAGAAAGCATTTAAACATTTCTGAGTAATATGATCCATATTTGAGTTTTTTTTTTTTTTTTATGTGTCATTGTGTGAAACTCATAAACATAACTGACATGTTATTCGATCTTCATTGTGCAAATTTCGAAATCCAGTTTTATGGTACTTTAATCAAGAATTTACTACGGTAAGTTCTTAATTTATTTTATGTGAATAACTAATATAACAATATTGATTGCAGTATTAACATTGATAATAAAGTTATAATTTGTTTTTTTGTCAGTGCTGTGTCATAGTTAATAGGGATCCAGTGATGACCTTTAACAGTGGGTAGCCTTTTCACTTAACCCTACATGACACTTACCGAATATCTAGTTGTCATGATGTGCTAACATATGTCAGTCTGTGTCAAGCAAACTTGACCGTTGACACTTGCTGAAACATGCCTTTATCAATGTGTGTGAAGGTTTCTGTCAGCTGTCATGTAGCACAATAACAACCTTTATGTAAAGTGCTCTTGAATGGTGCAATGGTGGCATGGTGCATGACCCCTAATCTATAACAGCCAGTATATCTGATTGATAACACTGATCAATAGCCTCAACAACTCATGGCCAATAAAAAGCTGTGAGAATCATGCATGCAGTGAAGCTACATGAAACCCTATTCAATAATTAATTTATGTCAGGGAATAAATGATGGAAGGAATAAACTATGAGTAAACAGAGGTGCTCTGTATGTTTACCTTTAGATGGAAAGCAGAAGTTTTCTTTATGTCTACATTCGTCTCTTCAGAGCTTGTTTCTTGTTTGTGTTGAACAGTAACATGCTTCTTTTTTTTTGTCATATATGGTTTAATGTCAGCAAGTCGTGTGCTTTTTTTTGTGTGTTTGCATGCATCTGTTTGCTTTTTATATAAAACTGGTTTTATTTTATGGGGAAAATGGAGTTGGCCACAGTACGTCTGCATTGTCTGTCTGTTACTGGAACTTACACCCCTTCATGTCAGTGTCTCAACAAAAACAGAAACATACTAATCTAGCATTTTTGACCCATTGATCTGAACCAGTGGACATCTTTATCTAAAACTTGTTTTTCTTTTGTCTTTCTTTACATTGTCAACTATCTGCATTGGCAGAGCATCTTGGAATTGAAATTATGGGTATGGAACTATTATTTGTTTGACTCTTAGTGTTAAGGATTATATAAGGTTACATCACAGTCACTTTCCTCCGTGCTATTTTAAAATACCTGTTTTCAATGTCTACTACCCCTATTCATAAAGCAATACATAGGGTCAGGAGACTAGTTTTTAATAGGTATGCAGAAACATTATAAGGCCAGAAGTTTGTGGCTACTCAAGACCTAAACATTGCATTCAAAAGTATGGGCATTAATCAAGAAATAGATCAGAATATAATCTTTATTAACATGCTTCTTTCATCTGAAAAAAATAAAAGGATTAAATACCAGAACAAATCCAAAGACAATTCACATTAATGCACACCCAGGGAGAATTAGTGGATCTTGAAATTTGTTAAACAGTAAATAAAAGTAAAAGGCCTGTATGATAGCAATTGTATTCTGAAGAATTTAATTAGTCTGTGAAGTAAACATTTTAATGTTCTGGTTGTTGAATTACAACAGTAATCAGTTTTTTTTCTTTTCTTTCGTCAGTCCTGTTTGAATATGTAACAAAAAAATGGTTCACAAAAGTCATAAAACGCTCAAATTTTGCTGAGAAATGTATCGTCACGGTATTTCTCTTTAAACAGCATATTTTAAAACAAAATATATATTTTCCTGTTTAGTAAATTGCTTAAACTACACAAGCACTTCTATAGTAATTAAATCACCTATTTCTTTAATAGTGGATTACTGCTTGTGCAAATAAACTTCTTGAGAATGTAGGATTCTCAGTCTTGATAAAAGCTTCTAGTGCTTTTAGTGATAATAAAGGAGATCTGGTCAATCAAACAAAGAGTGTATTGTCCACCAAAAATGTAGTAAATAATTATGACCCTTATGGCCAACTTATCATAAACAACATGCTATAAATTATTATAAACAAATCATTCATAAATATGAAAGATCTGCACAATCCTCTTACAGCGTTGGCATTCCAAAACATTTTCATTTTGTTATTCGTTTCCTGTAACAAGCATGCAATGCAATATCAGATGAAAACTTTATATAGACCTGAACACCATGTCCCCCACATGTCCTCTTTCCTACAAACTCCCAGCTCACTGTCTGGCCGTCACTTCCTTCTTCTCGGAGCTCTTACTCTCTTTTTCTTCCCTCTTCATGTTTTGTGTGTTCTCCTTTGTCACTGTGCTTATCACGTGCCCTTTGGGTCATTGGGTTTTCTGGCAGAATATAATAATGTTTTCACGGCACTTTCATGGAGGGTCTTCATAAAGCCTTTTTAAGGTTTTGCTGTACCTATTGGTGGGCAATTTGGGCAACATGCACCTACATCACTGAAATAGTCAAATTTGTTTCAAACAATATTCAAAAAGTTTTATGAACAACCCTCTCTTAAAGCTTCATAATTGCTGTTTGTGTGTTTAACTTTACAGGCATGTACTGTGAACATTTTTGAAGTTTTAGCTGCTTTATCTTTTATTTATTAAATGCTAACGATGTCTTTAGGCGAGCGAATTATTGGGACTGCAGGAAAGACAGTGTTCTTCGTTTGAGGATGCTTCCTATAGAATATACATTCAAATTGTTCTCTCAGTTTAGCAGATGAATTGTCATTATACTAGGCATTTTAGCATAATTGGCATTTTCTGCAAATCTGCCTATGAGAAGCTGCTTTAAAAAAATGAATCAAGCGTTAAAATATTGGCAAGATTACAAAAATACCCTGAGGTCCCAATGTATTCATAAGATGATGTGTGCTGTAGATTGGTGTCTGTAATTTGGAGCAATAAAAAAGAAATAAACGATGCCTATAACTTTGTATGTTTTAATACAGAATGGTTTGTATATGAATTATATATGAAAAGAAATTATATAATTATTAATAAACTTGGATCAAATTCAAATCCTGCCACATGTTGCCACTGATTTACAGTCTGTATGTCTGTACTTGTGTGTCTGTTTTTTCTTATTTATTCAGAGGCAGAGGAACTGTACCAGAAGCGAGTTCTAACAATAACAGGCATTTGCGTGGCTCTGCTGGTGGTTGGCATCGTGTGTGTTGTGGCTTACTGCAAAACCAAGTGAGTCCATAATAACCAAGATGCCCCCTAAAGTTACACAAAGAAATACTGTACTCTGATTTGTCACTGTGCTTGCAAGGTAAACATGTGGTTAGGGCCAGTGATGGGCAAAGATACAGATGCCTATAGTGGTAATAATATTTGGTAAAATAAGAAATTACAAGTATTTCACAGTGAAAGACTTTGCTCTGTCACGATGACAACACAAAATCAGCTGTGTCTGCACTAGACTAGACTGGAAATTCAGAAGCAAAGGAAAATTATTATTAGCATTTATTATACCTGCAGATTATTGGTATTTGAAAGCCCTTTAAACCATGTATTAGGTATGTTTCATATTAAAAAAAATCTTTAAAAGGTGGAATATTATTTGTAAAACAACAAATATAATCTCATTACAGGAAACAAAGGAAAAAGATGCAAAGCAATCTGCACCAGAACATGTGTGTTGAGCATCCTAATCGGATGCTGGCCAATGGACCCAACCACCCAGGGCCTGGACCAGAGGAGATACCCATGATTGATGTAAGTTTAAATTATATTAGCCTCTGTCTTTCACTTATAACAAAAGATTTTCAAAAAAACACTCAAGAATTTAGAATCGCCTATCAGTTAAAAAAAATTGTATAATATACTAGGGGGGTTCCCCATGCCCATCCAGGGGAGAATGTTTTGCAGATACATGGGCAGATACATGAGGTGCATGTTTGCGCTTGCACTTCCACTAATTTTTTTGTTGAAAATATTTTATTTTATATAATTAATAAAATTAGTTTTATTATTAAAATAATGTTTTTATTTTTATTTTATAAAAATCGGTTCGAATCCCCATCTGGGTGGAGTTTCCATGTTCTCCCCATGTCCGCGTGGATTTCCTCTGGGTTCTCCGGTTTCCTCCCACAGTCCAAAAACATGGATAAAGTTAATTGAGTTCTCTAAATTGCCCCATATAGACTGTGTTCGAGTGAGTGAGTGAGTGAGTGTGTGCCCAGTGATGGATTGGCGCCCTGTCCTGGGTGTATCTGCCCAGCGCCCGAGATGTTCTCCCCTGGACGGGCATGGGGAACCCCACCGCGACCCTAATAGAGGATAAAGCGGGTGATAATGAATAAATGAATGAATGAATGAATGAATGATCAATGTTGAGATCCATGGTTTATTTCTCTGTGTTGTAGTATATCCCTAAAAGTGTACCAGCCACTGAGAGAGTGATACGACATGGAACAGAAACGTCGGGCAACTTTTCCGTTAGCCGAATGTCTTCAAGGTCCCACCACTCCTCAACTGCCACACACGCTTCCAGTCACCGGTACAGACACATCTGTCTACATCAAAGCCGCTAACCCATTTAATGGGGATTTATTTTACTGCAGACATCAGCTCCAACATAATTCAGGCAGAGCTCGGCTAAAAATGACATCTGCAAAATGTAAATCTTGATTAAAAAACGGTGTTAATCACAAATACATTTGATTTATTTTCTCCCTTTAATAATACTTCATAACCTGTCTGTCTACAGCCCGTCACACTTAGCTTGTTTAAAGAGGATATTCTGAACCTCTATTGTTTCATGTTTAAAGCTGGATTAGAACAAGTCCCATAACATAAAATCCTGTTGCTAACACACTTTGAATCTCATAGGCACGAGGAGAGGACGTGGAGTATCGAGAGGTCAGACAGCATGAACTCAGATTGCCACTCGGGGGCGCTCTCCTCCTCAGTTGGTACCAGTAAATGCAGCAGTCCGGCGTGTATGGCTCGGCATGCAGCATACTGTGGGTATTCCGAGGCTCCCCGGCGCCCCCTGCAGTATGGAGACTCTTACGACTCTCTACGGGATTCGCCTCACAGCGACAGGTAAAGCAAACTTGTTGATTTTGGTCACTTGCATAATTTTGTACAGGCTTTAAAAATGTAAATGCTTTTATAATTTATATTTTAAAAAGCTTTCCGGAAAGATACAGCATTATTTAAAGAATAAAACAATTAAACAAAGACAAAAACAGTTTTATATAAACAAGAGGAATGTGAAAACGCTTCCATTTCATCAAATTATAAAAATATGAGCAAAATGGAATACTTTTCGTTTCAACATCCATTCTAATCTTCCACTAAATCCCATCGTACCACCTGTTGATTCAAATTCATTCATTCATTATCTTCCGCTTAATCCTCTATTAAGGTCGCGGTGGGGTTCCCCATGCCCATCCAGGGAAGAACGTCTCGGGCGCTAAGCAGATAGACCCAGGACAGGGCGCCAATCCATCGCTGGGCACACACTCACACACAGACACGCACACAAACACACTTTATATGGGGCAATTTGGAGAACTCAATTGACTTGATCCATGTTTTTGGACTGTGGGAGGAAACCGGAGAACCCGGAGGAAACCCACGCGGACACGGGGAGAACATGGAAACACCACCCAGATGGGGATTCGAACCGGGAATCCCTAGCGCTGAGAGGAGAACGTGCTGACCACTAAGCGCCCTGTTGATTTAAATTCATTATTCATTATTCATTATCTCCCGCTTTATCCTCTATTAGGGTCGCGGTGGGGTTCCCCATGCCCATCCAGGGGAGAACGTCTCGGGCGCTGGGCAGATACACCCAGGACAGGGCGCCAATCCATCGCTGGGCACACACTCACTCACACCAACACACTCTATATGGGGCAATTTTGAGAATTCAATTGACTTGATCCATGTTTTTGGACTGTGGGAGGAAACCGGAGAACCCGGAGGAAACCCACGCGGACACGGGGAGAACATGGAAACTCCACCCAGATGGGGATTCGAACCGGGAATCCCTAGTGCTGAGAGGAGAACGTGCTGACCATTAAGCGCCCTGTTGATTTAAATTGCTTATTAAAATAAAAAACCTTTTTTAAAACTTACATTTTTATTTTTCACTCAGATATGTGTCAGCACTCACCACTCCAGCTCGCCTGTCTCCAGTGGACTTCCACTCCTCCTCACTGCCCCAGCAGGTGCCTACCCTCCAGATAACAACACCCAATGCCACCCATGCCCTCTCCCTCCCGCCAGCCATTGGCTCCTATTCACCCGGTGATGAGCAGCCACTTCTACGTCGGCCACGTCGCTCGCTGAATCCTTACCATGCCGAGGGGACGGGCTCTCTCCCGTCGAGCCCGTACCGCCTTGTGGACGACGAGGACTACGAAACCACACAGGAGTATATGTCGTCCCGTGAGCGGCCCAAGAAGAGTGGCAATGGACATCGCTGGCATAGACGGTCGCGCCTCAATGGACACCTTTCCCAGCGTGCCAAGGGGCCAAGGGACTACAGCTCCCAGAGCTGCCTTTCGGACAGCGAATGGGAGGAGGACGAGGACATGGGAGAGCTGGGACATGGCGAGAGCACGCCTTTCCTCAGCATGCAGAACATGAGCGTGACCACTGAGCCGGCCACTATCTACCGGCCCAATGACACGAGGACGTACAGCAGCGCGGCACATGGCGCGGCACGTTCGCACACACACATGAACAAACTATCACACTCACGGTCCAAACCGGACAATGCACCCCTTTAAACAAAGAGCATTGATGAGAACATTGACACAACATATCTAGGAGAGAGAGAGAGAGAGAGAAAAAAAAAAAATATGCTATAGACCTGCACCTATGAGAAATATTTTTATTTTATATAACAGACAGATATTCTAACAAAGCAAATATTTATTTTCATTTCAGCAAAAATTGTCTACTAGCTAGCAGCAAAGACTTTTTTATAGGGGGAAAACTATTTATATGTAATTTATGTTCTTTTGTTTACAGCATTACGACGAAAAAGAATCCACGTGCCAATTTTTTTCACAACTTAGAAATAGAATAATATTGTGGTGCCTTTTGCTGTATGCCGACGAGGGAGGTTCCGTTATGTTTTTTGTAGCCTTTCTAATATGTACTTTTGGGTTTTATATAGATCGGTTTTTGGTTTCATTTCTCCTTTGTTCAGGATCTCCCCATTTGAACTGTGATTTAATTCTGACATCATGCAATATGAGAATCACACATTTGTTTACATGACTAAGGGTTCCGATGCATACCTGGGCATACACAATAACATTACACATGCTGGTTCCTGTTTGAAACAGGAAGCAGGGTGTTTATGTAGTCATTCTGTTCTCATATTCTTATGTGGTTTGCTTTAACCCCCATTGCTTATTAAATGTTTGCAGGTATGCAGGAGTTTATAGGGCATTTGGGTACCTGTGTGCTGGTACCTGCCCCGGTTTTCAGGGTTCTCAAATTGCCAGTGTGTGTACATCCAATGAATGTGTTTCCTTTCCGATGTGCAAACGATGATGCTTTGTGTGTATGTGTGTGTGTGTGTGTGTGTGTGTACTTGTAATGTGCGTGTGAAGGAATGTGTAGGCCGGTTTGTGTATGTGTTTGGCTTGTCTGTATGTTTCGGTGGGGTTAAGTGGTATTAATGATGAATATTTGTTGGTTGTGTGTATGTGAGGGTGAGATAGATTTCGGCTTTGTCAGAGAGAAGCTCAGTGTGTTCCAAGTATGTTGGCTTTTAAAGAACTGAGAAACACACACTTGTGACTTTGCCACCTACAAGTGGCATGATGAGCTCATTGCACTGTAACCTTCCTTTCCTGTATAGTCTTTGGCAATGGTGTCGCCTGCGGACTAATCAATCCAGCCTGATTTCAGCCTACGTGGACCGGCATACACCGTTAGCTTACACACCCCCATTCCTATGCCAGCAGCTTAAAGCCGCAATGTGTCTCAGGACTTCCCATCTAAAAACTCCCATCACCCATTTTCGCTTTTCACTGATCCATAGCTATCTAATTTTCAGAGTGCTGTTTGATGGGGCTACGTTTGTTTATGAACCCTGATGAAAATCTCGAAGACTTGACATTTTAAAAACGGTAAACGTAATTTCCCCAATGCTGTACTGTCCCACCTTGGTCTTGTCTGTTTGTAATCTGAAGGCTTGTTTGCTATATAGGTTTGGAAACTGGGCGTGTTTACGTCAGGTGGGTGGATTGTGAAATAAGCTTTTCTTTTTTTCCTCTCACTTCCTTACCTGTCCATCAGCATGCCTACATTCTACATTTAAACCCTACACACACATACACAACACACATGCGACCACACATCCTGATAAGACACACACACACACACACAAACACACTTCTTCCTGTCCCCACAAATCCAAACACACTGCTACACACTCACCTAAAGCTTCCAACTCTAGAATTCCTTTCTTTCCTCTCTCTCTTTTTTCTGTTCTTCCTCCGTTTGCCTGTTGAGGCTTCCCTTTCTCTGCATGTCCTAGTGGTTCTGGTAAATGGGTGCATGGTAAACGCAGCAAACTGAGTTGTCGTCACGCAGTGAAAGTGTACTTTTCCTTTTGACATTCAGCAATAAATCCCCTCCTTTCATGCCCATTCTTGACTTGGAATATGCTAGAAATTTTTTGCAAGTTTTCTCAAAGACTAGTACTTGTACAAAAATAAAACTACTTGTTCGTATAAAAAAATAAATCTTTATTCCTACCATTTTAAAAATGCCATATCTATGTAATGTGTATGCTTGCTTATTTAGATCAACAGAATCCAATTAAATTTGATATGCTAAGCTGGTTTAGATGACATTGTCACACTGCAGCTTTACAGAGACCGGGTTCTTATTATTAAGCCAAAGGAAACAGTGGCAAGAAAAATCTTCTCTAAAACGATGCAGCATGGGATATTTTCTGGACGTAATCTGTTTACAATGAGTCAAGTGCTTGTGTTCAGTAAGACACCGGACATGTTTCCCAAAAGTATAGAATCGTCTTGTGTGATCCAGTATAATATTGTGCTATTACATACGTTGAGAAGCTGCTATGATGAACAAAACAATATGCCATCCTTTTTTTTGTCATATTTTTGTAGGAGGCAAAGCCACGCTGGGTTTAATAACGTTTACACTTACATACCAGATTAAAAACATACCTCATTTGAGTTTCCAACTTTGGCAGCTCATTAGCATATCTGGTAGTTGTATGAGGCTGTTATTTTGTTAGAGATTGTAAGCTTAAAACAAGGCACCTTTCCCTTGAAAATGATTTTAAAAAAGCAAATGCTGTGTAAATATATATCTTAACTAGTGAGTCTCTTTTCCATCAAGTTGGGGTGTTTTCACTTTAGTCAGTGATGAACTTTTATAAAGGCTGTGTGTAATGCAGATATACTTTAACACCATGTCAGGTACAACTTTTCAATTTTATACATTAGCAGTAGCTGTTATTTATTAGCAGTTGTACTATGGGGGCAGGACTGCTTAATAAACTTTCTAGTTTACATTGCAGTGTTTTTTTCTTGGAAGTCGCTTGCTTTTGGTGTTAAACTTTAAGATTGTTGTGCCATTAACTACATTTTTCTGTTGTAGTTGCTTTCAAATGAAGTTCCAGGCCATTCTTCATAAAGAATATGGAATTAAAAAGTAGATTAAAAAAACAATGCATTAAAACAATGAAAATATATTACATTGAACCAAAAAGAGAAAGGTAAGTATCCTTGCATAAAAATAGACTACTCATGTTTCACTTTTACTAATCCTAACTATTTAAATAAATATCTACAGGGCAGCACGTTGGCTTCCGTGTTTTCCCTGTGTCCATATGGGGTTTCCCTGGATGCTCTGGTTTCCTCCCACAGTTAAACAAATACCCCCTGTCTAAATTGCCCTTATATGTGCATATATGTGAGGGAGTGTGTCTAGCAATGTATTGGTCCTGTCCTGGCTGTATCTGCCCACTGCCCGAAGGCGTTCTTCCCCGGATGGGCATAGGGAACCTAGTATAGGATTAAAAAAATGAGATGAGATAAATATCTACAGATGACATGCACAGGGCGGCACAGTGGCTTAGTGGTTAGCAGGTTCCCCTCTCAGAACTAGGGAGTCCCAGTTCGAATCCCAATCTGGGTGGAGTTTCCATGTTCTCCCCGTGTCTGCGTGGGTTTCCTCCGGGTTCCTCCCACAATCCAAAAACATGGATCAAATCAATTGAGTTCTCGAATTTTGCCCCATATAGAGAGTGCCTCTGTGTGAGTGTGCCCAACGATAGATTGGCACCCTGTCCTGGGTGTATCTGCCCAGTGCCCGAGACGTTCTCCCCGGATGGGCGACCCTAATAGAGGATAAAGCGGAAGATAATGGATGGATGGATGACATGCACATAGTGTACGAATGACTGTACAAACATACTTTCAACACCTTGCCTTAAATCAGAACTTGGCTAAACATTAACCAGTTAATATGGCTCCATAATCCCTCTTGATGTAATAATAATACTGCAGGGCTGTGGTGTTGCCTAATTAGCGGTGTGTCGGAGGTAATGTTAATGAACGTTGACCACATTCACCACAGCACATGTTTGATCGCCTCCCCGCTTCACGTGCTCTTTATTTCCTTAAAGTGATGATAACAGGGATCGTTTCCGGGGAGCGCGGGTTTCACCGACTCACACAACCGCCGCAGCCGCCGCCGAGGCCACCGAGCCCGGGCTGACTCACACACCGCACCGCGCCGCACCGCCCCGCACCGCACCGCACCGACACGCGGCTCCAAGAACTGCACCTTCTGAACCAGGTCTGTAAATCTTTATACCCCAAACTTTTTAATTAAGATATTTAATCTTAGTGTTAATATGCATAAATCGGGCAAAATGAGTAATTCCATTTATAAATTCCATTATAATTCCATTTGCACAGTGTATATACAGAGTTAAATTTTATTTTTATCTTTATTCTTCTATTTTCTTATCCTTTACAAATTAACAATTCAACTTTCCGTGGAGGTCAGGTAAGAATTTCACTGCTGGCTGTACCATGTATATCTAATCTAATCTAATCTAATCTAATCTAATATAATATATCTCATAATAACCCTGGTTCTGATTCTGATTCTGAGTATCTAACGGGAAATATGGCTGTTGTTTAAAAGTAAAGTTTGTTTGTGAAGCTGATTTCATTGAACGAAACGATGCATGCGAAGCCTGGAACGTTCACACACACACACACACACACACACACACACACACACACACACACACACACACACACACAGTGAACGTACAAAAGTTGTATTTTATCATTATTTTTTTGGTTAAATCAATCCAAAAGTGTTACACGTTTAAACTTGCACACGTTATAACGCAGGTCATCGCACAGAATGTAAAACGATTCAGCTCAGTAAATCCATTAACTTCATATTACTGAAAACCCTTCAAACTACTTCATATAAACAATTTCTTTAATATAAACACGAACTAAAAGCTCCGTCAGATTAAAGGCATTTTAGAAATGAATTAGCAGCTTATTTAGTATTTTTTTTTTTTTTTTAAACTTTATAAGATAAACCTTTATTTATCCCACAATGGGGAAATTCACAACCTTTATGTAAGTGATCTTATTAAAAAAGGTCATTTGCATACTTTGGCTTTCTGACAAACATTTCTATCTTGTTGTTATTCAAC
This sequence comes from Corydoras sp. C115, assembly GCA_019802505.1. Taxonomy (NCBI): domain Eukaryota; kingdom Metazoa; phylum Chordata; class Actinopteri; order Siluriformes; family Callichthyidae; genus Corydoras; species Corydoras sp. C115. The sequence goes on from JAFMOC010000031.1 coordinate 1,974,616, forward strand.
ATATTCATTCATTATGTTCCGCTTAATCCTCTATTAGGGTCGCGGGGAGAATCCAGGGGAGAACGTTTCGGGCGCTGGGCAGACACACCCAGGACAGGGCGCCAACCTATCGCTGGCACACACTCACTCACACAAACACACTCTATATGGGGCAATTTTGGAGAACTCAATTGATTTGATCCATGTTTTTGGACTGTGGGAGGAAACCGGAGAACCCGGAGGAAACCCACCCGGACACGGGGAGAACATGGAAACTCCACCCAGATGGGGATTCGAACCGTGCCGCTTATTCGACATATATATTGTATAACTTAAAAATGCAAAGGTTATGGTTGTGTGAGGGCTGAAGGCACATCCTTGTTTGGTTTGACCTGAAGAGGTGTAAAGGCATATCAGTTCTTAAATATAAGACAGAAATGAATAAAGAACGTTCATTTTAAAACTCTTTAAGCATTCCGAATTTGGAAAAAAAAAGCTTCTACAAATAAATGTGTGTGGATGATTGACCATGGAAATGTTGTGGATATAAATGATAGGCTTTTGTTTCATATTTATTTGTTCCTTTTCTAGTTTTTAAAGGAAATGGGTAGTTGTCTATGGAGATATCGCAAAAGGATCCTGTGTTGCATCTGTACTCCATGCGTTCTGGTTGGATGCTTCATTGCATATGTCACATTGGCTGTCTACTTGAACATGGTTACCACCTACCCATCAAATGGACCACATGCTAATCTGAGTCCTCTGCTGGAGGACTTTTTTATTGCCAAAGGTGCCAGTAATTTTCACCTGGTGGCACCCTACCCATTGCAGTCCTTCTGGAGACATGAACTGAACAACGATGCATTTTGGAACTTGATGCAGCATGCCATAGATCGCCAGCACAATCCCATCTTACAAAACAAATTGGTTATTTCAGAAAGTCTGACAAATACAAATAGCAAAACACTTTCACATGAGAGAATTGGGTTTCTTCAACGCTATAAGAACATGTTGGATCATTTTAAACTGACTCCTCAAATGCAGAGGTTTGCAAACTCTATTCACCACAGAGACTACCCAGTGCACATTGATCAGCCAGAATTGTGTGCCATGTCACCTCAGAACTCAACTCCAATGCTACTGCTGGCCATAAAATCACAAGCACCAAACTTCCAGAACCGGCAAGCTATTAGGCTCACGTGGGGACATTCAGGGTTTGTCAGTGGACAGGTGGGGAGTGGAGGACTGGTGTGTAGAATTTTTCTCTTGGGCCAGACAGATCCAGCACTACTACAAGATATTCAACAAGAAAGTAAAATGTATGGTGATATTCTAATGTGGGACTTTTTAGATACATTTTTTAACCTGACACTGAAGGATGTGCTGTTCTGGGACTGGTTCTCCAAGCACTGCCGGAACACTCGGTTTGTGTTTAAGGGGGATGACGACATCTTTGTACGGACACCTGCTCTTCTAGATTACTTGGAAAACCAGAAGTCAGAGGATTTTATTGCTGGAGATATCATTACAGCTGCTTTTCCTCAACGATCAGAAAGCACAAAGTATTTTATTCCTGACAGTTTCTACAAGGGAATGTACCCAACATATCCAGGGGGAGGGGGAGTGGTCTACTCCGGAGCACTAATTCCTAGGCTTCTCCAGGTGTCCAAGAGGGTTCATCTTTTTCCAATTGATGATGTTTACCTTGGAATGTGTCTCGAAAGGCTAGGGGTTATCCCTATCCACAACCCTGCTTTCCTCACGTTTGACTTTACTGAAAATGAAGCGAAGGAACCCTGCGCGCACCACAGCATTCTCATGGTCCACAAACGAAGTCCGGTAGAAATGCTGAAATTGTGGCTGGAGATTCGGAGTCCTTGGCATAAATGCAAAAACACCACACTTAGGACTTAATAAAAAATATAATTACAATGTGATGTTAAACTATAAAGCTCTTGAACTGTGGAGGAACTTCGTTAGGTGCTTAATGCAACTTTTGTGCATTGATGTGATGACTGATGACCTTGTAACAATGCATATAAAATATGTGAAGTAAACTTTAAAAAGTACACATGTTCACAGATGTTATTTATTAAAATATTTTATTTTGACTGAAAAAAATGTTTATCTACTTTTGCTAAGGTAAAAAAAAAGTATGTAATTATGTTCCACGTTGGTCTAAATGATGGTGATTTTTGTACAAATTTGAGGTAATTGAACAGTTAAACAAGTTTACAAACCAAAAAGAAGTTTATTGTCATATATATACATAAATATAATACAAATGTCCTGTTCGGCACAATTTTTATGAAATGTGTAATTCTCCAGATAACAAAACAAATATTGACAATCAATGATCTATAATGCCTCAAGATCCACAGACAAGACTTTAATTCAGTTGGTGTAAAATTGTCCTAAGTATTTAAAGCAATCATTATTTTCCCACATATCTGTTCATAATAAATTAAGTATGAAAGACAATACAACTTGAATTATTAACATGAACAATGGACAAGTTCTATCCCTGATTCTCTTCTTCGTCCTCTTCATCTGTGTCCTCTTCACTCTCACTGTACTGAACAGTTGCTCGGTTTGTGTTCACAAAAAGGTCATGGTCGTCTTCAGACTCACTGTCATCACACTCATCCTCCGCTTTATCTTCATGTTTTTGCTCTTCCTGCTTCCTCTCCTCACTTGCACCTTCTGCCTCAAATCCTTTTGGCCTGGAAGAAAACATTTAGCAAATTTCTACCAAAAACACTGAGACTCATTGTTGCCTAAATCGTTGTGCATTTTCAAAAATATAATTAAAATTGTCTTAAACATTTGTTTCGAAAATGTACTTACCAAATGCCATGCTTCCTCAAATACTGAATATGGTCACAATAGAGAATGAAACTGATCTCTCCTTTAACCTTGTCACCCTCCTCAATAGGGTCTACAATTACAAAATCACCTGCCAGAAAGAACACAATTATTAACAAGAATTTAAAAATTTGTACATTAAAGTCGGGCTGACCATCAGGTTCCAACCTCTTTTGATCCAGATGTTCTTGCGGAATTTTGTCGGCATGCTGAGCAAAAATCTCTCACCACCGTCGGTCACAGCATTGTGGAGATTATTACCATTGCTACCTAGAATCTAAAGATAAATACAATTTACGACTTTGAGTCCATTTTGGGTTTAATTTTTTTTTCTTTAATATGCAGATTGGAGTTTTTTTATACAAAAAAATTACAGTAAATATCAATAAAAAAAAGACACTATACATGTTTTTACAGCTTACCCTCATTATCTGTTGGTTCTCACTGGGTGTGACGTATTCTCCGAAGACTTCTTTAACAACATGCTTGCGTTTGGTTGCCTTTGACATTGCCGCTGATAATCTTGAAAATACTCCTTTTCTGTTAAAGCAGTGGTAAATGTTGCGTTTTAAAAAATATGCCTTGAATAAATTGAACATACACTTTCGCTTAAAATAGTTAGTTAAACCTTTAATCACCAATTGTTTTAGAAATAACCATCATTCAGTTCATGTACTGTACAAGACAGAAGTTTAGACACACCAATTTTTGGCTCCACTGAAATGACCATTGTTCCATCAGTTCCACTTACCGTAAAGATGGACTTTGTAGTTCTACAATTACAGGCTGTAGTCCATCTGTTTGTCCACCTGAGCAGGTATTATTTGGTTGTGCCTTATCTCTTTCCCTGCATTCTCACTGAGGTGTTTCAATGAAACTACACTGCACCCCCTCACCACATCAGTGTCACTGCAGAACCGACAATAAAGAATCCACCACCCAAATGATACCTGTTCTGTGATATTCTGACCAACAGAGAAAACCAACAGGGGACTAACAAATAAGACACACAGATGGACAACAGTGTGACGTGTCCACTTTTTTGAGTGGTACTGTATATTCGTGTTTGAAAAATAACAATAATTAGACTTATATTATTTACCACATGCCTGCAGCTTATCACTGCACATTTACACTCTGGTTTTAATGTAATTTATATTTATGTTTTATACACGTTTCTCCTTAACGTATCTTTAAATCGTTGAAATTTGTTAGAAAGACAGGACAGTTAGCTCGTCGCAGTTAGCTAGCATCAAACATAATTGCATAAACGGTTCGAACGAGTTCAATAAGCACCTACCCAGAGCAGCTACATGCACTTGTGGACTAAATCTGAAGTTTGTTGTTTTGTACATGAAAAATAATAATTCCAACTCGAAGAAAAAGGTCTCGATACACGTCGACACACACACACGTGAGATTCACCTCTTTTTCGCTTCCGCAAGTCATTTAGATTGGCATTGTGGGTAATGTAGTCCAGCCATATTTGTGATGTAGTCAAGCCATATTTGCTCTATTTTATTCATTTAAAGCCCCCCCCCCCCATTATTTTTTTTTATCATGTATGATTTTTATCCAAATGGATCGTTGTGTTAGTTAGAATTAGCAGATTAAATCAGTCTTTACAGGCACGGTGGCTTAGTGGTCAGCACGTTCTCCTCTGGGTGGAGTTTCCATGTTCTCCCCGTGTCTGCGTGGGTTTCCCCCGGGTTCTCCGGTTTCCTCCCACAGTCCAAAAACATGGATCAAGTCAAATGAATTCTCTAAATTGCCCCATATAGAGTGTGTCTGGGTGAGTGAGTGTGTGCCCAGCGATGGATTGGCGCCCTGTCCTGGGTCTATCTGCCCAGCGCCTGAGACGTTCTCCCCTGGATGGGCATGGGGAACCCCACCGCGACCCTAATAGAGGATAAAGCGGGAGATAATGAATGAATGAATGAATAATCAGTCTTTACAGATTGTTTTATTCATTCATTATCTCCCGCTTTATCCTCTATTAGGGTCGCGGTAGGGTTCCCCATGCCCATCCAGGGGAGAACGTTTCGGGCACTGGGCAGATACACCCAGGACAGGGCGCCAATCCATCGCTGGGCACACACTCACTCACACACACACTCTATATGGGGCAATTTGGAGAACTCAATTGACTTGATCATGTTTTTGGACTGTGGGAGGAAACCGGAGAACCCGGAAGAAACCCACGCAGACACGGGGAGAACATGGAAACTCCACCCAGATGGGGATTCGAACCGGGAATCCCTAGTGCTGAGAGAACGTGCTGACCACTAAGCCACCGTGCCTCCCAGCTTGTTTTATTAAACGTTTATTCGTTTTGAAGCATCTGTCTGATCCATAAAAAAAAGATTTATGGCTTTAGCACTCAATCATAACCTGCTGTACATAATTAGCAGAAAGAGCACAGATAAATCTAATAGCAGGAAGCCAAACTAAAACCAAACCTAAAAACTATTATTTCGTGTTTTAGGTGCTAGCTGGCTTTTCTCCCATAACAAAGCTCACATAAGCTTGTTTACTTTGTGAATTTTAGCCAATTAAGACAATATGTTCTGTTTGGTTTACTCCTATAAAATATTTCAATAAGAACTTCAATATGACAAAGACAAGAGAGAGTGTTGATTTTTATTTATAAGTGTTTTATTGAGGTGTTTGGCATGGCATGTCTGAACACACTGATCAACGGATGAGAAATATTCAAGTTGTAGCATTTTCTAAGTTTTAATAGCAACTCAGAGACATTATTGCACTGTAATGTGTTATCAATACATGGTGAAGGTTGTGTTCACATGAAATGTACAGCAGTTGTGTGTCACTTGATAAAAGTAATTACTTAAAATCAAAGATTAATAAACATAATGTTTTGAACATAAATATTTGTAACATGTTGCTTCTTAGAGATTGTTATTGTAATGCTGTGGATTAGGAAACATACAGTTGATTAGTTACAATTGCTAACAAGTTATTAAATTTCGAGTTCATTTCTGATCTTTTCATACAAGTTGCACAAAGACACCACTGTTGCTTAAACATAAAATCAGTAAAACATTTACAGACTACTTAAATATGAATGTAATTCTGTGTTATAGAGTGCACTTACACAATTTAAAAACTCTAGCACAAAACAATTATACATGATAGCATCTTGGTAAATTACAAGCATTGTATTAGACAACACACAGTTATAGCTCTTTTACAATATGTAATTTCAACCCTAAATTAAGATTTAATCAGCCATACTAAAATATTTCCTATAATAAACTACCAAAAAACAGAAAGTATAAAGTTCAGGTATACTACTAATACTTGTATATCATTTTATTGTGTAATAGTGTTTATCTACCTTAAACTATTTTAAATATTATTTATTGTACCACCATTGTCCAAATCCTATAAAGTAAACACTATTAAATGCAGTAATTTATTGTCATTACATATTTATAGGAAATACTGATTTTAATAATAATAGTATCTGAAGTGTGGTTATCAGTAGTGTATAGTTAATTGTTAAATTATGACAAACATGCTTAATATTTCTTTATACCTGACAATGATTGAAAGTGCCTAAAAGCAAAATGTAAGTAGCTATGTAAATAACTATAAGCTCCTCAAATGGGTGGTTGAGCGTTAGTACACAATATCTAAACAAAATACTTAAGTCTAATAATCTTAACCTCATTGTCAGGCTCACTGTAAATAAACATTGCACATGTAACAGAAAATGAGGTAAATCTAAGTGATCAGAAATATTTCAAGTCTATGTGGCAGTAGTTATTCTTCCCACTTCCAGGATTATTCAACTCATTAACACTGTATTGTAGTGTTACGACCTGCTTTGCCAAATAAAATCACCACCATGACTAGTTAAAAACACAACTTGTATAAGATCAGGTAAAGTGAACTTTTGTTACAATTATTGTTCAGTCTAATTAGGATTAAATACAGACCTGAATAAGCCGAAACTATGCAGTAAAAGGTTTAGACTTTTAAAATCAATTTGTTCCCTGAAAAAATGTTGTGATCTTTAAACATGTGTCCATACTTTGCACAAGACTGTAGAATTCTACACTACTATAATAATAACATGCCAACAACGCATTATCACTCCGTTTATGGAAAACTCTTTCATCTGAACTTCTTGCTAAGTTTGAGAATTTGTGAGGAGAATGTGCGGCATAGCTTGAAGACAAATACTTGACGAGTCACTGCCTGAACGGATTCATTACACATGGATGACATTTCTGATTTGTAAGGGCTGTGTGTAGGTGTGTGTAAGAATACTGCACACAGCTCTAATTAATTACTGCAGACGAACACATCTTGTTAATTCCACACAGTTTGGATCCTCTGTACAAATAGTAGTACCCCTGAAAATACATAAAAGTAAAAGAAATGTTATGCAAATCATTACATTTACCTTTTAACAGTCAATATGGTAAAGTCATTCTATACCGAATGAATTGATATCGATTTGTTGTGTTTTAATAAAATCGTAATGTCCAAATATATCTTGTTCTGAAATTGTTTATCTATAAAATCTTACCAAAAATCACTGCATATAAAATAAAACATGCCAGATTACAGAAATACTGTGATTTTTAGCATAACAAATAGCCTACATTTATATGTAACACAAATTCAGTTTCTTTAAACCACAGGATCTCAGACTCTTAATAAAACCTATAAAAATGTACCTTACCTGCTCACCATAATCTTCACCCCAGCTATTCTTAATGGCCCAGTAAGGAATGCCATTACCTGCACACACAAGTAATAACACACTGGCAATTACTGAAAAAAGCTTTACTTTTTTTACACAATGCACATCATGACACAACTAGCTTTAATGCCCAGTGGTCAGGGTGCTAAGCTGTCAATCAATCAGCAACCACCACATTACTTAAGTGGGCCCTTGAGAAGGACCTTTAACCCTCATTGCTCCAGAGGGGACTGTATCATGAGTGAACTTTGTTCGCTTAAATTAGTCATTTTGTTATTTGTTATGTACATATAATCATCACATCAGTCCATGTTTCTGGTAGCCATTGATTTTAAATTTATAAATAATTTTACTACAAATTGAATGGATGTCTTTTAAAAGATACAAAGTTTAAAAACAAAGCTATGTGACTTTAACAAAACATAAAATAGTATAGTAAGTATTTATTGATTTGGACAAATATGATAAGGAGAGAAACACTTACGATCTCCGTATCCTACAAGCAGCACTGCATGATCAATCATCCAGGGGTTGCAGAATATCTTTAGAGGGTGCGACACTCCCTTTTTGTAAAACTACAGAAACAATGTAATGTATAAACAGATTTCATTATTGCCATATTATATATTGCCATATATTTTTCATTCAATGTTAAATGCCCGGGAGGAACCACTGGCACAGTTTAGTTTATGGATAATGTATACAGGCAAGAAAAGTGTCTTTATAAATCTAGTGTTTGGTGTTAAGTGTTGCATTTACTTTGCACCTCAGTGTAGCTCACAGTAAAACTTTTTTGGTTGTTTAGGTAGAATTCTGAAAAACTTATGCTGATTTGTAATTATGTAAAATGACAGTTCAGTCTAAGCCCAAACTGTTTTCAAACATCTGGCACTTATGGTTCATAACCATGACTGCTACATGAGATGAGGAAATACAAATCATTAGGAGGAAGATAATACCTGCATTGCAAATGCGTTGAGGGCAGCCGAGACAGGACCATTCTCAGCCAGCCATGTGGCAATATCTGAACACACAAACAAAGGCATGTTAGATGTCAAGTCATTTTTGAAGTGCCTTCAGCTTATTCACATGAAACACTGAGTTTGTAGAATTTGTATGTAATTTATTTGGAGGATTACGCAGTGTATTAAAAGTCAGATATACATGTCTTCTTAGTTTTCACCCCTAGACACTTTTATATATATTTTTTTTTTTCTTTTCAGTCACTTTGTACCATTAAGCTTACATTCATTTTGGTTTGCGGCGTGCTGATCTAACAGCATCCCCACTTTTCAGCCTTGATTTTAGCTTGCTTACTGTCACGTCTAGAGTATTTGGTCCTACCATATACTAGCTTCAGTATATTATGCTGTTGGCTTTCACTATACACTTTGAGCCCCTTCCTTCAAGCTTAGTCTTTTGCCTCATCCTTTATCTAAAGCTATACTCCTCAGCCTTAGTGCTATTTATGTGCTATAATCTTTAGTCTAATTGTATGTCCTGCATACTGAAAGCCTCTTTAGTGTGTTTTTTCTAACAGTCAGCACCTGGATTTTCCAACATGTTGCTGAAACTGACTAACAACCAGATTGTGTAATGTACAAGAAATGTGTACTGGGATACATATATGCAGACATCATTTCACAAGATTTTACTGAACATGTCTCACCGTTTTCATCCTTAGGCAGTTCCACAGAGCTGTTAATGTAGGCCACCACTTTCCCAGATGAGAATTCACACACTTGCTTATGGCCTCGGTAGTTGTAATCTGTCTCTGTCTCTAGACCACCTGGTAAAGGTGAGACATGAAGACAAATATCTGGCTAAAGAAATTAAATGTTTTTTCAGCTTTAAAATTTTATCAAACATTGGTCTTTTATCTCAAATCAACACCAAGTCAATAGTTCTAGATTATAAATCTATCTTATTTAATAGTGAGTTTTTATACTTGATAACCAAATACCAATGATGGAATACCTTTAGATTAAAACTTTTGTTGTAGTTATTGTTTTAACAATAAAACATGTTGGCATTATGTTTTAGCATAAATTAATATTAAATACATTCATATGAAAGTAATTTGGCTCAGCAATTTTTTTATATTAAAAATGTAATTGTGTATTATTTATTATTGTATATATGTAGTGCATATCAATAGAGAAAGACACCCTTACCCCATGTTATTTAAAAAGTAATTTAAAATTACACTTGGATACACATTCATTAATTTTGTATACACACTGCTTACCAAGGTTTTCAATAGCTTCATATGCATTGGATGGAAGGCCTCCCCCACATGCCTGATCCAACTTATCACAGTCCACCAACTCTGTAAATAGCACATTTTTTTATGAATTGACAAAAGTAAAGTATTTAAAGTGCACTTATTTTAGTATATGCCAGGAGATAATTGTAAATATGCATTATCATGTGTGAACCTTTGCTCTCTGTAGAACAGATAAAAAATAGTATAATAAAATTTACCCACACAAGCCCAAATTTGTGCATAAGACTACATGAGTTTATATATTTATATAAATCACCACAAAGTGATGTTGGTAATCACCTTGTTCTGAGAGAGACAGCAGTCGTCCAGTCTTTTTAAACCACTGGCCTTCAATGTTCCCTGTGACTGAAAAAGCCCAGCAGGAACCACACATACCCTAAACCAGCAGTCAAAACAACTGTTCATATATATAAAAATAATAACTGTTCCAATTAGAGAAAGTAAATAAATAAGTCAAATAATAAATCATTATATTTAAGTACAACCTTTTTTCTCTGCATAACTAAGTGTAGGATTCCAGTCAAAAATATTTATTTGGAAATAAAAAGCCTTAAAATATTACACAAAATATTGCATTTATAATTGTAGTACTTTGTTCTTTACTTTTTTTTTATTGAGCAATTTGCATGTTATAAATAAACTATTCTCTGACCTGGTTCTTAACGGTGCTGACGGCCCCATGTTCTCTCCAATCCCAGCTAGTGGGAGCCGTACTACTGACTGCTGCTGCAGGCTTTACCTTTTTCTGCAGGCTCCACTGACTCAACATAGGGTTCAGGTACATCATTCTAAATTCCTCCTCTAAATAAATAAGGGGCATTAAAATATAAATAATAGACACATGAGTATGTAATCCCTGCCTTTAGCATGCAGACGCACATATTCAAGTAAAATTTATCTTACATTTACATTTTTACTTCAGTTACTAAAACATACACACACCTGTTAGGTCACTGAACTTTGTAACGCCATACTCAGCAGTTCCTTGGTCCAGAGATTGTAAAGTCTGGGCTGTTTTTAAATTCTGATGGAAAATACGCAGACGCTTCTCAGTCTCTACAAGAGTCCAAAATATCCAAGAGTGAGAGTCTGAAAGTGTTTTCAAGTATATATAAATACAGCTAAAGGCAAATACATACATTCATTCATTCATTATCTCCCGCTTCATCCTCTATTAGGGTCGCGGTAGGGTTCCCCATGCCCATCCAGGGGAGAAAGTTTCAGGCGCTGGGCAGATAGACCCAGGACAGGGCACCTATCCATCGCTGGGCACACACTCACTCACACAGACACACTCTATATGGGGCAATTTGGAGAACTCAATTGACTTGATCCATGTTTTTGGACTGTGGGAGGAAACCAGAGAACCTGGAGGAAACCCACGCAGACACGGGGAGAACATGGAAACTCCACCCAGATGGGGATTCGAACCGGGAATCCCTAGCGCTGAGAGGCGGACGTGCTGACCACTAAGCCACCAAGGCAAATACATAACAATTTTTTTAAAAAGTGACCACTGCTTTTAAACAGATACCAGTGAATGGCATGTTCAACAGCAAAACACTCCAAACTGCAGTACAGAGATGAATATTATTTTCGTACCTTCTTGAGTGCTGTATGTACGATTGAATTTCACCATGAACTCTTTAAACTGTGTCAGAAGTTCTACAGTTTCCTAAGGATAAGAAACATGGCATTTTAATGAATGAGTTTAAAGGTTCCAGTTTATAACTCTGTTTCATTTCTTTACCTGTGTAGGTTTGTTGTGATAGAGCGGCACTCTTACAATCTTTTTAGTCTCCTTTGGAACTGAAAAATGAAGCAGATTGCAGTTTGCACTGTTGGTGAGTTTTTACAAGACAAGAATTTTAATCTGAGTTCAGGTCATATTTAATGAAACAATTATGCCATTTAAAATGACACTTTTTAAATAGTAATACACAATGACAGCGGCAAGTACATCAGTATCGAACCAAAAACATACAAAGCTACATTTCATTCATTCATTATCTCCCGCTTTATCCTCTATTAGGGTCGCGGTGGGGTTCCCCATGCCCATCCAGGGGAGAACGTCTGGGACGCTGGGCAGATAGACCCAGGACAGGGCGCCAATCCATCGCTGGGCACACACTCACTCACACAGACACACTCTATATGGGGCAATTTTTGAGAATTCAATTGACTCGATCCATGTTTTTGGACTGTGGGAGGAAACCAGAGAACCCGGAGGAAACCCACGCAGACACGGGGAGAACATGGAAACTCCACCCAGATGGGGATTCGAACTGGGAATCCCTAGTGCTGAGAGGAGAACGTGCTAACCACTAAGCCACCGTGCCGCCCAAAGCTACATTTCACATCAGAAAATATGTAAGAATTACATTTCTGACCAAATAAAAAAGATCCTATGTCTTCAAGAGTTAATAGAAACTGCAGTGTAGCAGCTCCAGCATCAGTGCTGTGTGTGTGTGTGTGTGTGTGTGTGTGTGTGTGTGTGTGTGTGTGTGTGTGTGTGTGTGGACACTGACCGGCAGGCTGGCATTTCTGTTTAAGCAGAGTGAATTTATTCTGCCAGGGAATGTTCCACACTTCAAACAAACACACCTCCGTCTGAAAGACAATCAGGGAAACGTGTTAAATGTCCTGTAATTAGAAAATTGCAACAAACAGTAATAATAATAATACAACTTGTGCTTTTTGCTTCATAATCAGTGTGCAAGGAACTTTAATCGTGTAAAGCACATGAGCTGTCACACAGACATGAGTCATGCAACTGATATATTCATTACTAAGTCATGACCACGTGATTTCACTCTGACTGTGTGAAAATCCAACTCTGTGTGAAGTAAAGCACACAAGGAGCCAACATCCTGTAGGCAGATTTTTGTGGTATGTTTAATTACCGTGGACACTGTTTTTTTTTTTATTGGGTAATGTTTGGAATAAGGGAATGATCACGGGGTTAACGACTTGCATAAGTGCCATTGCATAATTCACAGAACAGCAGGTTCATGAGGACATACTTGTCGGGATTAAGAAAGTCAATGTCTATGATTAATATTCCTAACAAAACAACCGGAACTTGTTTCTTTGTCAAAATTTGCATCGCAATAGCTCACACTTAAATCGTTCTGCTCATTTAAACATTTAAATTTACTGAGTACTAACCAATTCATCAAGTATGACGAAGCGGAGAAGCTGATCTGTAACACTTTTTATCAGTATTCTGTGTATTTTTCTTGAAAAACAAGAAAGCTGAGGAAGTTGCCAATTTTTTATTATATAACCTTGCAGCACATTTAAAGATACACAAAACCCAAGCATTTTTTCAATATTATTAGTTCTTTTTCATATATTCTGCTGTAGTTTCATTGTTATTTTAAGTTGTAATCTGCTGTAATCTGCTATAATAACGCTGTTTGCTCACCTTCTGTTTGTGTGACTCTGGAAAAAACTCACAGGTGTCAGAAACATGCAGCACTTCAGTTTTCTTACACTGAGTCCGTCCAATCTCCACCATGATGCTGTATCTCACTCCCTTCACCAGCTGGAACAAACACAAACCATTAAAGGTAAAGGAAAGCAGAAAAAAAGCTAACTAAATCGAATGAAATCGTATTATTTACCTAAACTAAATTTACAAATTTAGTTTTAAAAGAAAAAAAATGTCTACTTTCTGCTCATCATGCATTAATCTTGTTAACAACCATAACCCACCAATAAGAAAAAGGGCTAATATGTCGTTCCTCTATTAGTGGGGAAGCCGCCCGACCACATCTTTTACAAACTCTTGTGGAGGGGAAGTGTAACACATATGTTTATTAACTTGTGTTGCTGTGGTTAACAGGGGGAGATTATTGCCATACTTCTTCCATAGTAGTAAAGTTAGTCCTCTGACATCAGCTGGATGCCAACAAGCTTTCATCAGAGAAAGGGCTTTTCTGTTGCACCAGTTCTTTTAACTTTTAAAAGTATACAAATTTTAAATTCAGGTGGAATAACCATTCATTCATTCATTATCTTCCGCTTTTATCCTATATTAGGGTCGTGGGGGGGTTCCCCATGCCCATCCAGGGGAGAACGTTTCGGGCAGATACACCCAGGACAGGGCGCCAATCCATCGCTGGGCACACACTCACACACACAGACACACTCTATATGGGGCAATTTTGGAGAACCCAATTGGCTTGATCCATTTTTTGGACTGTGGGAGGACACCGGAGAACCCGGAGGAAACCCACGTGGACACGGGGAGAATATGGAAACTCCACCCAGATGGGGATTCGAACCTAGTGCTGAGAGGCGAACGTGCTGACCACTAAGCCACCGTGCCGCCCGTGGAATAATCAACAAAATGAAATTTTGTTAAAAAGCAACCTTGTCTTTCATTGCACAGCAAACGTCACTTAATTAAACCGATTATTAATTACTGTTACATTGAAATAACAGTGTAATTAACCCCTTAATATGACCACTGTGTGTACTGCATTTGGAAATCTCTTAAACACAGACACAATTGATCCATTCAACCATCTCCTCTGCTCAGTCGGCCCTGTGTTGCTGGAGGTTGACTGAATTAAAAACATGAACATCCACTGAATACCAAAAAGCTGGGTCAGAAGTACAAAGGAGGTATTTTATCAACACAAGTCAGTGGATGTACTTTTTTCCCTTGAAGCCAGATATGTATTAAACGCCACTATGTTGTTATTAAGGGTTAATAAGGTTTTATTTCACTTAAAGCTGTGTGTTTTATGGGAACTGAAAAGGCTGGGAACTGCGGCAGTATTGTGTTGATGCTGAACTACTGCGCAAACTCAGCGCAGTGTGAAACCACACCAACACGTAAATCCGAGATAATCGTTTTGTTTACTGGACAAAACCCGCATACAAAACACGAGTCCTTTACTCTGCACTATGAGAACCCTGAAAGTGAGATAGTCTTTTCTGGGGGAATATGAACCTAAACAGTCTGACCTGTTTGGTCGCAGACAGGATTTTGCTGACTCTCCTGATCTGCGCGCCGTTTGATGCCATGTTGTATCGCTCCTCTGCGAATTTCAGAGCTTCGTTAAGCCCCGGGTCCGAATCCGAGATACGCACACGAGCCCCGGGGGCCCCGGGGGCCCCGATCTGCGGCTGCACGGATCCTTCATCCAAACCGCAAACCAAACCCAGCAACGCAGCCAGAGCCGCGGTTACCCACAGCGGGCGCATCATGACTTCCCCTTCGAACAAACTAAAAACAAAGCTGTTGTTTTAATGAAAACCCGCAGACCGTGGACGCGCTTCGAATGTGCGCTCAGCGGATCAGCCGCAGAGGATCAGACTGAAATGCGTAAACATCCCCAAACAAACATGGTGCGCGTAAAGACGCACTAACGGCACTGGACTCACGGGTGCCCCACTCCAATATGGCTGATGGTGTGTGTGTGTGTGTGTGTGTGTGTGTGTGTGTGTGTGTGTGTGTGGGGGGGGGGGGGGGGGTGTGGGTGTGTGTGTGGGTGGGTGGGTAACGTGTACAAGTGTGTGTGTGTGTGTGTGTGTGTATATATATATATATATATATATATATATATATATATATATATATATATATATATATATATATATATATAATAGGGGTTCGAATCTCTGTGTCTGGCGATTCGATTCCGATTTTTGAGGTCACGATTCGATTCAGAAACGATATTCGATTCAAAAACGATTTTTTTTTCAGTTCAATTTATGTGATTGACAAGATGAAACGATGATGTAAACAAACAGAACATTTATTTAAAACAATACTTTCAGGTTCCTTCCTGTATCAAATCTTTTTACATCATTTTATATTTATACAAAAAAAAAAAAAAAAAGGATTGCGCTAAATTAAAATGAGCAGTATTAGGGTATGAGGTTAGCTTAGCTGCCTGGCTTTTTGCCTGGATTCATTGAAGAATCGATTTTTTTTCCCAGTACCCCTAATATATAATATTGTGGGGACTTAATGTAATTCAAGAGTTAATAAGCAGAATAAACAACATTTACATTGTACTATAAATTGTTATTCTGTACGACCTCCCGGACTACAAATAAGAAACTCTCTCTCTCTCTCTCTCTCTCTCTCTCTCTCTCTCTCTCTCTCTCTCTCTCTCTCTCTCTCTCTCTCTCTCTCTCTCTATATATATATATATATATATATATATATAAAATTTGTAAACATCCGTTTTCTAGAATATGGGGATGTATTAAAAGAAAATCCTTTTTTTAAAGTAAAATGTTGTATATTTATAACTGTAGCTCAATTGTATTTGGATATTGTTAATGTTAAAGTAGTTTAGAGAAGGTCGTATAGTCTTTGTGGTCAGGGTTTGGATTACTGACAGAAAGGCTATGTAAAATGAGTAAAGTGACCTATTTTTCCTTCAGTGCTTACACACAGAGGAGTGTGTCCTCCACATTTAACCCATCTGTGCAGTGAAACACACTAGTAACTATGGTGCCTACAATGCAAATCATTACATTCATTCATTTATTCATTCACTTTTTTTTTAAATTCACTTTTTAAATAGTAAAACACAATGACAGCGGCAAGTATACATCAGTATCGAACCAAAAACATACAAAGCTACATTTCATTCATTCATTGTCTCCCGTTTTATCCTCTATTAGGGTCGCGGTGGGGTTCCCCATGCCCATCCAGGGGAGAACGTTTCGGGCGCTGGGCAGATAGACCCAGGACAGGGCGCCAATCCATCGCTGGGCACACACTCAATCACACACACACACACACTCTATATGGGGCAATTTGGAGAATTCAATTGGCTTGATCCATGTTTTTGGACTGTGGGAGGAAACCTGAGAACCCTGAGGAAACCCACACGGACACGGGGAGAACATGGAAACTCCACCCAGATGGGGATTCGAACCGGGAATCCCTAGTGCTGAGAGGCGAACGTGCTAAACACTAAGCCACCGTGACACCCCAAATCATTACAATGCATCAAAAAAAAAAAAAAAAAAAAAAAAACATTGTCTGTGTGAGGACTAAATTTTAGGTTTCACGTTGTAAACTAATTTGAAACTACATTGCAGGTACTTCAAATATGGTTGTTTTTGTTTAATATACCTTAAATTACTGACAAAAAGCTTTTATATGTATCATAAGTGGAACGATAATTTAAAAGGTGCTGATCTGCACAAATCAGCAAAATAGAGAACAATTATAATATATGTTAAATAACCGAAATAATTTCTCGTAAAGGCACGGTGGCTTAGTGGTCAGCACGTTCGCCTCTCAGCACTAGGGATTCCCGGTTCGAATCCCCATCTGGGTGGAGTTTCCATGTTCTCCCCGTGTCTGCGTGGGTTTCCTCCGGGTTCTCCGGTTTCCTCCCACAGTCCAAAAACATGGATCAAGTCAATTGAATTCTCAAAATTGCCCCATATAGAGTGTGTCTGTGTGAGTGAGTGTGTGCCCAGCGATAGATTGGCGCCCTGTCCTGGGTCTATCTGCCCAGCGCCCGAGACGTTCTCCCCTGGATGGGCATGGGGAACCCCACCGCGACCCTAATAGAGGATAAAGCGGGAGATAATGAATGAATGAAGTATAAAGCAGATGCGTCCCAATGCTTTGTCCATTTGGTGTTTGTGTCGTCACGTGTTTGTAAAATTCTTCCCGCTCATGGTTTCCCTCTAGCGGTGAGATGCACAGTGTACGACGCTGTTTATGTTCCGTGTAGAAGTGAACACAAGCTCTGCGCTTTTATAAAGTCTTTTTCCTGACAGTAAGTCAGGTTTAAAAATGGATAACCAGCATTATCGGAAGGAAAAATTAAGAAGTGGAGGGAATAGACCCCGAATGGAGGTGTGTACACACAAACTACAGTGTATTCATACTGTTTCTTTAACTTAAACACAGTACTTCCTTATCAGCTTAGATTTGTTTGTTTTTTTCTAGAGCAAAGATGTCCGTCTATCAAAATCTCTCTCCTATGTATTAAGACATGGTGCTTCTAAAATGGGGTTTCACATGAGCTCAGGTTTGTAGCTTTCATGTTCCTTTCCATTAAAGTGATTTAAAGGCCACTGAGTTCATGTCCTTTCTGCTACCTTTGCACAGATGGATTTCTCTTTGTGGATGAACTTATGGCGCATCAGCAGTTCAGCTCATTTTCACTAGAAGATGTGGAGAGAGTGGTGGCGACTAATGACAAACAGCGCTTTAAGTTACAGACCCACCCTGAGAATGGACGTCTCCAAATCCGAGCCAATCAGGGTCATTCTGTACAGGTTTGTCCCCTTGAATAACCATTTAAACAGTCCAAGTCTTGCTGATCGAACCAGAAAAGATAGACATGTAGTGTTAGTCAGTATTCATTCATTCATTCATTATCTCCCGCTTTATCCTCTATTAGGGTCGCGGTGGGGTTCCCCATGCCCATCCAGGGGAGAACGTCTCGGGCGCTGGGCAGATACACCCAGGACAGGGCGCCAATCCATAGCTGGGCACACACTCACTCACACAGACACACTCTATATGGGGCAATTTTTTGAGAATTCAATTGACTTGCTCCATGTTTTTGGACTGTGGGAGGAAACCGGAGAACCCGGAGGAAACCTACGCAGACACAGGGAGAACATGGAAACTCCACTCAGATGGGGATTCGAACCGGGAATCCCTAGTGCTGAGAGGCGAACGTGCTGACCACTAAGCCACCGTGCCGCCTGTTAGTCAGTATACTCTCAACAATTCACAAAAACACACACATGTATTTATATATTATTGTGTGTGAGAGAATTTCTCAATCCGTATTAAAGGACAAAGACAAGCAGTGATTGATAATGCACATCAGGCATGACGTCAGCTGATGTTATGTTGTGTTCAGGTTCAGAACCTGGAGTTGAGAAAGGTAGTGCTAAACGCACCAGACTGTCCACAAGAGGCCGTTCACGGCTCCTACATGAAACACTGGTCCTCAATACGCAGTCAAGGCCTCAGCAGAATGAAGAGGACACATATTCACCTGGCACCTGGGCTGCCTGGAGAGAGTCAGGTTATCAGCGGTGAGGCTGCTGCACAGTGATTAATTGTTTTGTACTTTGTACAATAATGAACTGTTGTATGTTAAAATATCTTTTTTTTTATACCGCTCAGGTTCAATAAATAAAAATAGAATTGTTCATTATAATGTGAGGAAATCCTTGTTGAAAATGTGTTCATATATTTTCCAACAGAAAGATCAATAAAACATGCAACTGACCGCGGGACCTGTATTAATCATAATGACATTTTTCCATTTGTATCCTGCATGCTGAGTCTGGAAATGATGCATGCATCCGATAGATATTTCCTTTATGTGTGTGAATTACGTGTGTTTTGACAGGCATGAGACACAATTGTGATCTGGCTGTCTACATCGATGTCCCTAAAGCCATTGCAGGTACAAAAAGCAAATTCTATCTCCGGCAAATGTTTTGTAGAACCTTATTTTTATGCTTCTTCTTTTAAAGATGGGATTGAGTTCTACTGGTCTGAAAATGGAGTACTGTTGACAGCCGGTGACTCTGAGGGGATCCTGACTCCTCAGTATTTTTCTAGGGCAGAAAGATTAAAACCTTCCCGTAAGTTCATCGACTTCTTCACTCGCTGCAAACTAATGGTGGAAGTCAAAGTTGGAAACGGAATTGCATTTAAAACCACTAAAAATTTTTTTTTTGTGCTTTTAGAATGTGAACTAAGCTGGAGTAAATGATAGACGTGCTGCCTGAGAAGAGGAGAGACAGACAAGCGGGCAACCACAAGTTAGGCTCTGACACTAATGAATGAACAAAAACACGTTTAACAAATTTAAACTGTATTGATATATTACATTTAAAAATGAAGCATTTCATGAGAAGAATCGTTAAGATTTTACGTTTTTATTACACGCTTTATCTACATTTTACAGCAGACTGGCACTGGCTGTGGTCTGAACAACCGAAACACACAGGATGAACAGAGATAAGGAAGTCTGTGTGATAAGTAACACTGCTGGTTTGTGTAACATGTCTTGTGCAGGGGAAGATAGACTGTGGTTTCCTTAACTGTCAGTTAAATTAAATTCATCAAATCCATCAGGATCAATGTTTATGTGGAAATAAGCCATTATTTATTATTTATTGGAGGGTCTAAGTAGATAGAATGATTGCACCAAAACACTGGCTGTGTAATGTTCTATGCTCCTGTTGCAGCATAATTTAATGGGATTTGCTTTCTGGTACATTTTGGAAATGCTACAACATATTTCCCTTTATTCCAAGTAGTGCAGATTCTAAATAGATCTTTGAATATATGAAATATTATATATGGTTGTACTTTGACTGGGCTGTAGAACTGAAAGCAGCTATAGAAATGTAATCAGGAAAGTGTCTTTTTGCGTTGCATCATATTTATAAAATGTATGCTGTGCAGGAAACAGTAGTCGGGTCATTCTTAATGTGTGCTACCTACATTTTCTTGATGATAAACCTTGTACAGTGCTAAAAGTTTCCAAAAATGTAAAGCCAAAATGGTTAAAGAACTTGTCCAAATAATGTTAGAAAAACAAATTTTGTTTATCAGCCAATATCAGATTTCGTGTGATCACTGTTAAAACTGTGCGTGTTCTCTTGTGCTGGTGGTTAGTTTCAGCTGCTAAAATGTTCTGCTCCCCTTTTTAGAATTTGTGACTTCTGCAAACTTTGTCTGACTAACTTTTGTCCTTTCATACAGCCATTTAGTCATTGTAGTACTGTGCAGTAAATTTAGAACCAATGCATTTTATTTCTTTAAAATACAACCAAAAATAAACCTTGCCACCTTAAACCTTAATTTCTGGGTTAAAGGTCAAGCTGAATATTTGAGGCGTTTTTATTACCTGGTACAAGCAGTACAAAAATGATTTGGTAAAATGCCAAAGGCTCTTTAAAGAGCCTCATGTCCCCCAGTCAGTTTGTGGAAGAGCTCGTCATTCAGAGTGTTGCTTGGATCTCGTAAGCGTGTTGACATGAAGATGTAGCCACCAATATACTCATGCACTATCTTGCAGTCTGCATTCACGCAGCTGAAAGCTATATTTATGTTGCCATCAAATTCAATAGCCACCTGTTAAAGTGCAAAAAGAGGAAAACAAGAAGGGATTAACAAGCACTGGCCAAGGCAGTGCAACAAAACACATCTAAAATCAATAGCTTGGTTATTATTAACCTGTCGTATGTCCCAGTTGACATTCCACTGTCGCATGTTGTTGTAACGCCAACTCTTAACAACATCTCCCACTCCTAGATCAATTCGAATGAGGCGATTGTTTGCGATTCCCAAAACATCATCTTTACGGCTGCCTTTGAATCTAAAAAATAAAAAGAAATTAATTGTATAAATTTAAGCCCAGAGTTCTACTGGAAGTTTATTGTCTTAACAAAGATCTATAGGTTTATCTAAATAAATTTACAACAGGAATGAGTTTATTACAGGGATGGTACATGAAGAACAGGAGACAAAGCTAGGGATGCAAATTGAGGGGGTTTGGACCATGATGGGAGATGACCCTCAGGCAGAGGGAGGAGAGGAAGGCAAAAGACGAGGTTTATGGATGTGAGCGAGAACATGCTGGTGGTTGGGCTGGGGTCGGGGGAGCGATAGCTCAGTGGTCAGGGCATTGAGCTATCAATCTGAAGGTTGGGGGTTCCAATCCCAGGTCCACTGAAGTTACCAGTGTGTGTCCTTGAGCAAGGCCCTTAACCCTCGTTGCTCCAGGGATGTTGTGATGAACCCTGTGCTTACCTTGTAAGTCGCTTTGGATAAAAGCGTCCAATAAATGACCAAATGTAATGTATGTATGACTGAGGAGGATATATGATATATCATCTGCTGTGATGACCCCAATGGGAACAGCTGAAAGATGAAGAGCTTTAAACCAAACTAAAGGAAGTGATCTCTATATAAACCTACCTGACCATAAAATAAGAGATGCCGTAGTCAGGCAGGGATTGCCAAATCTGAAGAAACTTCAAAATAGCTGCCGTCAAGGAGAGTTGAGCAATGTTCTGATAGGCCTCCAAGATCCGTGTAGTTAACTGAAAATAAACAATTAAGATATTACCTTTTAATTAAATGTAAAAATGAATGGCATGGCATATCCAGCACACTATGACCATCTTTTTTGGTTATTAATTATTCAAATTAACTAAAACATGTATGTTACATTATTATTATTATTATTATTATTATTATTATTCCCTTGTTTTGAAAACACTGTACCTGTTTGGTCTTGTATTTTTTGGTATATCGAGGTGAAACAAGGCTCTGTGTATTGATGCTCTCATCAGTCTGCAGATTTACAGAAGGGGAGTTGTTGGACTGCTGCATGGCCAAGAAGGCCTGGATATTCTTCACTTCAGTACTATAGGAGCTATCCAACAAGGTCAAGCCTTTAGATGCTAGCTTACAGGCTGCCATCCATTCAGAGTACTGCTTCTCCTGCATAGAAATAGAACATTATAAGAAGTCCATGGGCTAAAACTGCAGTTATGAGTTGGGGGAGATAAACTGATGAAACATTCGGAATAAGACATAACTGAACCATAAAATTGTGTTCAATAAGCTTTACATTATAGGCTCTCAGAATTTGTACAATCAGTGCTTTTTTTTTCATCCTATTCTCTCTCAGATTTATGCAGCTCCTCTAATGATCTGGTTGTCAATAATCCATAGTGAGAATTTCAGTAAGTGGCCTTAAAATAACCCTTTAAAATTAGCACTACATAAGCCATGCAAATTATTTAATATTTTTGGGCTAGAATAATAATAATTATTATTAAAATAATAGATATTATTATATAGATATTATTCAAGTCCACCAAACTGACATGGTTACGGATGTTCTCATATTTGTCATATATATCTTCTTTCCTGAGATGGTGGTTGTAAGCATGCTATTTGATCACTTACATTTTCACATCGCAGGTACACCTCGTTCATTCCCTCTGGAACTGGGATCAGGAGCTTTATACAGAACTTTTGCCCTGCTACATTCACATCAGGGGTAACTTCACAACCTGCAGGGAAACATACAGAGAACAGGGTGATTTTATATCTTGTATAAATATAATTGATTTGGAAGATACTTACCTTTAAGGTTCATTTGTTGGATGGGCTCTCCATAACTGTCCTCTTTACTCTTATAATAGTAGATAGACATGTCCTGAAACTTGAACCAGTACTGTTTGTAATCCCTAAGCGTTAGTCTTTTGGGTCTAATTAAAACAAAGCCAAACATATGCTTTCAGTTCAGTTGTAAATGTTTATTTCAGTTAACAGCATGATTATAGTTCATAGATTATAGTTATTGCAAGAAATAGTTCATACCGAAACAGTTTCAGGTAGTCATTCAGTTGTGGAGCAGTCATGTTTACCTGCATTGAATCAAGAAAAAAGTTTTTTTTTCCCAAGAAAAGCAAAAAAAAGACATACATACATGCAACAACAAAAAGCCCACACCAGAATGTCTGTGTTGGTGTTCTCTCCGATCATCTTAACCTCCAGAGACTTCAGGGCTGAATCCAGATCATCCATGGCATGGGAAGAACTCGCATCTTGAGACATTGACAACTTCCCTATATGATACTGGGGAAAAAGGTAGAAGACTTTTCACGTTGTCTCTGTACAATCTTTATTCTTCTCATATTGATGGATTGAGGTTAGACTGTATAGAATGTCTGCTATAAATATGTTTCACTTTAAATCTGCAGACTGTTTTATAAAGATAAGGAACTGAATCATCAAAACCTTATATATCTATCGGTTACTAAGTAGGATAAATAATTTAACCAGTGTTTTTCTAAAGGCACTGAAATGTGCTGTGCAGAACACAGTGTGATGGTTCACCTGCAGCGCTCCAAACAGCATCATCTCCTCCTCAGTGCAGTCGTTGTCCTCCAGCAGGATTGCCCAGCGTGCCTGCTCATACAGCTGGGTCAGACGCACCACATCATACTAGTTGAGAAATGACAGAAAGGGTACGAGGAGTCAATGCCTAACAGAGGGCAAAATGAAATTAATCATTCATTCATTCATTCATTCATTCATTCATTTATTATCTTCCGCTTTATCCTATTAGGGTCACGGGGGGGTTCCCCATGCCCATCCAGTGGAGAACGTTTCAAGCGCTGGGCAGATACACCCAGGACAGGGCGCCAATCTATCGCTGGGCACACACTCACTCACACAGACACGCACATATACACTCTATATGGGGCAATTTGGAGAACTCAATTGACTTGTTCCATGTTTTTGGGAGGAAACCGGAGAACCCGGAGGAAACCCAGGCAGACATGGGGAGAACATGGAAACTCCACCCAGATGGGGATTCGAACCGGGAATCCCTAGTGCTGAGAGGCGACCGTACTAACCACTAAGGAGGAATGGTGGCTTAACCACTAAGCCACCGTGCCGCCTGGAAATGAATCATTCCACTATATATTCTATAAAGTACCCTCATACCTTTGGATCCACGTCATGAAAGGTGAAGTATTTAAAGCGAAGCCATAGCATGTCATTCTGCTGTATTCCCTGCTGCATTAGTGATCGTGATGAATCCAGCCACCTGTAGTGAAGAGAAATATATTGCATTCCCCGACTTCAATATTTCCAATATTTGGCCGCAGTTTGGTAGATTTTACACTAACCTGGTGTGGATGTGTGTCTTATCCACTTTACTGGCTGGTCGGTAAAGTTTGGCGATGTTTTCAGGAGCTGGGGCTTGTTGGCTGACAGAGAGCATCTTATAAACTGCCTCGGTTTTGGGGGAGTCTAGAAAATGAGCTGGCATACCATCGTACAGAGCTGGAACAGATCCTGAGAAGGCAGAAATACAGCTGGTTATTTTCTTGGATATTAGAGATGAATTCTTCGCAGTGCTTTTTTGACTACCTGACGTCAATGGCACATCAGTGAGATCATATTCCTCTGCCGCAGCGTCTCTGTCCTTCTTTTTCTTTTTCTCCTCCACTGGTCGAAGCAGAGACAGTTCCTCTGGTTGCCGAATGTCTAACAGAAAACAGAACAAATCAACTGCATATTCAAATTTAGGTGTCTTCGCGGTCAGTACATCCACCTGTCGGCACCAGGGATCCAGGTTTAAATCCAAAGCTGGTTGGAGTTTTCCAATGTTGGATGTTCTCGCTGTGTCCACATGGCTTTTCTCTGGGTTCTCTGATTTCCTCCCACAGTGCAAATGTGGACTCAAGGTAAATTTGCTGCTCTAAATTGCCCCTATATAGTGTGTGAGTGAGTGAGTGTTCAGCGATAGATTGGTGCCCTGTCTTGAGTGTATCTGCCCAGCGTCTGAAATGTTCTCTTTTGTTATAGAAATAAGTGGAAGGTAATGGATGTTGGTGTGCACCATTTATGCTACAAAATAATTGTTTTTAAAACGCTTACTCAGAATTCTGCAAATGCCCTGAACAGTACGAAACACAGAGCTGGAAAAGCAAGCCCGGAGCCGCAGTGTGATTCCATTAGGAAGCCCCAGTCTCAGAGGCTTGTGCTGTGGTGAGAAGTACAGTCGGGCGTCTGCGTGGATCCCACATTTCTCTAGCGTCCAATTAGTTTTTAAAAGCCATTGTTTCTTTTGCTCCCACCAAAGAGCATGATCAGACCAGTCAAGCTTCACCTCTGAAAGCAGAAGCCAAAGAAAAAAAATCAGCGATTTAAGTTTACTGACAACAACTTTTATATTTTCCTTATATTTTCGTAAACAACAGTGAAACTATGGATTCATTCTGTCTTGTATTATTGTTTCAAACATTCATTCATTCATTCATTATCTTCCGCTTTATCCTATATTAGGGTCGGGGGGGGGGGGGTTCCCATGCCCATCCAGGGGAGAACGTTTTGGGCGCTGGGCAGATAGACCCAGGACAGGACGCCAATCTATCGCTGGGCACACACTCACTCACACACACACTCTATATGGGGCAATTTGGAGAACTCAATTGACTTGATCCATGTTTTTGGACTGTGGGAGGAAACCGGAGAACCCGGAGGAAACCCACGCGAAGGAAACCGTGCTAACCACTAAGCCACCGTGCTGCCTTGTTTCAAACAGGTGGTAGTAATGTTGAGTTGTGGGGATATTTTTGGATGCACTTTGAGCCCCCGATATCAATTCAGCATCATTAAAACACCGCAATGTATTTGCATTGTTGCTGACCTGCATTGACATTTTTAAAGATGACAATGACAGTGTACTAAACACACATGTCCATAGTAACCCTATCTTTATTCAACAGCGTAGCTTTCTGCTGTGGTGGAACAGGAGATATGCATCATTTATTTACTTTACATAGAACAAATTTAGACTGTTTTTTGGTTCTTGCCATGTTCGATATAACTCACGTGTGGCCTCCACAGTTTTCAAAATGACTCCACCTATGTGTATGTCAGAAGTCACGCTGATTTTGAGGGGTGGGGCATCAGGACCCAAGTCTTCCACTGTAACTGACAAGTCCCACGCTGCCATCCTAAAGAAGAGAGTTGTTGTAGATGTGATGGATAATGGAAAACTGTATTTTAAAAAGTTAATTGTATCACAATTATTTCAGTGAATCATTTAAAATATCTTCTTTGCAACATTCTGCTCACTCATGCTTAGACTGAATGAGACGTCAAGTGTCTATCACATGTTAGACATGATTGTGTTCACATGGAAGCACACACACACACACACACACACGACCACCGCCCACAGCTTAAGGTTCTGTTTTCCGCATTGTGTCAAGATCTGAAAATACTTCCCATTTTGACTGTAATCACATTGGACCATGTTTCCTCTTTTACTCTTTTACTTAGTATTTATATCCATGTGTGGAATCCCCCTATACATGAACTGTGTGTGAAAATATGTTGGACAACACTGAAACATGTTAAACGAAATATTCTTAACAATTTTGTAGATTGTAACCAAAGGTCATTAGGAAGGTAATTAAAGGAAGGTAATTAAGCTGTTGTTTTTCGTAGATGCTTAAAATGTGAATACACTTAAAATATTATGAAATTCTGTTATATGATATTGTTAATCTGAAGAAGAATCTTTGAACTAATTTCAAGCATTTAAAAAAAGACATGTACAGCTAATTTGTTTAGACACAAAGTATGGAAATTATGAGTCCCTGATTTGAAAACAAAAAAAAACTTGGACAAAGATAAATATAATACAAAAAGGCAGGAGTAAGTAGAATTGCTTTGCCATCAATTTAAATTCCCTGAGACAATTCTGAATTATTCTGCTGCCTTTTTTTCTTTTAGGCTAAATAAATTATTGTATATATGGTAAATTATTAATCAATTATACAAAATAATGTAATGTGCTGTGATTCTGATATAGCTGCTGTCTTGGCTCAGATCCCTCTTACTAAAGAGATTTCGATTCATTTAATTTTTAGTAAAAACAAATGTATAGATAAAATATTCAAAATTGTTGTGTAACTATGGAATCAATAAAGTAATATTAAAATGTTAAAACAAATTTAGTACCTGATTAAAATCTGAACATTAATTTAGCCTAAAAAGTATAAATAATTCAAATTAGAATGGTAAGTAGAATAAAGAGGCCTTACCCTTGTGCAATGTCTGTCTCTCAGAGTGAACAGTTTTCTACTGCTTGGTTTTGCTGTGTGTTGACACGTTTGGGTGACATGGGTGTTTCTGTTTTTTGGTCTACACAACGGAACAGTGTGACCACAAGATCTTCGGGTGTGTTCAGCTTTAAGGGGAACAGTGTGACCACAAGTTCTTCGGGTGTATTCAGCATTAAGGTGTTTATGACTTGGTGTTTATATGTATGTGTGTTATTTAATTTAATTGTATTTTATTTATATACACACACATACATACATATGTATACAAGGTCATAAACATAGATAGATAATATTTGTAGTACTCTACACAATGGAAAAAAGTCCTCAGAATCATGGGGGGGGGGCTCTTTTGCTTAAAAACTGTTGAAGGACATACGTTGGAAAAAGTGAACAAAATAATAATAAAGAAAGAAGAAGTAGCAAACGAAGAACTGTGAGTTTACTCATTTCATGAGATCACATTTCATAAGAGTATACCAAATGACTACCTTACTACATGACTTTTGTATCATAAATGTCATTTGTGTTCCTGTATTGATGATTATAAAATCTGATGTCCATCGTGGTAAGGTGATAGACCTGTAAACTGGTTTACTTTGTGTTTTAACTGAAGCTGCACTGCACTTTATTAAACGTGTATGGTTGCTCTGTATGATGTACACTGAGTATACCCGATTTTACCACTAGAGGTCAGTGTAGGTTAACAGCTTACAACTAAATTGAAAATTCATTCATTCATTCATTATCTCCCGCTTTATCCTCTATTGGGGTCGCGGTGGGGTTCCCCATGCACATCCAGGGGAGAACGTCTCGGGCGCCGGGCAGACAGACCCAGGACAGGGCGCCAATCCATCGCTGGGCACACACTCACCCACTCAAACACACTATATGGGGCAAAATTGAAAATTGATTTTAAAAAGTTTCAAATGAGTTAACTGCTGTTACTATTTTAATAATATTTGTATAATACCTAGTAAAGCGTGTTATGTAACTATTATGCATACTATGAAATGATGTACATGTAAAAGCAGTATTTTATTTTATTTTATTCTTACAATTGTCATGATGACGTAACTTGGTTATGATCTGATGAGCCAGGTATGTTCAGTACAGTACAGTTCAATTAACAAACAACTAAATAAAAAGGAAAAGAATTATGTATTTGCATTGACCATTAGAAACTAAAATATTTATGATTATGCTTGATTAAGCTGGGTGGCATGGTGGCTTAGTGTTTAGCATGTTCTCCTCTCAGCACTAGGGATTCCCGGTTCGAATCCCCATCTGGGTGGAGTTTCCATGTTCTCCCCGTGTCCGCATGGGTTTCCTCCGCGTTCTCCGGTTTCCTCCCACAGACCAAAAACATGGATCAAGTCAATTGAGTTCTCCAAATTGCCCCATATAGAGTGTGTCTGTGTGTGTGTGAGTGTGTGCCCAGCGATGGATTGGCGCCCTGTCCTGGGTGTATCTGCCCAGCGCCCGAAACGTTCTCCCCTGGATGGGCATGGGGAACCCCACCCCGACCCTAATAGAGGATAAAGCGGAAGAAAATGAATGAATGTTATATGCTGGGCGGCACGATGGCCTAGTGGTTAGCAGGTTCTCCTCTCAGCACTTGGGGGATTCCCGGTTCGAATCCCCATCTGGGTGGAGTTTCCATGTTCTCCCCGTGTCCGCGTGGGTTTCCTCCGGGTTCTCCGCTTTTCCTCCCACAGACCAAAAACATGGATCAAGTCAATTGAGTTCTCCAAATTGCCCCATATAGAGTGTGTCTGTGTGAGTGAGTGTGTGCCCAGCGATGGATTGGCGCCCTGTCCTGGGTGTATCTGCCCAGCGCCAGAAACGTTCTCCCCTGGATGCCCCCCCGCGACCCTAATAGAGGATAAAGCCGAAGATAATGGATGGATGGATGGATGGATGGATGGATGTTATACGCTTATGTAGTGCTTACAAACATACGCTAGAGGGCAGTATGGGATAATCCGTCACACCTTGGTATTAGGTTTCGATATGACTGCACCCCTGCGTGATGGTACAGTCCGTGAGCATTGCCCCGTTTAAAGCGCGCGCTGTTTCGTTATCTCTGTTATAGAACCTGATAATTAAACTTCAGATTATTAACATCGTTCACGAGACAGTTCTTCAGTCTGAAAACGAACCGTGGCGCTGTTTCCAGGCTGTCGCTCTTTGCTTGTTTGCGTGTTTGTCTGATGGCGTTTAAATTAATCAAACTTGCGCGGCGCGTCTTTCTGTTCGGTCGCGTCTCCGGATTCGAACCCGCGGGCTGCGGGGCGTCGCGTGCGGGGCGCACTCTCACCCCCACCGTGGCCGCGCGCGCAAAGCTCCCCACCTGCCCTGCAGCGCCGGGGGCATCCGAGGTCAGGGGCGGGGGGTTCAGGCTGTCCAGCCGGGGCCGCTCAGTCGCGCTGCTGCTCGGGGCTGTGGGGATCTCCGCCGCCGCAGTGAGCTCCAGCTCCGTGTGCGCCATGGCCGACCGACCCTCTCCCGACTTACTGTCCGAGAAAAGGGACTGGAAGACGGTTAAAAGTGAGTGGTCCAGCCGCCTGGAGGCCGCAAAGCCCAAAATAACGTTCGGGTCAAAGTCAAAGGTCAAGCTTTAGTGTTCTGTACTTTCATTTCTGCGTTTATTCAGAGTCAGAAAACATATACAACTGATACTTGTTTATCCTGAACATAACCAGCCTGCATTATTATCTGTATGAGTGCCAAACAAGCTTATTCTTTATTTATTTATTTATTTATTTTCTGTGGGTGGTTTAGCACGTTCTCCTCTCAGCACTAGGGATTCCTGATTCGAATCCCCATCTGAGTGGAGTTTCCATGTTCTCCCCGTGTCCGCTTGGGTTTCCGCCGGGTTCTCCGGTTTCCTCCCACAGTCCAAAAACATGGATCAAGTCAATTGAGTTCTCCAAATTGCCCCATATAGAGTGTGTTTGAGTGAGTGAGTGTGTGCCCAGCGATGGATTGGCGCCCTGTCCTGGGTCTATCTGCCCAAGACGTTCTCCCCTGGATGGGCATGGGGAACCCCACCGCGACCCTAATAGAGAATAAAGCGGGAGAGAATGAATGAATAACCAGTCTGCATTATTATCTGTATGAGTGCCAAATAAGCTTATTCTTTATTTATTTATTTTCTGTGGGGGCACGGTGGCTTAGTGGTCAGCATGTTCTCCTCTCAGCACTAGGGATTCCCGGTTCAAATCCCCATCTGGGTGGAGTTTCCATGTTCTCCCCGTGTCCACGTGGGTTTCCGCCAGGTTCTCCGGTTTCCTCCCACAGTTCAAAAACATGGATCAAGTCAATTGAGTTCTCCAAATTGCCCCATGTAGAGTGTGTTTGTGTGAGTGAGTGTGGGCCCAGCGATAGGTTGGCGCCCTGTCCTGGGTGTGTCTGCCCAGCGCCCGAGACGTTCTCCCCTGGATGGGCATGGGGAACCCCCCCCCCCCCCCGGCGACCCTAATATTGGATAAAGCGGAAGATAATGAATGAATGAATATTTGTATTTATATGTGTGTAAATCTGGTGTTTGGCTGTAGGCTTTCAGTTTATATGATGTGGGTTGTGCAACATGTTGTATAAATATAAATAAAAGCCTGTAAGTTTATTTGTTTTCTTGCTCCTCACCCCATATTGATTAAATGTGGGTGTTTGATTCAGTTTTATTGTCGCAGGTTTATTAAATAAAGCACCCCGTGTAATTTTGTGGGATCAGTTTGTGGAAGACTCTGTAGACACCACTTTGGGATGAACTAGAACAGAAATGAGATAATGCTTTATTGGTCCAACAATGAGGAGTTGTGATTTCGGAGTGTGATTTCTTGTTGTGTGCTTCATCAGAGGAGCTTCTGTCAATGAGCCTGGAGGATCGAAGAGCAACATACAGGACCGCCTACATCTCTATAGACCAAGTTCCTGTTTGGATACAATCAGGTGACTTGCAGAACCTTATTCCATTTTTAAACAATTCTTAATGCAAGTGTCTGTTTTATTAAACATATCATATTTTTTCAGAAATCCTAAACTGGAGAAAAACCTTAAAAAAATACCCAATTCGGATAATGTCTTTTTAAATAAACACTTGTAATATATTCATTCATTCATTATCTCCCGCTTTATCCTCTATTAGGGTCGCGGTGGGGTTCCCCATGCCCATCCAGGGGAGAACGTCTCGGGCGCTGGGCAGATAGACCCAGGACAGGGCGCCAATCCATCGCTGGGCACACACTCACTCACACAGACACACTCTATATGGGGCAATTTGGAGAATTCATTTGGCTTGATCCATGTTTTTGGACTGTGGGAGGAAACCGGAGAACCCGGAGGAAATCCACGCAGACACGGGGAGAACATGGAAACTCCACCCAGATGGGGATTCCAACCGGGAATCCCTAGCGCTGAGAGGCGAACGTGCTAACCACTAAGCCACGTGCCGCACTTGTAATTCAATTAAAATGTTTTGCATAAAAGTATAGATTTTGTTTTTGATAAATCTACTTATGTTTTTGTTTCTTATATTTTACTTTGTGGGCGTGGTAGCTCAGTGGTCAGGGTGTTGAGCTAGCAATCTGAAGGTTGGCGGTTGAAATCCCATGCCACTGAAGTTACCAGTGTGGGTCCTTGAGCAAGGCCCTTAACCCTCATTGCTCCAGGGATGTTGTGATTAACCCTGTGTTCACCTTGTAAGTCGCTTTGGATAAAAGCGTCTGCTAAAATGACCGAATGCAAATGTAAATGGTTTTAATCCTGGCTTTAACAATATGCTTTACAGGTTCTGAATCTACTAAACCTCTGTTTAAGGTCAACGATGAGTTAAATCAGAAGATCTCACTTTTCAGGGGTGACATAACCAAATTGGAGATAGATGCAATATCTAATGCAGGTAAGATTAAATGTCATGTGGAAAATGGCACTGTATGAGGTGCACAATGATTATTAGACCAAAAATTAATACAAAAAACTTAATAAAATAAGCTTTACCCATTTTTAATTTATTGAATTATATTTCGCAGGAATATTTTGTGCTAGATTCTTCAGAAATAAGCTGTCGGTTCTGATTAAATGTCAAGAACATTTTATTTACAGAGATGCAAATTCAGTACATTACCACTAGAGGGCGAAAGACGTTTAATTAAAATTCAGTTTTTTGGCAGATGAATAACATTTAACTGTTTTTGTATTAAAATAAAGTAAAGTATTAATTAATAAATTGACCGGAATCAAGACCTACACTGGTTCTTACATAAATGTGTTGCTCTTTAACAGGTTTGTAATACTTGTTATTTTTAAAAAACTTATTTGTGATAATTTAAAAGACACTGGTTCTCGAGAAATGATTGCATCAGTTAGCTTAGTGTTCTTAGTTGATTTCTGTCTTGGTAGCACTGTGGTGCGGTGGGTAGTGCTGACGCCTCGCATCAAGATGCTTTTGAGTTTGATTACTGGGTTGGTGGGCTGAATTCTGTCAATGAGGGATTTGTTCTCCCTGTTGGCGTGATTGTGCATCGGTGTGTTGTGTGCCTGCGCTGTGATGGACTGATGATTGCTAACATATGCAACAACCGTCATGACCTTAATTAGGATTGCTGATTAGAAAATGAATGATGGAACGAACATAAAATGATTGCATCAATGGACTAGAAAGAAATGATTGAAATAATGTGACCTAATACAATTCCTCGTACTTCAGGACATTATTTATGGTATTATTTTTTTATTTCAACTGAACATCCATACCTCATTTTAAACATTCATTCATTCATTATCTCCCGCTTCATCCTCTACTAGGGTCGCGGTGGGGCCCCCCATGCCCATCCAGGGGAGAACATCTCAGGCACTGGGCAGATAGACCCAGGACAGGGCGCCAATCCATCGCTGGGCACACACTCACTCACACAGACACACTCTATATGGGGGAATTTCGAGAATTCAATTGACTTGATCCATGTTTTTGGACTGTGGGAGGAAACCGGAGAACCCGGAGGAAACCCACGCAGACACGGGGAGAACATGGAAACTCCACCCAGATGGGGATTGGAACCGGGAATCCCTAGCGCTGAGAGGAGAACATGCTAAACACTAAGCCACCGTGCCGCCTCATTTTAAACATTCATTCATTCATTCATTCATTATCTCCCGCTTTATCCTCTATTAGGGTCGCGGTGGGGTTCCCCATGCCCATCCAGGGGAGAACATCTCGGGCGCTGGGCAGATAGACCCAGGATAGGGCGCCAATCCATCGCTGGGCACACACTCACTCACACAGACACACTCTATATGGGGCAATTTTGCGAATTCAATTGACTTGATCCATGTTTTTGGACTGTGGGAGGAAACCGGAGAACCTGGAGGAAACCCACGCAGACATGGGGAGAACATGGAAACTCCACCCAGATGGGGATTCGAACCGGGAATCCCTAGTGCTGAGAGGCGGACGTGCTAACCACTAAGCCACCTCATTTTAAACAAATTCTTAAAAACAACTTTTCCCCCTGACCGATTCCATGCATTGCCACTAGGTGGAAGCAACACTTTGATTCCTGTATTTCATCTCTTGATCACTGTGACTATTGGGGCTTAGCTCGTAAACACTGTGAAAAAGCCAAGTCAAATCCCTGACCAGGGATAATTCCATATGGTGTAATCCTGAAGGGTATTTGCTGTTGATTACATCACTTTACAGAGAATAGTCACATCCGTCTCACAGATGTTGCTCTGCCAGTATCAGTGTCAGCATCTCATGGTTATTTGGCAGCAGTGACATTAATATGGAATTGCAATACTGTAAAATTGTACTGGGCTTATTATTTTGTCCATCATCTCTTTCAAAACTGACATGGAGCAAGGCAATAATTTGTTGATGTTTTGCGTAGTAACACACAGCAATGATATTTCAATCTTCATCTTTCAGTCCGTCCATGATATAGAGATCAGATCATGGGATGGAAAAGGCAGAGATTAGATTGAATCTTCTTCAAGAGACTTATTACTGTAAATCTAAAAGAATATGTAAAGGTATTATAAGCCCGTGAACGAAAACGAGAGAAAAAAGAAAAAAGATTGAGAGCAGGTGGTGGAGGGGAGTGACAGGACACTTATTCATCCGTCTCAGCAGCATTGATCGACTGGCCGCTGGGCCTCGGTGTAAAAGCGTGAGGATTAACAGACTGTCTTGAGGTAATTAATTTGGATGCTGGAATGGACTTCTCGGGACTGCTAAGTGTGCAGTGCTTCATTGCACAAGTGCTCACTTGCACTTTAGCATTCTCAACACACTGTGTGGTTTTGAACTATGTTTCACTGGTTATCACAGGTTCAAAGTTCTGTTTAACATGTGCAGTATAATCTCAGTATTCTGCTGGAGATTATTCCAGGGGCATCTCTTAAATATTTAAAGAGGCTGGTCAATATCACTCCTCTCAGCCAGGGACTCGTAATGTCTCCACCGCTCTATGACTTTCTCATAATTTTGCCATTTTACTTTGACAGTTTATTGGTTGAGCTCTGTTTATTCTCAGCATCTCCTGTAAGATCTCATATGTTACAATCTTAATACGTACATCAATCTCTGTCTGTGCGTAGTGGCGCTTTACAGTGCTGCGTTTTGTTCCTGCCACTTTATTGAAATGATTTTCAACAGACTTGTGTTGTATTGCTGACATTAGGAATAAACATTTCATACACTCCATTTGTCTTTTAAACATTTGACCCTCTAGTTCTCAGTCCTTACATTGTATATAATTATGTAATACCTAAAAACAACATGCTATTTTTGTTATTTTCAGTAACCTGTAATCTTTAGGCAGCAGAACAATAAACAGGTGGTGTTTATGTAGAAACTCTGAAGTAAGGCAAGGCCGAAATTATGAAGAAATTTACTCTGACGCTGTCCAGGACTGGCTTTAAGTGGGTTGTGACTGTCCCCACGTTTATTGGAAATTTAACTTTACATCACAGTGTGGAACCTTTAAGTAACCATAAATGTAGTGTCTTAAGTTAGCATGGAATACTGTTGCGTCGCATGCCTTTATTTCTTCGGCATTACTTAACAGTGTACAATTAAGATAGAATGGATAATTGCTACAAGGATATTTTGGGTGATAATTTAGAGTCCCGTTGAATAAATTATGCTTAAAAGTCATTTGTGTTTCCTTAATTCTCACCTTGCTCTTCAATAACACCTATGATTTGAGGGGCTATGCAAACACTTGTAACTTGTTACAACACCTTCAAAATGCATAAAGAGCACACTGCTAAGAACCCTGATCATTATAAAACACATTTCAAATGGAAGAAAGTGCTTTCAGTGTTGTGATTTTTTTCCATATGTATATATGGAGAACCAAGGTCCATAAACAGTTTAATTATCAGCATTTGTAAATGTTCTGGCTGTATTTGCATTCCTGTGGTTTAACAGTGAATGATATGATCTTGACATTACACATATATCTACATCTGTATCAGATGTCAGTAGTTTTTTTTTTTTGTTGTTTCCTAAAAATGACTCTGCTGTAAATGAGGTTTACATTGTTCCCTAAGAAACAGTAAAACCAGATATTTGATTTCCCTCGAGTTTCACCTGCAAGATATTAAAGGTTTTGAAGGTTGTGCTGTGCATGCAGAGATAAAAATATAGATGTTCTGTATATTACGCTTCATTTGGAATACGTTAGTTGTCTTTTATTGCACTTTTATTAGTGGCTTTAAAGTAACCACAGTAAGAATGCACTGGTGAGAACATACTGTAATGGCACATTTTATAAAATGCATTTTGGATTTTTTAACTGATTATTGCCATCATATTTTACAAATGCATTGCGATTGCTGAGAGGGCTTATTAAGACAGGACAAGGTGACTTTGTCATTATACACCCGTAAATAAACTCATAAACCCATAAATTCGTTAAGTTTATTTGCCACATATACATTATGTTGCCTTTGTGTGAATGCATCCAACCAGATTAGTGTCATTGCTGGACGTTTCTCAGTCCACCAAGCGGAAAGATCCAGTAAACTGTTTACAAATCAGTGTCCAGTCAATAGTTGGAAAAAGAATAAATGAAAGAATAAAGGATTACTAACACAAACTGGGCCGTGGCAGGTGTGCTCCTGTCTTTAACTTTATATCGACATGGTGACTCGATAAGTAAACTCAGTATAGAGTGTTTCAGTAGAGTGGACGGTGCATGCACTGCTGTGTCACATTCACTCATACAAGTCACCACAAAGTCAGTGTACAGCACAACAAGGTCTCTGTTCATGTACCTCAGTTTATTAGAAGGCTCTGCATGTCGGGGTCAAACACAATACACCATGTCTGAGGAGGGTCCCTCAGAGGTTATATATAAAATGGGTTCTATGAGCGATCTTAATAGCAAGTGACCCAAACTTGCCAAATAAAACTAAAAGCATTAGGCCTGTACCAATTTCACAGCTGCAGTTTTGTCTAAATTAAACATTTTATAGAAATTATTTAATCAAATTAAATCAGTTTATTTTATTGTGAGCTATATGGATGAAAGATATTGAGATATCTACACATGTGCAGCTATATAATCTACCAAAATGAATGTTGGGTTTTTACGGAGGCCTTACTATTTGCTGATTTTAAATAAAACACGATTCGATATGCTGTGTGTTTATATTACTTATATTTACAACCAGGTACAAGACAAGAAAATTACAGGATAACTGAAAGCTTTAGAATTAGAGGTTCTCTAAAAGGTTCATTATTATCTTTCAAAGGTAATCTGATACTGAATGACATTGCTTAATGAAGCTTCATAATAAGGTAGTGGTCATTAAAATAATCATCTCGCGTTAATTATATCTTGTACAGAACGATGTCGAATGAACTTTTGAACATACATATTTATATCAGGTGTCACATTAGCATTTTCATTAACAAAGACACCATTACCTTAAGTAGTGGCAATGCATTCGAACATGTACTTGTGCACACTGAGCTTTCCTGAGACTTCACTGAGAACTGATCGATTAAAAGATGTAGAGGTAAGAAGAGTGGCGTGAGGTGCCAGGGTGGGTGGGTGAGGGGAGGAGTATTTGTGTGTCGTTCTCAATAAAGATTGGATTTACAATAAGATCACCTCCACCCCCTGTCCTCCCCCTTCTCCTTCTCACAACATTTTACAACTCTTGGCTTCTGCACCAACCTATAAAATACACCAAACATAAAATCCACAAGCACTTAGGAGCTGTCCTTCTGAGAGGAGGAGACCAGGGAGGGATAAACATCAATTTTACAGTACTAAATCTACCTATCCATTGATCCATCTATCCATCTAGTAAATGAGGGAGGATATATTGTTACAGGATGTTTTATTAAGATGCATTAGTTCATAAAGTGTCATTTCTTAAGGTGCAAGTTCAGAAGAGAACGTTACAGTATTGTGCTGGACCCATGTCTGCTTTATTATTATTTATCTATTTTTACATTTATTATTTAATTCGTTGTGATTATTAGATAACACTTCTCCATTATGAGGATCTGCTCTGTACACAAAGTCTGCTATCTGCTGCCTTTGCCAGATCTGTGAGGTAATGTTTCAGTTGCTTTGAGGTGGCTTCCAAATAAGGCAACAGCAAAACCTCATTATTAGAAAACCATACATTTGTGCATAAATAGTATTCCAAAGGCACACGACTGGCACTGTTTTAGGTGGGAAAATTGCAATCCCCCTCTCCTCTGTCAGTCATAACACATGGGACAGCATTATTTGCAGAGCCTGGCTGCATATGCCAGTCCTCATTCTCTGAGAAAATAAAAATTGGCAATGTATAAATTGGAAGAAAATAAATGCGTGTGGGGTGTTTGTGCTGGGGGGGGGGGTTACACAAATTGCATAAAATGCAAAGTAGAATTGAAAAGTAAAATGTCAGATGTGTGTGTTGGTGAATTAAATGAATTAAATGAACCTTGAGGTGTTTAATCAGATTTTCTTGAACGTGTGGTTTTATCCATGACCCCAAAACTTCAACTACAAACCTGACGGTGCTGGATTCCTTTAGATGACGGCTTTTAGGATGTGTTGCATCATCAGCCTGCCTTGGTTTAAGCAAAGGGATTGAATTTGACATGTTAATTTAAAATTTGCTTTTGTCTCTTTCTTTTTGGCTCTGATGATAGAAGAGGATGAATATTCTGGGCCCCAGATAACTGATATTGCGGTCTAGATTCCCAGGAAGGCAGAGGAATGATGCCAGATAAGAGTGACGCCATCCGATACACTATAGATAGGAACGGAACCAGACATCCCTTTTTACTTCTTATTCCACTGGCACTTAAGATAAGAAGGCTTTGTTACTGTGGCATGAGATTTAAAAAATTATTCTTTTATGTCTCCTCCTGACTTATCTAAAAAGCCTTGGGATGTGTCCTGCAGATCCCTCATCAGTATACGTCATAGAAATGGCTTTATAGTTCAAGTGGAGGGATAATAAATTGGGTGAAGCACAGAGCAAAGTATCTTCCGTTGTTGTTTAGACCCCTTGCAATTAGATTTTTAGCACACTCAGTGTATGATTCATGGAGGACATTCCTGTATTCCAGATTGATATTTGCAACTGATATTTGCTAGAGACCATTACATATTAGAAAAGAAAACATGTAGACCTGTCTAAATAGGCTGGAGAATATCTTATTTCTCAAAGTGTGCAAGTCATTAAATCTGTTATCTGCTGTAAATGAGGCTCAGGATTCCGAGCTTCCAGTTTCTAACCCTCTTACACGAGTCTAAGCGAATTCAAAATGAGTTCACGCCGTGGAATCTCACATCTCTTAGCGTATGTCACGTTTTTGCTAATTGGAAGGCAGGCTTGATGGAGGGAAACAGTTGTCACAAGCCTAATAAATTCATTGCAATCAGAGCGCTTACGAATTTTCACTCGAGGATGATGAGCTTTCTCCAGAGATTCAGTGCGTTTCATTTACAATAATATACTTTCTAGCGTGGAGCATCGGAAAGTGTATACCAGCACGATTTATTTGTTGAACCTATGAATGTGACATAATGAGGTAATAACGTACTCGGAGGAATGTGAGCGTTCAGCAGCATCTGGAACTTTTAGAATATTAACGGCTTTGATTGAAATTCAGTTTGAAGCATTGCGCTTAACGTTGACGCGTTAATAAATGGTATGGTGTTTTTTAAAACTCAATGAGCTTGCAGAAAGGCAAGCATAGCAATTATTGTAGGTCTTGTTAAAAGCCTCCCACCCTTTCCATTCTCTCCCAATCAATCGCCACTTTAGCTCAAATGAAGAAAGCTTGAATGTTAGTCTTCTCTAGTCTAATTACCTTAATTGCCCCAATGTGGTAAATGCAGGAAGAGGAGGCAAGCCTTTGATCAGGGACATCATCTGAGAGCTTTTTTTTTTATTTTTTATA
This sequence comes from Corydoras sp. C115, assembly GCA_019802505.1. NCBI lineage: Eukaryota > Metazoa > Chordata > Actinopteri > Siluriformes > Callichthyidae > Corydoras > Corydoras sp. C115. Next base: position 2,014,543 of record JAFMOC010000031.1, read on the forward strand.
GCAATGCTAATGTCAAAAGTGTTTTGATATCCCCAGTTGGTTTTGTGAAAATTTTGTAAAGTATACCAACGCTCACTTTGGTCTTTGGAAAATTTGTTTATCACATAATTGGAGATGTAGGGGCCGGGCCCTAGCTCACTGCTTATTTGGCTCGTACATTGCATGGCAGACAAACAGATTCACACATAAAATCACGTCTTGTGACGATCTATATTATTTAGTTTACCTGTTGAACACGTCCTACGCTCTTGATGCTGCCCGGCGTCTGGAGGAGGCGAAGTCCCCCACTGAGCCTCGATCCTCCCAAGGTTAAACGACATAAAGATTTCCCTTTCCACTGTCGCTTCGCTTTGCTCTTTGTGGGTTCAGGCTCAGAATACCGTAAAGCTGATTTGTGACATGTACCGTTGTAAAAAGCACGATATAAATAAATTAACGTGAACTTATGTATTGGGTTTGTGGGAGGAAAGTGCAGACATAGAAAGAACATGAACTTCTGTGACGTGGGACTCACTGTGGAATCAAACCATGGTCTTTCATGTTGTGAAGCACAAGTTCTGTCCACTTTGATGCCGTACCACCTCTTTTAAAAATTCTAAAGTACCACTTGTATGTTTTAAATGATTTTTTTAGGTCTGCCATGTATATGGTATCAGTCAGAATATAGCCAAATTGCTGTGTCAGTGCTAATTGTAATGCCAGGTCTCTAGATCACCAACATGATGTTTATAATTTATCTTAAAACCCTTTTTCACACTTTTTTTTTCACAAATCCACTCAGATTACACATTTAAGATCATGTGTTTACAAATAGTCCTGTATATTTTTTCAAATTGCATATATTACAAATGAGAACTTTCCTTTATTATCCAATTAAGAACTGTACAGATCTTTCAAGTAAGTAGGTACGGGAATTAGAACATTTACAGCACACAGCTTGCTCATTCGCACACACAGATCAGCTTATTTTTAAAACCCTCCTGCCTTAGATAGACACTTACACTCCCCTATCTCGTTATATTGATCCATGTGTTGCTTACACAGGCATTACCACACTCTTTAGATTGAAGACATGTCTGCTTTTAAACACAATCCATTTGCTTTCTCTTTACTTTATTCTTCTGCTTCATTGACACTAGTGCCATAAAATGTCCTTATTTTCAAGTGGCTTTTCCTTTAAATTTTAGGGTTTTATGAAAAGTGTGTATTTTAACTCTGCAAAAACTGCAAAGTAGACACATTTTTTTTATATACAGTATTTCTCTGTAAAACAGAATCGCTGTTTAGCACATTATTCATGTACACTGATTTAGGAAAACAAGCAGTTTATTATCCACTGCAGAGAAATGTTTATAGAGAGAAGTGACAGATTTGCTATTTGTTCAGATCTCACTTTCAAAATGCATCATAAAAGGCAAAGAAAATTAAAGGGACTAAACATTACTTTCATGACATTTCTAACACTCCAGGTATACACACAGTTTTCCCAAATCGTAGCAATGTGTTGGGTAAAAGATTGTCCACAGCCATTTTAAAGTCTGGTGTTCCTTTAAATACATTTTATCCATCAAAAGATACAGAGGTCCACAGTGTTGTAAATGCTTTTTTTTATTTCTTTTTTTATTTTGTCCCTGATTTCATTGCTGTTTTTATGGAAATCCTGGTGGTACTTTGATTGTTGGCGTACTCAGCCTGATAGAAATATTTACTGACCACTTTTCATGCCCTTTATAAGATCAAGAACTATTCCCCTGACACTGGTCCTGAATACATGCCTCCATCCCATTAGTCTGTATTCTTTTAATATTGGGGTATAAATTGTTTATCTAAACCAGGCTGTTGATTTGTCTAACATTTTAAACTTGAACGACTGTCTTAAATTAGACATCTTTTGATGTCTGATCTGTCTTTTTAGAGTATGATGTGAGTTGTGTTACAAAACTACACAATTTTCTTAACACATTCATTGAGCAAATAAAATTACTAATGTACAGTATACTGAAACTGTGTGGTTGTACTGAAAACCCATTTTTATATAATGTAAGATAAACCTGTTATTTTTGTCTGTTTAAAAAATAGCAAATGTATTACCTTCATGACTATATGTAGAAAATACACATAGTTTGTTCTGTCATGACACTAAACCCCCACAGCCTCTTTTTCACTCATTAAAGGGAAAGAAACCCAGCAATATGAGTTTCTTTAATGTCAAAACCATTATCACCCTTATCAGTTTTCTGTGTCAGGATGAAAGTCATTGCACAGCGTGCAAAAATAGGAAAATACAGAGACTGAAAGAATAAGGATGCAAATTTTTTTTGTTTGGTTATTACATATTTCTAATAATTGAAAGGCACCAGTCATCCTCAGTGCGCATACCTTTTTCTTATGCTAAAAAGAAAACCGGGAAAGTACATCTGATCATTCTGTACCAATCGTGGCATTTCTGACACTCTGTTATTCTGGATGTCCCAGGCATGGTCCAGGGCATTATTCTCACAAATCATATTTTGTTACAAATAGACTGGACATTGACTGAAGGAGGCACAAAGGGTACACTGAACAAGGGGTGTGCCAAGTGAAACCTGATTTTTGATGTATGAAAATATGAACATAATTCTGTGATGGAATGCAGACCAAGTAAGAATTAAGCACAGATTACAAGCCTTTAAAGTTTCCCTTGGCATCAGATAAATCTTGACTTGTTTCAATTGTTTTTTTTATTTTATTTTTTACTTTGAACAAGAACCTAACAATGTTAAAAATAATTAAGATGATCTTTATATTCAAGCGAATTGGACTGATTGTTTCTGCAGATAGTTGCTGTAATTTATGTTTAAATTGCATATGAGTTTAAGATTTAAACAAAAACAAACTGCACACTTGTACTGAATATGTATATTGTGGCATAAAATCTACTCAAGAATTGGCACACCCCTACTTTGGAACCTAAGACAGCGAACAAACCCCTACTCTGCTACTTTTGTCTTAAACATAGTGGCCAGAATAGATAAGCGATAATGTAAAGTCCATCACGTGTATGCATAATCTATATCTGGTATTCCACCTTCTCTGTACCCTCGGTTGGTTCCGTAGCCTTGATTGGCTGTGTGATTGAGGGTGCTCCTGTAAAGGGTTGTATTGTTTGGGGGGAAAATTGTATGAATGTATGTCATGTCCTCAACCTTTGCTTTTGGCTGTAAGGGCTGATGAGCTGACAATGGTGTCATCTGAAAACCAGGAGTTCCGATCTCTAAGATCGAAGTGTCCTTAATGGTACCCGATTCTACATAGTCATCATAATGTTTACCACTACTGCGAGACCCCACAACATCACGTCCATAGACAGTCTGATCATCAGCTGTCAGGTATCCTGCACGATGTCCATACCAACAAAAGATCCCAAAAATGAGGAACAGTGAAACACATGCTGTCACCCCTCCGATAATCCCTGCAAGGGGTAAGACTGTTAGTTCATCTGTACTCTGACCCCCCTGAGTCTGGTCAGCACCGGGCTGAACCTGTGCATCTGCTGTCTCTGTTCTGGCACAGGCAGGGTGTTCATGTTCGGAGTTGAAATTCAACCCCCCTGTGCCTGTAAAGGATGTCCTTTTTCCTTTGTTGACAATGAGAGGCACTATACAAATAATGTAACTTGACTGTGGTTGTAGTTGAGTGAGCAAATACTCTCGACGGTCCCCTGGGACTAGAGTTTCTGTGATAGATCCCATTGCTGGGATGCTGCTAAGTCTTAACCATGACAGCCTAAAAGCTGAGGCTGGTTGAGCAGCCTGCCAAGTAATATGGGCTGTCTCAGGAGTCAAAGGTTTTACACTAATAACCAAAGATCTACTTTCATCATCTTCGTTCCCCACATAACTGTCTTGCCCCAAGTCAGGGTATCTGTGTATGGGTCGCCTTGACCTTAAAGTAAACAGTGACCCTTGAGGAAGTGGAAGGGTTGTTGTAGGTGGGGTATCAGTTGGAAAATCCACCTTGTCTCTTTTAGAGCCATCACTTTCCCCTATCTTCCCAACACCACCAGGTCCATCCACAGCTGCTTCACATTGCTCCATTTGACTTGTAAGATCTCTTAGGGTTTTACCCCTAACTTTTTCAGGGCCATGACATGTCAGACCCCTCACTGTTACTGACGAACCTCGAACGTGCAGCCAATCATGAAGCCACCGCAAGTTGCAGCCACAATACCAAGGATTTCCTCGTAGGAGCATTTGTGAGATACTGTCCAAATCCCTGAACAAACCTCTTGGAAGTGTCGTAAGGTTGTTGCCAGACAAGTCGATCTTTTGAAGTCTATGCATTCCATCCAGAGAGCCCCTCGGCATGTGAGTCATGGCATTATCCTGAAGGTATAGTCTAAGCAGATGGGTGCCGGGAAGGTTCAGAGGTGGTGACTGAAGAGAGTTGCGTACCAAGGAGAGCTCTGTTAAGTTGGACAGGCGTGAGAATGTGTCGTCAGCTATGCGTTGATTCGCTAGCAGATTCCCATCAAGGAAGAGACGTCTAAGGGCGGTGAGGCCCCTGAAAGCATGCGTGGGTATTGTAGAAATTCGATTGTCATCCAGTCGAAGCTCCTCTAATGATGAAGGCAGACCTGATGGTATACTCGAGAGATGGTTGCGTGACAAGAAGAGAAGTCTTAAGCGCGGGTTGTTCGCAAACGCCTTTTCTTCGATGCTTACTGTTGAAATTGAATTGTCGTCCATGTGGAGCTTTTCTAGCAGGGGTAAACGTGCCAGAGCCGAGCGAGGCAAAGTTCGTATGTTGTTGTCCTGGAGGTGGAGTTCACGTAATGATGGCGGTAGATGTGTTGGAAAGTCATCCAGTTCGTTGTCATAAAGGTAAACAACTCGAACAGTCATTCGCCGCTCCAATGACGTTGGTAAGCCAGCGTTGTCAATGCGATTATTCTGTAAATAGAGCACCGCTGCTGTTAACGGTAAAGCTGGTATAAGGCTTAGCCCACGGTCATTGCAGTAAATGAATCCATCATCACATCTACATGCAGATGGGCAGGGTACATCTCCTTGCATCTCTGCCTCCCCAAGTGCTGCTTCAGTAATGGCAGCTGTTGCTGCAGCAAACTCCAGCACTTCCACCAATAATGTCAGGCAGAGGAGAAGCAGAAATAACCAGTCTCTGAGCTCAATCAGGCTTTCAGCTGCCATAGTCTTCTAGTTAACACTGCCAAAGCCCTAGTAAATCTTTTTTGACAGTGTTCTTTGAAGCAAAAATATCCAGCTCCGCACTTAAAACCTACAAAAAGATTAAAAAGACTTTAAGATTACTTTAATAAACACTGAGTTTGTACATCAAGCAATGTTCTTAAAACTTCCACAACGATTCGATCATCTTCATCTATATGCAAATATTAAGATTTTAATATTTATTGCTTACACCTGGTCTTTGTTGTATATTGTTATTTAGCCTTATATTTCAAGCTTTAAACAAATTTTCAGTTGATCCGACTTGAAGACTCAAACGTAAAATAACTGTAATGAAACACAAGGCAGGCGGCACGGTGGCTTAGTGGTTAGCACGTTCGCCTCTCAGCGCTAGGGATTCCCGGTTCGAATCCCCATCTGGGTGGAGTTTCCATGTTCTCCCCGTGTCTGCGTGGGTTTCCTCCGGGTTCTCCGGTTTCCTCCCACAGTCCAAAAACATGGATCAAGTCGATTGAATTCTCAAAATTGCCCCATATAGAGTGTGTCTGTGTGAGTGAGTGTGTACCCAGCGATGGATTGGCGCCCTGTCCTGGGTCTATCTGCCCAGCGCCCGAGACGTTCTCCCCTGGATGGGCATGGGGAACCCCACCGCGACCCTAATAGAGGATAAAGCGGGAGATAATGAATGAATGAATGAAACACAAGGCATTTTCAGATAAATACCCCTGTTTACTGTGATAATTAAACAAAAAGCATTATGAGTAATTATACCCATAAATAACTTGAGTGTGTGGTGAAATGTGTACACACGTGTGTCTTTAATGCATTTAAGCATAATGCAGCATGTATTAAACATTTTTGTGGTGATTAGCACATGAATTGTATGTTTTTTTTCTCAATGTTTTTGAAAGTAAAGGTGTGTACTGCTATCTGCTGGGACCTCATTCTTTTTGCTACCTGCATTCTCTTAGGAGCGCACTTGGGCTTGTTTGTGTTGTTGGCCAGGCCAGATGGGAGTTGGTTTCACTGCCCCTTGGTTGCACACATTGTTGCCTCAGGCAGCAACTACATGCAAAACAAGTCCATGAAAAGAGCTAGCTCACATGCAAAATCAATGGCATCGGTTTACACAGACAAATGTCAAGAGAGAGGTTTGTAGTGAGAGATAATTTTCATGTGGTGTGCGATAACACTGAACTGGAACAATACCAGGTGTAAGGAAGGGGTTTTAAAACAACGGATTTGTCCACAAAAAGTCACTTTCTATGATTAGAAATGGCTTGTTTTCGATCTCTGTAGAAACGTAAACGTATTTGAAATGTAAATGTTTCCGCCTTTTTGGAAAAGCAGTACTGGAACAAAAAATAGAGAACATTATAATCAATGTGTACATGTTTCTGTGGTTTTAAACACCGCTGTTTTTGCTTCTTGACAAAATCTAATATTGCTAACAAACAAATCTTACCTACAGACAATTTAACTGAATAGTCCAGATTTAACATAAAACAAGCCTATAGTAAATGTGCAGGTTTTAGATATCCACACAGAGTCGATGTGCAGGAGTTTCATTTTAATGATGTACAATATGGCAGTGTAGACAGATAGGTAGGTGGGTAGAGAGATAATTATGTATAGAGAGAGGGAGAGAAAGACAAGACAATTCTGAGTCACACTGTAACATCTTTATGAATGCATCAGAAATTGTGGTGAGACTTGTATTTTATTACGGCTGATGTTTAAAGAAAAAAAAAAAAATCTGACTTTTGGCGTGTACCGTTATTCATCATATGTTGGCTCACTGTAAATCAGACATGCTATTAATAGCCATTCAGGGTCTTTTGTATATATCCAGTTTATAAGAAACTTCAGAAACACACAAATGAGATACTAAAATGCTTCTAACTTTTATAAGTTAAATAAAATGATTTAATATATTTGTCTGATAAACATTTTAGTGTAGCGTAAAAATGTAGAGGGGGAAAAAAAAAAAAAAAATAAAAAATATATAATAATAATATATAATATATATATATATATATATATATATATATATATATATATATATATATATATATATATATATATATATATATATATATATATATATATATATATATATATATATATATTCTGAATACTGCTCTCATCTCCACACACAAACCTAAAGAGACTGTATGATTATACTTTATTCATTTTTAGTCATGTAAATAAATTAACCACACTCAGACTGAATGGATGGATGTTGTGGAAGCAAAAATGTAAACAATTGATACAATTTGTGTTCAACTAACTCTATTTAAAATAAGGTTGATTCTCTTTTTTATTTTAGGTTAACAGCATAAATGCTGGAAATGTACAAAAGTTATAATGGGAAGCAAACCTCTTACCTTTGACTATATTTGGTCCCTTCCCTTGTGATGGTAGTGTTGTACTGTGTGTTCTTCTACAGGTGGTTCAGGTGGTCAGATAATATCTTCAGTCTTATTTTATTGCTCGTCACATTAATAGGTAATGCCAATGGCAGCCATTACTGGACGAGAGTTGTGAAAAAAACATTCGCAGAGAGATAAAAATAAATCCATCCAAAGTATGTTTTCACTCTCAACCAATCCAGAGTTACTGTGTGTCTTCATTCTAAAATCCACAAGACATTGCTGATAATCTGAGGTGAAGTTTTAGTACATCCAGAGGGGCTGTCGTCATTTTGATTGTATATTCTCATATAGTGACTGATGGGACTGACATTTGCCTCAGTTTTCAGACTGGTTCTCCTGTAAGGAACAACAAAAAAAAAACAACTGAGTGATGTCATGTACATTTAAAGTACAGAAAGCCCTACAACAAAAAAACAAACAAAAAATATATAAATGGCATATTTAAAAGTAAGGGAGTCGAGCTCAGCATGCGGAATGAAGTGGAAAATCTCTTTAAAAGACAGCTCTGAGCTACTGCCCCAACTGAAACACAAATGCACACATTAACACTAACTGGGTCACTTTGCTGGCATGACTGAAGTGCGGCTGAATGATGCCACTGTACATCCTCTCCCACAAAAAAAAAGATGCCATTACAGCAAAGTAGAAACTCTCTTTATTACAGAGCCTGGAAATTTCTAAGCCTGTATCTGAAATTGTAATCTGTGCACATTTGATTGTTTTGTGTTTATGCTTAGCGTAACAGCCATTATGAGACCACAAGTTTTACACATGTGACCATTATCTTCCTTAGAAACACTGTTATGTATTTCCCAGTTCTAACATGTGGCTGATTTGTGAGAGAGTTTGAAGTTTTTAAAGTCTCTTCCGGGATCCATTAACTCCCAGTACCTCTAATAGCTCTCCTACGCTCCAATAAGGGATGCGGTATTCAGAAACAATATTTAGGACACAGTGATGAACAGAGTGTAGTGTGGGCAATGCAGAGGGAGGAGTGGGGAAAATGGATCACTGGAGAGCTGTAGTGACCTGCGTAGTGAGACTGTGAACCCTTCAAGCTCTCAAACATAATTCAAATAGAATGATGATTTACTCCAGTAATAATGAATGTGTAGGGTAATTAAAATCGTAATGTATTTGGGGATTTTAAGTGAATTGTTTCTCCTGGTTGGTGTGAGTAGAAGCAACACATAAAGGTTATTCAGACAGACAGACTGCCTGCTGGGTATGATTTTGTTCGTTTTCTTCCTTCTATCATTTCTCCCTGCCTGCCACCAGTAATTTCTGAATTCTTTTAAAAGTTATTTAAAAGTTATTTTGCTTCCATAACCGTTATTTTATGTTTGTCTAACTGGCAAAAGCTCCTGCAGAATAAAACATTTGAAATAATGGAAATGCTGTTGAATTTACAACAATGTAAATCATTCTGTCATTATTATTTAATGATGCTTTCAAGACAAATTACCTTTTGTGCAACCAGCCCCATGTCCTCTCTCCCAACATCAGTGTCTGATTAGAAATGTTAGTTTTATTCCATTATCATTAATTGACAGCATTACAGCTGGTATTAAATTAGATAAACCAATACAGTTATATAATGTTGGTATAAATGGCGGTATGGTGTTTAATAACATTCTCTTGTGCGTCATTTTTTTTTATATACATACAGTTACAAGATTTAAAATACGATGACAGTGAGGGCTAGTTGCTGAGTTCTTTGCCATTAATAGATGATTAAAGCATATTTAACTCCAGTTGGATTAGATTATTGCTGAAATCTGATTTCTTGGTCATTTCGTATTTTGCATGCAATCTCACTCAGCAGCAGCTTATCCATAATTTATCCTGTCCTTGGTGTACTGCGATTTATCATGGCGGCAGGTGCACCTGAGTTCCGACATTTTCCCCACACCTGTGAAACCTCCAAGTGTTAGCATTTGCCATCTACCGCTAATGAACCACCTCCTCTGACTGTAGCAGGTGATATTAAACTGATATTAGTTAGCTTTAACAGCTGCTCTGCTTCTGTGATAATTGTTTCATGGTAAAATGTGTCTGTCACTCTAGGAAATTCTTTTTTTTTTTTTTTTTTTGCATTCACATGTTACAACAACCAGTGTCTGTGTGTGTGTGTTTGTGTGAAGGTGTTTAACCACCCTGTGCACGTAACCCTCACCATCTTTGCCATTCAGTTTCTCATTTACTGAGTGAGAAACATGAGGGAGAGCCAGATGGAAAAGTAGAGAAATGAAGGAAGATTGATGAATCCATTCGAATGAAATTTGTAGGCAGAAATTACTGTTAGGGCAAGTTGGGTTTAAGCCCAGTGGAGCCTGAACTCATGACACTGACATACACTTACACATAAACACACACACACATGCAGACACATACACTTACACCCTTTGTCTTAAGTTCATGAAGGAACATGAAAAGTTAATGGCCCATCTCATCCCTCACACTGCTTTTTCATAAAATATTACTAAAGTACATCATGAAATAATTATTCCACAGCCGATCCAGTTCATAATTAATTCAGAGTCAGGCTTGATAAATGGAATTGTAATATAGAGCTATGAACAGTGTAAACAGACAGAGTGTTTTGTGTTTATGTCCAGTCTTTAAAACATGAGAATGTTAATCAAGGTGTTAAAATATATATGATATGACGTAATGGTATTCCTTTGGCTTAAGTGGTTAGATTATGGTTCTGGGTAATGTTAGAGTAGTAGTGTTCATGGTGAAGGTTTTAGTATCTCTATGAAAGGAATGGAAATCTTTGTCATGTGTCCCCACGATGCATCAAAAACAAATGCGTGTGTCCCAGTAGTTGAGGGGTTGTGAGGTCAGCATGAGTGCCTGTCTGTCTCGGTGCTCTTTCAGAGATTAATGTGCTGATGGTTGAATAGTGGTTCAGTTTCGACCCCAATGCATATTTTTGACGTCAATAAAGATGTTCGGGAATTCAACCTAGATTACTTCTAGTAACAAAACATTCAAGAACTTTTAATTTTGTTGTGCGAATAAATACTTTAACATTTGGACGACCTTATACAACTTTGTTCCCAAAAATGCTTTAAAACACATTGCGATTCTGTAGAGCAGACTGTCTGGAACCCTGTTCATTATTCAACAGTGTTTGGAATACGTTGTTCTATAAAACAAAATCCCTAAACTCCGCTAAAGGTTTAAGAATGCCTTAACTTTTAAACATTTGCCCTGGAATGCCTGCATTCTGAAACCTTGTTTAAAGTAGTAGAAAGAGTGTATTTCAGGAAACTGCTGAATGTTTCAGAATATCTCAAAATAAATCCTCAACATTAGAATTATGCGCTTCAGATTTTCCATCGAAAAGCCAGCCTCAGGGCTCTGTCTAATTATGTTTCATTTAAAAGTGGAAAAATAATGAAATTGCTTTACCAAAGTGTTTTGCCAGGTGAGACAGCCAAAAGCCCTTCCATGAGACACATCTAAAATACAAGGTTTTTCCCCTTTAAATTGGTGACAGCTTATATCTTAAACTGCCCATGGCTATGAATAGTAATTTTTGTGTATTTGTCAGTGTATGTATGATCAGATGATAATTAGCTAAAAGTAATCAAGGATAACTCAGTGATGGGAGGGAAAATCAGTGGGAGACGAACAGAGACAGGAGGATGTGACCAGCCTCTCAACGCGGCGCTGCACACAGCAGCCTTTTTAGCATGAACAACCAGACAGTGAGCAAGTGAGAGAGGCAGCAGAAGAGGGCAGATAAAGGGAGGGTTCAGGTTAAAGGCTAAGTAGAATAGGATGGAGCAGCACAGTATTCAGGTTTTATTTTCTATATGCCATTTTCCTGTCCACCCATTTTGATGCTCGTCTTTACCACAGAATGTTCACCATCTCATACACTTCATCGGCCAGCACTAATTGTTTTTCCTTGCTGGTGTTTGGGTGTGTTGTTTACTGCCTCTCTTCAGGGGCTGTCTGAAACGTTCTTGAGATCAGGCTTGGAAATTTGCGCTGTGCATTATATAATAAAAGCTCGAGTTCGACCTAAGACGTGTCTTTAAGGATGACCACCTTGTTGATTGTCAGATTTGCGCTCTCTATTGTGCAAGATGAATGTGGACGTGGTGCTCTTTTAATAGCCTTAAACTGCACCATCTGAGTAAAACTGACCCATATTCCTTTTATTAATAATTCTATTTTTAATCTATATTAACATCTTATCTGAATATAAACATGTATTTTTCACGTGAAACACAAAATTTGGTCTACTGTACTTTTTTTGTACTAGTACATTGAAATATTGAATTTGTTTATACAAGGCATTTTTGATATCTCAAAAACACTGGAATTAATTTATGTGATCTGGCTTTAAAAACATCCCACAAAGATATATAGTGCTTAGTGTGCTATGTGGTATGTTGTGGTGAAGTCAACTTGTTGCCCGTATAATTGATAAACTCCATTTACATTGATTCCTCTGAAGTGTACCAGCTTTGTGTAAGTCAATACAACTAGACATATTTATACTGAGTGAGTTGAGACAATAAGGTTGCCTTCACACAGATTTTATCAGCTAATGTTCCATTCAGCTGGTGCATATTTTTCTTATATCTATCTAAGCCTGAAGCTGTTATAGCAGTTAACAGCTGTGTAAGTATAAATCTTCCATCACAAAATTAGATTTAATTAGACTGGTGTTACAATAAAACAATACATTGTTTATAATAAAGCTTCATTTCATCCTATAACATTCATCTGTTACTGTTGTTTCGCACTTTATTAGGACATTTTAAAATTTTTGGATTTGTAAAGATGAGATAATTAGTTGATTTGATGTACTAAGGCAGATGTTAATGATGTGGATGACAGCAGTGACAAATCTGTGAGACATATGACCTGTTATAAAAGTATATAATAACTAATAATATTGGGTATTGTTAATATATATTTAAAGATATGCAAAGATGTAACTACACCTCGGGCTGCATTTACATACCTGTATTTAGAATCATTCCTGTCTTCACTTTTTATATGGACGGTGTGAATCCCACACAAAACATCATGATGCTACATAAAAATGCCAGTCTGTACTCTTACAACATACCTCAGAATAACTATATATAAAAACCTGTGAAAATAATGATTTTCTCAAATAATACCTTCATAAGACAAATTAGTAAAATGTACAATTTTAACTTTGTAAATATAATGATTTCATATATTTTCAATTATTATGCAGCAGTAAATTAGGTATTTTTGACAGAAGCCAAATGATTTAAGAATACAAACATTGGTAGCCGCATCAGTTATATAATATAATTGGACAAGTTTTCCACTGAGAAAAATGTATCCTAAGAATTTATTTTACAGATTTAAAATTTAATAATTGAAATCTAGAAAAAATATACTGTATTATCTCCATTTGCAAGTATCTGTGCTGAAATATATAATACATAACATTTTATAACTGAACACTTGCAGTGAGAATAGAACATCATTTTTTATTATTTTAAGGTCAAAATCAAAGTAAAATGATTAATAATGAATCAATCTGAAACACTTCATAAGATAATACGATTAACAGATATAAACGTGTACAGACAGTTACCTTGAACTGTCCGTCTCCAGGACAGCTGATTGGTTGGTTTTGGTTATTTCACTTTAAAACTCTAGTTCTGGTAATGCACTAAAACTCCAAAGGTTTTACTAAAGTTAAAAGGATCCAGGGATAAAGTAAAAAAGAGAGCAGGTTTGGAAAAGGGTACTGAGATTTTTCAAATGTTTAAAGGATGACTCTGAGAACTGTTCAGAGCTTTATTAAGAAGTAGATCAGACTGTTCAACTGAGATAGCAGCTATCAAAAGGTCTACAAAATCATTTTTGTTGAAATAGATCATTCTGTCCATGTAATGACTATCTCACAAGCTGTATTGAAAGGGTGGCAAAAGTTTCTCTAGAAAAAGTGCTACTCCTGGTTCTGCTGTGGAAAAAAAAAAAACTCTAAAAGATTCTGAAACCAAGTGATAGAAGCTTTAATGGACAGAGGAGTCTAAGATTGGACTGAACTTCAAGCGTTATAGTTTCCACTAAAAGTGCACTACCACAAAATACACCTGACCTCTGATGATGCACGATTGTTTCCATGATGTTGTGGAGATTATTAAGTGGTTTGAGCAGTTAAAGAGAAATTGTATTCTGCCTAATATATGCTGCTCTGCTATTCAACTGAAGATGGGTTGGTGGTTTCCCTTACAATATGACAACTGTAAACACACCACCCAAAAACCTGCAAGTTAAAATAAATAGATGACTGTCCTCTAAATCAGCGCTCTGTCCCAATTCTTAAAACACTTTTATTCATTGAATAAATATTTAAAGTCAAAAATGTACAAATAAAAGATCTCATTTTAATGTTGTGGTAGTAATGCTATGACATTAAATGTGTCCTGCATAACTGGACTATACTGTATACATTTTACTGCTAGGTCTTTGTATAATTTTGTACCATTTGTGGAAAGTGAAATAACTACAAATTAATATATGGATTTAGAGCTTATAATTGTATTTCACACTTTTCTTAGAATGTAGCTATATGTAATGTAACCCCTATAATACATGTGGTCTGATTACTGTGTTACTACTGATGTGGTAATTGCTAACAAAAAAGCAGGAAATTTTGTTTAATATACCATGAATAATGTGTTTAAAAATGCATGAGCTGTTGTGTTGGACTTAAATGAAAAGAACTGTGCACTTCCATTCGGTTGTCTATTTGCGGTGTGTGTGTGTGTGTGTGTGTGATACCTTCTATGTAGCGAATCAAATGGCTCTGAATCCAATCTACTCATGGTTACACTCAGCGCAAAATAATTGTCACGCTGTCACACTTTCTGTCTCAAATGCTCACCTTCTTTCTCTCTATATCCTTTTTTTCTCTATTTCTCCTTATTATGTCTATACCTTTCATATCCCTTTCATACAAATGTGCACACACACATATCTCTGACACACACCTGAAAATGCACTGTGTAAATTGGGGCTAATAAATTTTGTGCAGGGTTTTGCAACTAAAATAATTAATGAGCTCGCTCCAATTTCCTTTCTCTTCTTTTCTTGCTTCCTCTGAATTCATATCTCTTTTGCTCACTTTCATTCTCTCCACTGAACTGATAAACACTAACAGAGATGTCAGTCATGTTTTCAGTCATCGTGTCCTTTTTTCTCTCTGCATGTCACATTCTTGATTATATTTGAACTTGTCTCTTGCAGTTAGTTCTAGGTTGTTCTGCGGGTCTATTAGCACTTAACCGGCTCATCACTATCTAAAGTTCTCGCTGTTCTAACACTTTAAACACAGCCTAATTTCTAGGTTTAACTTCTACTTTTAATGGAATTATGCATGAACCTTTTGAAACTGGAAGCAAAATCATAAATAAATCCTAATCATTGTAATCATCTCTTGCGCTCTCTCTCTCTCTCTCTCTCTGCTGGGATAATGTACCTCCTGTTTGCCTTCATGATGCAACCCTTTCAAGCCCTCAGATTCCTTTTTCTTCCTCTCTTGGTTCACTTGCTCCCTCTGTAGCGGAGTAAATGATGCCGTGGCTGGAAATAAACAGGCAATTTACGAGCTGAATTCTTCACAGGTTTGGTCCCTGTGTCTTCTGGTACACATGCACACAGTGCTTTCAGCAGTGCTCATAGACATCAAACACAATTGGGCAGATAAACAGAAGCACAACCCCGTCACATGTCTCAGTAAATGTGGAGAGGAAGAGAAATAATGGCTGTTTTTATCGGTCCCTTATAGGACGCTGTTTAAATCTTTTAATAAGACTTATCTTCTGGGTTATCTTACACCAGCACTAATCCAATACAGCTGATCTGACTAATCAAGTAGAGTGATTAGCTGGAGTGTCGATTGCTTTTTATGGAGTTCTTCCCTAAAGACTAGGCTAATTGTAAATGGGCAATCATAAATGCAAGTATCTTATGAATAAAACCAATGGTGGGCTTAAATGTTCTCAAACCTCCGTGAATAATGGCCATTTGTAATATGTATTTGAAGATGGTTTAGGTTTTGTGCATTTTAGTCGCACAAAAAAACGTAAACTACGTTCACAATGCTTTTTAACTACATGTCTGCTGAATTACCAGCACATTTAGAGCTGTCCTATAATTACAACCTGATTTTTAATTTACTTGCAAAGAACACTGCATCGCTGAGCAGGAAAAGAATTAAGGGGAAGCCTTTGTTCTCCCTTTCATGAGTTGACAGTAAAATATAAACATAATTAGTGCCGACTCTGACAGTCTGTAATGTATCAAGGTTACACACCTGCTGAAATCTCGGTAAACACACGTTCAGCATTGAACAACAAAATAAAATCAGAAACAATAAGTAAAACCAACACAGTATGTACACAGTATGAACACAGATGTGTAAATCAAACATTTTTTGTGTTATTGTGATATTTAGAGTGAATATCACAAGGTAGCTGATTCTCACATTAGAGTTGCAGTGAGCTACCTATAAATATTCATAAATGGTTAAAGCAGCCAAATAACAGCCGCATTTGAATTGGGGAGAGTGTTTATAATTATATGGACATAGTTGAAACTGAATACTATGTCCTTAAATGAGTTTCTTTGGGAAAGATGTCTCCCATGTTATTCAGTAGTGCTGTACAACACAGGCAGCTTGCTGGCATAAGCCCACCAGATCACATTATCCACGCTTATTGCCGTGTGAGGCACAGTCACTAATAAAATTAGCAAGTGACTATCTGTGGGATTAAGGTTGTCCAGAGAGCGACGATCGAAGCATCAATCACTACACGTATGAAAAGGAAAGTTTTCAACTTTTTTATCCTGTTATTGGATAAAGTGTCTTTATCTCATTTATCTCACTTATTTGGTTACCCATCCCATGTTTCCATGAGTTTCTAATATTACAAAATAAATAATTATAGTTCAATTACAATTTATCGATCTTTTTAAACTGAAAAAATACATTTATCTGTTTTGTGAAGAGCAGGAAAGTTTGTTAATGGGATTATCTGGTCGCTGGTTGGAAGCCAAATGGGTGAAGCAGCGGTTATTCATCATGTCTGAACCAGGGAGGAAATGGGTTAAGAAAAGGTGAAGTTTAGAAAATTAATTTCAGAACATTTAGCTGAGCTTTAGGTTCATTGTGTTTATATAGCGATTGTCATTTCTACTCATGTATGTCGTGGTAGATCTCAACTCTGTTAAGCTTTTTGTATACTTTTTATTTAAACTTGCTTTTGTTTGGGTAGCTGATTTGCATGTCAGTTAAATGTCCACCGATTTAATTGAATTACTGGTCTAAAACCTGGGAGGGATCATTAATTTTAGGAAAATCTGTTAATTAACTTTGCTTTACCAGACCATGCTACATACTTGTTTTTTTTTTGGAAAATCTATACTATTTTGTAAATCTGTTTAGTCACAGTTTAGTGAATTCGCATGGCACTGCATTCAGTAAAAGAGTTCTTTTATGTATTATGGGTTTTTGCATTTAGGTCAGTGAACACAGTTGCCCACATGGTTATTAACACAGTCTACATTATGTGAAACTGACCATGTTCTCTACCAAACTGAACTTGATTTGCTGTCCTGTGGGGGGCTTTTGTCTTTTTTATAGCTCAATTAGACCCAAACTGCTAAGCACCAAGTCATGTGTTTATATGTGAAGCAGAGCATGTCTGTGTCTGTCTTGTCTCTTTATTTTTTGCTCGCTTTATAGCAAATATGTGTGCTAAATTCGCCCAGTATAAATGTTAAGTCTGTTTGATTGAGTCTGTGTTAAAATAACTAGAAGAATCTCGGGATCAAACAGTCATGTGTGTGGAAATTCACTCAGTAGCCTTGTGTAAACAGAGCAAGCATCACCGTCTAACCGGCTTTAATGCCCTCTGTGGAGGAATGCACCTGCCAGACATGATTTAAAATAATGTAAATGGTGTCAGAACCGAAACCATGCTGGAACATTTATGACGGCCCTAATGGTTTTACTAATGTGCACTAATGATGCTGGAGTTAATGCTCTGAGTCTTGGTGTGTTGCAACATTCCAAACATTCGATGTACCCACTTTACTGTTCAAATAGCATAGAAAATATTTTGCATAAAAAAAAAATCAAATAACCCAATATATATGATTTTATGTAAAAGTTTAATTGTCATAATACTCTTCATGTAAACACTGCAACACCAACCATCTTAATGAGTTACTCAGTTGTAGAAATCTCCTTTAGTTATATTTTGTTTCTAAGGAAAACTAGTAAAAAAAAAAAAAAGCAGCTTTACAGCAGCATAAACCTAACCCCCCAATAAACAAGCCAAATCGCCAGTGGTTAGGAAAAACTCCCTGATAAACTTCATCCTTAAGCAGTCAGACTGTGTCAACAGTGTAGATAACTAAAGTACAGATTGTGTATATAATCATGTGTCTATTTTTAAATAAAACCGAGATGGATAAACGAATTAAGTCCTTGTATTGTATTTTGTCAAAAATCGTGATTTTCTTTGAGAATGGAAGCGTAATGGTCTTTGCAATAACATCCTGACAGGACTGCAAACTTACAGGTAAAATAAAAATCAGGTTCTGTCCATCAGATATATATTACTGCTCACTGTTATCATTTGTATGTAATATATTTAAGTGTGGAGGAGATTGGAAAAAGATTTATTGTTCTTTTTATTATTCAAACAGAAAGCAAGTGCGAGCAAAAAAAAATCAGGACTAGCCTAATAAATACAATGATGACTGTCCAGTTGAAATAGAGTTTGAAATGGTACCCAGGTTTGGTCTGGATTAAAATTTAAACAATGCAGTTTCCTGGATGTGAGCATGGCCGGGTTTTACACTGAGCACATTCATATGGATAAATGATAAGAAAAACTTTTTTTAATTTTTAATTTTTTTCCATTCAGTTACAATCTGGAAATTGTGCTGATTGTATGTTATACAATACAATGTGATGTTAATATATCTCTCATTTATTTCACACATCATACCATGATGATTTATTGGACGTAACCATTATGCTGTTACTGATGGCATCTTATTCAAAAATAAAGTTTATAATCAAATCCAAAATAAACAGGTCCAAGTTTGTTAAGCTAAGCTTTTAAAAACAAGACTACTTTGAGTGAAAAAGCAAATGCCTCCGCCTCTGGCCTGGTTATGCTTGGGTTGTACAATTTTGCATGTACTGAAGTCTTAAAGAAATCTAGCCTACAGTGCAAACAACCCCTTTACTTTACCATTGCTCAACAGAAGCAATTTTTATCGTCTGGAATATTTTATGTGGAACACAGCAGTTTTGTCATCATCTCTTTGAGCTTAATTTCAGCACAGGGTGGTCAGTCTTTAGGCCCAACCACTATACCGTTTTTCAGAAACAAGAGCGCCTTTCTGTTCTTTATCTTAGAAACAGCTCATAGATGGAAATCTTAATGTGACAGAAGAGCACTTTACGAAATAAAAATGAAACGCTTGTTGCCGTTGAATGAAATAAGCATTCTGATTAATGAACGAGACTGATGTACATATTATGGCGTCTATGACGACCATATCCTGGCATAAGATGAGACACAAAACCTCTTATTGTTGTGCTGAAGTGGGGTCCTCTCCACAGAAACCATTGTGTATGCGAGTGTGTGTGTGTGCGCGCATGTGTGAGAGAGATAGGGGAAAGGAAAGAAACATGCTGCTGGACAACATACTCCATTCAGTCACTTTGATGTAACTAAAAACAAGCATTCAGCACTAAATCCCATACAAAATGGTGGGCTGCTTATTAACAGGCAAAACTTGAGTGTGTGCTATGTAATTGGTTCCCATTCTTTGGTTTGGTGTTGCTGAGGTGCTTCAGATTTAATCTTTAGCTTTCTTGCGTAATGATCATGTTAGTTTTCGCCTTCAGCTGTGTATTTTTGCAGGCCATACGCTTTTGTGTAAGCTATAATGCAGGCCAGCTCTTTGTGTGGATATGTGAGATTTCTGCTGTAATCCATGCAGTATTGTGCCTGCTGTATTTTTATCATGCCTCTCGGTGCATACTGACCCATGACGCACAAACCAGTCCATCAGATTGAAGCGTTGAATTAAATACAGATGCAGCTGCTGACCGCAGATCAGATCATATGACAAAGACCTTAAGAGCTTTGACTGGGGCCATTCGGTGTCAGTTTGTCTGTTTTACACCCAAATCCGTAATCGCACTCTTAGCTTACAAGAGCTATATCTTGGTTTACTTCAGTGCTTATATAAAGAGCAGTGTATTTGGCAAAGGAGAGCACAGAATAGATTTCAGCATCTCAAAAATATTGGATCTTGAATATTCTCTTAGACCATCAGAGCCGAGTCGCTGTAATTGCACTTTAGGTCTGTGTAATTATGTGTACGATGTGTATACACACACAGCTCGGTGAACTGCAGAAGAAATTGTGAGCAGGTGTACGACAGCAATTAAACTATGTTTGAGGGATTTTTGGGGCCTTAGCAAAGTATTAATAGAAAGCTATCACTTTGTGGGAGTCCATAATCTGCCAAAACCTTTCGTTCAGGCACAGGAAAGTGTGAGAACATCTGTGTACAATGGTGTGTGTGTGTGTGATTCTTGGTGGTCTGGTATGGTGGCTTCATACAGCGCAGACTGCATTTTACACACTTTCCCCACTGTGCTGGCATGGCTGGGAGCTCACACTGGCAAAGCTACAAAACCCCCACTGTTTCCTGGCTGTCACCAACAGGGCAGGAAGAAACGGGAGACGATGGAAAGCCATAAAATATAGCGGACTTATCATCTTGCATGCGCTAAAACACACGTTTTCGATTGTTATCCTCCACCACACGTCGTGATCGTCTCCGTTCAAAGCCAAGTTCACACATCTCTACATCTGGAAATTATTATTGGCTCAAATCACAAGATTATTGTTTTGTAATCTAAATCTCAAATTCCTTGTCTCGACGGTACGTCATGCACATATCCTAAAAACTATCTTGCAACCTCTGAATCGTTTTAGTAAATCAATTCTTACAAAGCAATGTGATCTTAAATAGTTAATATAATGTTAAAATGTTTATTGTTTTTTTTTTTTTTATTCTAATCAGTGAACTGAAACGGAGTTGAATAGTTTGAATGTACTGATGCAGTACTACTTCAATATCTCCATCACTGTGGCCTCGTAATAATGAACTCAACAATTTCATTTGCATCAGGAGGAAATTAAAACAAGCATTAACATGTGGCCAGTAGAAACTATAAATGTAAATGAGGTAATAAATAGTCACGCCCTGGCTGTTTGGTAAATGTAATTGATGTAAAAAAAAAAAAAAAAAGAATGCTGAACAATAGAGGAATAAAGTGTATGATTTATTCACATCACTGGTTTCCTGTTGTTCTCTGTTCCAATGTTTACATTTATCTCTCAGTAGAAGTGATTTCTCTCTCTCTCTCTGATGTGAGTGATGTGAGTCTTTTTTTATTCGTAAGTAAATGTTAGTCTTTCTTGTGTTTTATGTGTTTATTGTTTGTAAGCAGACTCTGTAACAGGTTGGATGTGTGTCCTCAGCCTCCAGCTGCGCATCCAGCAGGCGTGCGGTTTATTTAACCACTTGTTCGCGTTTTTCCTCTCGTTTTCTCTTAAACGGCGTTTATAGATAATGACGTTTGTCTGTTACATAAGAAGTTCTAAGCCCAACTGTTAGCGACGGCGCACTTGTTTGCAGTTTCTCCCTCTGAATGAAATGACTTTCAACTTTCACGTTTTCATTTATTTACAATAGAAAGCAGAACGAAGGCAGCCCGCCGTCTCTCAGCGTAATCAGCGCTCAGCAGCATCTTAACGCGACGTACCTGGCTCTGTCTCCGCGGCATCCCTCTCTTGTCTTTCGGATCCCTCGGTTCTGTGTTGTCGGTTCGGTTCGGTTCGGTTCGGTTCGGGTGGACCGCCGGTTCGGGAGCTCGCGCCGCTCCGCTCAGTGTCCTCGCGCAGTCTCGCGCTCTCTGTGTGACACAAAGCGGCGCGCGCCTCTCCTCCGCGCGCGCACGCGCGCTCCACCCCTTCATCTCCTCCACCATCCATCCTGAACAGAGAGCATCATCAACCTCTGCGTTTAATGTATCTAAACATCCCGATCCTAACATCACAACATGTGTCCTCTTAACGTGTTGACACAACAGCTGGCTGTAAACAGTAATCAGGGAAGGCAAGCCTTAATGTGGCCATTCAAACTTGGTTTGGGCTACTAAATTTTAAAGGGTTACGTTCTTAAGATAAAATAAAAAGATGGGTTAAAGTGGTGGAAATAATACAAAGTTTTTTTTCCCTGTTTCTGACTTAAGGCAAGTTCGCCTCTCGGCGCTAGGGATTCCCGGTTCGAATCCCAATCTGGGTGGAGTTTCCATGTTCTCCCCGTGTCTGTGTGGGTTTCCTCCGGGTTACATTTACATTTAAATTTGGTCATTTATTGGATGCTTTTATCCAAAGTGACTTACACAGGGTTAATCACAACATCCCTGGAGCAATGAGGGTTAAGGGTCTTGCTCAAGGACCCACACTAGTAACTTCAGTGGAGCTGGGATTTGAACCCCCAACCTTCAGATTGACGCCTTAACCACTGAGCTACCATGCCCAAACCCGGGAAACCGGGTTCTCCGGTTTCCTCCCACAGTCCAAAAACATGGATCAAGGTTAATTGAGTTCTCCAAATTCCTCCATATAGAGTGTGTCTGTGTGAGTGAGTGTGTGCCCAGCGATAGATTGGTGCCCTGTCCTGGGTGTATCTGCCCTGCGCCCGAGACGTTCTCCCCTGGATGGGCATGGGGAACACCCCCGCAACCCTAATATAGGATAAAGTGGAAGATAATGAATGAATGAATAACTTAAGACAATTTCCTATTGTTTCTTGAACATAATTAAGATATAAAGCTACTGCAACACACTTTTTTTCACGTTTGTTTCACAAATATGTGACCAATTATTTCAATCCGGGATGATTCATCAGGTCAAAAGCAGCTTTGTAGAAACCTGGCACTGATTTTGAGACGATTCTGTAAGACTGCAATCTAGATTTTTCTTTTATGCATCTTTATGGTATCACGTAAATCTTTAGGCAGACCATACGTATATTTGGCCTCATGAGCTCCTGACCAGGTGCTGAATATAAAGATGTGCAATAAAATAAGGGAATGAACACGTGGTTTTGGGTAACCTGCATTTATGCTTGAAATACGAAGAGGTCAAGTTCATGTCTGAAGGTTTTTTTTTTTTTTTTTTTGTAAGAAAACAAATCACAATTTAGCTCACTATTGAAAATGTTGGTTATTTTTCAGTGTATGGCCGCGCATTTTGTGTTCCTCAATACTCCTCTTTGCTACCCACAATGCATCATAAATCTAGTTTAAATCTGTGTACACTTACTGAATTGAAATGAACTACAATGAATTGCAAATTCTTCAGAAATATGTACACACTGTGGATAAAACTTTAACTCTTTTTAAATGCATCGGTTATTGAACTAATCAAAACTTTGTAACAACTTTTAAAAGCAGCTCTGTAAAATTGTTTTTGTAAAATATTCAAGAAAAGCTTTTTATGTTGCCAGGAAACAGAAGGTTATATTACATATTTCCAGCATAAATGTTTGTACAATGTTGTATTTAGAACACTTTATTCAGTGGTTAGTTAACATGTGAACGTTTTCAGACACAGCATAAGATGTCAAGTGCATTGGCAGTTAATGCTATGGTTGCAGATAATCAGTGATTGCTTGTATGAGAACATGGAAAACCTCACAATACACATACACTCATGTCTTTTACATTTTATCCCATCGGTGTGGATCCATAAACACTACTAAAGACATCATGAAGATACCACTGTATGAAGAACATGTGTACCTGCATGTTAGTGGTTTTGCCATATGTTGCATCTTCTGTATTTGAGCTTAAGTCGTGTGTGACTTCAGTGATGTTGTCTTGTGACAGCCTACCTCATAGTCTGAATGGCATAATCTTATCAATGTACTTTATTACTTTTTTTCTTTTAAATTAGTTCTCGGAATTCAATAAGAAACTTAATCCAATTCAAGTTATTGGAAAATCCCGGTGACTATTACAACTTAAATAATGAAGTAACTGCTGAAATCTGACTCTGAATTGCAATATTACACCCAATCAACTTTTGTTTTCAGTTCCTATTTTTATTTTCCTTATTATGTCAATCGATTTTCTGTCCCTCTTGCTGCTTTAAAAGCCCTCAATCTTCATCAATCAGTTTAAAGCACAGGCTTAGTGATTCACTTCCATTTAGCACAAAAACGTTACGGATGTGACCACTTACCCACAAAACTGTCAGTTGGGGTTAAGGTCAGCACAATATGCACTGTAAAGTGTTTCACCTTTAACAGCTCCTGGTTCCTATTCTGCAATTTTCAATTGTGTAAATTATATATTTAAAATACAACACTAGAGAAGAACACCACCAACACTGCTGCCTTTAATAATATTCAGTTTGTGGATTGCGTATAACCAGGACCAGGACAGATCACAGATTGATTTAACCATGCTGATCGAACATGCCAGTATCGGAAACAACACTTTTCTCTGTCTTCCATTGATGCTGCTACATACCTGATACTTCTGTTAACATTCACCACGTTGCACGTTTCCCCCCGCTTATATAAGCTGCAAACTGACCATTAGCGGATCCTTCAGCGGGCACGTTAATTACTTCTAATTACTGTTTATCAGCCTTGTGAGGTCCATTCCTCCATGACCCTGCCACGCATATTTGACAACATGCTTACAGCTAACTACCAACCTCACTTAAAACTTAATATGTATGTGTAAATAATACAAGCCTTAACTTGTATTTGTAGCTGAAACCCATATTATTACCCTTAGAAAGTTTAAAATCAAAGTTAAACATTTCATAATTTAAATATTTAATAAAAATCCATTATTTATTACATTTCAAAAATCCAAATCATCTTATTAATCTTCTTTTTTTATCATTCTAAAATAAATATTTGGTCAATATCATGCAGATGTTATCCATAAATACGGTACAATAATTCTTTGATTTTTAAGAAGTGTTTTATCACCTTGATTTAAAAAAACACTTCATTAAGACAATGCCAATGCACCTGTTGCCAAGCTAGTGGTTTAGCAGGTCCAGCTGTTGCTTTCAACCAGATGAATGACTAGACTTTGCAAGGTCCAAGAAGACAAGTCCTGTGTCACTGAATGCATATGCACTTAGGGGAAGGAAGTGACGCCTGGCACTGTGTATAGAAGCCAACATGTTTGGCAGTATTTTGGAGTGTCAGACACTAAGGACATCTGTTACTATCTCCTTAACACACTGTATCTCCCTCTCTCCCACTCACCCCTGTGTCATGCTATTTTGGAAACATACTATTCACACACACATGTCTCACACATTATATAATACTCTCCAGGTACATAAACCACCTTAGTTCTTCGCCCCACCCTTTTTGTGTGTGTATCATTTTTGTATATAAATAATAAGTTGATGTGATAAATCGAGTGTAATTATTTTTTAAAAGCATCACATAACCAAAAATATCTTGCAATTGACAAAAGCAATATATTACTAGTGTTAAGATCGACTTGTGCTTATTTGCAGTACTAATTTCAGCATAGCTGATGGAATAAAAATGTCACTGGACGGTAAAAAATTACAATATGAAGTTTTTATAGGTTTGAATTGGAAACATTTTTTTTTTACAAACTTGCTTTCTTGTTAATGTTTGTTTCCACATAAAATTAATCTGCTCTGGTGAGCAGTAGCGAACATACTAAATAAAATATATGCAGATTGATTAAGTAGCTGCAGGCAAGTCAGCCAGCAGGAAATTGAACTTGTTTCAGGTTATTTCTAAGAATATTGCAAGACCAGACTCTGATGATGTAGTTAGCTGAATGTGTGGTAAGCCTATTCTCTGTTTTATTAGTTACTGCATTTAATCACAGTCATTTCTGCCAGAGGCTTGTACCGTTTGCCTGTTTCCAGATTTTTTATTATTACTCAATTGTAATTTATAATATTTTGCTAGATGCACATTACAGTTGAAAAACTTTAGATTTTCAAAAGCTCAAATGGTAGACTGTAATTTTTTACAGTGTGTAGTTATCCTTCTAAATTCACAAGATTTCAGTTCATGAATAACTAATGCTTGAACATCTAAAAAAAAAAAACATTCATCAGAGAGCACTTCACTCTTTAATGAAAATTGAAAAGAAGAAAGGCTTTTGTGTTGTGCCAAAGATTAAAACCAGATGTTTTTATTTTTGTTTGTGATTGCCTGAATGTTGTATGATGATAAACATTGTATTTTTCCCTGAAAGTTGTAGCTTTTATCAGCAGTATTAAATAACATCCACTATGTGATGGAGGGACAAGGTAGTGGGGGAAAATGGCAATAAGTATAGTGAAGGTCATTCTGCATTCAATTTAAACCTTGTTGAATGACAATTGTTGATGTACATAATAATATTCCAGCTTCCAGATTATTACTAAAACCTTACTGTGCAACATGTCTACTGTGGTATTTTCTAATCTTGATTCTTTTTTCGTATGAAAGTCCTTTGGTTGAATGTGTGTGGACTGACAATTCTGAATTTTAAATGTTCTCGAGATACTTACAAACAAACATAAAAGCCTTCGCTGTAAAGCTTACTAAAGACTATCACAGGAACCTTATAGATCTGGAGTGTCTCTGTTATAAACCATGTAGTTGTCCAGGCTACAGCACACTTATGGCAGCAAATGATTGCACAGCAACAAAAAATGAGCACAGTACACTCACATTTCCTATTCTCTCTGTCCCTGTCCTCTTTTCCACTAGATCTTCAAACTATGCTCCATCATGTCATCTTTTTACAGCTGGCTTTCCCACTCGCTCTGTTCTTCTCTAGCTATGTCACTCTATCTCTTTTGATGTGATAGCTCTCTGCTTTTTGCTCTCTTTATTCCCCTCCCCTAAAAGAAGCCTACCTTAAGGCTAGAAAAAGTGACGTTTCCCTGCATGTTGTCCATCACATGCCCTTCAAATTTGTGTGTGTGTGTGTGTGTATGTGTGTGCATGTGTGTGTTGCTATTAGCTGAAATAATGCAGCAGAAATACTTTAAGTGCTTTTTGATTATTTCCTAAATGTTTTTATTGATTGGAGTCAGACTTTCCCTTCTAAGCATACTTTTCTTCTTCCTGTCTTCCTCTCTAGTCTGTCTATCTCGTCCTTCATCTCTTAGGCTGTAGCATCCCATCTCTATGAACGTCTTTTGCATAATTGATTGTGTTTATTTGTGCAGAATAATCTGATAACTAAAAAAAAAATCACATTTAAGCAATAAACAGATTACATTACATTACATTAAGCTCAGACAATGATGTAATCTTAGCCAGACGATTGTTGTCTAAAGAATTATTGCAATCAACAATAATATGATTCATCTGGATTACAGTCTTGCACTGTGGCTTCTCTGGTGGTAACGTATGCATTGTCCATATTGTAGATAACTAATCTACATTTTACGGATGTTGAGAGCAGGACAGGTCATTGGAATTCCTGTATGTCAGACTCAAGTCATGTTTTTATGATGGGACATGGTCACAAGGACACAGTCATGCCTAGAATAGGAAAGAGCCTTGCCAAAGTGTTGACAAATTCAGACCCACAAAGTTGTCTGTAATGTATGGTGTAGCATTATCAATTTGCTGAACTGAATCTTTGAATGCCAAACCTTGAAAAACAAAAAAAAGTATCCTTATAACGCTCATATTTATTATATGGCTTATTATATTATATAGGGGAAAACAATAAGAAAAGAGACTAAAAGTAAAACCTTGGTTTGGTACTTTCAGCACTTTAGTGACACCAACATGGTGTCTCACATGTGACATGATAACAGGAAACATGTGACAATCTGTTTCACAAGTTGTACGTGTGTAAGAGTTCCTTCATTTCCAAAAGAAAGATGACTGCATCAACAGTTATTAAATTAAGTCAACCACATAACTACAAGAAATTATTTTTTGTTAAGTTTTTTTAATGTTCCATCTATATTTCAATCCATCTGGTGATTTTTTAACTGATTGTTTAAAAGTGTAATTTCCTGATGTTAATACCCTCTTATGAGAGTCTGTTTATCTTTCATCATCTTTAAGGCAGCTAATTGACATAATTGTGTCTTCCTTGGGATTTCTTTTCTGTTATGATGAAGGATTAAAGTCTAACTACAAACGTTTTGCTTACCTAAATTACATGTGAGCTTAGAAGTGTACGTTCACATTCAATGTGCTGAATTGTATGATTTACATTTCTGATTAACGATGCAGGAAACTGCTCATTATATAAGCATATGTATAATCAGGTCTCTGCTAAAATCCAGTAACGACGGAGTTATTAGTACACATGCAAATGCTTCACTTACCACTATACACTTAATTTGTATGGGCATTATGTCTTGGGTTTTCCATTCCACTGGGAAGTAAGACTTCTGCATTTTTAATTTATTGCTAACCTTGGCACTAAATTTAATGGACTTTCTCTTTACCTAAATGCATTTTGTCTTATCTGAGGGGGATTGTAATAGCTGTGAGTAAGACATTTGTGTGCACAGAATACATCTCCCTTCAATCTGATCATGTTGCTCCATCCCACTGTGTATGTGTGAAAGAGGGAGAATGCCATGGTTGCTCTTCCACCCTTCCTCTGGGTACAGCTGCACACGCAGGGTTCTGGCAGATGGCAAGTCTCCGTCCCTGGGGTATCAGCTCCTAACCACCGCACTCGTTTTCTCCCTCACTGTTTTCCTGCCTATCTGTCCTCATGCATGTCTGATCCCTTTTCCTCCCCACTAGTAGTCCTTTCATTGACAGACAGCAGAAAGAGGCGCCACCACCGGCAAATTACATCTCTTCTCTAGATTTCTTTTTTTCATTCACTCATCGTTGTCTCGCTCATCCCTCACTCTTTTTATCCTGTTTTTTTTTATTTGTTTGTTTGTTGCTTAACTGTCTTTTTACATTTTTTTCTTAAATGGCCCTCATCACTTGTTACAAATAATTTTGCTCCGTCCTTCTATCCTTTTTCTTTCTTTGTGTAATTAACAAGGTTTCTGTAAAAATAAAGACCTTTTGGGCTTTGGTGTTGCTATGGTTACCGCTCTATCGACACTGTTCTGTGTGTGTGCGTGCGTGAGGGTGTGTGTGTGTGTCTTCATGAGTGTCTCTGAGTTTGGCTGTCTCATTTAGTCTGTTTATTTACATCCATGTTTTCATTCAGGTAAATCAGGTTTTGAGAATGTCTTAGTTTTACTGGTCAACCACATTTTTAATGATCTGTAAAAATGCGACTGCTCATTGCATGCTTTATTCACTGAGTGCACGGATCTAATGAATTTCAAATGAGCGACATTTAATCAACCATCAAATAGCTCATTTGCGATGGAGCCGCACAGGCTAGTCATAAAGAGATACTTACACACAGCCCTTCTCAATCCATCCAGCTCAGTGGAGTCCAGTAATTGCTGTTTACTGATACTAGCATTTAGGAGTATTTCTTTCTCAAGTATGGCTTTTGTTTCTTGGATCTTAATGAAAAACATCTTAATGAGCATAACTCCATAATCATCTTCAGTAATAGTATGTTGGATTATTGTGTTGGCATTGGGTTTAACAATCTCATCAGATAAACATGATTGTGCTGTTAACAACATTTACTTAGTACCATCACATATTTGCTTGTGACTCAGAAATGGTTTTAAATGGTCATCATGGTTATGCTGATTTTTTTTTTTTTTTTTTTGGCTGTTCCTGTAAGGGGTCGCCACAGCAGGGAAGATCCGCATGTTCAATTTGGCTCAGTTTTATACCGGATGCCCTTCCTGACACAACCCTCCTACCAATCCACGACATTATAAACTTATTAATTTATTTATCAGCATGTCTTTAAAAACACCGGAATGTTGTATTTACGTATTTGGCAACTTACATTGTGTTTATATGCTAAATAATATTTAAATTAGTGACATGTATTGCAGTACTGCACATGAATTTAACATAAATTATACAGAACACATTATAAAATTTATTTTACTAAAAATTTAATTTTACTCATAACTCATACCCACTATCTTTTATACCTTATATTCTGTACACCCTTTAGTTCTTCACTATAAATAAGCTTTTCTTCCTTTAATGAAAGCTGAATTTAGCCCAAGACTTGTCTAAAAGCAACATTTGAAGTCTGTTATCTCAGACCTATCCCATTCCAAACTCACTTCACAGACTTCTTGCCCTACCACTCATCTATATTGTTGAACAGTCGAATTTGACAGTGTGCCGCATTCTGACCCTGCTCGTGTCCTCCAACTGTCCTGCATTTAAGCCAGAAGGCACTGAAAGCTCAGTATTGCTTGATTTTACTTTTACCAGCTGTACCCTTTTGGGAACAACACGATTTTCAAAGCTTTTACCCAAGCAGCCAAACAAAACAGTAATATTAACGGGTTATGAGCCCTCCATCAATAATGTAATGACCGTTAGCATAAGAGCTGCAGAATGTTCATGAATACTCAGTTTAGTTTGACCTGTTTAGTCCTTATGATGCTTAGAATCAGCGTTATTAATTTAAATATATACAAAAAAACTATAAATATTTAAGGAAAATACACAGACTATAAAATAATTTTATTGTTTGTTTGTGGGCATAAATGTTATGGTTCTGTTACTTTTCAGAAATGAAAAACATTCCTTTGCTGTATCTCAAACTCAAATTATGTACTAGGGTAACTATAAAGATATCATTTAGATTAAACAACACTGCTCAGAAATGAGTTCTATTAATTGCATGCTGTTAAATCCAGTATTCTTAACAGAGTGCTGTGTCAACCACCTACTCAAAAGAACTGACAGATTTTTCACCCACATCATCCAGCCCAATCCTTATTAATGTGAAGTCTCTTTTAGTTTTGGAGGTAATCAGTGACCGAGTCCATGCAATTTAAAGTCTTCAACTTTGCTGCCTTTAGATTTACTAAATTAGTATTACTGCAAAGCATGCCCGCTTCATCCTAAGCCTCTGTGAACCAGGCTGAAGTGATTAATCTGTACCTCAGTGTGACTATATTATATTTTACAATCAGGATGGCGCAAGGATGATTTAGACTTACCTTAAAGTTTAAAAGGGCTCATATCCCTGTCTACTTAACCTGAACATGATGATATTTTAACCTTGGGATTGGAGAAAATAGAATATCTTATTCAGGCGAGATACTGAAATTTGTTTTCTGTTTGTCATTTCAGCCAACAAGACTCTACTGGGTGGAGGAGGTGGTAAGTCTCCTTTCTGTTATTATAAACGTAGGCTTAAGCGAGAAAAAATATATATGAGAAGAGTGTGTCCGGGTAAAAAGTGACTTAAGAGAAAAAAATTGAGGAGCAGGTAGATAAGAATGTGAGAGATATGAATTGTGAATGAGAAACAATAGTGTGTGTGTGTGTGTGTGTGTGTGTGTGTGTGTGTGTGTGTGTGTGTGTGTGTGTGTGTGTGTGTGTGTGTACACGAACAGTCTGCAGTCTGTTGTTGTCGGCTCAGGGCTTTACACTTCTCTAAAGTATTAGGTGTGTGTTAGTGTGGTGTGTGAGAGAACACATTCTCATTAAGGAGCAAAAGAGCAATTAGATGCAGAATGTGACACTGTAAATGCTCATGGAGCATCCACCACAATAATGCAACCTGTCTGTCATTTGATAGTACAGGACTACTTTTGATACATTGTCTGGAGGACTTATTTTCTGTGTATAATATTTGAACAATCTTCAATCCAATAATTTAAAGCCACTTTATGAGATTGTAGTTTTTTAATGTATTTATTTTTGCTCTATAATTCCCTCCACAGTTGCCGAGGATAATTTAATTTACCAGCAAACACAATGTCAGACATAAAAGACCATTCTGACTGACTATGTTACAAGTTTATGACAGATTGTGATGTAACTGAGATCGGAAAAGCTTCACTTACCTGTAACTTATTCTGGGTCAGTGTAATCTTATGTGTTGGTGTATGAAAGCTTGCTAAAACCTAAAATACAATATCTCAGTTCAGACCAGATTTTGGAATTGAGGGGACATGTCACCTCATATTACACTGGGGTTATCTTGACCTACCGAACAAGTGAATTAATATAAACCAAATTGCATTGTGCCAAATAAAGAAAAGGGTAAAGACTACTAACTATTCATAGTTCATATTTCGAGAGGTTGACAGGATTTTCTAAATTAAAAAATACTAAAAAATGTAGACATGGACAAAAATATCACCATTTCTGACATGTTTCAGCAGAATAGTGTCAGGTTTCTTACTCGGTTATGTTTATTATAAGTCTTTGTTAGATTATTTAAAAAGCTAATTTTTAATGGCTATTCATTTTTTCATGATTATTGATGAAATAATTTCATGGTGTTCAAGTCTTACAAGAACATTTGAAATGGATGTTAAGATTCTATGACCAAACTTGATTTATAGGGATAAAATGTAATGATATTAAATATAAAGAGGATAGTATACATTTTTACAAAACATTCTAGTTTATAGTATTACTAATAATATAATAAGCATTTATGTCTCAAGGTCAAAGCTGTGTGAATATTATTTTTCTTTGTTTTTTGAAATGTAGATTATGTCAAAATACCCATCTGATTTCTAACAGAAGTGATTATTTATACAATCCTTCAGTATTAGTATAAAAATATTGTTTCTAAAATTAGAAACTTCTAGCATGCATTAACCTGACATTTAGTTTGATTTTAAATTAAATTTTAATGCCTTACCTGCTCTCATTGTTCGATCAATATTTATATGGTTTAGGCTAGTTGTCATAACAACATTATAAACTTCCTAATCGATTTCCAATAATCTGAATCTGAATAATTGTTGTGTTCCAATGAAAGGTGCAAATTGGTCAAGCAAGCATAGCTATTAAAAATGAACATTAATATACTCCTAACCTTTTAAAAAGTATTTTCTAAAAATGATGATTTTAAAATGATTACCTTGAACTGTGCATACATATTAAAGTCTAAAGTAAACATAACCTTAAAGTCCTTGCTGAGTTTCAGTTCACATATACAGTGAATATTAAAACCTTTAAAAAACTTTAATACACATCACTGTATATAACTGAATGTGCAGTGTGTTTACAGTCTAATAAAAATGTTTGAAGATCCCATAGTAAATTACATGTCAATAGGGCAACAGATCATGACATTTCTTTTCTGCAGATTTTATAAATAATGTTGTTTTTTTTGTTTTGCTGAAACTCACTGTCAAAAATAAGGCAGAAATAATGTGTTCTGTTTATACTGGTTATTTTGCCTCCAGTTGTACTTGCATATTGACCTTACATACCGTGATTTTTGATTCCATGACCTCGGCGTTTTTATGTTTTGTAAGTGTTATGGGTTTATAGAAATGTTATTAATTCTCCTTAACTTAAAATTATATTTTTTACTAAACTGTTTGTGCATCCTGACCTCCAATAATAAATGTATTTAAATGCACTCCTTTATCCTGAACTAAACTACAGCTAAGCATTTTTTTCGCTGTAAGTAATAGAAAAGGGTTTTTTTTACATAGTGCATCTCTCTGCATGTTGATTTCCTTCCTGATTTATAAAAGTAATTCATATTCACAGAGAGGACAGACATCAATTGCTAGTGTACAAATATCTTATCTTCAGCTAAACGCAGTAGTGTGTTTAAAGTAGTACTTGAAAGGTTTTAGACCATTTAGAATTTTCTACATTACCAAGTTAATATAACCTATGACAATGTATGAAATGTTACAAGTATGATGATTCAATGATGCTTCTCTCTAAGTGGCAAAAGTTATAAAACAGTTAATTTGCAAAACTGGGTGTTTTTAAGTGATAGGATGTCAAGCAGGCGTGTGTGAGCACCCTCTTAAAACCCTCCTGACAAACTCTGATATTCACAACATGTTTCCGAAAGTGATTCATGACCTAAACAAAGACAATTTTAGAGGTGCTGAGAAAAAGGCAAGACTGAAAAATGTAATTAAAGTTATAACCAATTCCAACAATCCACAATAGCTGAACTGTTGACAAATACTTGAACAATTACTTAGAAGTAGTCAACCAAGAAATCACTATACGTCTATAAAACTGTCTAAAAGTGTGAGGTCACAAAAGAACCCACTGAACCATGTTATTGCAATAACCCTAACCCAATCCAATAGAAATGCTGTAAAATGAACTTAAGTAAACAGTTCTTATAATAAAAAAAATACACCCTTATAAAATTGTAGCTGCATTGGCTAAGAATTTATTTGGTTGTGTTAGTGTTGTGCACTGCGTTTACTCATAGTGCAATCTATAAGATGTATAGACATTTTTGCTACATCCTGTAAAAGTAAATTTAACAGCAGTAGCTCATTTGTTGCCGTGTATTTTGTGTTCTTTTTTTTTATTAATCCTTCCTTAGTACTCACGGGACTGTACATGATGCTTTTGGTTATAGATTTTTGTAGATAAAGAATTCTCAGTCCAGCTGTGATGCTAATGTGTTTGAATCTTCCAGCAGCACCTCTGTGCCAGTCATCCACCATACGAATAACACTTACTCTGTAGTGCTCCAGTAGACATGCAGACCATTACAGTACACTAAAAGAAGACTTACAAATTCCATAACGAACAGATGGACAACAGTATGTAATTGTAGAACTACAAAGCTTGATCATCTGTGAAAAATAAATAAATTAAGGTTTTCATGTTTGCTGCACTGCTCTTTTGTTCTCAGGAGACTGTGCAGTAATGCACAGTGCTTTGTCTTGATAAACTAGAGCAAAGAGGAAGAAAATAACTGGGAATGTTTTTTTTTCCCACAATGTCACCTTTTACTCAGCCACATACAGCTTTCTAACAAGACTTCATTAAACATTGATTTTTCAACTTATGGCAGAATTTCAGAAAATACTTTCAAGTAAACAGTAAACCTTAAGGATAGGTGTATTATTTATATAGATTTATCATATTTATATGCAAATATGAAAGTTTTCATTTGCTTTGCAAAAGTTAATAATAAATAATTGTGACCTGTCCTTTAATATCTTAATCTTTACATTAATCTCACATGTACAGCACAAATTTATGATATTTTGAAATGAACATCTGTATCTGTATGATTAAATTACACAGGGGAAAAGAAACAATACTGCACAAATTTAACATAATCAGTACTATTATTTTCATTGTTGTACCTTATGTAAGCGATTTAATAAAACTCACATATGTTTCGTTGACTGATTTCCAGCTTCATTATCCTGTAGGCATTTGGTGTGTTTCCTATGTACGTGAGTTTTGAATTTGAACATTTCTTGGGTCGTATGGTATTAATAAAAGAAAAATTGTTAAATGAAATGTAAGCGTGATTACGGTAAAGCAGAACAGAATAAGCTCAGAGCTTTTTAGTTGTCAGCCAGCACTGTAGGTAACTTATCATTGTGGGCATGTGTGAGAGAGCACTGTATGAATTTCATATGGCTCATGAAAGAGGAGTGCTGGGCAAATAAACTGTCATTTCCATTTGTGTTATCTCTGTGTGTGTGTGTGTGTGTGGGTGTGTGTGTAAGAGAGAGAGAGAGAGAGAGCCAAAGAACATGTGCATATGCGCGTGCCCGAGAATGCCTGTGTTTGTGCCTACTGGTGTTAAGTGCCTGACTCTGAGGTAATCAATACCAGTGATAAATCTGTGCTTCAGATTCCTTCTCATCAGAGCTCCCTCATTCATTCACACACACTCCCACGCAGACAAATGCAAGAGCTGCACTCTGTTGTATTGATGTGTGTATTATGCGGTTTTTAAAACACAGACCCAACCAATAAAGGGAAAATGCTAATGATTTAGTTCTGACCATTACCTTCTTTTATTCCACCCTGTCAACCATTTGTTTTTTCAGTTTTTCTTTCTGCTCTTTAAGATATCTGCTATCTTTCTATATCACTGCTTCATCATCCAAACTTGACAATTCTAACAAGTCTCTCATTGTTGTCTTTCTTTTCTGTTGTGTGTGTACACACCTATTTCTAGTGTTTCAAACACTCTCACTCTCCAAACACACACATTGCATATTTCTTTTTATATTTTCATTCTTCTCTCTCATCTTCTTCTGTGTTTATGTATTAGTTTTGTTATGGTTTCTAAACACACTCTTTTTTTCCCATTTCACTTATTCCCCTATTGTTCTCTAACACTCCCTTCAACACACCTTTTCTCCAGTTCACGCCATCCCTCGCCTCTTTTTTTTCCAAGCTCTCACACCCCCCACCTCTTTGTATTCACTGCTCTCAAGGTTTGTTAAGGCCTGCTGAACCAGGGTGATAATTAGCCAGGGACAGACTATGCAGCGAGAGTGAGTCTTACAGCATTAAGGAAAAGAGAGAAAGTGAGATTGAATGAAAGATAAAAAAAAAATAGCCAGTGCAACCTCAATGTTGCAATGAAATCATTATAAATTAACCGATTTTTTTATTCACATTTATTTAACTTATAAAGTTCTTCACCAACTTCGTATTATTAGTTTCTTTTACTATATATTATTAAGAACATGTAATGAATGAATAATAAACAAGATCTCATATTTTCCATAGAGTGTGAATTATTCTTAAACAGATATTTCCTTGCACTGTTTCCGGAAAGGGATTCTAATCTACTGCAGCCCGAACCATATCAACTGACTATGAAAGCAAAACGAGTGTTATTGTGTTTATGCCATATTTCACAGTGAGTAAAATAAATCTTGAAAAATGTTTTTTAGTTCAGAGCACAGGACCTGCTACTTTTTAATCAACACAGATGTACTACTGTAAACCCAATATATTGATCAGGAACAGATATTATAATCATTATAACAACAAAGGAAAAAAAAAATTTAAAAATGTTTTAAAATATATTTTTAGACATCTGTATAATGAACAATTAAATCTGAAGTGATCCCTGCTCGGGGCGGCACGGTGGCTTAGTGGTTAGCACGTTCGCCTCTCAGCGCTAGGGATTCCCGGTTCGAATCCCCATCTGGGTGGAGTTTCCATGTTCTCCCCGTGTCTGCGTGGGTTTCCTCCGGGTTCTCCGGTTTCCACCCACAGTCCAGAAACATGGATCAAGTCAATTGAATTCTCAAAATTGCCCCATATAGAGTGTGTCTGTGTGAGTGAGTGTGTGCCCAGCGATGCATTGGCGCCCTGTCCTGGGTCTATCTGCCCAGCGCTCGAGATGTTCTCCCCTGGATGGGCATGGGGAACCCCACCGCGACCCTAATAGAGGATAAAGCGGGAGATAATGAATGAATGAATGAATGATCCCTGCTCCATGTGAAGGATATCGCCGACTGCCAAAATAAATCATTTTTTTATTTTAAACCACAAAAGTACGCATGTGCAATGTGGGAGGAAATATAAATTTTCACATTTCCTGTATGATGTGGTGGGTAGTGTCATATTTAAAGCGTAATAACTTGTAGGTGACAGAGACTTATCAGAGCTATGTAAATCATTCTTTCTGGTGCAAACAGGCAAGTTAATTTGTCTGTCAGTCTGGTAGAGTCTGTCCTTCCAAAGTCTCCGTCACTATCTAAT
This sequence comes from Corydoras sp. C115, assembly GCA_019802505.1. Taxonomy (NCBI): domain Eukaryota; kingdom Metazoa; phylum Chordata; class Actinopteri; order Siluriformes; family Callichthyidae; genus Corydoras; species Corydoras sp. C115. The sequence continues at coordinate 2,051,873 of JAFMOC010000031.1, forward strand.
TTAGTGCTAAAGAAAATAGAGTGTTTGACCCGACAGACGGGAGGCAGGAAACAATAAGCATATTATGAAAAACTCAGATTCATGTTTGATATCGAATGGTCTGTGAGCCTAAATCATGTACGTCTTCACATATTTCTGGCCAAGATGGAGATTTTTTTTTCCCTCATAATCCTCCTCTCCTGGTGATCAAACCATGGATCACGTCTTCTTTCAGACATACATATCAATAAAAGATAAATAGCAAGAATTTGACTTAGTGTAACACAGAAAAAAAGAATTAGGAAATGTATTTTAATGCATTAACATCCTGTCTCATTATGGTATTTTTTATGGTGTCCTTCTTATAGACCTTTCTCTTTCTGCTATTGACCAAAAATTATTTTAGGGTCTATATCATGACTAATCACTGCAGATTTTCCAGTAAGCCTAAAATCTTAAATTAAATCACCTTGTGGTAAAATAGGAGCTTTAAAGCATATTGCTGCAACCTATAAATTTTCTGCAAATGTCATGTTATCATGAGCTGGAATCTTTAAAGTATGTTTTCAGCACATTGTTCAGTTTATATTTCAGAATAAAAACATCTTTACCATAAATAGCTATGCCTTCAGCTTTACTTTTAATGGGTTAAGCAGATAAATATGTCGACTTCTAGAGATGGCACACAGTCATAGGAATAAACCAATTATTATCTTACATATTATTAATAAATATCAGATTGGAAGTTATATATTCAATTTATTATTTAATCAAATTTATTTCATTTAATCTATTTTTTTAAATTTGATATAAAAATATGATTCATAGTTAGGAAGAGTGCTTTTCTTTGCTTATGCTTTCACACCAGCATTTCTCTGTAGTTAGGTTTTCTACACGTCTGTGTTTTATGATCATTTCTGTTGCTCTGCTAATTCACATTCCCTGTTATCTATGAACACATGCACAAATTCATTATGTATGTCACATAGAGCTGATTTCTACAGCTTAATACTTGTGGCCTTAATTTAGTGAGGCCTGTGGCCTGTACAAATGTAATGGTACATTTGTTGTTTGATTTTTTTTTTTTCTCATGACTCAAATCCACAAATCCAGCATAGAAATATTACATGAAGATGTGCTTAACAAAAGCATTTAAATATGCTAGCTATTGAGGACATGTTCAGTTATAATGGACCATATCAGAAAAACAGGTCTTTTATGGAGTGTTATTCTAAATTTGCTTAAGAAAAAGAGCTTAGTTTGAAGTTTTATAAGGTCATTACTGGACAGTTATTCAATTTTTGAAAATTAATTGCGTTAAAAATTGTTACAATTGATTAATCACAGGAGCGCATCGACATTGTCATGACAACGTTCATAAAAAAAAAAAGCACATTTTGTGCTGGTAGCTGGAACTTAAGATCAAGTGGTGCAATAAAATGAAAATAAAGTTGCAGTTGCAGTTGCAGCGCTCCTCGTCTGTTTACTTTGTCCTTACAGAAAAATATTTTAGAAAATAATAGATTTTTTTATAAAGAATAATTTATGTACATATTTAGTAAAAGCCCTGCATTCATTTTTTCGATAACAAAGTTTTATTTTGTGTGTTGTCCATAAACATGGCCGATGCATTTTCTTCTTGTGCACAACGTAAAAGGTTTATTAAAAAATTATCGCATTGCCATTAAAAAACAGTTGGACATTTCGAACAAAACTTTGATGCATAAAGATTTGCCTAATCCAGTCAAACAACAAATGGCTGTCAATGACTTTTTGTGGACAAATGACCACAAACCAGGCAATAGCTGTAGTGTCCAATGCAAGTCCACAGTCCAAGTTCAAGCAAATCCAGTATAAGGAAATGCAGAGCAGCTGATAATGAGTCCATATGCAGACCTGAGCTTAGCGGAGCTTTGTTTTAAGTAGAAAAAAAATGCATGGTGTAAGAAGAGCATGTGCCATAAGATTTATTTTTTCCACATGTTATCAGGTCCCCAGTCGGGTAAGCGCAGAGCCAATTAACACCTGCTAACAAGAAGTCAGCATTTAATCAGCATGTGTGTATTTATGTGTTACAATTACACAGGAAGTGAGTTTATTCCCCTTGGCCATCTTTCATCACCACAATCACATCATCTTCATTTCACGTTTCTTTCTTCACTTTCTTTCTTGCTCATTTTTGATTAAACACTACTGAGATTTTCTCTCTCTCTACACCACCTTCATTTCTCTCCTCCTTCTATTCCTGTATATTCCCACTCATCATCAATCTCTCTTGTTATCACCCTGTGTCGCTCTCTTATATATTCAAAGCACAGCGCTCTTTAAAAAACGAGATGTTCGAACCCCCTGAGCCCACCGACAAAATGCTGCTCTCTATTCTGAGAGAATGCAAGAAAAGAGGTTTCAGTAAAGCAGCCCAGAATGCACAAGAGAACTGCTGTTCCCCAAAACACAGCAGGCATCAAACAGCCTTGCATTAACAGCAGTTTTACGAGCTGTAGCTCTTGATGTCTAAGCTCCTCTGGAATTAAGTTTTTATCCCAAAAGCAAAATGAAGCATTAACATCAAACCACGTCTTCTGTAGTATCCATTATATTGACAGCTTTTCATAGTAATGTTGTTCTTTTAATGTTAAATCATTTTTTTGAATGTTGATATCAAAATCCCACCCCTCAGTGGACGGAGCTATCCATCGTGGAGCAGGTCCGCTTCTGAAGAAGGAATGTTCCACTCTAGGAGGCTGCGAGACGGGGGAGGCCAAGCTGACTGGCGCGTACGGCCTGCCTGCAAAATGTAAGTGGCCTCAGTGTATCTACATGTGACCTTCTTATAGAAATTTCTACCATAAAAGACTTTCATTTAAAAAGCTAGAATCTCAGATTTCCAAAGGTGTATATTGATTAAATAATTGTAAATGGAGGAAATGAAATGAAACTGAGTACTAAATACTTTATGTACATCCGTGTGTGTGTGTGTGTGTGTGTGTGTGTGTGTGTGTGTGTATATATTAATTAAAGACTTCACAATGACAGAAATGATGTCAAAGCCTTTTATTTCGGTTGTGTGGGGTTTTTTTTATCCCATTGGTTTTATTGAATTTAATCTGAAAGCAACCAAGACCTAGCTGCACAATTATTATCAGTATTATATTATTTTTATCAAATTTTTAATGTTAAGTTTCATTACTATTTTTGTTTTAACACAAGATTACACTTATGAAGTTTTTATTTTTTGCTGGTTTAAAAAGACTCTTTCGATGGTACATCAAGTAACAGGTATTGAGTACATTCAGATTCCGCGTCTCACGGCTTTCTGGTCTCACTCTTCCCTCCACCGCCTACCCCAAAGTGTACTCAGTAATTATGTAGTCAGACAGTGTTTACAGAAGCAAGTGCACTTTAATTTATTCACACACTTAGCAGTAATTTCCCTGCCTAATTTATGACCCCCATCTTTACCTAGCTGTGTGGATACAGAGCAAGCATACGTACACTAATGTATATCCAACTAGATTGATACATACTCAAATGCACATGCTATTAGATGTGTCCTTTGTGAGTTTTGGAGTCAATACTGTCATTTAAATTTTAGTTGCATCTGTTGATCTGTCACTGGAGAGTAGAATTGTAATGTTCAAGCAGTAATTGTCACAGTGCATTACTGAAGGTATGATTGATGTTTCATGCATCAGACATTTGTCAGATATCTACTTTCAGAAGAAAATGTATGAACTGTATGCGTTAGGGTAGGCAGTGAGATTTAAACCGTGACACTCCCCTGACAGCGGACTGTAAAACACTGTATAATGCAAAGATTGTCTCACAGTCAAAATGTGGCATTTCAAATTTAGACAACATGCAAATCTTTAACACCTTTAATATTCTTGTTGTGAATCATTCTTGCATTCATTTATCACATTTATAAAGATGCATAAAGGGATTGACATAAAATTTTAGAACCTCCTTAATAATAATAATAATAATAATAATGATTGTATAAAATCTGTAAAAATGAAACTGGTCCCATGCTGATTGTTTGGGATGCCTAAAACATGTTGTCATGATGGACGCCCTGACACGCCCTAAATCAAGCTGCACTGTGCACAGATAGATGAAAGAATGAAGCAATGACAGAATTATTTTTTTAAATAGTTATTTAGGGGGGAAATGATAATGTGGTTTTTGGATAAAAAGACATAAGTGAGCAAATAACTCTTCCTCTACTTTCAGGCTTGTTGCTCTACACATTGCAAGCTTTTCACACTACTAGATTTGGACGTGCTGACGGGTTGAAATTTTCAGCCAGCTCCATATGTGTTGTTGCGTCATGTGAAATAAGATCATCTTTTTGTAGTTCACAAGATATGATCGAGCATATGATCACGTGATTGTTCTCTAAACTGGGATTTTGCCCTGTAATCTGCAAAAAGAGGTGTTTAACAATCCTGTCATCAATACAAGAATTTGGCCTCAGATTGAATAAAACTCTGGAGTGAAGACGACATTCTAGTTGAATGAAGCATCTGAATTATTCATTCATATATCATTCAATTATTCATTCGCTGGGCAGATACAACCAGGACAGGGCGCCAATCCATCGCTGGGCACACACTCACACACACAGACACACTCTATATGGGGCAATTTGGAGAACTCGATCCATGTTTTTGGACTGTGGGAGGAAACCGGAGAACCCGGAGGAAACCCACGCGGACACGGGGAGAACATGGAAACTCCACCCAGATGGGGATTCGAACCGGGAATCCCTAGCGCTGAGAGGCGGACGTGCTGACCACTAAGCCACCGTGCCGCCGCATCTGAATTAATTTAGAGTATTTAATTAAAAAGAAACCTAAATGCCTAATATGGTTAAATCAAAGGTATGTTACTTAATTATGAGAGGTAGAAGACAAAATAAATGAAAATCAGATCTAAAAATAGAGGGGGGGGTAAATAGTCTTAAAGTGAGAAGAACAGTGAGCAGCACAGAGAACGAAAATGAGAAAATGCGGTGGTGGCAACTATGGAATTTCATTTTGCTAAATCAGAACAGAAATAAATCTTCTGTCTTCAATAAGCCCCACCTATATTCTCTGGTGATTGCTTGCTTTAAGTGTGTCTCACTCCCCCCCCCCACCCCCCCCCCCCCCATCTTCCTTTAAGTGAGTTAAGTAAGCAGTCTAACAGTGAGGGTTAATATACTCCACATTTCTGTTTCCATTTTGTAAAATTGTTATAAAACAAAGTAGTTCATTTTTTATGACTTAATAATTTACAAGATATACTCTTGTGTTTTAAACAGGGATCATTTAAACTAGGCCGTACAGATCTAGAACTGGCATATACCATCTGAGAGCTTCAGGAGGCCACCCTAAGTACCGTTTCTCAATAAGGCCCCAGTGGTCTGGAACTAGAATAGTTTATTATGCGTTCTTTAGTCCCAGTAAAAGAAAATCGTTATGCCACGGATGGTCCTCTCCCATTAAGCATGGTGATGCCCCTGTGCAAATTGTGAGGTCCGTGACAAATAGTTGTGTTAAAATTGACTGGCTTCCACTCAGCCCTGACCTCAACTTCATATTACTCCTTTGCAAAGGATACTTAAGTGGCTCCCTATTGCAGCTGGGAAACAACTTCAAAGCTCCTGTCTTTGCTTTATGGATTACAGAGGGCTCTGCTTCATGTTATCTATATTCCTTGATCCTGAACTACACACCTGCATGCCAGCTCAGGTTTTCATGCCTGGCATCCCCTGGAGTTATTCTTCTATAAAATTTAGGCATGTCTTCAAAGTAAGCTTCAGGCTTCTGGCAGTTCAGTGGAGAAATACACTTCCATATTCATCTTAATAAACCAGTGTCTTTCTTATCCCTCCTTAAAATCAGGAAACAAACCTAATTGCACAATAACTCCTCTTTTACATTCCACTCATCGTTTTCTGATCAAATTGACCACTTTTTGAACTTTGTGTCATTTTCGCATTTTTAATCAGATGATAAAATCTTGGAGATCTTTAAGGCTCTTATTATTTCTCAGGTAATTACAGTGGTGTTAATTACAATGTCTGAGTGTAATATTTACATGTACAGTTTGTCACTAGGGGCAGTACAGTGGCTTAGTTCACTTTTTAACACCGGGAATCCAGGTTTGAATGCCAATCTGGGTGGAGTTTCCATGTTCTCCTCGTGTCCGCGTGGGTGTCCTCCCCTCTAGTTTTCTCCAACAGTCCAAAAACATTGATTCAAGGTAAACTGGAATTTACCTTGCCCATATCTAATCTAAATTGCCCATATAGTGTAAGTGTGTCTGTCTGTGCAAGTGTGTGCCATTGGCACCCTGTTCTGGGTATATCTACCCAGAATGTTCACCCATGAACCCCCAAGACCCTAGCATAGGATTAGATGGAACTAAATGAGATGGCCTTGACCTTGTAAGACACACATTCGACTTACATTTTGAATTTATTCATTATTATTTTATTTAACTTTGCCTCAAATATATTAAATGGGTAGCGTTGCCTTTTTGCTTAATTATAAGATGTAGTAGTCCTCAGAGAGTTTGTCATTACTGTTTATATATTTTACTAAACTGTAAGTCATTCTCCAAGTGTAAGTGTCGAGTGGATGAATCAGTACTTATGAAGGAGGGGAGAAAGTCATGTAGGTCTATAGGGCATCTGACTCCAAGGACATGAGGTGTGTGTATGCGACAGAGCCGGTTCAGTCCCTCTGCTCACCTGTGTACCAATAGAGACCTGACCAGGGATTTAACCAGCTTATAAACAGCAACCATCACCATGGAGAGGAAAAAGAAGGGTAGCATAGTTATCACACACACACACATTCATACGCACTGGCTCCGATAGAGTCTTGTTTTCCACAGTGGCCAATTAACACTAATTAAAAATCCACACAGGCCAAAAGAGCACCTGCTTTCCTTTCCTGGACATTAGATTAATCCGCTCTCCCAATAATTTTTCCCTGCTCGTTCTTTCTGTCCGTCTCCTCCAGGCTTCTGACTGCCGTACTTTAGTTAAATATGCATGTTTTATATGTTTTATGCATGGCTTAAAATATTACAGTGGGAATCTGTAATCTTGTGGAGTCCCATCATCTAATGAGCAGGAGCAAGAACAAAAGCAACATTTATCTTTTTTTTTTTTCCCTTTTGCTAATGATTTTCAAACCATCAAGCTTTCCGATTTCTTCTACAGAGGAAGAAGGAAATGGAAAAGGGGTGGAGCACAAGACCTCTGTTTTTTTCCACATGACAAAAAAAAAGTTTATCCTTTCTCCTCCCTCATTCTCCTCTGCTGAAATCCAATGCACCTGCTCTTCAGCCAATACAAGGGGGCCAAGTGGCGCAAAAGGAGGAGGCAGGTGGATGATTGGAAAATAGGAAAAAGAAAAGGTGGTGACCCATACACTGCCAGTTGTCTCCTGAGGGTTTGGTTTTTTAGAAGTGGGCCCCCCTTTGTGTCACCGTGCCGCTTAGTGTTGCAGGATCTGCTTCACTGAGCACTTTTCTCCGCTGAGAGAACGAGAAGGCAGGCATGTGTGACTGTTAGTCTGCTGAAAATCTTGATGCAAATAAAAGTCCCCAGAGGTCATGAGCCCTAAAGATCCAGTACAAGTGCAGATGCCTACATTTTGAACAAAGCTTTAACTGCAGGTAAAGCAAATGACCACCTGCTTCTCAAGTGACAATGTCTGAGAGCAGCTGTATTTAAGTTCAGCTGACATATTATGTTTGTAGATGCAATTATTTTAAAATCTACCAGGACTTAAATCACAACACTCCACTCAATGTCATTTTTATTTCGATTGAGTTGCGCCACTTGGTTTAAACCTATTTTTCTTATGATCGTCATCATGACCATACTAAGTCGCTCTTACAAAAAATTAATTGTAATTTTTTTAAATCATGATCAACTGCAAAAACGATTAATCGTCTCATCCCTAGTCCTCAGCCTTCCTGATCCACGTGATGTAGATCAAAAATAAGATTGCTTCTAGGAACTGGTGGTAGCAAACTATACCCAATAATTGGCTGAAAAGAAATCTAATTTTGTCTGCCCTTGAGATCAAAGCCTAAAGTGGATGCATTTCACTAGTAAAGGCAAGATGAAGTCTGTACCTAGCTGGAAGAAGATAATCAAAATAGGAAGCTAACAGTTGCTGTGCTGATCAGATGTTGCTTCCTAAACTTTAATGACAGATAAAACAGAGTAAAAATACCAGCATTTAAACTTAATCTGCTACTATCTCTCTCTCTCTTTTTCTTCCTTTTCTAGACACATAAGCAGCATGATAATCTAAAGCCATTAGAAATCATGGGGTACACAGAAAAAAGAAATAAAACAGTCTCATTTGGAAGTGACAAAATAGCAATTAACAAGCAATCTACATGTTTTCTTAATGTTAGCAATTACCAGTATGTTTTCCACTTTAAAAAGGGCATTTTGAAATTAGCACTTTAATTTGTGTGTTTCTAAGGCAACGTGACGCATCTAAGTGAGAACGCTGAAGACAAGGTAGATGGGGTTTTAATGGCAGGGATGGGGTTATGGAAAGAGTCAGAGTATAATTTCGATTAAAGGTGACTGCAGTGCCTCAGTAACGTCTAGTGAATGTTTGAAGTATATAAGATGTGTCTGTGTGTCTGTTTTTCAAGGAGGTTACCATTTAAGTGAAAGTAATGAGAACTGTTATTTTTATTATTGCCTAAACTTATTTTTAATCGTAGCACTCAATCCCGTTTAGCATGTTTACTGTAAATAAATTGTAGAAAATATTTGCTGTCACTGTTTTGAATTCTTCCTCTTGTTTAGGTATCACTGTTTCTGTTTAGTCCAGAAGTTCGTATAATTAATGAATACGTCTTTTTCTGAAGTAGATAAAATATTTTGTAAACAAATGTTATTGTGAGAAATGTGCAGAGATATGTATCTGGAAAGATTCTTTCCATGTTGTCAAAGTATTTAAATAACATCATGAAACTATCCTTTAGCCAATTGTTTACTTTTACGGCCATTGGTATTTGCAGGCTTTTGCACTCTGAATCAATTTCACATTTGTTACTAAAAACAAAATCTGGAACCAGATTTTTGTGGAATGAGGAATGAGTATGAAAATAAATACAAAGCTATGCTTTAGCAAACAATTAAACAATTTCCAGTGTACAGCCAGCCATTTCATGCACTGTTTTCCCATTTATACTACAACCGTATACATAAGACTGTGGGTGTAAAACAATCCAGGTGGGTAAACAGTGAAAGGCCACCATAAATTGAAATGACTGAACAGCACCCAGCTGATGTATAAAAGGAAACAATAACGAGAGACTGTCTGGTTAAGGTGAAAAAGGCTGAAAACAAGAAGAACCTGCAAAATCAGCAGAACTACTAAGTGATTTAAAGGAAGAGAAAGGAGATATAGAGATGCTCAAACTAATGCCCATTAGAGTGGCGAATGCTCAAGGGAACAACTATTCAATGGTTTAATGCAGAAAAGGTGGTTTAGAGATTGAAAGCCAAGATGAGAGACAAAAACAGATAAGAAAGAGGCAAAAACTAACCTGAAACAGCAACTAAATCGGAATTTGGTGACCTTGGGGGGGGGGGGTGAGTTTAAACAGAGCATGCATGAAAGTGGCTGCTGGAAAAGGTTAGAAAGACAGTAGACAATAGTGGATGTGTGAAATAAAAGTTGTTCAGGCTGTCATTATTTTTCACTTTCAGCCTCTTGTGTCCTTGTTTCACGCTTGCTGAAAACATGAGTAATACTTCCTACTTGATGTGTCACAGAAATCGAGGCACTTCAAGGTAACGGAAGGGAGCGGCTCCAGACAGGAAAAAATAAGTTAAAAGAAAATGTAATGTATGTCGATTCAAGCCTTCAGAAAGGGCATGTGATGTCCATGTGAATCCCTGTCACTGCTCTGTGGAAGCATGGGTTGCTGTCAGGATTAAAATGGCTTTTTTTTTTTTTAAGAAACTGTTAAATAAAGTTTGCATTAATTATTAAAAACTTGATATTCTTCTCTTTCTGCCACAGATGTTATTCACACCGTTGGGCCGATCGCTCATGGATCAGTGGGAGAAACGGAGCGACAAGCACTACGTGACTGCTATTATAACTGTCTGCACACAGCGACCACAAACCAGCTACGGACAGTGGTGAGGGTAAACCATGAGAAACAGTTGGGGGGTTAAAAGATAAAAATAAAATATGCTTGTTAATTAAATTTCAGTTATTGTGTGTATAAACTGTGTTTTGACTGGATTTAGATGGATTTTTTTTCACATTGACAAGCTTTCTTTGCAGCTCCACTGCTTAAAGGTTAAATAAATCACATTATGAGTCAAATTATCAGTAGGTCATTAACATCTAATCTGTTTGAAAGAACAATTGAGGTAATTAAATAAATGGTAGCAGTATACTTTAACCGCTTGCTTTGTGGGACTTCAATACAAACCATATTCAAAATCTTCTGTTTTTAGACCCAGATTGTACTTACTTTACTGTCTCGTCAATATCACACAGATTACACAGATGCTCAAAACATCTTCACACACCTCCACCCACATTAACACATACTCATACTAACATATGGCACAAGATCGCAGGCAAACACAGTAACGCCTGTGAGCCCTTGATGGCTTTATGGTTTTAATGAGCTCAGGATGGATCACTATTTAGACACTGCTGTGGTAACAACTTTTCAGTCCATTATTTATCAGTTTTTTGCATTGCAGTAATAGTGTGGTGTTTTTAAGTGTGTCAATCACCAAGGCTAGAACGCTTACGAAAATATGCATTGTTTATTCCTTGCCACTCTGTAATATACAGCATATATGGTGTAAATTCAAACCTTATATATACAGTATTTTTTGTATTTATGTCATGCAACCATGGTGATTTCTTAGTTTTGTCATGCACAACTCATATTTGAATGAGTTACATATTTGTACGTATTAATGAAATCAATCAGCACTATATGACTGATCAAATTTTTGGATGAATAGCTAGAAATTACAGAAAATTTTTTGTCTTGTTTAAGATGTCTAATATACTTTCCAACTACTTTACCACCACTTGTTGACTGTGAGACAAGTATGCATGAAAGAACAAACTCCGACTACTTGCCATATCTTCTCATATTAAGCTTTTGCTTCTTTTCCAAATAAAAAGCACATAGTTCTAAATAAAGGGGTGCCACCATTTATTACATACTTTTCAGAAAAATGCTTATTATATATTTTAAATAATCATATCTTGAATAGAGCGTAGCTTTTAAAAGCAATGTTCATGCATATATTGGAGGAGGGAACTGTAGTTCTAAATATAGTTTACTGCTAATGAATTAGTTTTAGATATGTGTTCATTTTTGCTTTAACCAGCAGTGTATTTTATTTATTTTTAAGGCTTTTCCCTGCATCTCTACTGGAGTCTATGGTAAGTGTTGTAGAATTTAAATTATTTATGTTTTGGCATGTTTTATTATTTGGCTTTCCAATTATTTTATGTCTTTTTGTGAAATCACCTGGTATAATGCCTGAACTTCGTTAAATATGGTGATTATGGTGTGATTTGCTCATCAAGACACAGAGTTACAAGTTGAGACCCCATTTTTTTATTGAGAATGGTGCCAGTATATATTAGTTGCCGTACCATGTAGGATTATATAGATTACTGCAGAGATTAGATGCTCAGATTAAGAGAGATTGAGTGAACAAGTATGTCAGCGAAAGTGCAATCTGTGTGTCCTGGTTAAAGTCGAAATAACACACTGACTCAAAGAACACATTGTGCCTTAGCCAAAAGGACATTGTCTGTTTTAATGTGAATATTAAAGATTTCTGCATGATTTAAAGGGTTTGCATTAATGAGTGGGTCATTTACAAAAACCTCACATAAATATGACATTTCTTTTGGTAAATATACACTTTTTACTGAGTTAAATGTCTATTTCTTCACCCAACATTGTATGCAGTATGCTGCTAATTCAGAGATTATTTCAGAACACGGTGTCTGAATGAAACGAGCCTTTTTCAGTTTTAGGTTTATGGAGTCAATAACTATTTGCATATTGTGACTATATTAATGTAATTATTATGTATTGTGTGTGATTATAGGATACCCACCTGATCAAGCAGTGGATGTGGCACTGAAGACTGTGAGAGAATACCTGGAGGAGAACCATACAAAGGTGTTTTTTTGTGTGAGAAACATAGTGTGTTTGATATTTAAACATTTATAAATGTTTAAATATGGCTGATGTTGCTGTATAATATTTAATAGTGTGAGTGAGTTGTGATAACAATTGGGAATATTTTTAAAAGTCAAACTGTAGATAGTCTTAAGGACTTTCCACATTTAGCTGGTTTTCAATGGCTACATACATATGGTCACACACAGACACGACTCGCCCTGTGTAGTGGGTGAAATACCAGGGTAGATTTAACACATAATGAAGCATCAGGTAATGTGCACCCTCTCGCTCCTCTCCCTTTCTTTTTCTACCCATCCAGTCCTGAGCTCATTGAGCTGTGTGCTGACTTGCTGTCAGCTCCTCTTTCGCTTCAGATCTGTGTGGTGACAGAGACGAGCTAATTAAGGAGGTCTAATTAACAAGCTCTCTCCTCCCCACACCCCCACTACACCAACACACTCATTTAAAAAGATTGGGGAAAGGAAAACAAACCACAAAGTGGGTTTACTATTATGTTATCTACACTTTTATTACGGCATTTCTGTTGCTTAATTACATTTTAACTATAACTGACAATTTTTCTAGTTTGTCTGTTTTCAAACAAATTGGTCTTTTTAGAAATTTAGATGTTAGAACCTTTAGTGTTACTTTCAACCCATTCATTCATCCATCCATTATCTTCCGCTTTATCCTCTATTAGGGTCGCGGTGGGGTTCCCCATGCCCATCCAGGGGAGAACATTTCGGGCGCTGGGCAGATACACCCAGGACAGGGCGCCAATCTATCGCTGGGCACACACTCACACAGACACGGACACAAACACACTCTACATGGGGCAATTTGGAGAACTCATTTGACTTGATCCATGTTTTTGGACTGTGGGAGGAAACCGGAGAACCTGGAGGAAACCCACATAGACACGGGGAGAACATGGAAACTCCACCCAGAACGGGAATTCGAACCGGGAATCCCTAGTGCTGAGAGGCGAACATGCTGACCACTAAGCCACCTGTTACTATCAACTATCAATCAAAAACCTTTAGTAGGAACTAAGTTTTTTCAAGTCACACCAACTGCAGTAACTTTACTAGCTTTCGATGTTAGTTAGTAACATTAGTTAGTTAGTAATACAGTTAATTCACACATTAACGAACCGTAGCTATTGCTGTATAATTCCGCTCTGGCATTTTCAAGAATTATACTTTTACACATTCGGCACACAAGAGATCAAAGATATGTACTTACTTTTTCCTACGGTGTGACAATAGGGACTCAAAGCAAAAATTACAATATCATTCATACAGACAGTTCTTTTTACACTCAGTTTTTTGACATTTCCAAAATTGTCTGACAGGTTTGCCGTGGTTCCTAAAAACAGACGTTTTCAAATCTCGTCGTCTCTCCAGTGTGTTGTTTCAGGTTACATTGTTTGTGTTTGTCCATTTTCACATAATCAATTTACAAGCTATGAATTATTTATCAGAAGCTTTAGTTTGCTTATGGGTTTAATTTAAAGGTTGATAGATGTATTAGTAGATATCTTGCAGAATAAAGTTCCCTGGCAGCTAATTCAGATGCTTTTGTTCACACACTAATGACTGTAGGTTGTGGCTGGCAGTGCATGTGTAAAGGCTTCAGTGACCATAGTGTTAATTGTGATGTGTGGTGCAGCAAAAATAATACGATTTTATGGTGGTGGTTTTGACACCTTTATTTCACTTATTGATTCATTTAAATGCTACGGATTACAGCAACGTGAGTCTGATGTTAACAGTGGAGTGGTAAGTAAATGGAAGCATATATCCATGTTTTTAAAACATTGGTTCTCCAAACAGAACCAATGCTATTTCGGCAGTGCTGTTGGAATAAATGAAATAATACATATAGTTCTCAGAGCAATGAATTGTGGGTTTTTTTGAGTATTGGCATTTATAGTGTTATTTATCAGTAATAGTAAAACACTGAGTAATAATAGTAGCAGAAGAAATTATAATGTGTAAATGTGATTATATGTATAAATACACATACATGTGTAATGTGATCTCTCTGTTGTATGTTTTTTTGCAATTAATTGCTTTAAGGAGAATATAAATGGGTGATGGAAACTAATAATCTTAATAGATGTCTACGCTTGAAAACAATAGGATTTAGCCATATAGTAATTCCAAAGCAAGGTTTGTATGGATGATGTTGATTTTTAAAAGTCTACAAAACAAGAGCTTGTGCTACAAAACAAGCCAAGTGTGACTCTAAAGGAAGATTACAGTCTCAGATCATGTGATATTTAACAGGCAGCCTGCATGTGTGTGGGACTAAAGCCCCAACCCAAGGCAAAGCAAGACTTACAGACCCATTACCCCACCACAGTCGGAGTAAATGAGCTCTGAGCCTTAGTTTAGCCTCTTCCCCATCTGCTCAATGGATTACGAGTTTGCTGAAGCTGAAGACACTGTAATAAACTGAGCTGGTCATTAGAGAAGAAAATATTTGCTTATACTGGGTGATCTTATCTGTAGGCTACAAGTGTCATTATTCGTAAAGCTCTGGTTGATTTCCCCCCCCCCCCCATCACCCTCCCCTTCATGTTTTTTTTGTTGTTGTTTTTCTGTCTTGTCAGATTGATCGGGTCATTTTCTGTGTATTCCTTAAATCAGATGAGGATTTGTACAAGAGCAGACTGCCTGTCTACTTCCCAAAAGGTCTGCTTCCCCTCTTTGTTTTCTTTCATAACACCATCTCTGTTTCATGAGTGTTGCACACTTAATGCACTCACCTATTCACAGTTTGCACAGTCCTTTGTCTCTAGTACACACACATACAATCAGTAATCCCAGTCGCTGTGTGTGCTGCAGGGTTTCTTGCAATGACACCAGCCAAGAGTCCCTTACAGCCCTGAATCCATTAGATCGCATTAAATTCTTCGGTCCGCCTTTTTATTTTCCACATCAATTTTTTTCTCTCATTGTTGTCAACATTAATCTAGTTTGATCAAGCATAGTACATGCCGTGGGACTGTGCTGTCACTTTGAATCATCTTTAATGTTATTCTGGCATTCTGTACAAACCACACACTAGAGAAATGAACACTGTTCAGTGGTTCAGAGTTGAGATGCCAAAGCAAACTGTTCAAGGCCGAAGGAAAAGAAGCATTTTACCAAATTACACTTCTTTAGGACAAAATCCATGTTTCTTTCCCCAGCCCCATTCGACCTGCCGACCCTTTAGGGAGCCATTCTGTAGACAGGTAACTGGTTTGGTTTGCAAACTGTTCTATGTTTGGTTTGTTTGTCTTGAATGTAGAAATTAGATAATGCCAATATCTCATTGGCTAACACTCACAGTGCTTTTAGTTGTATTCTTTACTGTTAATTGTATGAAAATAATTTGCAGTGCTAACAAACTAACACTGAATATATCAACATCTTGACTGTTTTTCTTCCATTTAGACCTTAATGTAGAAATGGACCAACAGCATTTCTTTTTCTCTTTCAAATAGTTTTTAATTGCCAGATTTTCTTTGTTACCCAGAACTATTTATCGAATGTGCAGGATAGATAACACACTCCTTCAGCATCTGTTGTTATTGGATTTGACACACTGTGTCAGTGTAACCCTGTGCTATGTTTGTGTTATGTTGTTGGTGTAAGTGCGATGCCTATGTGTGATGATCATTGTGATCTTTTTTGTGAGAAGTGTCTCAGCTAAATGTGTTTCTTCTTTTTTACAGAAGCATCACCGAAAAGCAAATTATGAGTGGATGTAATTATATTGGATGTCTAACTAATCTCCTGGTTCCTTTGCCTGTCTCTGTTCTTCAGTGTTTGCCCTACAAGCAACGCCTTCTGATTATGTTTGATCTCACTGATTTAAAAAAAAAAAAAAAAAAAAGGAAAAAAATATATTCCATCCTTTGTCTAATTACTTCTTAAGCTCTAGTTTTAACTGAACCACCGGTTTGATGATCAAAGTGTGGCCTTTTGGCATTGCATTAAAAGGAACTGCTATCGAGCCCACAATAAGCCTCTTTATTTTGCTGAAGGTAATACTATTATAATTAGCACCCATTAGGTTCCAAGAGATTAAGTTTTCAGTTTTAGTTTTCTCTCTTAAAATTACATTTTTGTTCAGATTCTGGAATGTTGTAGGTGTTCTGTTAAATAAAGCATTACACAAATAATTCAGTTTCACGATTGCATAAATTAGTTGCACTTAGGTCGATGGAATGCGTTTCTGTTTCGTTAGGCCCTTGGTGCGTTTCTAATGTTGTGGATGTGAAGTATAATGTCTGATTTGAAAGTACATGTATACAGTGCACGTATTTACATATGTGCAAAGACATACCCTTTTTCTCACTGTTTCTCACTGTTATTGCAATTATATGGTTATTACTATCATGCATTTATTAATAAGCATACATTAATTATTTAGAGACTAAAAGTGTATCACTAAACAGTTTACTGTGTGCCATTTAAGTTTTGGCATCAATAAACGATACATGCAAACCACCACTGCACACATTTATTCAAAACAAATTTCCAAGGCCACAAACCTCAGACGAATTCCCTGTTAGTTTTGATAAAGCATAGAACCAGTGCCCCATGCATGAAGTGAGGTCAACAGATAAATGATTTGTCGAGTTTGTTGTAAAATCAACCGACTGCCCTGCACCTTGGGTCCATGTTCTGGCATCTCTCTGAACAGCCTCCGTTGCCCAGTCTGCTTTACAAAGGTTTGTAGTCATGACCGAAATCTAGTTCAATCTAGTCTTAAACAAATCAATCTAATGTCCTTGTTTCCAAGGTTGATGTTTAGATATCTATTAGTATTGTATCTAATAGTATTGATTGTGTAGTTTAACCAAGCTGTATTATCCTGCTGGAAACCGGTTGCTAGAAGCCATCGTGCCTATTAGCGATGGTTAACCTGTAATAAAATTATACTCTTGCTTTCTTTGCTGTGAGCTTAATGTAGGTCATTGTGATGAAAGGTTCTCATTAAATCGTAGTCCTTCCACAGAATGAATGACCAGTTCTGTTCTTAATAAAACCTTCATTAATTACACTCCATGTCCTGGCAATTGCACCGGCAGCAAAATCCTTCTGAACAGCAAACATTTTGGGAGATTGATTTTAAATCAACTCTACATTAACCAAACTAGTCACATGTGAGTCATTATTTTAATAAAATTCTCTGTGTTTCTTCATTTTCACCTTACACCTGCCTTACTTCAGTGTTTTGACAATGACAGGCCCTTCATCTCTCTGTGCTCCAGAATTTCGGTTCTTTCTCGGGTGAGGAGGAGGACGAGAGAAAGGAGGAGGACCGCAAATACAAACCTTCGGAAGCAAAGGAAGATTTTGACGAACTCCTCTGAATCCATGCTTATTTTTTTAATAAGCAGTGGGCAGATCAGGTAGTGCCATCTGATTAGCTGGGTACCGTATGCCACTGCATAGGGAATAACAGGGAAAACGTGAGAGTAATTATCCAAAATCAAGACTTTCTTGCTGTCCTATCAGCACTTTCTCACTTTTTTCCCATTGTTCTCTCACACACAGCTCTCTTCTGTTCTGCTCGCTGAAGTGTTATTTCATTTGCACTATTGGTGTGCTAAATGCAGGAAAGGGAGCTGACAGAGTTATCTACTGGAGATGAGGCATTCTGAAGTGTTTGCCTCGTGCCAGCAGCACTGCTGTATACTAAAAAGATGAGGTCTTTTCTGTTTTAACCTCCTTTCTTATGTATCTTTTGTGATCTTGCTCCTTTTCAGATCTCAGCTTTTTATTTGGTCTGTCAGATCTTTTTGTCATGCTTTTGTGTTTGCAGCTTGTGTTCTGCTTTTTCATGCACAAATTTAACATAAAATGAGACTGGTATTAAAAACTGACAAAGTAATGACAAAAAACTTCAAAGGATAAACAGTTAGGTTTTTTAATCGACTTACCACATCTATGAAAATGTTTAATAATAAAACCTAAGATGCCCCAGCATGGACCTCTCATTGACCGTGTATTCAACTGTGAGTTAAGAGCTCAGGTTTAATTAATTGCATCATTGTAGGGGCATCCAGCACATGCCCCTACAATGTATAAAGAGAATTGTTTTTAGGGCAACTCTGCCACTTATATTTATGTAGTTCATCTTTGAGAAGAAATGCAAAAATCCTGCTTCTTCGAACCATACCAGGTTCACTACATATTGTGAAAAATCTGATTAACCGATAAGTCACGTGAATGTGTCTATAGACACTGATGAGATTAGAGCATCTGATTTCCAGGATATCAGATTATTTTGATATGATCTGCATCTGGATCTTTCTATTTGTCTTGCTTTATTCTGTTTTTCATCTCTCTCTATCTCTCTCTTTCTCTCTCATAACCTCCACAAGTTTTCCCAGAGGGCTGCGGCTCTGCATACCTGCCTCAACTCATGAAGGACTTGATAATTAGCTGACATGTCAAGTCGGAGGGAAGCCACTTACCTTTGCAATATTGGAGACCTTCAGAGTAAAGTCCTTTCATGTTAAGATTGACCACATGGCTGGGATCGGCAAAATGAAATGGACTCTAAGATGGTGTGAGACGGTGCTGCTTGTGAAAGGTGTGTGTATTTGAATAGACATGCAGGGTGTAGTGGGTGAAGTAGAGGGGTAATGTTTATGGATGCTGATGGTGAGGGCAAAAAGGTTGAGTAGGGGGGTTGTAAAGCGTTAGTGAAATGAAAATGGCACTTTAGCAGAAGCCAGGACGCTCCGCTGCCCCTCGCAATCAATGTGTTGATTTACTACCTGAAAGCCTGTCAAACGTAGAGAAGTGTGACTGGACTAGGTGTGTAGGTAAGTGTGTTTGTGTGTGTGGGGGGGTGGATTTGATGGGAAGGGCTGTTGTAAAGGGTGGGACAGGGCAGGGAGCTTCACTGTGCACAAGTACCAGGTCATTTCCACAAGCTCTGGTTACCGTCTGGGTTCAGGGTCAACAATTAAAACAAGACTACATAACCAAGAGGGCTCTTAACATTACACTTATATGTTTTACAGATACATGTTTACTTCAAGGTGGCACGGTGGCTTAGTGTTTAGCACGTTCGCCTCTCAGCGCTAGGGATTCCCGGTTCGAATCCCCATCTGGGTGGAGTTTCCATGTTCTCCCCGTGTCTGCGTGGGTTTCCTCCGGGTTCTCCGGTTTCCTCCCACAGTCCAAAAACATGGATCAAGTCAATTGAATTCTCCAAATTGCCCCATATAGAGTGTGTGTGTGAGTGAGTGTGTGCCCAGCGATGGATTGGCACCCTGTCCTGGGTGTATCTGCCCAGCGCCCGAGACGTTCTCCCCTGGATGGGCATGGGGAACCCAACCGCGACCCCAATAGAGGATAAAGCGGGTGATAATGAATGAATGAATGAATGTTTACTTCAAGGTGGCACGGTGGCTTAGTGGTCAGCACGTTCGCCTCTCAACGCTAGGGATTCCCGGTTCAAATCCCCATCTGGGTGGAGTTTCCATGTTCTCCCCTTGTCTGCGTGGGTTTCCTCCGGGTTCTCCGGTTTCCTCCCATAGTCCAAAAACATGGATCAAGTCAATTGAATTCTAAAAATTGCCCCGTATAGAGTGTCTGTGTGAGTGAGTGTGTGCCCAGCGATGGATTGGCGCCCTGTCCTGGGTCTATCTGCCCAGCGCCCGAGACGTTCTCCCCTGGATGGGCATGGGGAACCCCACCGCGACCCTAATAGAGGATAAAGCGGGAGATAATGGATGGATGGATGTTTACTTCAAACACTTAATACCACAGAAGCAAGAAACACATTCACCCCTCCCTCTGTGACTATTTTCATCAGTTCTTTTCTGATCATAATTTTTGTATTTATTATAATAGCTTTACATTTAATTGATCACATAGGAGGCACGGAGGCGACGTGGTTAGCACATTTGCCTCTCAGCACTGGAAATCCAGTTTAAAATCTCGATCTTGGTGAATAATATAACATTAAGTGGAAGATAATGAATAAATTAACAATAACATAGTCCATCGATAAATAAATCTTGGGGGTAAAAGGGGTTGTACTGGACTGTGGTACTATATAAAATAGTCAGTGTCAGATTAAACATTTAAGCAGTGTACATCTTGAACCTCTGTTGAGACTGGCATCTGTTTCTTTTAAATAACGCAGAGGTAGCCGAGCACACATGAGGCTAGATCACAGCATGAAAAGTAAATGTGTCTTTGCGGCACAGAAGGGCCATTTTAAACTGGTAATAAACAGTAATAAATGATTGTTTAAAGCCTATGTGCACCCATCAGTCTGACTCTACAAAAGAACATAGTATAATTATACAAGGGGGTCGATATACAAAGAATTAGGCCTAGTTGTTATTGTGGAGACGGCACGGTGGCTTAGTGGTTAGCACGTTCTCCTCTCAGCGCTAGGGATTCCCAGTTCGAATCCCAGTTCGAAAAACATGGAAACATGGAGTTTCCATGTTCTCCCCGTGTCTGCGTGGGTTTCCTCCGGGTTCTCCTCCCACAGTCCAAAAACATGGATCAAGTCAATTGAATTCTCAAAAAAATTGCCCCATATAGAGTGTGTCTGTGTGAGTGAGTGTGTGCCCAGCGATGGATTGGCGCCCTGTCCTGGGTGTATCTGCCCAGCGCCTGAGATGTTCTCCCCTGGATGGGCATGGGGAACCCCACCGCGAGCCTAATAGAGGATAAAGCGGGAGATAATGAATGAATGAATGTTATTGTGGATGTAAAATTGTATTAAAAATGGTACAGTGTTATGTTAATATCTTATTTGAACTACCACCCACATGGTAAATTTCTGGACATGCACGGCATCTAAACAGCAAAGGATAAATCATTATCTATCCTTTGCAAAGGATAGATAATGATTTACCAATGAACGAGTTCTCGACCATCTATCTTTTTTTAAAGCATTTTAAGGGATTTATTATTGTTGTTATTTAAGGGATTTCTGTTTTTGAAGTGTCTGTTTGGTTATTAGTTACTTTTACACTTATGAGTGGCATGGTGGCGCAGTGGGTAGCACCTTTGAAACAAGAAGATCCTGGCTTTAAATCCCTGATGGAGAATAAAGATCCTGTCTGTGTAGAGTCTGCATGTCCTCCCTCCATCCAAAAGCATGCTGTCAGGTGAATTGTAGATTCTGAATAGCAGGTGTGTGTAAACAATAATCTGATCCCTCATGACTAAATTGTTTAAAACCATTCCTGTCTGGAAAAATGTCCCATGAGTTGTCCAGACTTCGAAATGCTATTAAATAAATAACTTACTCTCTCTTATAATAAATATATTAGGCAAAGGTTTCATCAGAAATCACTTTCAGAAGCCTTAAATTTTTCATGTTTATAGTACTCATGGCAAAGCATTGCATCCCGGCATCCTGTATGTTTAGACTTTTTTTTTTTTTTTTTTTTTTTTTCCCCTGATGAGAAAACTATGTTGTAACTGAGATTATGCGACCCCTGAAAATTCTAGGTGAGTGATGGGTTTGTATATGCTAAGTGAGGCTTGAGTCTGTTTATTTGGGCATGTGAAGTGCTACTGTCTCAGTGTGCTGTGTACCTGCTGGCTTTTTCACACTGCATTGTGTCTAATAAAATATTCATCATGTTTACTGATGGTAACGGAGTGTGTTAGAAGAGAAGAGCAGGGTATAAAACAACATCTCTGTCTGTGAGCATCTGTACATCTCCATTAAAATCTACCACTATTTTCTAGGCATACTAAATTATCTTATTCACAAGATGTACAACTGATGTCACTTTAGAGCACCCAAGTGAATAGGCATTATTTAGCAGAAATCCATTTTAAGATGCTAATTTTACCCAGACATTTACAGTAATTAGATCATGTTGAATGTTCATTATTAAGCGTATCATGTACACACATTTAAGAAACTGCAAAATTTGTGATCTTTTTATCTTGTTGGCGAGTTTAAGGTAATTATGAGATTAAAGTTTCCGTATTATGCCAGTGTTATACAGACGCCTATTTATATAGTCAGTACCTAAGTAAGCAATCATTACCACAGTTTAATCCCTTTGCTTTAGTGTGATTTTGATCAGGATAAGAAATAATTAAAATATAAATCGTGTGTAAATGGTGAAAATGTAGATAGATTTAAAGGCTCTTTAAAATGTTTAACACATTTACATTTAGTCATTTATCAGAGCCTATATCCAAAGTGACTCACAAATGACAGAACAACACAAGTCAGCGGATGAGGAGATACCAGTTAGACTGTAAAATTATCAAACCTGATCATTATCCAATTTATTTTTATAGTAAGTGCTTGTGGAGGAGATATGTTTTAGTGGTTTCTTAAAATGCTAAGTGACAGATTTGGGAAGATCGTTCCACCATTTAGCATTTGTGAATAAATGTTATTGTCTTACTAGAGTAAAATATTTTATTTACAATAGGGCACTTAGATCCTTCAAGTTAATTTGAATGTTTGCCTGCTGTCTCTTTCAGGGAGTGTCTCAATATTATTGCACTTGTTTAAATCTGCATCCATCTTCGCTTACTGTATCATTTTTCATCCTCACATTAGAAAAAGCATTTTGACTAGCAGCATGCATCTTTCTAACATAACAGATGTTAGAATATGAAGATGACTTTGCAATTACAAGCCGATCATTGTTTTGCTTGTTGTGATATAATGTTAATGCTGACACTCATTTAAGATTTTATTGTGGAGTACGGTTTAAACAAAACCTGGGCTGTGAAAATGTCATTAGCATGAAACTATTGTTTTGCAGCACATGTAGTCTTTCTGTAATGTAAGTATGGTTTCCTTGACGGTGTGATCGCCCCAAGGAGCCTTCTGTATTTTCATGTGATTCAGCCTAAGCAAACCTCATGTATGTAAATCTCAGTGATTGAATTGTGGTGCCCTTTAATACACATCTAGTCAGTGTGTGTGTGTGTGTGCGTGTGTGTGTACATGTACACAAATGTGATTGAAAACCACAGGTGTGTGTGTGTGTGTGTGTTTGTGTTTAAGCTCTACACATTGAGTGCTCACCCTGCACCCAACCCAATTTTGTTTTATTTTATTTTTATTTTGAGAGTTTAATGTATTAAAAGGGCTGTGGTAATGAATTATAATCTTTAATGCAGGGACCGATCGATACATCCACAAAATAAATCAGCTTTTTACTGAGAGCGTCAAGCCTTTAATACACTAGGGGTGATACAGGGAGCGAGGGAGGGAAGGAGGGAGGGCTGGATGATGAGAGTTGGAGGAAGCAAAGCAACATGAGGGGAGCAGAGAAAGAATGGAAATGTTGCAATAGCTAATCATATTGGTTAGCAGCTCCTCTGAGACACAAACTCATAATGAAGGTGGACTGGGTCGTAAGGTCTGAGCCCTGCATGCACTGTTCTGAACCAAGAGCGTGCTTCTTCAAATTTAGCCTCCATGATGATCAAGGACAAGCTTCAGCTGATAATCACTTCAAATATGTTTCTTTTACACTGACACGGTGTCAGTGCTGTGTCCAGGGGAGGTCTCTAGCATCTTTCAAAGTTTTCCACATATTTTGATACAGGGAATTAAACTGTTGTCACCTTGTCTTTATACTGGACATGACCAAAACCTACGACTTGCTCTTCATTACTCCCTGATCCTTTACTTAAAAAAACAATAAATAATTATTAAAGGCCTGAATAAGAATTTTGGACACTTCTCACTCCATTGTCTTTTTCCTCTACTCACCATATATATAGACTTTGAAGTTTTACCATTACAGACTGGAGTCCATCTGTTTTCTTGGACTACAGTCAGTCACTGGACAACTACAAAATCCATCTTTACATTCATTCATTCATTATCTCCTGCTTTATCCTCTATTAGGGTCGCGGTGGGGTTCCCCATGTCCATCCAGGGGAGATTGTTTCGGGCGCTGGGCAGATAGACCCAGGATAGGGCGCCAATCCATCGCTGGGCACACCCTCACTCACACAGACACACTCTATATGGGGCAATTTGGAGAATTCAATTGACTTGATCCATGTTTTTGGACTTTGGGAGGAAACCAGAGAACCCGGAGGAAGCCCACGCGGACACGGGGAGAACATGGAAACTCCACCCAGATGGGGATTCGAACCGGGACTCCCTAGTGCTGAGAGGCGGACGTGCTGACCACTAAGCCACCGTGCTGCCCATCTTTACAGTAATTTGAAATAATTACATGAACAATAAGTGGAGTAAATAGGAGGCGTGTCCAAACTCAATCGGTGCCTTTAGTTTGCATTACGTTCATATTTACAAACAAGATCCAACTTTCAGTCTGAACATTTCTGACACGGTATAAACGATGGCCCGCGAACTGACACTGTCTGTCAGGGAATTGTCAGACATGGTATACCATCAAATCATAAACAAAATGGTCTGCAGACGGATGCATTTTGATGAATGTCGCTATGACAACTGCATAATTCATGAATTGTATTAGCGTTCCATTTGTCATTTTTGAGTTATGATTCACCCCAGGGATTGTCAAAAAACCTCTTTGCTCGCAAACGCAGTGTTTTAAGACTCGACCCCCCCTCCGGCTTCTCTTCCCAAATGTCAGCGTCAGCCAGTATGGTGCGAGGCAGGCAGAATTAATCTGCCCTCATAAATATCTTGTTAGCATCACTTTGTGTGAACGATACTCGCATTCATTTAACTGACAAAGACGAGCTGCATTCACTGGCTGCAGAGCATCACGCTGCCACCGAGTGGTGACGCTGAGAAAATTACCTGTCATGATTCTTTATTATTGTCCTGTCAACAAGTCTCTGTTTGGTGGTTAATGTTGAATCTTTAAGTCTGAAATGCATTGTGTTAAATGTACAAAAATTATTTATTCTTTGTTGAACACCCTCGGCTTTAAATTATAGTGCAAAAACATCCAGTTTCAAATACTTGTTTATAGGAATGCCATGTTCATATAGAAAATAAGAATATAAAATGAGCCTAATTAACAATTTTCTGTCTTGGATTGGAAACCTAAGCCTGGCCAGAGTCCGTGGGTTTGTCGAAACTGGAATGTAAATCTGAGGAGTAAGAGAAAGAAATGAGCAGTGGTTATGTTACAGAAAACTGAGTCTCGGTTGGATGAGTTTCTGAAGGCTGTAGCTAAGAGATAAGTCATTAATGACCAGCCTGTTCTAATCTACTGACCTTCAGTTCCAGAGGAGACACGGCTCACATCTGAGTGCTCAGGGGTAATATTCTCCTCACTCTCACCTGCAATGCATACGCAACCGTTTAGCATCAACTGAAGTAACTGCATATACAATATACAGTATTGTGTATATATGCATGTGTGATGAGTACACATTTACAATCATGTCTGCCTTTATCCAGTGGTGTGTTAACTAAACAATGACCTGTCCCTTAACTAAAATAAATCCATATGACCCAAAGGAAGTATTTGAATGCATTTAACAAAACATATTGTGATTCACTAGTAATCTACAGTAATTAAATACATTGTTTAATATTAAAAAAAATACCTCTTCCATCATCACTTAAAGTAGGACTGCCATCTTTTTCAGTTTCCCACAATGCACTTGATGGAGTGCGAAAACGCTGTGCAGGTCGTGTGCGATGGTCTCCAGGGCTGAAAGACTGAGACATGTTTCCGTCTTTGCTTTTGCCCAAACCCCAGCCGTGTCTGGAGCCCAATTTGCGGCGGCCAGACCTTAGCACCACCTTGGGCTGCTCCTCTGTCTCTCCTTGAGCTGATGCGCGCCTGAAAGCCAGAGGAGACACTGGAGCACTGCCGGGATCTCGTTCTTGACCTATACAGACATATTCAGCATGTTAGTCGTCATATTGTCACCACATTACAGATGCATGTTGTATTTACTGTAAATAACTGCCAACTCTATAAACAATTACTGCTTTCAAACGTGTCCTTGGGGCAACACTAACGAAGGAAAAGAACTTCACATTGCATCTTATAAAGGCTTTTTACAGTCTGTAGCAATGCGTTTAGTGTTCTTTATTTGGGTTAACAGATTTGCAGAAGCTTTTTGGTGTCTTACCTGAAGTCAGACCGGAGGAGGGCATTGTGTCTCCCATCTCTGCCAGGTTCTCCACACTGCCTGCAGCAATGAACTGTGCTCGACCTTCTCTGCCTCCCTTAGGCTTTATCAACTTCTTCATCCGGTCAGCAATCCAATTTGTTTTCCTGTGATGATACATAGTTGTAAGTCTACAAGAGGTATGCTCTGATTTTTCAGTTACAGGAGTCCTCGTGTCAGCAAAGCAAACAACCAGCAAAAAAAGGCATTTTTAAAATAATCACCTTTTCTTGAGCCTGAACTCATTCATTCATTCATTATCTCCCGCTTTATCCTCTATAAGGGTCGCGGTGGGGTTCCCCATGCCCATCCAGGGGAGAACGTTTCGGGCGCTGGGCAGATACACCCAGGACAGGGCGCCAATCCATCGCTGGGCACACACTCACTCACACGGACACATTCTATATGGGGCAATTTTGAGAATTCAATTGACTTGATCCATGTTTTTGGACTGTGGGAGGAAACCCACGCGGACATGGGGAGAACATGGAAACTCCACCCAGATGGGGATTCGAACCGGGAATCCGTAGTGCTGAGAGGCGAACATGCTAATCACTAAGCCACCGTGCCGCCCTTTGAGAGAACATTTAATCATTATTTTTTCAAACTAAAACAGAACACAAAATATAATGAATTATTCCACACATCCAGGTAATTTCAAAGAGTTTGCAGATGGATTCTCAGAACGATGTGTCATTTCACAGAGCATGTTTTTTTCTGAAGCTAATTAAATTAAATTAACTCCATTCTAAGTTTAACTTTAATATAATTTGTGGATTGTGGAAGCATGAAAATATACTGTATTTATATTTTGTTATATAATGTATTATTATATGAATGTAACTAATATTTTTTTTTACTTTATATTGGGGGGATTTGAGGTGCTACTGAAAGTGTTAACAAGAAAACGTGTGAATGTAAGTGAAATGTTTGAAGGTGCACAGGTCCAACAGAGGCAGTGTTATATCAGACTAACTTGGGTTGTTTGGATGCAGGCATGCCAGGCTCTAAAACCCGATACTGATCCATTATCTTCTCCACCAACTTCTGCTTCTCCCTGCGTAGCTCATTTAGTTTATCCCTGAAGACAGAAAGAGAATGGGTTATAAGAACAAACAAAAAGTCCTCAGCTTCAATTCACATGAAATATTATTCATGATCATCTTGTCTCTTTTTTTTATGTTTGAGACACATCCCAACATGTTTTGTCCAGCCTGTACGAGCAGGTGGCAAGAAACAAGGCATTTTTCCAAATCATCTTGCACTCCTTAAAATTCAATCAGTTCATCTGGACATAATGTTCAGTAGGAAAAATATTTCATCACTCATCCAAATGATTTCATCAGACTACAAGCATCCCCATCAGTTTCATGCAACTGTGCTGGTTCTAAAGGTCAGGGATACTTGCAATCATATGAGACTGACAGTCACTTGGATGAGTGATGAAATGTTTTACCTGAATTACTGAGCATGCATCACAATGTCGTTTGCTCTTCCAAAAGTTCTATGATCAGACGAGTTCAAACCGTAACAATTTAATCAAAAAGCACTATTTTCAACAATAAACAACAGATCTGTATTAAATAAATAATGGAAGCAACTAGATATTTTTTTCAGCTGTCTCTCTACTGATGTGTATAATGATATGTTTTTAAGTGGTTATGTTTATCTCACTTCAATAGACCACAGTTGAGACAGTTAAAACAGATTTGTGTTGTTGATTACACACAGATATTCTCTTTGCTGAAGGTGGTGTTGATCTCGACTCTCAAGACTGCGCTCCAGAAGGGCTCGGTTCTCTTTGGCAAGACACTGATTCTGCTCCACCAGGTGCCTGTTCTCCTCCTCCATATTCCCTTTCAACTGAGTGAGAAGCTAAAACACAAATACACACTGATTGTCAAAATGCAGATGCAGGTACACATTTGCACAACGTGCATTATGTAATATAATTTATTTAGCACAAGAAATACCAAAGTTCTTTACAATGACTTGTTAATACACATCTATTCTCACATTAGCTTTCCACACAGAAAACACTAGCATTACACAAAAGGATATTTTGGCGTAATATGCATTTGTAACGTTACATATTAATTTTGCAGTGGTTCAAATACGCAGTACTGTATACCTGATACTGGCTGTTGAGACGAACATTGTTAAGGTCCAGTTGCTGATTCTGTTCTTTCAGCATGTTGAGTTCCCCTTCCAGTTTGGTTCGCTCCAGTTGTGTTGTGCTTATATCACCTCGTAGAACTGAAATCTGAGCCAGTAACTCTGATTGCACCTGAACCCACTCCTTTTGCAGATTAATATACCTAAAGAAATGAGGGTCATGTGCACACATACACACAAACATTTAAGCCATTACACAGAGCAGTAGTTATACTGAATATTTACACGGCTGTTATTCAGTTGCAGGAACAAGGCCACATGCTGAGGCCAAAGATAACTTCAATTATGCGAACATTTCTATAAAAGCATGGGCTTGGTTAAAATACTGTTTATATACAGTGGTTCTAAAAGTGCCACTTATTAACCATAATAAGCAACAGTATACACAGGGAGACCTGCCAACTTCTCATAGGCATTAAGTGGCATATTGCGGGTGAAGTGGAGATGAAACTGTGCAGGGACAGCATGGCCAACTGATCCAAGCTGCCGAAGTGCCACACATTATACTGTAAGATAAATGAGGGTTGCTATTGTAATTAAGGCTCATTATTATAACATTTAACTCCATTATAATCTCATTACTTAACCTCCTTATCTTGTAAACATGACAGGCTTTAATATTTTAATCAAGATCTTAATCTTACCCTCTTGATTAATCAAATTACTTGGAATTGACTGGTGTGTATCGTATGCTTGCTTTAAAAAATTACAGAAACATTGTTGCATGTAATTTACTCGTACCAGTGCAACACACATATACCACATTTACATCAACGTCACTGCAGTGCAGAGAATCACCACCCAAATAATACCTGCGGTGGTGCGTTGGGGTATTTGATCTTTAGCAAACAGTGTAAAAGGAATTAACAAATCCAAAACAGATGGACTACAGTCTGTAATTGTAAAACTACAAAGTGTTTCTATATAATAAGAGAAATTAGTCAAATGAACAATGAGAGGAGAAAAGCCACATGGACCTAATTAAATGGTCAGCGATTGTTTATCACAGCCATCACATGCCATTCGTTTAAAATAAACAGATTTATAAGAATATGAAAACTAGGGTTAATCCTAACATGCCTACCCAATTTCCAGTAAAGCAACATGACAGGGACTATAAATCTGTAGCTTTTATACTACCTTTGTAGGTACACTTCATTTATGCTGTGTGTAGCCAATAAGACATATTTCAAGCAGTTATAACGGGTGATTGAGCACCACGACAATATGGTCCACCCATCTGTAGGGTTAGGCCGTGACCTGTCATAAAGTATTTGGAATTAAATGGGAGGGAATCTCAAGGCCTCTGTTTAAACCAGTTTCCTTTCAAGGATTTCTTTTAGCCATCAGGAGTTCAAAGAAGCTTTTTGTATCTATTGCTTAAATCACTATATACATTCATTGCCTCGATTGAGCTTTACGAGGGCTATAGTGTCATCACCAACACCGTCAGCAAAATGAAACTTCATTTAACAAGCAGTTATAAGCACTTGACCTTTACATGTATACATTTATGTTGTCAGTCACAGAAAGCCACAACAAGTGGAAATAGACATGACTCATGTTGCTGTGATGAAAAGCCTGAGACCTGGGTTTGGGGCTTGGTCTGTGGGCGTTGACTTTACATCCTGTCATTTTTTTTTCTCCTCTCCAAAAACAGAGCAACTGCTCAGCATTGCACAGGTGTAAAGTTTCAACTTCAAATGGTTTTCTGACTTACCTCTCGTTGTCAGTTTTCAACCTTTCCAGTTCTTTCTCTTGGTCAGCCTGCTGCTGAGCTGCTTTCCCCATCTTCTCTCTCTCTACCTGTATCGCCCTCTCTGCTTCCTCCAGCCGAGCTTTGCTCTCCATCAGCTCTTTATGCCTGGACGCAGACAAGGCAATAAAACCCACTACAGTCGAAGGCATATTACATTAGCAAAGCACATTTCAAATTCGTTTTGCATAATTATTTGGCTGATTGATTGTAACAGTGAAAAGATCTGTGTGTACAGCCTACAAAAAGCCTAATTACTCTACCTGGCTCTTTAATATTGCCAACCTGTCATGACTTTTATTCCCATATCTTAATTTTACATGTATTCACATTAGAGCTGGCATGTGATGTGGTCTATTACTATATATTAGGTGAAAATAACTTCATTTTGACCTTGATTCCAATACAGCATGAATTACTGCACTAACAGCACAGGAATAAAGCCCCGTCGAGCAAAAAAAGTAATATCATAAATGACTGGAAAATTGATGGAACATCAGTGAGAATAAAAGCAAACAACACATTGGAATAAACTGTTAGCAATACATGTAAAAATATCAAGACTGATTAATTTGGCATTTTAAATACACAGCATTATACAGTTACAACACTGTACATAAAAAAATGAGTAAACAAGGGACTGTGGATTTTTTAAATAAAATCTTCAATAAGTCCTTATCTAATGTTGAGAAAAAAATAATTTACGATTGCGATGAGCAGCAATCAATTCTGCTGTGTGTGTGTGTGTGTGTGTGTGTGTGTGTGTGTGTGTGTGTGTGTGTGTGCGCACACGTGCTAAGTGTAGGCTATGTATTTCTGCTTTGTGATAATAGTTGCTTAGTTACTGCTTGGTCCGAAACTTGGCTAAATGCAGTGACTCATTCACTTTCTTTAATGGTTCTTTAATGGTTTTAGTTTTTTGAGAATCGTTTGAGATTAAAATTTACATTTGCACCGTTACATTCATTTATTGCACTTTAGGTTTAATGTCATTATTCTTTCCCCTGTGGTAAAAAACTTTGTCATGACAAACACTCTGCAAACTAATGACTTTATTTTAATAGTTGCTTTAAAGAAAATCTATGGCTTATTAGTGTGATCACTTTATAATCTGCATATCCTTATCTGTGTCCAGGAAGAGCTGAAGTCTATCCCAGTGATTACACTCGGCAGGTAACAACACTGACACACACACAAACTTGTATCTAGGGGCAGTTTAGTCTTACTATTGGTCCACTACCATATGTTTGGACTTCACACAGATGCATGTGGTCGAACATGAAAAATCGGGCATTTTTCATCCAACCAAGGACCTTTTACTGAAGGAGAAATCACTAACCATTTTCTATTAGGAATTTCAATTTAAAATATTTCATTTAAAATTTATTTATTCATTCATTTTTTTGAGACTATATCTGCTACCTGTATGTTATTCACAGCTCTTTGATGACAGATTTATTAATTCATTCATTATCTCCCGCTTTATCCTCTTTTTCCTGCGCTGGGCAGATAGACCCAGGACAGGGCGCCAATCCATCGCTGGGCAGATGACAGATTTAATTATACTATTATTTAATTAATTATAGTGCTTATAATATTTCTTGTGTTGTAGCTTTTTCAAAGAAGAAGGTCAGTTTTACAGCTCGGAACATTTTCTTGGTGAGTCGTAACTTTACCTGGCCTCCAGTTCTTTGTTCTGAGCCTCTAAAGCCCGACTGCTGCTCTTTAGCTGACTGTGTTTGGCCAGGAGTTCCTCCAGCTCTGTCTCTTGCCTCTGCTGTAGAGCTGTCAGTCTCTCATGGTCCCTCCGCAGAGCTTCACAGCGTGCTGCATACTCCTCTTTCTCCTTTTGCCACAGCTTGGACTCTCCCTCCAGGGTGGCACAGCGCACCTCATTCTCTTTGTGCTGTGCCAATACTGAGGCATGCTTGAAGCTTAAAGAAGCATACTTCACCTAGATACGAAAGATGAGCAAAGAACATTCACTAGCATGACACTTTAAACTATTTTTTATATTCTTTTTTTATATTCTGTTCTTTTTATAACACATTTGCACCAAAATGAATTATTCAGCCTAAACATTCTTTGTCATTGATGTTCGATTCTTTTGGATTTGTTTGTATTGGATGCTATCTCCATGCCAATAAACTATTTGAAAGAGATGCAAAAGAAAATATTATCTTTAAACCTGGATTTTACTAGACATCACTGGAAGCTTGCCTGGAAGTCAAATAAAAAAATTTATTTTCTTGGCACAGTATACTGAACATGGATGTAGAGAATGAGTATGGATAAATGAAGCCTATCCCTGCTTTTGTGGGGTTTTTTGGTCCAGTCATCTGCTGATTGCCCTTCACCAATGTTGTGATCTTTTACCTTTGTATTTTTTTTTTTAATACCAGGGAGAATGCTCCTGTATGTAATTCTTTGTGTTATGGCTTTTTGCTTATTTGCCTTTCATAGACTATTTATTTTTTGCTACATTTGTTTGCTGTGGAAAATGAATGCCGATATATAATTTAGGCTTTGATTTGTTAATTCTTAATGTCTTTGATTACTGTACAAAGTGGATTTGTGGAAGTTCTTCTTTTTATCACTTTGAGAATTAATTTATTTAATTCTTTCGTTTTTTTAAATACTGGATATGCACTTAACATTTCCACCCAAATCTGCATACATGATTGGTTAATACGATGCTTTTTGAGAGGGCAAGATCACCTTCCCTTTCCCTTTTTGAGAAAAGCCTACAAAATGCTGTGACATCATCAAAACTGAAATTAGCAATCGTGGAAGTCCAGATGACAGAACAAACACTTCTGTTACATTACTTCAGGGCTTATTATTATAATTTTTGATTAATATGTAAATTTAATATAAATTACTACGGCATTCACATTTTTATCTACCAGTCTGGGAACTGAGAAGATGAACATAGAACCTATTTTACTATCATATAAGAAAGAATGAAATCCTTATAGTTGTACAATAAAATATAAGGAAACTGTAAAATATGGTTTTCAAAAGAAAAAGTATTTTTGTTAAGCTGCTGTGCCACCATGGCTTCACCATGATGGCTCTGCAAGTGAGTATTCATTGCACACAATGTGAAAGCCAGCGCTCACACACATGTAGGAGCACCTGTAGTTTGGTGTTAAGATCCTGCAGTTTGGTGCAGTTCTCTTGCAGGGAAATGGAGGCTGCCTGAGACTGTGCCATCTGTGAAAGCAACACCTCCCGCTCCCGTTGTAAAAATGCATTCTGGGATAAAACATTAACAGCACACTGGTTAGGGCAGATCTTGGAAAAGTCATTAAAAGACACCATATTTTACTTTACAAAAACATTTGCAAACCTCTTTCTCCAGTTTTAATAGGTTTTCACCGCTAGGGTCTTTACTGTTCCCATTGCTTTTTAGACTCTGAAACTGGTCGCCTGGATTTATTGTTTCCTTAGCGATTAGAACAGGACCAGAGCTTTCCGTTTTAACTTCCACCTTCTCCGGGTTTTCTCCCTGTGATGCTGTATGAGCGTTTTCTTCTGCCTCCCTGACTGTTGAACTACAGAGAGATGCAGAGACTTTGTCCGATGCTGCTTTCTCAAGTTCTGTTTGCATCTGAAGTTGTAAGGTGGCCATTTGAAGCTTGCCACTTATCTCCTCAATAGACTGGTTTAATTGGGCCACCTGATTAAACAGCTTCTGGGACTTGACTCGTTCACTTTCTAAATCCTAAACAGGACCAAAAAAATTTAAAGGAAAACTCTTCACCTCATTATTCTCAAAGAAATCAATTAGCAAATCAATAATTTCTTATAAATAACATAATTTCTTTTCTTTTAAAGCAGAAAAAAGTTTTTTTTTTTATTATTATTCCAGTAAAACACAATAAACAGACCTGTGTTAGAGAGGTGATCTGTGTGCTGCTTTCTGCTGTCACTTCTTTTAGGTGATTATTCTCCTTCTGCAGTTCTTCCAGTTGACAGCAGGTCTCTTTAAGTTGAGCAACTTCCTGACACACCCGTCTACAGGAATGAAATGGTCAGTACATTCATTCATTCATTATCTCCCGCTTTATCCTCTATTAGGGTCGCGGTGGGGTTCCCCATGCCCATCCAGGGGAGAACATCTCGGGCGCTGGGCAGATAGACCCAGGACAGGGCGCCAATCCATCGCTGGGCACACACTCACTCAGACAGGCACACTCTATATGGGGCAATTTTGAGAATTCAATTAACTTGATCCATGTTTTTGGACTGTGGGAGGAAACCCACGCAGACACGGGGAGAACATAGAAACTCCACCCAGATGGGGATTCGAACCGGGAATCCCTAGCGCTGAGAGGCGAACGTGCTAACCACTAAGCCACCGTGCCGCCTGGTCAGTACATATTACAGAAAAATCGACGTACATTAAGTGTACATGTATCTTTGAACCTTGTCATTTAAATGTTTACTAAATTTTAAAAAACTAAAAGTTTTTTAATTAATTTTTATTAGCCGCTTGGTCACCAGCTCAGGCACTCTGCCCAAACTCCATACATCTGTAGACAATACATGAATTGATAACTGAGTGCAATCCCTGTTCCAATGTCAACTAAACATGAAGTTAATACGATATCTATGCTTCCATTCCTGACAATGCTTTAAATGTGGGTACCTATGCTGGACCTCCAAACTGCAGGCCCTCTGGTTGCCATGCTCCAAGGCAGAGGCAGTGCTTTCCAGCTGCTGTCGCAGTCTCATCATTTCTTTATCTTTTTGTCTCTGCTCACGTCTCTGACTGTCCAACACTGACTGACATACTTCCTTCTCTTGCTCCAGTCGTGTAACCTCCAGAAGGGCCTCATCATGTCTTCTGCTTAGTGACTCCATCTCCGAACCATTTTCTCTCACTTCAGTTTCCAATTCCTCCTCCCGACGGCGGGCTGAGTCCAAGCTTCGCCCTAAACGTTCAAGTTCTGCCTTCAGAGTTTGGTTGGTAAGCTCGAGTTGATCGCCCTTTAAAAATGACAATGCTGAAGGTTACAACTTTTGGAATTTGTCATCTAAGATTTTAGAATAATAAATTTGGTTTGATTCAAGCAAATAACAAGTACATA
Organism: Corydoras sp. C115; assembly: GCA_019802505.1. NCBI lineage: Eukaryota > Metazoa > Chordata > Actinopteri > Siluriformes > Callichthyidae > Corydoras > Corydoras sp. C115. The sequence continues at coordinate 2,087,194 of JAFMOC010000031.1, forward strand.
CAACATATATATAATTTTGATATCTTTTGTTGTTTTGTATTGATCTTGATTAAGTATTAAATTATTTTGATTACAAATTTTACATTTTAAAGTATAAAACATTTCACTTGATATTAAAATATTTTGTTAAATATTAAACTGTTTGGAAAGTTCACTTTTTACAATATTTGACAATAATTATCCTTCAATAATTGTATTGCAGTTTTACATAAAGTTGAAAACTTTGGATTTTAGTTTAAATGTAGGGTGTATGATGTGAATCCTACAGGGTACTGATATAAAAGCTGTGTACTGTTAAATGTTAAGCAGTCTTACCTTGCGCACAGAGGCCCGGAGCGTATCTATGGTTGCCTTGAGGCTCTCTCGTTCTCTTTCCAGTGCTGCCCGCTCTCCTTCCAATTGGGCATTTACTGCTGCCTCCATCTTCTGCAGCTCTGCTTGATTACGCAGATGCATCAGCTCCTCTTCTTGGTGCATGGATTCACAGTGCAAGATCTACCATCAGAAAATTCACAGTAAGTGCACACTAGTATTAAAAAAAAAAAAAACTCTATGCACTGACTAATTAAGAGAGTATTATGGTTGCCAAATACATTTGTGCAGGACTTTTTAATTTAATATTTCATATCATTTTAAAAGGGTTTCAGGTTTTAAATAATGTTTAAAAAGTTAACTTTTTAAATATTTGACTTCTGCCCCAAAAATATTCCAGTTACCAATTAATTTTTCTCTTAATGTTTAGGAATAACTCGTTATTGATCACATATTTTGCAATGATGCAGTGTTTGTTCTTCACTTTGTGGCTGGCTGGATTGCCTTTAATATCCATGACTGAAGCGTGATTGAATACCTCTATCTGTTTCCTGGCCTCGGTGAGACTCTCTGCTGCTTTCCTTAATCTCTGGTTTTCAACCTCTAGCAGTGCGAGTCTCTGCTCAGCCTCGCGTGCTTTCTTCATCTGTTCACTCAGTTTGGTGTGAAGTTCTTGAATCACGTTGGCCTGACGACTTGCTTCCTCCTCAGTCTGCTGGAGCTGAATAGACAGGTTTTGAACGTCCTGCCGAAGTTTATCTACCTCTCCCGATGCTTCTTCTTGCTCCATCGTCTGTGTGGGCTTCTCGCTGTCCGTTGTGCTTTCACATGTCTCTGCCCGGCTTTCTGACTTGCTTTTCTCCATGCTTTTTTCTCCTTCCGCTTCTCCCCTTTCTTTTTGTCCCGCACTACTTTTGGCCTCCTCTTTTCTCTCTCGGAGGAAAACTTCCTCACCTTCTCCATCTTCTCTCTGAACTCTCATCATAGCGTCCCTTCTTTTTTCTGCTTTCTCTGCCTCCTCCTCTTTTCCCATGTCCTTTCCTTCACACTCGCCTCTTGCAATATCCCGTTTCACCTCTCCAGCAGACCTCTCCATCTCCTTCTCCTGTGACCTGCCTTTTTCCAGCTCTTCAAGGCTGAGCTTCAGACAGGTGTTTTCATTCTTCAGGTTCTGAAACTGGTCGATAAAAAAAGATTTGAAAACAGCTTGGTGTCTCAACTGGGAATTGAAACATCAGATCAAACACACTCAAGTTCTTGTGTGCTCATGTAAATGTTCTAAACAGTGTGTGTGTGTGTGTGTGTGCGCGCATGTTGGATGACTCTCACCTCTCTGAGTGTGTTCTGGTGCTCCTCTTCCAATTTTGCCAGTCGTTCTATCTGTCTCTGCAGAGCCTCTTTAACGTCAGGCGAGTTAGCCTGCAGAGCCTGATCAACACAAGTTCACCATCTCATTATCACATCAGTCACTCACACAGTAGAAGTACATAGTGAGAATTCAAGGCTTAAGGGTCGACTTGAAAAACAGACCCAGACTGCACTCAAAGCCAATTATTCATTCTGTTACTGATAATGACTAGGCCATTATTAATGAAGCTGACAACCAGAAAAAAATAAGGTAACTAAAATTATCCTGGCCATTAAATGACATTCTCAAACACTGAACTAATAAACATGGTCTTTTTTTCCGTTATCTTTTCACCGTTTCAAATAAATATGTATGGTACACATATTGGTAAATTCTCTTCTGAAGGAGTCATAGATAATCGGAACATTTAATTGTGATTAGTGAAGTAATAATGAACAAATAGAATAAGTCTGGTTGTGTTTGTTTAAAGGCAAATAAAAATTTGTGTTTCTGTCCAACATGCAAACTTGCATAAAAATATAGTGTTGTTTTTCCTTTACAAACTGAATAGCAAGAAATGGACACCAGATAAACATGTGACCATATACTGCACACTGCACATGGCTAAACTTAGCCTAATCTCTTTATTATGAGTATAAATAAAAAGCACACAAACAGCTCATCCTGTTTGTGCATGCATATTTTAAATAAGTTTGCATAGTTAAACAGCAAACTTCTGTATTCATATAACAGCGCACACAATCAGGCAAGGCTAAATTGAGAGCTTTAATTAATAAGTAGAAAGAAAGATTAATTTATTATGTAATTTCAATTGAATTAGTTACTTATGCTTTTTCTTTTAGTAGACATTTTTGCAGCATTTGTTGTTCTACCACTGAGCATCAAACTTAAGATTTATACATGTGCATGTACCCTGTGGTCTTAAGTGACGGTAAAACATTAAACAACAATACTGAATGAAAACCATGTTGTTATATGATTACATATTCTGTGTAATCTGATCATGTAGCCCATTCCTACATCTGTACAATACTGTCTTACTGAGCAAGTGTTCAAATTATATGTAATAGTGCTGCATATTCATAGCTGAAGTGTTTAATCGTGACATCACCATCTGGAGATCAATGATGGCTGACAACCTGCAATTAGAGTAGGCACTGTAATTAAATATTTGTTATTCAAATATCTGTCTAACAGAAATGCTGGTGCAGAACTTTTAAATAAGCCGGCCCCGTTTGTTTTTCATAAAAAACAGCGCCAAAGATTGACCCCAACCTCCCGATCGGCCTGCAGATGCTCCAGTCGTCTCCTCAGCTCTGCATTTTCGTTCTCAGCCCCCAGAAGTCTCAGTGAAGATGCCTCGTCCACTTCCACACTTAGTGGCTTCAGTTCCACTTCTGCAAGTGAAGAGAACTGAAGTGTAAATAGAAAGCTTTCAGGGGAGCGGCAGAAGAAAATCAGGTCAATAGCATGAAGTTATGGCAATAGTTCAATTCACCAGGAGGCCTGGGGCTCTTAGGTTCCTGAAGCTCTTCATCAGACTCCAGCTCTAATTGGAGGACACGAGGATGAGTCACTCTCTGACTGACATCAGCAGAGAAAGAGTGGCGCTTCAGATCCATCTGCAGAGTCATATTCATCTCCAGCAGTTCATCGACCCGCTGCCTCTCCACATCCCTCTCCTACGCATACGCACACATGCAGACACGGATGCATATAAATACATCCACAGCTTCCTACTTCCCACAGATGCCACTCATTAATAGTGTCACTGATTACTATATTTAAGACTTCCATTCAATTAAATTGTGATTCAAAGCAATCAAGTTATGCAAAAGATGGCGAAGTCTGTACCGCCTCCATGTCCATCAGTTTTTGTCGGAGCAAGATATTGTCCTTTTCCAGTTCACGTAGCGCTGAACAGCGAACGCGCGAGTCAGCCAGCTGCTCCTCCAACAGTGTTCTATTCTCCTGCAGTGATGCACAGTACTGCTGTTGCTCCTGCAGACCAAGAGAGCCATGGGTTAAAGCTGGGTACCCGATGTATTTTAGGAACCCTCTGTGTTCTTTATGCAAACTGAGACGATAGATCATCAACAAATACACTGCATTTCAAAAGACTGCCTTTACTAAACAATCATGCCACGTAAAATAGAACATGGAAACTCCACCCAGATCAGATCAGTGCAATACATTTGATATAGATAAATATGAGATCATCTGTCCAGCAATTTTAGTTGGAATTGTGTTATGCAACAAGACAATGACCTCAACGCCATTAATGAATTCACATATAAATGATTGAAGATCTCGGAAACAGGCCAAGTCAAATCCTGATTATTTTTTATTTTTATTTTTTTTGATTCGCTTCAAAATCAAATGAAGCATTCTTTAAAATACGTTTAAAATAATATGGTAAATAATATGTGTATTTTCAATACATAAATTCACTTTTAGAGCATTATTTTGTGATTGGCCTTTTGTAAATCAGAACGTTAAGCTCTTCACACTGCTCAATATTAATGGTAAGGTTTAGATAACCCCTCCAAATGATTTTAACAATACGGGCTGATGCTGCATTGTATGCACTAAGCATCAATCTCATTAGCTTTGTGAATGTTCATATTCATTATATTGCCTAATTTATTTTATTTGAGGACTCAGAGGTTTAAAATGGCTTATGTTTTAGAATTGAGATTATAAAGCTTTGTGTGTTTACCTTTAGTTGTGTACGATAAAGTTCCAGGCTGCGCAAACGATGTGTGCAGGTCTTCAGCTCCATCTGCAGCTGTTCTGATCTGGCTGCACGCTCACGCAAGCAGTCCAGCTCATCACGTAGATTTCGACTGACACGCACCTCACCCTGAAGTGCCCGGTTCTAATTCACACCGAAAACACATACTGCGTTAATTTTTTTGCTCTAAAATGTTCAACAAAAATGTTGCTTTGCTTCACTTACTGAAAACCACTCACCTCACACTGCAGTTTTTTTTGTTCTTCCTCCAAAGATTGTATTTCTTGCTTGTAATCTAAAATCTGATCTTCTTTGTCTTCCCTAAAGATACTCTTGGTTATTAATACGAAACACTAAGCACAACTACAACTTCTAGCACCTGAGGAAATGCTCATACACTCACAGTTCTTGTTTAAGTCTGCGTAATTTGGCCTTGTTATCTGCCAGCTGTACAGACAGTCCCTCGGGAGCGTTATCCCACAGGCCAGCAGGAGGTGCAGTGGGAGACGGGGGTGCCTCCCGCTGCACGCACAACTCCGCTATCCTCTGAGAATTGAACAGGAGAGATGTCAGCCACGAACTTTCTCTTCTTTTCAGACGTTCAGTCCTCATTTCAAATACTAATCACAGGTCTAAATAACTTAACATCTCATCTCTACTTTCTCTGTCAGATTTAGATGTTTTGATTTGGATTTCTACGCAAGAAGATCTTTAACTATTGAACTAAATTACCCTGTCAGTCAATAGTCTCCACTGAAATAGGGCTAATCTATGCAGGTTTTAAAGCAGCAGCTCCAACACTCCTGCACTCTTTACTATTAAGTCTGTAAATGCATACTCACAACTTTAAGCCATCGTTGTGGCCTTAAAAGGAAAGTTCAAAAATCATTTATTATGTATATGAAGGTTAGATACAATTGTATATTCCCAGTAAACGAAATGAGATAATATTTACATTTAGTCATTTGTCAGACACTTTAATTTAAAGCGACGTACAAATGAGAAAACAACACGTCAGTGGGTAAGAAGGAACCAGTTTTGACTTTTTTGTGGCGATGTCTAAAAAGATTTTCACTGCTGTCTGTACCGTGTATGTCTATGCATGTGATGAATAGGGCTGTATTCAACTAAAGATTTTCATAGTCGAATCTGATTCGTCAGATTTTCCCTATAGTCGACTGATAGACGAATCAGTTAAAATTTCACCACAAGATGGCGCTATAAGCATAGTTTTTTTTTTAAAGATTTTTTTTATATATTTTACTTTTTTTTCTAACAAAAGAAAACTTTTTTTTGTTTTTCTTTTTTTCTTTTTTTTTTCTAGAAATTAGGACGATTTTATTTGACAAAAGGCTATATATATAACGAAAACAAAGACATTTCATGTAAAAACTAATGCTTAGCAGCAGCCATGGGCGCCCCCATGTGGTCAAAATGGTACATTCGACTATGAGGTTCATAGTCGACTACGGTTCTCTGAATCGAATCGTCGAATCAGCGATTATTGCAGCTCACCCCTAGTGATGAATAAACTTGATTTGATTTGATTTGAATTACACTGTAGAATAATCAAACCTGATCATCATTCAATCTGGTTACAAGTCTAAATTTACCCTACACCCTACTTGTCAGCCCTTTGCAAAGCAGACACACAGCAAAACAATTGATCCACTGGCATATTTTTGGACTTATAAGTTGCCTGGGAAACAAAACATGCAAACAGACAGACAACAGAAAGAACCTCAGCGGCCAAATACAGGAATTAAACCTTGCAACCACTGATGCTTGAATGAGATATAGGATCACCTTGAATAGTGTACATTATATAGCAAAGATATAGATGTGCTCCAGTCTACAATTCTATACCAATAAATGCACCAATATAGTCTGCAACTGATCAGTGTGTTGAAATGCACTTTGACATAGTTACCAAAACCATATTTAACTAATAAGCTTGTTGATAAATGTAAAACTGTGACCATGCACAAAGAACAATCTGTACTTATGTTTAATGGCTAAAAATAGAGTATTCACTTTATCCTCTCACCTCTAGATTTGTGTCTCTCTGAGCCAAGAGGCTCTGGATCTGCCGAGCAAGATTACCAAGTAAAGCCTGAAACTCCATTCCATCCAGTGCACATATCTCCCCAAAGTGGAGAGGCAATACTGCACTTGGGTCCTGAGTCACCTAAGTGATCAACATAACAGAGCAAGGTACGTTGTTATACTGTCTGACTTGATGTGTAATAATTAAAAAAATATTATTTCCTTCTGCTCACATGAAGACTTTCCCAGTTTTACAGTTTGTCTTGTTATCATGTAAAGATCTCAAACCATCACTAGCTGCCTTTACTGTATGAATAAATCAGACTAGAGGTGGGATGTTTTTTAAATCGACCTCTTATACACCGGTATCAGCCCATTTTTATTTTATTTTTTTTTTTATCAAACAAGAAAATGCTCCAGTACGCATCTTAATCTGGAAAATAGAAAACCAGGAGAGGCCAATCCAATTAAAACTTCTATCCCGTCGGACAATGTGGCTGACCTTTTAAATAGACCATTACACAGGCAACTTTATGTGATTTGAGAAATGTCTGTATCCAACTGTGCGATATTGCTAAGGATATGTGTACAGCCAACCTGCTTTTCATTTCCAGTGAAGGTAAATGTTAAAATTAAATAATACAAGACATTTTTGCCAATTTTGGTAATTGCCTTTCCCTGTACCAGCATGACCGCGCCACTGTTCACAAAGTATCAAAGGAACTGTAGTCTGCATATGGGGGACAGATATGCCTGCAAATATTGGCCACGGTTGAAATTCTCACATTTCCATGTCAGCTGTTGATTTGTACTTATATTACATACACAATACATATAATTAAACAAATAAGAAGAAACTCTTCATAAGTATTATGTAAAGATATTATGACCTCAATGCTCCTTAACAATAATCCCCTATTATTAATAAAAGTCCATTGTACACATAAAATCATTTTTAAAAGCTCACAAAAGCTTACCTCCTGTATGCAGAGGGCGAGCTCTGCCTGAATCTCAATGTTAAGTGACTGAATCTGTTGAATGAATGTTTCCTTTGTCTCACACTGGTAAACAAAATCATACCTTTCAGTTTATGAAATTTTAACACTTTTGATTTATTCAGTTTCTGTAAATTCAAAACATCACTTTACCTGTACAGCGCATCCTAGTAACAATAGTAACAACCTCCGTAGCTCCTCCAGAGCACCTTCTGTTTACACACATTTAATTATAGTTTCTCTTCAAACTAGAATTATGTGAAATTCAGACACAACAATTATGTACAGTGATTTGAACCGTCGAGAGCACCTGTAAGAGGATCGCGTCCCAACACAGCAACATTGGGCAAAGGCATCAGGACCAACTGCTGAAGATTTTCCTAAAAATAAAATGAAAGTGAGAGGGGGGGGTAGGAAAAAAGAGACAAAACTGTTTTAATGTAACTTTAACAAACATTATACATTACATTTTATTTGATAAAAAAGAGCAGCAGGGCTCATTTAATCAGATCTAAAATCTGGGAACAGACAGCGTTTTAATGGTCTGCTTATGTCCACATTTAATGATCTACACTAAATCATTTATGAATAATGCATCATTTAGTATTAAATATGAAGGGCAGTGCCACAGGGGACAGGGTTTGGCTGGTAGAGTGTATCTGGAAGGACCTTGTGGTCAAAATGTTAAACCACAGACATTCATTTTGTACTTCATTTTTTCCTGATAAGTGTTATGGGGGTGCTGGAGCAGATCATAAAGGGAGAAACACAGGGCTACAGCCGGGACAGGTCGCCAGTCCATTGCAGGGCTGACAACATTCACACCAATGAATTACTAAATATTCAGTTCATTTAATACCATGTTTTTGGACTGTGGATAGAAAACAAAGCTAACTGTGAAAAACAAATGCAGAGAAGGGGGAGAAAACTTTATAGGGAGTTACTATTTTAAGAAGGCAAAACAAGACTTGTTTCTTACTTTAATATTGTTTTCATTTAGCTGGATTTAATTTAGAGGAGACCTTTCTACATTCTGTTATTTAAACCTTGCAATCTCTGTGTTGTCTATGGTAAATGTGTGTACACTGTGTATATCACATCTATAACATTAGAGCTGTTTATAACAGCAAACTGTGTAATGTTTACTATAAATAGTTCCACTACAAGACAGGAGGGATAACTGGAAATATGAAGGTAAGATGAGCGGAGCTGACTAGAGCTGAAAACATTAAGTAGCTAAAATAACACTAAAATCCACTAAAAGTAGAGTTTACAGCTGAAAAGCAGCTTAAAACCAGAAGTGAAACAAAGTAAATAAGATGACCACAGAGTCATTCTGTTCAAATACATGCGTCATCTGACTTAAGCCACGTTTAATAAACACAACCACAAAGTGCAAAAATTTGTATATACCTTTTTCTTTGAAATTTCAGTGACTTTTTTTTAATTTAATATCTTTTATCACATTCTGATCACATTGTTTTTTTTTCACATACTACTATTATTAATACTAACAAATAATAATATAGGTGTTAAAACACTTTACCAGTGAAAAATTACATTAAAATATTGTATAATGTTCATCACAACTCCGGCCTGTGTAGATTTTAATAAGGTGATGTGAAATTAAAATAAAACAGGAAGCACACAGCAGAGCAAGAGATCTAATTTAAAATTATTTATAGATAAGATTTGCTTCAGTATTAAAACTGCATTCGTCAAACCAACTCCTAAACAACAGCACGCCAAATGTGCATCTGCAATTTGTTAAGGATTTAATGCCATTATTTAATCCTCAGTAGTATGTTAATTAAATGGAGTAAAAACTGGCCACAATGTAATTAAGAATAAACTTTTCTAATAAAATATAACACTCTTAACTAAATTTATAAACCAAGTATATCCTTCCCATTTTTCTATGGTGAGTCACTTATCTTTCTCAATTTCATGCACGTGTGTGTGTGTGTGTGTGTTGTCAGCATAAGGCCTGTGTCTCAGGTGCAAAACAAGGAGACAGTAAGTTGCTAAAATCCAAAGTATAATGAGTTCTGAAAAGCTAAACAATGAGCTTCACACAAACTGCGACAATAAATGCATTTTAAAATAATTTTAAAATAATTTCTGTGTCATTGAAATTGTCACGATCATGAAAACCCATTTGAGATTACGTCTCGTTTGTGACATTGTGCATTATTGAGCTGAAACCATTCATTCATTCATTCATTCATTATCTCCCACTTTATCCTCTATTAGGTTCGCGGTGGGGTTCCCCATGCCCATCCAGGGGAGAACGTCTCGGGAGCTGGACAGATACACCCAGGACAGGGCGCCAATCCATCACTGGGCACACACTCACTCACACAGACACACTCTATATGGGGCAATTTTGAGAATTCAATTGAATTGATCCATGTTTTTGGACTGTGGGAGGAAACCGGAGAACCCGGAGGAAACCCAGGCTGACACGGGGAGAACATGGAAACTCCACCCAGATGCTAGTGCTGAGAGGCGAACGTGCTGACCACTAAACCACCGTGCCGCCGAGCTGAAACCAATCTGATCATTTTCCACTTTCTTAATGAAGGCATTACTTTCTGTTGCTGGTGCTTTTTTCACTTTTGCACTATTCTGAGTAAATACCAGTGATTGTTGTTCAGGAAAATTCCAAGAAATCTTTTCATAGCTCTTCTATTGATAGATCTTTTTATAGATCTTCTATAAGAAATACTATTATAAATATTTCTGTTATTACTCTAATTACCCTCTGACAAATAAAATCATGTCAAAATCACAGTGATCAATTGTTGATGTAAATATTGCCAAAACCTGCTTGATTTTATACATTACTCGGTTTAAACTGGCTGATAAGAGAATCATATTTCTTAGTAAACACAGAGTGATGATGGTTCCCATGCATCAACATGCAAGACTTTACTTCATAAAAACCTGAAGTGTGATTGACTGATGGTTTTTTGGAAATAGGTTAAATATGTTGCTTAAAGTTAATTTTAAAAAGAGTTAACTATTTTTTTGAACCATAATTTGTGTTGTAGCCTTCAGGTCATTTATATTTCTGTACTTTGTGCATGATTGTGTTTTATCGACCCATTGAATTCAGCGATTTCACGAACAAATGATTAAATATTTAATACCTGATAATAAGACCTCAGATGGCGGTTGAGGATGGAGAAATTCTGAACTCGTAGTATCTTATCATCAGACACATTCCTGTAGATCTGCTCCACTTTTGGATTAGAATCACTAGTGAAAAAAAAAGACAATGAGAAATCCAACTCAGTACAGCCCAATATTGTTATTGCACTGGATTTACTGTCCATAACCGGCCATGCGGCCTTGCCCTACATAATTCTCATGACTTCATTGAGGTAGACTCCATCGGTAAGGCGTAGGTACTTCTTAAGGACATTTTGAGAGTTGAAGTTCACTTCCATGTAGTCCTGACCATCATCACCAACCATATTCTCAAAGAGATTCACCTTGAAGGAAATGATTTATATAAAATATATATATTATAATACAGACATTTGTTTTTGATGAGATTCCTACCAACGAGACCTTGTCAGAATGGCTTCTTAGTTATGATTTTATTGAAAACTAGGCCTCAGATTATTCAGCTTATTTTATTTAACAATTTAAAACGCAAAAATGCACGTATGACGTTTTTACAACAAACGCCCCTAATATGTCGAGGAACATGAACTTCTAAGCCGATTTGAAATTGTGCTGCATTAACGTTTAATAATCTCTTACGGTGTTTAAATGACAAATTTGGAGACATACCCACGTAACAAGTGCGCTTCCCATAAACTCCTCTAACATTTCCGTGAAGTTCGCGTCCATCTTGTTTAAAACCTTTAACAGGTGAATACAAAGGAATTCTTCGTACGGCGTTTTATAGATACATTAATGTAAAGGAGCTCATTGTCGCGACTTTTAGAAGCATTAGAAATAAGGCTGAGTTGTTTTTCGGTATGTAACCGTTAGGTCGCATTTTGCTGCCACTGCCCTTCTCCTTTTCTGACACGTTGGTGACACATTGTGTAACCACCCCGGAATCTGACAGCGCTCTTACACCAATTCTGCGCTTTCTTTACGTTTCTCCACCCATCTCCCCATTTCAATGTGTTACGTGGCAGAATGTTAGTTTTAGAAAAACCCCCTGTCAAAAACAAAACTGTAAGAAACTTTTACTCAGAAACGAACATTTACTCAGCGTTTCATGAGTCTGAGACTGAAGCTCAGGTTTCAATAGTAAAGGTACTTCTGCATTGATGGAGTCTCTAAGAAACTAATTTTGACTCAACGGCGACATCTTGTGGTTGTAGTAGGACTTGTAATGGATTTTATCCTCTATTAGGGTCGCGGTGGGGTTCCCCATGCCCATCCAGGGGAGACGGTTTCGGGCGCTGGGCAGATAGACCCAGGACAGGGCGCCAATCTATCGCTGGGCACACGCTCACTCACACACACACACTCTATATGGGGCAATTTTGAGAATTCAATTGACTTGATCCATGTTTTTGGACTGTGGGAGGAAACCGGAGAACCCGGAGGAAACCCACGCAGAACCCACGGGGAGAACATGGAAACTCCACCCAGATGGGGATTCGAACCAGAAATCCCTAGCGCTGAGAGGCGAACGTGCTAACCACTAAGCCACCGTGCCGCCGAGCTGAAACCAATCTGATCATTTTCCACTTTCTTAATGAAAGGCATTACTTTCACACAGACGCGCACGCATACACACTCAATATGGGGCGATTTGGAGAACTCAATTGACTTGATCCATGTTTTTGGACTGTGGGAGGAAACCGGAGAACCCGGAGGAAACCCACGTGGACACGGGGAGAACATGAGAACATGGAAACTCCACCCAGATGGGGATTCGAACCGGGAATCCCTAGTCCTGTGAGGCGAACGTGATAACCACTAAGCCACTGTGCCGCCTAGCTTTGTCAGTTGAAATAAAAATATGTGAGTTAACTAAGTTTAAAGTAATTAAAGCTAAACCCCGTAACATTATTTTCTTTAATTTCTTGGTCCTGGTCAGGACAGTGCCTTGAGTCCGACGCAGAAACACTAGGCTTAAAATTTGCAGAAAACTAGTCCACTGTACAGCATCACACTCTCTTATATGTAATAGACTATGAACTAGCCAATATATCTACAAATGTTATGGGGAACATGGAGTTAAAGCAGAAACATTTGTCTAAGGAATTTTGCAGTTGTCCAAATGACTGGAGACTTGCAGCTGTGAGGGGAATTTTATAAGCAACTCGTGTGGACAGATGACAAATATGTGTTCGGGCTCAAACACGTGGTGACTGTGAGCCAGAGATATAGAAACTGCAAAAATTGTACAAACAACCAACCAAATGAACAGTTATCGTGTTAATACGTCTTTAAAAATTGACATATTGTTTGCAGATGATGATTATTAACTTCTTTCAGGAAATAAAAAAAACAAAATAGGAGCACAAAGTAGTTTAGAACTTGAATCTTTATTTGTCTCATGCATCTTGCATTTGCTCTAAGTTTATATCTTTACAGCCACGCTTAAAGCAGAATGAGGAACTACTAACAACATACAGTGTGATGTACATTTTTCATTTTGTCATCATTTTGGTTTCCTCCTGGTTCCATAAATATAACGTGGGAAAAAAAAAGAAAGTTATTTTGTTGGGGCTTTCATTTGCTGATCGTTGCTGATAGCAGCCATTACCTTTAAACGTAGTGTATATAGTATAATTTTTTTCTGGTAAAAAAAATCAGATCAATCCGAATCGTTTAGCTGGAGGCAGTGACTGCTTTCTCGGTTGCTTCTGCTGTTTGTGGTTCAGCTTCGGCAGGAGCAGCCTCCACCTGCACTTGCTGAAACAGCTTCATCACCTGTTCTTTGAATTCATTAACGGTCTCCTTCACACTTTTTTCCAAGATGTAACCCTCTGTCTCGATCTCTGAATTCTCCTGGCCTTCAACTGCCATCATTGAGGTGTGCAGGTAGCGCAGACTAATCAGCACAGTCATCTAAATCAAGGTCAGGGGTACAGGGGATATAATAGTTAGCAAAGAATCATGAACTATAAAACTATATTGTGGCATAATTATGAGGCTTAGGCCAAGCTATAATATGATGCATAATTGGATTTGAGCTTATATAAGGTGTTTAATTATACTTTTACAGATTTAGTGTGAAGGGTTAAGCACTTTCATTAACAACTCAAAAAAACCTGAAAAGATGCAATTAAGCTGACTGGCCCTTTTCATCTTCCACTGTTTCATGATCACACAAATGCTATACTGACTAAGTAAACAAAGTTACCCGAAAACATTTTGATTGTTTAGATTTATGTTTAGATATGTATGTATTAATAGTGTGAATATCTTCTAAAATAATAAATACTTTAAGTGCTTTTTGAATAGACGTATTTAAAAAACACTTTAACAAGCCTCAGTGTGACCCTCTTGTTCTGTACCTGAATTAAGAAAACAGACAAAACTCCAGGCCCAATCGTATTCATCAGTCCCATGTAGTAGTTGACCAGAGCCTGGCGGCAGCCGCGGTTGTAGAGGTTCAGCTCTTCACTCTGGTACTCATAGTTATAATGGACTGCATTGTCTAGAAGGTGGTACTGGAGGCAAGGCCTGGGGGAAGCTGGGTTGCAGCAGCTGAAAGGGACTCCATCCATCAGATAACGGCCATCCACATTACTCTTCACACGACTGAATCAAAGAGAGGCATAAAAGAGAAAACATGAAAAAGTTTAGATTCATCAGACATGTGGACAGAATATGCAAATGGGATTCATGCTTTAGTTGGATTTAGTTAACTCTTTTGACACAACATTTGCATGTAATGCTTTTTTTCTGCTGTTAGTGATTTACAGCAAAATTGTGCTATTTTTTAAACATTTTAATTTTTACTCACTCCTTTACTTCTTTGGAAGTAAAGTCCAGGTAGCGGTTGTTAACCCACTGTACCTCAAACCAGTCTCTGTAGTTTGTGTTTCCACAGCACTGGAACTCTATCTGTAGACGGTCAATGGTCTCCTTCTGGAAACAGCGACCTGGGGTGTCTGTGTCCTATAGAAAATATTATTATTGTCCTACAGAAAATATTACAAATATGAACTGAGCTCACAGATATTCAAAAATTAGACTATAAATTTGGAACTTCAGTGGTTAACTATTTAAATTGACGTGTTAATGAACAAATTACCATTTTGGTTTTCTTGCATTTTTGCAAAAATCCCAAATAAAAAAAAGTATAATACTAATATAATAATAATAATAATATTGTAGTAGAATTCTAGTAGAATACTAGAATACTCCTCAGTGTGAATGCATTCATGAGAGTGTATGTCAATGTGTCTGCCTTGTAAGGGATTAGTGATCTGTCCAGGGTATTTTCATACTTTTCACACTATATGCATTAGAATTAAGTGCCTGTAGATCTATATGCCTGTAACTTAAACATGCAGGTGTGTTCTCTAACCTTATAAAAACGTATGCCATTCTTCAAGCCCACTTTGAGAGACTCCTCCAGGCTTGGCTGCAAAGCATAGCTCAGAGCCATGGCCACCAAGAGCAGGGAAGTGAAAAATAAAGAGATGCAAAAGAAAGGAGTCAGGACGTTCTTCCAACGTGGAAACTTTGAGGCATCCAGCGAATCTTGACACACTTTACCAGCGCAAATGTTAATGCCCACTGACGTAAGCCCCACCAACATGAGCAAATTGGGAACAATGTGGATGTCATTGCTATGCATCACCTAGGAAGAAGAGTGAGATTAAAGGTATGTACTGTACATCCTTTCTGT
This sequence comes from Corydoras sp. C115, assembly GCA_019802505.1. Taxonomy (NCBI): domain Eukaryota; kingdom Metazoa; phylum Chordata; class Actinopteri; order Siluriformes; family Callichthyidae; genus Corydoras; species Corydoras sp. C115. Next base: position 2,102,490 of record JAFMOC010000031.1, read on the forward strand.
CTTCGTTAGTAATTATTTTGAATACATGTGCAATGGTACTTGTCTATCAAGCAAAAAAGTGTATTCAATATTAACACCATTCCTGAGTAAATACTTTGCTTTTATATACATAACGCACAGTCAGCTACAGTGACTCTGCCCATAATGCAATGTAAGTGACACTTAAAAGGAGGAAGCTGAAAAAAGCTATGCATGATGAGAAGTGATCTGTAAACTTGCTAAACAGATACCATGACAAGTTATGCAGAGAAATATGTTAGGATGGAGAATACTGTTTTGTTGTATTTTTTATTTTTATTTTTATTTTTTTGTTGTTGCTTTATAGGCTCTTTAACAAACACAAGGTGAATTTACCATAAATTAATTATTAATCATTCAGATCAGGTCAGATTATTGTACAAAAACACTGCTACTCTGAAAATATGATTAAATACATTAACAGTCTGAAAGGTCGTGTTTTAAAAGGAGCTTTACATAAATTAAGCTAACTTCATAAGGCATGTGTGTTTTTCTTTCTAACAATGGTCGGGGTGTTGGAGACTGTCTTCTTGTTCCCTTTTTTGACAACTATAACAGGCAGTTTTGAAACTATAGCTGTTGCAGTCATATTGCAACCAATCTGTAAATGATCATTAATTATGACAAAGTCAAAGCACAAACTTATTGTCATATTCACGATTTTAAATACGTTATTGTTTATAATTGTGTTTCATTTATCACTTGTTAATTTTAGGTTTGTTGAGGCAGTGGACAAAAATAAAAGGATGACGTTTAGAACTCATGATTTAAAAAAAATAATTTAGTCATTTATTAAACACTGATACTGATCAGGAAATTATTGAATTCCAGTCTCACTCGTCAGGTTCGGGTCTCTCGGTTTTCTGGCTGTTGTTTAATATAGACATGATGGCTTTGATTGTTTTATATAGTATATTAAAAAGTGTATATTGTCATTTTATTACAGGCATATTTATCATTTTACTCATGAAAACTCTTGAGAATTAAATCTATTTCTGTGATAACAGCGCCCCCTGTGAAGAATTTATAGCTACAGTAAGTATGTATTGCCTTTTATAGCATGTTCAGGATGAAAATGTTTTTTTGCCCTTGCTACTCTGTGTAAAAGTTACAAAGGCAGAAAGCCTGTGCACTCTCAAATCAGGCATTAAGTAGTCTTTATACCATTTTATTCTTTACTGTAGAATATCTAACAAAACCAAGGCAATGTGACTAAATATATTACACATTATGGTTAAAATCAATTTCATTGTAACTTTTTAGCTTTGTAACTAATATCTGTTCATTTTTATTATAATTTCAGGTTTAATTTAGGACATATTGGGGCCAATTTCAAATTTGTTCAGGGAAAAATATAATCTTCAAGTACCTCAGCCCTGCGAACAAGCTCTGTCTTGAGAAAGACTCCCATTGCAAATGTAGCTGCTCCAGAGACCATTGCTATCCATGTGAGCAACCAGAGGCCCTGAGCCAAACGTACTCTCTTCTGGAAAGGGAATTTGATCTTCAGTAATGCCATGCTAAAGAGTGAATAAATAAGAAACAAAGATATGTTAGAGAAGGGGGGGGGGGCGCAATTACCTACTGTTTAGGAGCATAAACAATATTGACAATATAAATAATATGATTCCTCTGAGAAGAACTGAGGAATAAGATAAGATAAGAATTATTCATATTAAAACATTCAAGAAAAGCACCAATAATTCGTTAATTTAATAAAGATACAATGAACATTCCAGTGTCATCCCAAAAAATGTAATTACCTTTAGTTATTGTTTGATGTCCTTTGTTTTAATCAGCTCCTTAGAGTCCTGCAGCCATTTTGGCAAGGACAAACTAATATGATATAAAGTATTATACCTTGCATGTCATAATCTGCTCAAGTCTGATCCTATTAAATTAACTCCAGCCTATAGGAATCCAGACCATTGTCCTCTAAACAAATTTGTCCTTGAACTGCAAATCCAAATCGAGAGAGGAAGGTGGGGGTAAAATAGTCATTAAAGATTTTGAAAGGTTTGGTCAAAACCACCTTGTATGTTTGAAAAAGTAACTGATTTGCAAAGATGGACAGCAGTGAGTCATTTAAACTATTGACAATTTATTTTTGGATCATACAACATACCCAACACAGAACGCTGATGTTATAATGTGGGATAAACATTCACACAGTGAATACGTTTATATAATGAATATTACTGACATCAATCCAGAGACAAGTAGACACAAGAAGTATAATGTTAATTTGTACACTTATCATACACATTTACATTATATAGTTCAAAGTTTATTATCAAATAAATGTTACAGTGAGATTTCACTACAGTTACCAGTGTACAACATGAACTGTTTATAGACCTGAACCTAGAAAATCTATAAAAATGGAAGTTTACCAATGTACTGAAACTTGTGCAGAAGACCATCACATTTGAACTGTCTTATATATTTACTCAAATGGAAAAACTGTCAAAGCTGCACACATTTCTTTTTGAGCATTCAAACTATATTTTATAGAACAGAATTTATAAATCATATTAAATTATGCTAAATAATAACTAGTTTGTACTAGAGTACATGTTATTATATGTAGTACTAGGTATGTTACATAGAGGTAAAATGACAGGAAAGAAACCATACTTGATCATTAAAGACACCAAAGCACATAACTATTTCTGCCTCTGATAATAATTCAGATGTTTTAATCTACAAAAAATATATATAGAAAACAACACATTTACAACCATTGCCTGATTTTTGTAAATAATGTACATATTATTTAAGATTCTTCAGTCCTCATAAACTGTTCAGTGAAACAAAAGTGGCTGCCAATTTAACAATAACCAAAATACTTTATTCTTAATTTGTCTATAGGTTTAGATATGACCCACAAATATAATATTGGATCTTGTTGTTACACAATTCAGGGCTTTTCATTATTATTGTATTAAAGACAAATGAGTTTTAATGTACTTAAAATTCCAATATTAATTTTATCAGTCTAAAGCCTTGTTCATTGAAAATGGGTTTTGAGAAGAAGCAGGTTTGTCTCAGGTTTAAACCTAAACCTCTTCAGCAGAGCCTCTAGTCCATTTTCTGCCAGAATCCTCCTCCTCTAACACTCCCTCTTTGGCTGTGGGTTGAATCTGTTTCAAGAAATTATCCAACATTGTTTGTGTTGTAGGATCATTTCTAAAAACATCATAAGGCCTGTGCTGTGCATTACCTAAACCTTCACCCTCACTTGATGCTTTTATCTCTTCAATGCTGTTTGAATATGATAACATATCTCGAGGTCTTTGCAACATGTTGGAGGAAGACTGTTCTGTTTGTAAGTCTAACAGATACTTTGTGATCCTGGGGTCTTGTGTTTTGGCCATTTTGTCTGATATCGTGCAGATGTCAGTGTCGAGTGCAGGAAAATTAAGAATAGAATTATGTGGATTAGGGAGTAAATAGACACCTGCTTTTGTATTTTTACTTTCTGTATCCACTGTCTTTTCTGGTCTAACCCAGAGGTTTTTACTTTCTGTGTATGGATGAAATGCTGGAATATTATTTTTAAGAGCCGTCAAATCTCCCTGCAGAGTAGGCAGCCATTCAGATATTTTTTCTTCACTCTTGACAACAGGTGACTGGTAGTCCTTATTTGATTTATCAGATTGTACAGATAGAACAGAGGGATGCAATAAGCCTTTCAGTGCATCCTGAGAGTCAAAATGTTTGCCCAAAAGCTCTCTGATTAAGGTGGGAATCTGGAAAAGAAAGAAATTTTAATCAGAACATAATTTGGTTTGGTAACATTAACATAGTCTGGTCATCCCACAATAACAAACATTTTTATTTAGGTATTACAAAATTCTTACGTTTATATTTTCTAAAGAGGTGATTGTAGTTTTAGCAACATCCAGTTGTGTAGTAAGTTCAGAAATCCTCTGCAAGTGGGATTGACGCTCTGAGTTCATCTTTTCCATCTAAAATCAGATAGAACAACTTAATCATGTGCAAGGCAAGAAATTTGGGCAGTGTCAGTAATAGCATAAAGCAATAACATATGTTGTCTAAAATGTGGTCCTGATGTGCTTTGGGATGCAGGGACAATATTAATGTTCATGTGCGATTGCCATGTTTGGCTCAAAACAGCCAAATATGGCATTAGCCAGTGCCAGCAGTGGAACATCAGATTAAAGTGGCCCACAGCCATAATTACATTAAGTCGTTTAGCAGATGCTTTCATCAAAAGCAAATGATTATGCCATGTGGAACCTTGCATTTTTACATTTAAAAAAAAGCACAAAAACTATTAAAACTGTGAATGTTACATAAATGTAATTCAAATTAGCAACGTTCACACAAGCCTTTTTTTTTTTAATAAAAAATTTTGTGCCTTACAGCAGATTGTAGCTTCAACTCTATGGTTCTGTTGATCTGCTGGAGGTTAGTGTAGCTCTCCTGAAGCCTGTGGCAAAACACAATAGATTTTAGCTTATTGAACAAAAAGTCAATCAGGTCGGTGACATTTTTTTGTTGTTGTTGTGTCAGATTTTAATGTTATATGACAAATAACTAAACATACCCTATATAAACTAAACATACCATACAAATAACTAAACATTATATAGTATATGTTAATGTTTTGCACAATTTTAAGTTGAAACTGTGTAAAAATAATTGTATGCTACTAAATACAGCAATGTTTTGTTTAATTGTATATAAATTCTGTCTGCATTCAGCCTCGCCTTTTATATTTCTCTGTCCTGTTGTTCAATTCTGTCCGTGTACATTGAATCTCCGCCTCCATGTTTTCAATACAAGCTACTGTCTGCAACAAATTCTCATGCAGCTCCTTGTTGTAATGCTCCAGAAACCTGTAAGACATTGAAGTGAAGGTTTTGCTAGGTTATGTGGCTAAATATAGAATGGCAAGTAGCTTATCATGAATACAGGCATACAACAATCAATAATAACAGCAAAGAGACATACTCACTCAGCCCTGTCCATACTACCTACTGAACCCTGATGGTGTAGGGGTGGAGGCATGAGGATAAGAAAGACAGAAAATAGATTTTTAAAGCCATGTGCTCTGGGCTATTATACTGATGTAGACCTGATCTCATTCCATCAGTTATAAAAATAAGTGTTGATCACTGATGTAGGCAAACTGGCAGAGAATTACTTAATGTCCTTTTTGAACATGGATATTATTTACAGAATTCAACAAAAGCCCACTTCTAGTTAGATTCTAACTGTATTTCATTTGCTCTGTACTTGTACTCTGCACAATGACAAAGTTTAATTTAAGCAGTCTAATCAAATTAAATATAGATTTTTTTAAACTCACCCTTTGCGTACTTTTGTTGTGTTTCTTGAGGCCTATGGTTGTGTTCTTGGTGTTCTCAGAATTAAAACCACTAGTTGGAAAGATCTCATTGACCTCAGACTCCACGTCTATATGTCTGGTAGGGGAGGATTGAATTTGATGTTCATGTGTAGTATGAACTTCTGTAGATAAGCTATTGCCGCTGCCACCACAACGTTCTTTACGTTTGACATAATGATGCTTCTCAGGCTGGACAGACACTGAGCCAATGCTTGTACTTTCATTACGGAAGCATAATAATCCATGACCCTCTGGAGACGAAGGTCTTTTACCATGGTTATGTTGTGAATGGGACTGATGTAGATCCCCCAAAGAGCTCCGAGTTTCACAACTATAACTGTGTTTGCCAGAATCCGTTCTTTTAAAAAGGTCCAGTTTTGCAGGTTCAGAGTTCTGATGTTTGGATGACCTCTGCACACATTTTTCTTGCAGCTTGGGTGATTTAGTAACTTGTCTGTGTTCCTTGTAATGCAATTTCGATTTAGGTGGGGCTCCTGTGTTCATCCTGAATGAGCTTAGTCTGGAGGGACTAATGACCTGCCTGGTAATCTCATCCAGAAAGGCAGAGAACTCAAGCTTCTCCTTGACTACATTTTTCTTCCGTATCTCCACAGAGCTCTGTATTTGTGCATCACTTCCTTGACCTCTGATGGATAGTACCTCCATAGACTTGGCCTTCCGGATATTTCTAGGCATTTGCCCTTCATCTTTATTTTTCAAAATACTTTTGCTCGGCAAATGTATAGATGACACAGCTCTCTTGGATCCTTTCATAACTCTGGATGCTGCGAAATTATCATGGGAAGGAAGACTTTGTCCTAAACTGGTGGTCTTGTACAGTTGACCAAACTTTATGGGACGACTATATGCCCCGGGGCTACAGTTTTGGCTCATGTTTTGCAGCAGTCCCTCTGTACTCCTGCTCTGGCATCTCTTTAATTGTGACTTAGACAGCATTGATCCAAAACCTGGGTCGGATTGTCCAAATTGATCAAAATTTTGCTTCTTCAGCTTGTGATTTGGCAGTGCACAGTCACTTGGCACAAAAGCCAGCTCCTCATCTTGAAATTTTTTCCCGGCTTCTGGAAGATTGGAACAGGACACAGAATGCTGTGGTTTGTTTGAAATGAGATTCCTCTCACCTCCAAAATCAGGTTCGGAATTCCAAGACGAGTAAGATGAGGAAGAAGAGGAAGAAAGGCTGGTTGTCAAAGCCATAGAAAAAGTGTCATACTGTCCTTTGTTGTGTTCAGTACCTTTGAAGTTACAATGATCAAGATAACGAGGGTTATGTTGGTCATTACTGTGGCTCTCATCTGCATTTATAGTCCTGCTACTGCAGAAACAAGGATTTACGATTAATTACAGGTCTTGAAAATGACAAACCAACATAAAAAACACAAAAAAGAATATTACACTGCAAAATTTACCTTAAAATAAAATTATAATTTACTAGTTTTTTTTACAGAAATTATTCATGATGTCAGAATACCTGTTTAGTCCATGACCATGGTTTAGATGATGTTTCATATTGTGTTGAAAGACAAGGTCTTGATATTTCTGAAAATTAAGCTTATCTTCTGATAATCCACATGCAGCAGTGACGCCTTTTCCGATCTGTCTCTTCTTTACAGTAGATTTAGAAGCCCGGAAGCAATTAAACAAGAAATATTTGTGGTACTAGCAGATCATTAAATTATTGTGCTGTTTAACTAAATCTGTCATAATCAAAAATATAAAACATATTCAAAAATATAATATTATAAAATCTTAAATGGTCTATTATAAGACTAAAGTAATTAAATAACATGGAATATAAACGAGAGATGAGAGAGAAACACTCTCAAAGGAACATGTTAAAGTACCCAGTAGTCATCTAGCCAGTCCTTATAACACAACGCTCTATTGAACGTAATGAGTATGTTACACAATCGACAGGAAACAGTGGGGGGAAATAAATCAATTGTGCTTTGAAACTAAAATAAAATGCATGGACATTTTCTGTAGCTTTCATTTACAACTTCATGTGGTCCAGTTAAAATGGTTGTTTAAAAAGGTGTTTTTCAGATAACTTAAATTAAATATGTGCATTATTACAACTCTTTTGTTTCTATCTCTCCATGGGACGTTTGAAATAATCCATTCGACAGGGTGCTTCATCTGATTTACACCCACAGGCAATTTCCTGTTGCATAAGGGGAGGATTTATTGCTGTTTGATATTTGTTATGTATGTGCTATTTTGTGTTGCATGTTATTTTTGGAAACAAAACAAATCAGATGACATCCTTCAAAATAACTTAATAAATAACATAACAAAATAACTACAAAGAAGTTCAAGGAGTAATTTAAGGTTCAAAAATAGCAATCGATTTCCTAATTGAAATGTCTGAATTCACCTGTTTATTTGGTTTTATATTTTATGGGCAGTAAAAAAGGATACTGTACTACACAAAGTCGGTTTGAAGCTGTAAACAGCAGACATAGTTGATAGTTCAGCAGACATTTTGTGTGTGAGGGCAGAAGGTGAAAAGAAGTGTGAGAATGATGGGAATGTTTGTGAAAACTGAGTATGAAGCCAAAATAAAACCAGTTTAAGACTAGCTCTGCTGCTTATTGCTACATTAGAACTGATAAAAAGTCAACAACACTCAACAGTTAACAGTCCTCCTTACAACACAAAATGTACAGAGTGAAACTTTGTCTTGTCTAATATATTGATTGTATTATTTTGACCAAACAGGGAGTAACGATAAAGTGAGAGAGGTGTAAACAGTCAATGATTAACAGTCTGATGACAATTTACACTCCATAGTAATCAAGCTTTTCAGGGTTTCTATAGTCCATTGTGATGTTTGGTTCAGGTAAAGTGCTCCATCGTGAACCGTTTTCACATCTTTGTGTTTAATTAAAGGTGAAAAAACATTTAAAATGATAAAATCACATCATTTTGCCTTTAAATAGGACTACCAAATGTGAAATGTTAAACCTCTATCAGTGTTGGGCAGTGTAAGTCAGTGTGCCCAGTGATGCACAAAACTACAAATACACTATATTTCTAGGTAATACATGTCCTTTACTGGTCACAGAACCATTTCCAACAACTTTGGAACATTGAGAGATTGTGGTTGTCATAGCGATAAAACTAAAAATGTCACTTAGAATGTCAGTTGTGTTCAGCTGCTAAGTACAAGCTGTATGGCTTTATGGTTTAATGAAGTAATTTGTATTTCCATAAATATGATTGACACCTTGCAGTAGTTTTGTACAGATCCTTTAAATTTACTGTATCCCATAATTGATTGTATGAACACCATTACAGGCTTAACGTTTAAAATTTTCACCTTTTGTGGTCCAAATGGACTATGTGCACAAAAGTCCATTTACGTGTATTTGAAGTTGTAGAATCAAGGAATAACATTGCAGGAGAGAGAAAAGAGAAAACACCAAAATGATGTAAAAATGACAGATTAGGTGTTATAAATCCTCCACTGTCCACAGAGTGTAATGGAATGTTCCCGACATCTTTGGAATGTTGAGTGTGGTGGTCATAGCAATAAAACTAAAGAATGTCACTTCTGCAAATTTTCAGATAACTTAAGATTCCATATACATTCAGGTAAGAGAAATGTTAAGATACTGCAGTGTTAGACTTTTTTTGCTGAGATATAGTATTGATTTAATTGTGCAGGCAGTGTTGGGCAAGTTACTGTTAAGATATTAGTTACTCAACAATAAATTAAGCTTCACTAGACAAACGCTCCCACTCACAGAAATATAGCAAGTAAGTTATATAATTATGGCAAAAGTACCGTAACTACTCAAAGCTATTTCACATTGTACCAATCTAATGCCAAATCAGTGTAATGTGATAGATACACTGATTAAAACATTTATTAAAGAACAGCAAAATAATTATTTCTATATAATTTAGTTTGAAAGACTGGAGCTTATTGCTAAAACAAAAAAAATCACATTTTTATTCCTAAAAATTAATTTTACAATTATGAAAACTACATATACACTTTAAAAACACTAAAACACTTTGATCAGTTCACTACATTTTACAAGTAGCTTAGCCTGCCCAAAACTACCCCCACCATGCGTGAAACCAACCCCCACCCACCATGTGGCCTTCTAGAAGAATCCATGCCTGGGGCTTTTTTTAATGCAATTGTATACAAAATCCATCTTATAATACACTGATATTATAAGAAGTATAAGTATAAAAGAGTATTAATAAATATGAATATTCTTGGAAATCTTGTGTTAATCACACATGAACTTTATAAACACTTATATATACTTATATATGTTAAACTTGTGAGTATTTAACGGAGGTGCTTCTTTTAAAATATGGATGTAAACGTTAATTTTTTAAATGAGAAGTGAAATCATTTTTTTGGTCGAGTGAAGGTTTCAGGTTAAAAACAGGGAATTGCTATTGAATCACAGATGTGAGCATTTGAGGAATCGACTCTTTGAGAACCGATTCACAGCCTGGTGAAACGTGACGGACGTGACACATGTGAATAGACAGACACACGGGTCGCTTAGAAACGTTTTAATGGAAAAGAATTCGAGCTCGTTCGTTGTAATCAGGGGTTTATATTAATATGTTAGGTTTTGTGTTAATTACTGACAGAAATATATCCACGATTATGATTGTAAATTACGATCCAAATCATTTAGTATCTTCGCAAATATTAATCAAATGATAACTAGTAGGTTACATATATTCGTGTCATGTTTTTTTTGTTCTAAAAAAAAACCTGGACTTATCTGGTAATAGCGAGTTTTTAAAAAAAAAAAAAAAAGGAAAAAGTGAGTCACGCTTGCGCATTGAGGCACTGCGCTATCTGTAAAGTAGTTCCAGTTAAAAAGCCAGTTTGAACCGGTCTAAGCAAGATAATCTTTGCTTGCAGATAGTGTTCATCCGCACTGCATTCCTGACGTCATTGTTTTTGTTTAAAATTTGAAAGTCATCTGTTAACCACAAAGGATCCATTGGATTTTTAAATGCACGAGTCTGTTTTTTTTCGTTTCAGAAATCTATCTATCTAAAACAAACATATAGAGTACATGCCACATGGCTTTGTATTATTCCCAAATATTTTTGGATATAATACAGAAAACAGCAGCCATCCAAATAAATTCAGTTGGGTGTGGTTAAGGAAGCACAGCCTTTAGCTTTATCATACAGCTTTATTTTTCTGGTTGTTTCCATGAAGAATAATGGATTGTATTATTAATGATGAGTCATTGAAATGATATAAATAACTTGAGCTGTATTGCACTTTGTCAGTCACACACCTTCAGTTTTAAAGTTACACATTTAAATCAAAATATTTTAAGGTTATGTACGTTTTGCTGTTGTGGAAATTGTCTTCAGCCACTGTGTCGATTGTATTTCATAATTACGAACTTTATTAATAATGTTTTCGAATGTAGGTCGTATTGGGACTACTTTCTGTAGCACTGCGGAAGAATCGTGGTGACGTTGCACAGCAGAACTATAAATTGGAGAACGCTGGGCCTTCGGTAGGTACTTCACAGCGTTCGATTGATTGAAGCTGTTCGCTTCGCTGCTTCTAGAAGCCAAATTTGACGATGAGTAGTTTTTTCGCGTTTTTATTCGCATTATCTCTTCTGTTAGAGTCCGGTTTGTTAATTTTTATATTATGTTTGTTTCGGACTTAAATTTTCTATGCTATATTTACAGATTAGAGATCGCTGTGATCTACCCAGTAAATAGCGTATTACATAACTTATTCTGAAACGAATAATTTATATATAGAGGCATATATCGTGTTTTTTGTTTTAATTAATTATGAAGTTGATTTTGATAATGCAGTTATAGGACCAGTATATCGCCTATCTCGGTTTTTTTTTACAAGCCTTGACGTATTTTAAAAGTTTTTTTGCGATTAATTGCCTTATTTCGCTTCTGGCGATTAGTTGTGACTAATATAAACATTCTATAGACTCGTTGTTACTTAAATATAACAGTAAATCTGAAAAAGGCCAATGTGCGTAATAACTAAGATGGCGTCGCTGATAAAGAAACCTCGGTTGATGGCCGCCGTACAGTATCATGACGAGGCTGCTTTTTTGTGATTATTTAAAGATCCGTGAAACTCGAATATCGGCAGGTTTTACTTTGTTACTTTAAGAAGTATTTATTTTCATTTGAGTGATTTTTTTACGTCATAATATTTTGGTTTAATAAGCTGGCGTATGTTAAACAATTTTATATTCCGACTTTAATCGATGAATAATCGGTTATACGCAGTTGCGTACAGCTTAACTACTTTTTTTTTCTTCAAGTAATGATCAACTTAATGGACTGAGTTTAATCCTGCATATCAATTCGTCAGAGCTTTTTTTTTTATTTTTTTTAAAGCAGTTCCTGATTTCGGCTCGTTTTTTTTTTTCATCGTGAAGAATGGACTCGGTTTGCTTATTTGAAGGACTTAGGCGCATAGTGTTCTCGACGGAAAGAAGAGCTCGGGAGACCAGACGGGAACCGGGGATGATCGGCTCAGGCCAGGGTTGGCGAGGAGGCGAGCGGGGAGGAGGAAGACGGCAGGAAAGGCGGAGATGACGAGGGGGACGGAGCCGGGCAGAGTAGCGACAGCGCCACGTGGCCACCAGAGGGAGCACAGCTGTTCTAGACCAGAAACCAAGCGTGAGCGTGCGTGACGTGGGCGACCAGCAGCAGAAGGGAGGGGCAGAAAAAGAGATTCCTGGGCTGATGACGTAGCATCGAGAGTCACTTGGGTGTTTGGTTTGTATGGGTTAGAGGTATCCACGTGAGAACAAGAAGACCAAAATATTGCCTTCTAGATTTAAATACGAAACATTTGCTCGCACAGTTCTGTTCTTTCTTTTCAGGCGTGGTGTAATGAGTGCGTGATCGTTCCTTCTTGGTGTGTCTGCATATCATTGGCGAAGTTGGGATGGAACTGGGATGAATTCCTCTAATCGGCTCTACATCCATGCACCGTTGAAAGCTAGTCGTGGGAGAGAAAAGGCGTCTCTTGTTCCTCTTTTAAAATCCAATAGGTCTGCGCTTAGAGGCGATCCACGTTTGAGTTGAAGCTCGTCTGTGTCATGACACCGCAACGGCGTCCTACCCCTGTTCATCACAAATTCAAAGCTGAAGCCACTACTTATTTCTGCTGGTAAAGTCAGCTGGTTAATGCATGAGCATTTAAAGGGAGTAAATATTCCCTTGTTCACAATTAGTTTCAGTAATGCAAATGCATTCTGTGTTTTACCGTAATGAATTGGGGGTTTGGGAGGGGCAACTTCGTGTTTTTAGTGTTTTTTTTACAGGCTCACGTTCTGTAACGGTAAACAAAGGGAGCTTTTTATGGTAGCGTGGAGCCAATGTTAAGGTTTCGCACAGCAAACGTAAAGAACGCTGGAAGGATTCGAGTGAGCCCTCCATGTGTTGGTTGGATATCAGAAGGTATCATTTAATGGTTTGTGAACAAATCTTGGATCGCTGTATGTACTTAATTCATGAACTTGTACATGCTTGCTGGGGGGGTGGGGTTAACATCAATCTCTTGCTAGCTTTTGCAGCTCTTAAAGAGTGGCATAGTTGATCTAAGACTTGGATGTCGCTGGTATGGTGGTGGAATCAGCACAGTCGGTGGATGTGACTACACTGCAGCTAGCCCAGTGCAAGGGACAAACATGAACCTAAAGCAGTATGGAAGTCGTAAGGTGGCACGTTAACTGGATTGTGTTCATGTGTACTCGTGTCATGGATTTTCGTGGGTTTATGGGGCCTGGGGACTGTTAATTGTGACTCTTGCAGATTTAAAGACCCAGTCTCAGGACTAAAGGTGGTCCCACTAACCCCCCACATAAGGGTAAAGCTGCTGAGTACAAGCTGTATGGCTTTACGGTTTAACGGCAAGTAATTGGAATTTTCATAAATGATTGAACACATTGCAGTAGTTTTGTACAGACCCATTTACATTGCTGTGTCCCATAATTGATTGTATTAGTATTTTGGCACTATATTGGCTGTTTGTATGGGTTGGGTTGTTTGTGTAGGCCTTGTCTTTTCAGTGTGCAATGTCAAGTGGCTTCATGCCCAAGCAATACAGAAGATCTCATCTAATCACATTACATTTTAAGGTTTGCTTTTTGCATAATTTTTGACCTGTTTGGTCATGTAGGTTCTACAATTTAATATTTTTCTTGGTTGTTTAAAACTAGAAATTAACATTTTGTTGGTTAATAAATGGTCTCATGACAAAGTCGATGTGCATTTGTTTCTTGTCTTTTTGGGGGGGCTGTCTTGGGTATCTCTTGTGCTTTTTCAGGTGTGAATGTTGAGCTTGGCACTTTAGAGCATGGGCTTGATGGCAACTCTTTCAAGGTGGAGAGGAAGGCTGCAAAATCCAGTTCTGCTTAATGGGCGCACGTGAGACAGGACAGCCAAAAATCAGTATCAATGATCAGCGCTTAGAAGTATATGGATTTGGCCAACAGTAATCTGAACAGATCGATCAATCCTTCATTTACAAGCACTTTCAAGTATTGGTGTGTGCTTTGTGAGGAATGGGCACGGGGGTGTTTCTACCTTTTCACTTTTTCAGAAGCTTTAAGCCCTTGAAGAATGCCATCTAAAGAAGTAGCATGTCCAGGACTCATCCCCTTGAATTCAAACAGGCAGGACTTTTAAATCCTCTGTCAAGGCATACTTTAAGAATCTTAGCATGTAAACCTGTGCAACTGTGCAGGTTTTATTTTGAATCATTCTTTGCTGTGCAAATGTACAGTAAGTGACATGTGTTGTGCAACTGTGCTTCACAGTCTAAATTTAAACAGGCAGCTGTGCAAATGTGCAGCTTGATTGGTTATAATTGGGTAAAATGTGGGGAGGGTGTTCTGCTCTTCTGTTTGTCTTCTGCAGAAATCTTACCAGCCGTCTGGTGCTAATGACGTGTGGAATGCATAGTAACCAGGTGTTTGCTCATCTTTCTGAATGTAGAACCTTAAACATTTCCATTAGATATTAATATAACTGTTTTCACTCATTCACGGTAAACTAAAGCGCTTGGTATTTAACGCTCTAGTTGAAATTTAGCATTTGCAATCGGTGTGGTGGAAATGTTTGTGTAGAAGCCTCTTTCTTCCAGATCACCCATCTGTCATGACTGCATCTAAAAGACTTGCTGTATGTGGGAGCTGTTTGTGGCCAATGTCTTCACTAAGTGGTCAACCCCAGCCTTTTCCTGTCTGCTTGAGAGCTTAGTCCGAGTCGCCGAAGGCCTTCTGTCAGTGTGTCTGTGTGTGCGCGTCTTCCTCTTCTATTTCCCCTCCATTCTTTTAGGTTAATTTTGTGTAGGGAGCTAATTTATCACGAGTGTGCCAACATGGACAGTCCTAATTTTGATGGAGAGCTGGGAAACCCAGTCTGATCAACGTCAGGCATGTCTTGCTGCTAATTGAGCATCACTCTGCTGCTACCTCATAATGTGGAGCTAAGTAATCTGGTTCTCTGATCCATTTTTATAACTTCTGCATGTAACTCTCAGCTTTGCACTAGTAAGACTATTACAGGCCTAACATTTTAAAGTTTGCTTATTCAGTTGTAGTTTTTTGTGGTGCAGGGGGTGGGGGAAACGCTTTGTCTCTCTTTTTACAGATTCTTTCTTGACTCTTCTAATTTTGCAACTGCCCCGTAACACGAATGGATGATTGTGTGCTCGAATAGAGACGTTCTGTCCCCAAGGAGTTTGACTTCAGATGTTGTAACCTTCATTTGTTAAGATTTCTGAAATTGATTTAATTGGATTGGATTGGGGGGGGGGGGAGATAATCTCTGCTTTTTGTTTTCATTGCAGCTCGAGTTTAGTGAAGTTTATTGAAGGATGAGTGTAAAAAAAAAAGACCCCTGGAGTCGATAAGTTTCTAAACAGTCGATACTTAAGTTCTATACGTTGAGTCATTCGTGCATTTTGTGTGGAAAAGGGCAACCTGCAGATTGTGTCTAGTTTACAGGAAAGTCGTTCCAAGACCAAGAGTGGGTCGTGTTTTACTGCGTTGGCCATGTATTTCAACTGCCTCAAGACCATCGATTTGATCTGTGGTAAAATGGCTGTATGGAGTTAACTTGGGGGGTGGGGGGGGTTAATAAACTTGTATTCTTTCTCATTACAGGTGACTTAGCACTGTGAGACTTGCACCAAATCAACAGCGTCTTTGTCTGAGAAAGTTGAGACCCTAAGTTAATAAATACATTCCTGTAAATGTTGAGGGATTGTCTGGGGACGGGGAAACATGCCATCTTGTGTGTAGTTTCAGGCAAAAGCAGATGCCGCTGGAAAAGGGCCCAGTATCATAGAGCAGCAGGTGTTGGGGGTTTTCTTTTCCTGGAGGAACAGTCTTTGGGTTGTTCCTTCAGGTTTTGCTTTTAACCTCAAAAAAAAAAAAAAAGCAAAAGACTCCGGTGGTGGCACTCCTGGTTTCTGGGATGGGGTTCAATTCCCTGCGGTGTCTTTGCTGTAACTGCTGCCCAGTTGATATTTGAGTTCCTGCCAGCAGACATCTGTATTAGTGAAGCATCAAGATGACATGTATTTTTGTTATTTCAACAATGTGTAAACCTTTTATTCTATGTGTTTTCTGCATAATAAATTCTTATCTAAATCCTCTTGCCCTTTGTTTTTTTTTTTTTTTATAATTAAAAAAAAAAATCTTTAATGTGGCACGCTAATGTAGCAACATCTACTGCCATCTGTGTAATAAGGTACTAATTTATTTATTCAAAGTAAAATGAATGTAGTGAAATAGACCAGGGGTTTAATTACTGAATTAATACTAAAACACTGTCCAGTGTTCAGACCAACTTTAAAGAAATTTAAAAAGGGCTTGACCCAGTCCCTTTTATTTAAAAAAAAAAAGTACCGTTATTTAGGTGTAATACTGTAACAATGTTTAAATGCATCCTAACTCATGTAAATGATGCCAGTAGATTTAATAATAATAATGCTGATCCGTGACCAGTCCTTATGATGCAACTTCAGTTTTGCAGGTACATACAAGAACAGCCTTGTCCTCTTAGCAACATGTTCCACCTTTTTGTTGTCTGTAGTGCCATCTTATGACGTAACTGACTTGTATAAACACTTGGTCAAGACTTTCTTCAGCAGCCTTCAAATCTTTATCTCTAAAATGGACATTCTTTGTTATAAAGCCATTGATAAAAGATGTTAAAAGATAGACGTTTTCTATTTGTCTTTTATTTTGTTGTGATGGCATTATTAGATCAGCCTGTTTCTTCGTGTTACATCAAAGTTATAAATTAGTATTTATATATAGAGGATCTATCTAAAATAATTTAGTATGTTTTAACTGTTATCTGAAAAGTTCATTCATTATCTTCCACTTTATCCTCTTGTAGGGTCGTGGGGGGGTTCCCCATAGCCATCCAGGGGAGAACTTTTCGGGCGCTGGGCAGATACACCCAGGACAGGGCGCCAACCTATCACTGGTCACACACTCACTCACACACTCTACATGGGGCAATTTGGAAAACTCAATTGACTTGATCCATGTTTTTGGACTCTGGGAGGAAACCCACGCGGACACGGGGAAAACATGGAAACTCCACCCAGATGGGGATTCGAACCGGGAATCCCTAGCGCTGAGAGGCGAACGTGCTGACCACTAAGCCACCGTGCCGCCATCTGAAAATTTATTAAGTGTAAATAAAAACTAATGATTTGCCCAGTTTGTTATACATTTTTATGTAATATATAGGAAGGAGGTGGCACGGTGGCTTAGTGGTTAGCACGTTCGCCTCTCAGCACCAGAGATTCCCGGTTCGAATCCCCATCTGGGTGGAGTTTCCATGTTCTCCCCGTGTCTGCGTGGGTTTCCTCCGGGTTCTCCGGTTTCCTCCCACAGTCCAAAAGCATGGATCAAGTCAATTGAATTCTCCAAATTGCCCCATATAGAGTGTGTCTGTGTGAGTGAGGGTGTGCCCAGCAATGGATTGGCGCCCTGTCCTGGGTGTATCTGCCCAGCGCCCGAGACGTTCTCCCCTGGATGGGCATGGGGAACCCCACCGCGACCCTAATAGAGGATAAAGTGGAAGATAATGAATGAATGATATAGGAAGGATATGATCGGAATCTAACCTGTAATACAAAAAAAATGTATTTATAAAGTTAAAGAGAACTATCCTTCCTAAATGACAAAACATTCAGATGAATCTCTGATCTCAGCATCACTCAGTTGCAAATTACACTTCAGAGACTGAAGCAATGATGGTGAGTTGAGTTATTCTTGCTGAGTCAGCTATAGTTTGCCTCCTTGATTTTTTTCTCAGATGTAAGGATAGAAAAAGGTAAAATATAGCACCATCACGAGCTCACAATCGACGTTCCAATTAAAGGTTCTCTCTCTCTTTCTCACTCACTCACACACACAGAGACTGCAGGTCTACTAGATGCTCACTGTGCTGGTGAATGATGTGGTCTTTCTTTGCGAGAGATCCTGTTAAAGATTTCAACTATGAAATTTTACCAGAGACCGACACTAAGTCCGGGATTTGGACTCTTCATCGCGGGAAGCGTAAGGTCAGATCGATCAGATCATTTTAATCAGTTATGGACTTTTCAGGCCGCACTCCGGATCCTCGGTGTAAATTTCACACACCAGATTAGCATTCGTCTCGGTCCCTCTAATACTGCCTGCTTATTATTTGTTTAGTTCGGCTTTGTGATTCGTTTTAAACCCTGTTTTATTTAGGAATTGTCTGGAGGCGTGATAACGATAATAAAATATACTTTTTAGATGCATTTGGCAGCTAGCTTGCGTTAGCTTTAGCGTCTTCGCCACGTCAGTCAGTTCTCAGTGGCAGCGACGCTAACCGTTAGCACTTAGCATGTTTGCTAATGTATGCTTTTGGTCTGAACGTGACATTTAAACCTTTAAGTTCTGTTTTCAGCATTAATTGCGAAAAGAAGGCCAGAAAAAGTGTTACATGTTAAGCTGCCTCTTAAACATAATCTAGATTCAAAATGCCTGAGTGCCACAAGTGACAGTGTTTTTATATTCAATGTTATTAAATAAAATAATTATTAATTCATTCATTATCTCCCACTTTATCCTCTATTAGGGTCGCGGTGGGGTTCCTCATGCCCATCCAGGGGAGAGCGTCTCGGGCGCTGGGCAGATAGACCCAGGACAGGGCGCCAACCCATCGCTGGGCACACACTCACTCACACAGACACACTCTATATGGGGCAATTTTTTGAGAATTCAATTGACTTGATCCATGCTTTTGGACTGTGGGAGGAAACCGGAGAACCCGGAGGAAACCCACGTGGACACGGGGAGAACGTGGAAACTCCACCCAGATGGGGATTCGAACCGGGAATCCCTAGCGCTGAGAGGCGAACGTGCTAACCACTAAGCCACCGTGCCGCCCTTTTTATATTCAATGTTATTAAATATAATTCATTCATTCATTATCTCCCGCTTTATCCTCTATTAGGGTCGCGGTGGGGTTCCTCATGCCCATCCAGGGGAGAGCGTCTCGGGCGCTGGGCAGATAGACCCAGGACAGGGCGCCAATCCATCGCTGGGCACACACTCACTCACACAGACACACTCTATATGGGGCAATTTTTTGAGAATTCAATTGACTTGATCCATGCTTTTGGACTGTGGGAGGAAACCGGAGAACCCGGAGGAAACCCACGCAGACACAGGGTGAACATGGAAACTCCACCCAGATGGGGATTCAAACCGTGAATCCCTCCCTATTAAATATAACAATTATTAAATTACCAGCAGAACAAGCCACTGGAAACGTGAGGTTTGCTTGGGAAATCGTAATTTTTTTAACCTAAGCTGGTATATACAGTACTCTTTTGTATAAATCCTAGTAAATTATTTAACTGTAAGTCAAAAATTTAAAAGGACAAATATTTCTTAGCTATAAGTGGTATAAATTATAAACAGGTCAGAATCATTTGCACACTCCTTTGGCCAAAAGAGTTACCTCTTGATAATGGGACATTATATTGATAATGGATAATTGATAAGATAACTGATTCAAACATTGAATTATTCATTCATTCATTATCTTCCGCTTTATCCATGCCCATACAGGGGAGAACGTTTTGGGCGCTGGGCAGATACACCCAGGACAGGGCGCTAATCTATCGCCGGGCACACACTCACTCACACACACACACACACTCAACATGGGGCAATTTGGAGAACTCAATTGATTGATCCATGTTTTTTGGACTGTGGGAGGAAACCGGAGAACCCGGAGGAAACCCACGCGGACACGGGGAGAACATGGAAACTCGACCCAGGTGGGGATTCAAACCGGGAATCCCTAGTGCTGAGAGGAGAACATGCTAATCACTACACATTGAATTACTCTTACTAATTTATAAATTGCCACATAACGTTGCTAAACATTGATCTATCCAAATCCACTTATTCGACTCATGTATGTTTCTGTGATTTTCTTTTGCGCTAATTTTTAATGTATTTTTCTTTGCAGACAACTGGGGAGCCGGTGTCAATATTTTTATATGAGGTATCCCAGGGAACAGAGGAGCAGACACAACTGGCCAAAGCGGCTTTCAAACGAATGAAAACACTGAGACACCCAAATATCCTGGCCTATGTTGATGGACTGGAGGTGAGGACTGATAGAGGCTAAATGTACTGCGGTTATCCAGCATCTTAAATTCTCATATGGTGCCAACAGGGGTTTTGTGTTTAGCTGTGTGTTAAGAGCAAGGTTAAGTGTACATCCTTTGAAATGGATTTTTCCGTTATTATCTTCAACTTGTGTTCGAATATTTACAGTTTATGCTTACAACTGCATTGGTGACAGAGACTCTGTGTGAAGTCTATTTAATATCATTCATTTATGAAAGTTATAAGTTACAGTTTCTTTTTTGAAAATACTTAAAAATCCTTTTTTGAACACTTGTAACTGAAGTTGGTTCATTTATATATGAAGGGAATTACAAAAATTATAATTATTTAATACTGATGCATTCAATCTACAAAAAAAAATGGATTGTGTAAAATGCTGTGAATTGGCAGTGATGAGTATGTAATTAGGCCTTGTTTTCCCATGTGACAGACAGAGAAAAGTCTGTACCTGGTTACAGAGCCAGTCACACCACTTGATGTGCATTTAAAAGCGCAGACAGAAAAGGTTGGGTCTGGAGAGCTAGAGATTTCTTGGGGCCTTCATCAGATTCTGGTGAGTAAATGAAAAAAAAAATCAATTCAACATTTGAAACAATGAAAAAGTTTAATTTAATTATTTAGTAAATAATATTCTATATAAATCAATCATACAAAAAATACTAGTGTTTGGGAAATTTTAACTTTTGCTAATGCTCACTATTATAAACTGTTTTTGATCTCCTTTTAATCAGAAAGCACTTAGCTTTCTGGTAAATGACTGCCATCTCCTGCATAATAACATTGGGATATGGGCAGTGTTTGTGGACCGAGCGGGTGAATGGAAGCTGGGTGGTTTGGATCATGTGAGCTCAGACCAGGGCGAACCATCCTCTTTACCTCCTGCCAAAGTGGTAAACCCAGACCTGGAGAAGTATGACCCCCCAGAAGGCCTCAACAGTGGTGGAGAAAAATGGTAAGCGTAGTGTGGAGAGAAGGAGATGATCAGTTGATTAGTCATTTAATCTTGTTACTGCATTATTTAATCATATTTGTTATCTTTTTTTATCTGATCTGTGTATGTGTGTTCTCAGGTCTGGGGATGTTTGGAAGTTGGGTTGTCTCATCTGGGAGGTTTTTAATGGACCTCTGCCTCGTGCCTCATCTCTCCGATCTCTTGGCAAGGTATAATATCCATCCCGGAAACTAACCTGATTTATATAGTTAAAATAGACAGCAGACAAAGATAAAGCCTTTCAATGTTAAAACACCACAGTGGAGACAACCCTGAGAAAACACATGAGTATATGGGGAGAATTATCAAAACTGTTCTTGTATTTGATCATCTGCTGTAAAGGACACTTTAAGATTAAAACAAGTGTTTACTTCAATGTTGAATATTTAACTGGTGAATGTTCATTATACAATAAAATCATTTTTATGACCTTGTTATTTTAAAGATACCCAAACAGCTGGTGCCCCACTACTGTGAGCTGGTAGGGGCAAATCCAAAAACTCGACCCAATCCAGCTCGCTTCCTGCAGAACTGTCAAACTCCTGGGGGCTTTTTAAGTAACAGTTTTGTTGAGAGTAACCTGTTTTTAGAGCAGATCCAGGTATGTACCCCGTTTAGTAAAATATGATATAAGCTTACATGTCTGCATCACACAAGATGAAACCTGAAGCTTTATAACAAGCAACAGCACATCAAAATGATTACATCCTGGTAGTTTATGTTAAGTTTATTCAATCTGTTGAATAATTCTAGGCAATGTATTATTACTTGTTATAATTATTGTTATTAAAGACAATATCATGTTGCAGTATGTTGTTCAGAGCATCTGTGGATATCAGTTGCTTAAATTTACAAAAAACTGCTTGTGTTTAGATTAAAGAGCCAGCAGAGAAACAGCAGTTTTTCCAGGATCTGAATGACAATCTTGATTCCTTTCCTGAAGACTTTTGCAAACACAAAGTTCTACCTCAGCTCCTCACAGCCTTTGAGTTTGGCAATGCTGGTGCAGTTGTTCTGACACCACTATTTAAGGTATATTTATATATATATATATATTTATATAAGGTGTATTTTCATGGGGCGGCACGGTGGCTTAGTGGTTAGCACGTTCGCCTCTCAGCACTAGGGATTCCCGGTTCGAATCCCCATCTGGATGGAGTTTCCATGTTCTCCCCGTGTCTGCGTGGGTCTCCTCCGGGTTCTCCGGTTTACTCCCACAGTCCAAAAACATGGATCAAGTCAATTGAATTCTCCGAATTGCCCCATATAGTGTGTGTCTGTGTGAGTGAGAGTGTGCCCAACGATGGATTGGCGCCCTGTCCTGGGTGTATCTGCCCAGCGCCCGAAATGTTCTCCCCTGGATGGGCATGGGAAACCCCACCGCGACCCTACAAGAGGATAAGGCGGGAGATAATGAATGAATGAATGAATTTATTTTCATGTGGATGTAATGTCAGTGATGGTTAGAGTTGATTTGCTTGTTACATTGTTGGATACTGATCTTGTTTGTTTATTATACAATGAGCAGATCAGAATGATAAGAACAAGCTTGATATGATTGTGATATGATTGTGTCTCGTCACTCATAGTTTATTTTTTTGTGGGTTTACATGCAGGTGGGAAAGTTTTTAACAGCTGAAGAATACCAGCAGAAGATCATTCCAGTCATAGTAAAAATGTTTTCGTCTACTGATCGTGCTATGAGAATACGACTTCTGCAGCAGGTCGGCGTTCATTTCGTTTGGAGTCATCCTATAAACAGTCATCCTATAACAGTCATCCTATAAAATCGGGATTACACTTACTTTAACTGTGGTTTTCTATGTTTTTTTTTTTCTTTCTTTCTTTGAAACACAGATGGAGCAGTTTATTCAATATTTAAATGAAGCAGCGGTCAATTCTCAAATCTTCCCTCATGTGGTTCATGGCTTTACAGACACAAATCCAGCCATCAGAGAGCAGACGGTAAAGGTATGTACAGACCAGGGCAAAAGATCTGAAATGAATTTTAAAGGTTTGAATTTATTTATTTTTTTTATTAAAAATAATCACACGGTCATAAACAGAAATATAAATCGTGAGCTATTTACATCGTCTGTCTTAACTGGAGCCAGTGAAGGGAAATAATAATAATATAGTCAAAAATATGACTATAATAATAATGTCATAAGATGGGATGTGCTACTGTAATTTTATTTTGTTAAAAGCCTTTTTTGCATGGCATGAAATGTTATTTGTATATATTATAATATATATAAATAATATATTTGCAAATACATTTTTCTGTGACATTGTAATATTTTAGCAGTTACCAGTTTGTGCTAGAACTAATGTAATAATAAGTGTTGAATGTTTTCTATTACATTTGCTAGATTGGTGTCCATACAAAATAATTCTAAAATATTTTTTCTCTCCTGAAGTCAATGCTGCTCTTGGCACCAAAACTGAACGAGACCAATCTGAATCAGGAACTGCTGCGTCACTTTGCAAGGCTGCAGTCCAAAGATGACCAGGGTCCGATCCGCTGCAATACAACTGTTTGCTTGGGCAAGATTGCACCCTATCTCAACGCAGGGGTAACTGCATCCCATATATATATATATATATATATATATATATATATATATATATATATATATATATATATATATATATATATATATATATATATATATATATATATACTCATGTAAAAACAGAAAACAACTGATGAGCTCTACATCTGAGATATGAACACGTGAAAGGAAAAGTATATAGTATAGTCATGTGTGTTACTAACTGGTTCAAAGAAAGAAAACTTTATGACAGCTATTGCAATTAACTGAGATGTTGCCTGAATTTAAAAGTTCGCATACAAACAGCAAAATTACAATTGGAATACCAGCCTTCTGTGCCTCTGCCTTTACACACATTTATTATACAAATAATTTAATATTTTTTTAGGCTTATATATATATAACTGTAAATATTGAGATTGCTTTTGGATGCAGTTTTTATAGTTTGTTTTTAAATACAAAAATTACATACAATACATTAAATCCAAAATTTTTCGATCTATAGTTCATTTTAAGAGACCAATTCAAACACGACTTCAACAAAGTTCTATAAGGAGTAACATTTAAAAATATTTTATTTAAAAAATATTTTATTTTTATTTAATAAGCAATATCAGAAGCTGATGGGATTCCTGTTGTGTGTTCTGTTAATAGATGCGTCAGAGGGTGCTGACCTCAGCGTTCTCTCGTGCCACTAAAGACCCTTTTCCTGCCTCACGTGCAGCTGGCGTTCTGGGCTTTGCTGCCACTCATCATTACTACAGCTTAAGTGAGTGTGCTATGCGCATCTTGCCTACCCTCTGTCCGCTTACTGTGGACCCTGACAAGAATGTCCGAGATCAGGTAACTGAGCTACTGACTACATTCATTCAAACAAGCATTAGGATTTAATTATTTATTTTTAAAATTGTGTTTATAATAGTTAATTAAGCTCCTCCTATACACCTTATTACTTCTCTAAATGATTATACTTTGAGCGTGACACAGTGGCACCAATGGCACCTCAGAGGAAGATCCTTTAATCTAGTATCAAAGTCTTTTTCATTTTCTTGTAAAATACTGCAGTTGATTTGCGCATGACAAATGTTTTTCTATCCCAACAGGCATTTAAAGCCGTTAAGAATTTCCTGAATAAATTAGAGACTGTTTCAGAAGACCCATCGAAAATCTCGGAAATTGGTATTCCCTTTATTTCCAATTTTCCTCTAAAAATCGCTCACTTTTAATTTGAATTCTTTTTAAATGTTTTTTTTTTCTGGGATCTTTGTGCAATCATAACATGCACTATGATTACACTGAGAAGTGTGTATTAATGTTTAGAAGCTTAAAATATCATGTTCTTTTACATTTACTTTACTTTCTCACATCATTGTTCTCTCTATATACATTCTGTATTGTTTGAGCAGAATTCAGCCTGGTTGTTCATTTTGGATTTGTGTTGACCTAATTGCATCACATTATGTAGCAGCTTTGCAACACTTATTCCCCACAGCCCATAAGGGAGGCTTAAGTACATATCTTAGTAATGAAGACATGTTTACAGAAAGCTAAAGTTTAGAGATTGTTTGGTATGAAGATTACAGATTTGTTCCTTAGCTATTTGCATTTTGTTCATGTTCTGTCCTCCTTTTTTCAGAGAAGGATGTAACTGCATCAGCACAAGCCGGTAGTTCAGCTGCAACGTGGGCAGGCTGGGCAGTGACTGGAGTCTCCTCTCTTACTTCCAAACTAATCCGCAATGCCCCCGCCGGCACAGAAGGGGCTGCTGCGTCCGAAGGCACTTCTCAACCTGCAACAACCACTGGTGCAAATGCAGCAGAACAAGGTCAATTAGATCCAAGATGTTTCACAATATGTCTATATTTATATATTACATTTCATATTCACATTCTGTACATGTGCTTGTTTTCAGTGATTTCGTGTCTTATGTTTAATTATGTTTTAATTATTAGAATCCCCAGAGACAAAAACACATGCACACAGTGTTTCATTGTCTGCCTCTGACCCTAACCAACCAGAAGACACATATCCTGCAAAAGATTCAGAAGAGCAAGTTGAAGATCGATGGGATGATGAGGACTGGGGAAGACTTGAGGTGACCAATTTAATTCTGCTGTTTTCTCAATGAATTGGTATTGTGATATAGTAAATAGTTGGGACTAAAAATGTATTATATTAGGGTTCTAAGAGCACTGTTTCCAAAAACTATAGTAATACATCCATTATGATGTCATGTTTTGTTAGTTTATCATGACATTCCCAGCTAATTGTATGTAATTGTTCTTTCAGGATGCAGAGAAAGCACAGACCGACCCAGAAGATTGGAACTCTGATTGGTCCACAAGGTCAACAGCACAGAAGAAGAGCAATGTAAGTCATTTAAATGTACACCAAAACACCCAATCTGGAACTTGAAACGTGTGCAGGACTCAGTAACACATTTTATAAGACAACTTTGGTCGCCAGTGTAGATATTGTTAATAAGAGTTTTCCTTTTATAGTGCAAACTACATGCTCATTGTTCACGTTTATATTTAGACGAGACGAACTTCCTCTGCCACCATGAAGAAACAAAGCTCTGACTGGAGCAGCTCAGGCTGGGATGCTGACGACAGCTGGTCTAATGAGAAGGATGTCGATGGTCAGGGTCAGAGTTCGCCAGCAGATGAGGGATGGGGCAATGACTGGGAAGATGATGGAGCCCTGGCAGAGAGCTTTACTCCAACTCCACGAGCTGCCCCATCAGCGTTGACTTCTAAAATCGGGGGCTCTGGACAAGAAGCCGTTCGATTGGCTAGCGAGTATAACTGGGACAGTGCAACAGCAAAAGGGACAACATCAGACTTGACCGCTAGCATTTCCCAAAGGAGTGGACTGAGCGCAGGCTCTGTGGTAAGGATAGTGAAAAGTGAAAGAGAGAAGCTTCTACTGAAATCTAAGATAATGAAAGTGAAAGGGAATTGAGTGTAACAGTAAAAATAGCATGTTGTTTTTCTAAGGGCGTGTGTGTATGTTTTCTTGTAGAAGACTGAGGCTGATGATGGGTGGGGAATGGAAAACTGGGAGTCACTGGAGGGTGATCAAGGTAAGTTTATACCAATGAACCTGCTTTGCTTTTCACAGAAATATCTTTGGTGTTTTTTGAAGGAACATATTTCTGCACTTCCCGGTTCGAATCCCCATCTGGGTGGAGTTTCCATGTTCTCCCCGTGTCCTGCGTGGGTTTCCTCCGGGTTCTCCGGTTTCCTCCCACAGTCCAAAAACATGGATCAAGTCAATTGAATTCTCCAAATTGCCCCATATAGAGTGTGTGTGTGTGAGTGAGTGTGTGCCCAGCAATGGATTGGCGCCCTGTCCTGGGGGTATCTGCCCAGTGCCCGAAACGTTCTCCCCTGGATGGGCATGGGGAACCCCACCGCGACCCTAATAGAGGATAAAAGCGGGAGATAATGAATGAATGAATGAATATTTCTGCACATTGATTAAGTGCATAATTTAAAATGTAATAAATATAAAGAAAACCTTGTCTGTAATGAGACCTATGTAGTTAGTGAGCATGGACATTATTAATCTCATTGTACAGGAGAGTATCTGTGACGTTATTGATTCAACCAGATTTTGGATTTGGAGATTTGGAGGAAACTGGATATTATATGCAAAATTATGCAAACACTATCTGGCTTCACTATCACGTACTCATTCTGTTGTACTACCAATATTATTTGTTAATGATTTACATTAATTCTGAAACGAAACAGCTTCTCAGTACTACATTTAGAAATATATAAAGCGGATTAGTCTCAATTACCAAACCAAAAGTGCATTTTACAAACTGTTGGCTTTTCAGGTCTTAGTAAAGCTGAGTTATCGAAAAAGAAGCGAGAAGAAAGAAGAAAGGAGCTAGAAGCCAAACGAGCAGAAAGGAAAGCTGCCAAAGGTCCGCTTAAATTGGGCGCACGGAAACTGGACTAGGAGGGGAGGGGGTGTTGCCAAAGGGGAAGTCATGTCTGAGAGAAATGAAGGATAAACAGCTGAGATGCACCCAAGTGGATATGTGATTAGTGCCTGAGCTTACAGGGAAACATTCCGTGATCGGTGGGATCCATGTTATCGTTGCTCTTCGGCGGGGCTGCAGGAGGTTGAAAGACTGCTGTTGCAGTTTTCACCTCAACATAGGCTTGAGTAACGGACTAAACATGACGATGAGACAATACGTGATTCTTTTAATACTGCGTACAATATTAGTTTGTGTATGCATGAAAACATTGTTCGGGTATTGGCACTGGGACTTGAAACACTTTTTATATTAAAAATGTGTTTGTATTTTGACCTTGAGACTGTAGTATGTGTATGTTGAATATACACATCATACTGCCGCCTTAAAAAAACAACACATCATAGACTGAAAGAGTGCCGTGGAGTCTAGCAGCAGTCCCAGTTCACATGTACGTCATCCCAGACTGTAATAATCCCTGTGCATGTGCGAGCGGTAATGTGAATTGCGTAATGTTACAATGGAGACCACATTAAGGACAAATGCGAGTTCATTTCTTGGTTCCTTTCAGTTTTCACAGGGTGAATGGTCTGATCTGGAATCTTGAACAATCTGGGTTTGTTTTTACCTTTTTACTTTTTATTTGGGGATTTTTTTTTTTTTGACTGACTGTCAGTTTTATGATCTTGTGCAATATCTGTAGAAGGGAGAATCTTGTATTGGATATACAAACAACAGTACGACATTTAAGAAATAATAAAAACTATAAGGAGCATATCTCCTGACATCTTACCCTCTTGCCTGTTTCACAAGTGCAGTATCTGCCACATCGCTAGTGTGTTATGCAAGACGCAACAGACTATTTAAAAAAAAAAAAAAAAAGTGATTTTAAATATGTGCTCAACACACTGTAGAGCAACTTAAATTCATTTTTGTTGAATCTTTAACAGGAAATTTAAGAATTAAACTGGGACACCACCATCTGATCAAATAAAGCCGTTTTATTTGATTTAGTCACAACATCTTAAAATAATTGGCTCCACTATGTGAAGATCATATCGATTAGTTCCTTTGTTAAACAAAACCTGATTGAAAAATGTCAAACCATGTTTTATAAAAGTCATTGTGAATCATTCAACCTTAAGTTTTAAACAATTTATCTGAAGTAATTAAGATTATTATGATATGCTATTTAAATAATAGTAAGTGTTAATAAACCAAAATTATTTAATATTTGTATTAACATTATATATTATAAATCATCAAGCAATGTTCAAATAAATATGGCTTTCAAACTGTTTTGTGCAGTTTTAACATCAGTTATCTTATTGGTGAGACCTGCTCTTTAGTTTTCCGTGGCAGTACAAGGCAAAAACGGTAAATGCTTGTGTGCACTTTTTAGTATAAAGGGTTTTTTGTTAGACATTAGGGCTTCAGATTCAGCCAAGGCCTGCTGGTTTGTACCACTCCTCCCCATCAGCTGCTTCACTGTGAGCTTTTATCTTCCTTGTTCCCTAAAAAGGCCCTTGCAGCCGCGAGAACTCCTACTCCAATTAAGGCTGCAACACCAATCCCAATAGTAACTTCCACAGCTTTCCGTACCTGCAGCCAACAACAAAATTGCAGGATTATTAGTAAACAATGCAAGTTAGCAGGAGTTCCAAGACTCCCTTTGTAGCACAAGATTATGCTTTTTACAAACTTCTTAAGTTTAACATTTTTTATAACTGGTATTTTTATTCTCTTTCAAAAAATTACATGTGTGATTGTAAAACTATAAACAGTTAAGACTGGAACTAATAATACACAAAAAATGTATTTTCAAAAGTTGCTTAACTCATTCCTGTTGCTTTCACTTGTTTGTCCCTGACAGGTTTAAAGTGGCTGCTCATAATCTAATTCACAGTAACTGGAAAAGTGAAGATAACCTCTTATGTCGGACTTTAAACTCTGATTTCGTACCTGTCGAGACTCAGCTTTTCCGTATCTGAGCTCGGTTGCAAAATGTTCACAGTTGCCTCTAAACACGCAGTAGGGGAGCTGCTGTTCCAAAAAGTTCTGTGCCTCCCGTAGAATGACATAGACAGGACGTGGCTCGTATTTGTCGTCCAGTAGATTATTAATGATGTAATTATCTGTGCCCACTACATCCCACAAGAGCTCCTTCTTTACCACAGCTTTATCACACAACACCGACATCATGCTGTAGGCACCAGCCTGGGCGTATTCAGCTACAATGAGAGAAGTGTCAGATTTCAGATCATGCCAACTGGTATAATATAAAACAAGTAAAATAAGAGCAACCATATATCTCTGTTTTTTCCACAAGAAAAAAAGATTATTACAATTTGAGCATGACAAAAGAATATGGAATAATGGTGGTAATCAAAAAAATAAGCCAATTTATTGTAAATTGTCATTAGAAACACAAACTGGAACTACTAGTGAAGAGGTACTACAACATATGTATTAAAAACAGTCGTGTAATGGGGAAACATGGGGACATGATGAAATGGACTGTGGTAACTGTTCATATCCTGAATTTGCAGTATGTGTGACAAAAGTAAAGCATTTTAAATAGACAGCATAAGACCCCAAATGTTGCAGTGTTATTGGTTATGCCTCATATATTTACTTTCAGCTTAATTCAGCTTACCATTTTACCCAAACTAAAAAAATTAAATTAAAATAAACCAATTAAAATTGATGTTTAAAGTAAAAGAATAATGAACTTACTGGGTGGTGCCAAGTGAACGACATAACCATCTCCCACATAGACAGCCCAATGTTGATATGTACCACGCTGGATTTCAATCAGATCACCAGGCTGTGGCTTTTTATCATCCTGAAAACAATAAAGTTACCTTTTATTAAAGATTACACTTTGTTCAAACTATTTAAACTCAATTTTTACACCAATTATTGATCAGTAAAAGTAGTAATTTCAAGCTATAACAAACTGCTTACTTGATTTGTATATTTGAGCAATCCAGCATATATTACCAACCTGGTGTGGTGCCATTGTGTTGCTGCTGTCAGTATGAGCACCTTCTGAACTTCTTTTTTCCTGTAAGACAAGGTTATTGGCTATTCCTTAAAAAGCCCAAGTATACAGCTGAATCAATTATAGTCAGTATAATCTGTATAGTTCTTCAGCCAAAAGTTTGAAAACAAAAGAGAATAGACAGACTGGTTAAGATAGAAAGACTATTGTGTCTCAGGTTACCAGTTTGAACTAATAAAGCTCTCAGAAATACAGAACTACTTTGAAAAGGGAACTCAACTATCACTGTAGTGTTCCCATTAATGTTCTGGGTGTGTTTATATTTGTATTATTGGTCAGATTATATAATTGTTGTTATACAAATGAACCTGAAACTAAAACAACACACAGAATTTACTTTCTTTTTCACAAGAGTTCAAAAAAACCAAATACACCAGCGTTTCTAAATCCTGTACACCATCTTGCAGGTTTTTCTTTCTTCCAACGACCTGCTTCAAAATGTCAGCTCATTTTAAAAGTTTAGTATAAAGATAAAGTGAGTTACAATAAAAAAAATAAAGATAAGAACAGTTCACCTTTCACCACAATGACGAGGTCTATTAATATTAATTACTTTTATGGGGGAAAAAACAGCGTTATCTCGGAAGACTTGTATAAAACATGATGGGCAGCACATTTCTTTATGCATTTTCTGAAATTTGACATTTTTCAAGTTGGCTAAACATTTTAGAACTTTTAAAACCTAACTTTATTTTACTAAGTTCTAATTCACACAATATTTTACAGAGTAAATGTTCTAAATAAGCAGTATAATTTAAGACATTTTGACTGTTAGACATATGTTTAGACATATTTAAGGATCACGTTAGGAATGTCCTGACATTTAGATTTATTGTATAAACCGGTATTTTCAGCATCAACACCAACCACCGCCCTGTAAACTGATGTGTTGCAATGACTTGCAATAAAATACAATAGTAACACAACTAGAACATCGGTTTTATTCGTGTTTAGTAATCTGTGCGAACGGAAATACACGAAATAACAAGCGATAATAACTTATAAACTTATAAATTATAAACACCTGCTTGCCGAATAGTCTTAACTTTTCCATTTTAAAAGCATAATGTGTCGCAGTGTTTCTGTCGCTGTTTCAGTAAGAAGCTCAGACTCACCAGGCGCTCGGCTCAGCTGTGCTGTGTGCTCTGCTGTGTGTGTGTGTGTGTGTGTGTGTGTGTGTGTGTGTGTGTGTGTGTGTGTGTGTGAGTGTGTGTGTGTGTGTGTATATGTGTGTGTGTGTGTGTGTGTGTGTGTGTGTGTTGTTGGTCTGAGGAACAGAAGGCTGTCAAACGCGAGAGATCAGCTGATCCGCCGCCTCATAAAAGCCACCGCAGCTTTTATATCCGTCCCAAAGGAAACTTCTGAATAAACGTCACGTTCGACCAAAAAAAAAATACAAAAAATAGTAAATTAATACAAAAAAACAAAAAACGTTGATTTGAAGCAGAGAGTTTGTGTTTTTGTTAGATATGAACCTGAATTCCGTGTCTCGCTTGTTTCACAGAACCGGTCTGAACAGTTCTTGAATTTATCTATAATTAGTCTCTCTATTAGTTTTTATTATTATTAATATATATATATATATATATATATATATATATATATATATATATATATATATATATATATATATCCATTATCTTCCGCTGTATCCTATATTAGGGTTGCGGGGTGGGGGGGGGGGGGGAATGTTCCCCATGCCCATCCAGGGAAGAACGTTTCGCTGGGCAGATACACCCAGGACAGGGCAATTTGGAGAACTCAATTGACTTCATCCATGTTTTTGGATTGTGGGAGGAAACCGGAGAACCCGGAGCAAACCCACGCGGACACGGGTTGAACATGGAAACTCCACCCAGATGGGGATTCGAACCGGGAATCCCACATCGCTTAGAGGCGAAGTGCTAACCACTAAGCCACAGTGCCTATATATATATATATATATATATATATATATATATATATATATATATATATATATATATATATATATATATATATATATAGTTTCCATGTTCTCCCCGTGTCCGCGTGGGTTTTCTCCAGGTTCTCCGGTTTCCTCCCACAGTCCAAAAACATGGATCAAGTCAATTGAGTACTCCAAATTGCCCTGTCCTGGGTGTATTTGCCCAGCGCCCGAAACGCTCTTCCCTGGATGGGCATGGGGGGACCCCCCCCCCGCAACCCTAATATATCTGTATTATATATTTTGTACTGATGGGCAGCATCATGTGTAATGAGGTGAATCACATGTGAAGTGTGACAGACACAAAGCTCCCACATGACATCAAACACAATGACTTACGGAAACTAACACGTCATGAACAGGATCAGACATGGATGATACAGCCAGTAATAATAATGATCCTGAATTCTAAACGACGAAACGGTCAAAACAGTCCTGCTGCTTATTGTGAATGACGGATATAAAATCATTTAAAGATCCGAAGAATGATACTGCTGCCTGAATCTGAGTTTTCTTAAACTGAGCGAATTAGTCTTTTTGTGAAGTTCTCTGTGTGATTGTTGTGTTTGTTGGTTGTGTATTTCATGGAAGAAGTGAAAGTGGACTGATTTTAAATGAAACATTATCCTCTTATTTTACATACCGGGGGTTTAAAGTGATTAAGTGATATATTTACACACAGAGGAATTTGTCCTCCATGCAGTGACACCCCCCCCCACACACACGCAAACACACACACACACACACGCACACCCCCCCCCCCCCAAAGACATTAGTTACTATAATACTTTTGTCTGCTTTGTTACTCGGTGGCTTAGTGGTTAGCACGTTCTCCTCTCAGCACTAGGGATTCCCGGTTCGAATCCCCATCTGGGTGGAGTTTCCATGTTCTCCCCGTGTCCGCGTGGGTTTCCTCCGGGTTCTCCGGTTTCCTCCCACAGTCCAAAAACATGGATCAAGTCAATTGAGTTCTCCAAATTGCCCCATGTAGAGTGTGTCTGTGTGAGTGAGTGTGTGCCCAGCGATGGATTGGCGCCCTGTCCTGGGTGTGTCTGCCCAGCGCCCGAAACGTTCTCCCCTGGATGGGCATGGGGAACCCCACCGTGACCCTGATAGAGGATAAAGCGGGAGATAATGAATGAATGAAGTCAATTGAGTTCTCCAAATTGCCCCATTTAGAGTGTGTCTGTGTGAGTGATTGGCGCCCTGTCCTGGGTGTATCTGCCCAGCGCCTGAGACGTTCTCCCCTGGATGGGCATGGGGAACCCCACCGCAACCCTAATAGAGGATAAAGCGGGAGATAATGAATGAATGAAGTCAATTGAGTTCTCCAAATTGCCCCATTTAGAGTGTGTCTGTGTGAGTGAGTGTGTGCCCAGCGATGGATTGGCGCCCTGTCCTGGGTGTATCTGCCCAGCGCCCGAAACTTTCTCCCCTGGATGGGCATGGGGAACCCCCCCCCCCCCCCCCCCCCCCCCCCCCCCGCCGTGACCCTAATATAGGATAAAGCGGGAGATAATGAATGAATGAATGCTTTGTTACTCCCGTACAGCAGATGGCAGGGTTAGTGATATTGCTTCAACTCTATTAGCAGTGAAGAAGTCAGCCTGCTTCCGTCGCCAGCCCTGTGTGTTCGGCGGATCGTTCGCTGTGTGCTGCACTTTAAAAGCTTTAATTCGCGAATTTAAATTGAGATAAAATTCAAATCAGATTAAAGTTCATGCCGCTTTTTGAGCTCAACGTGTGAACCATGTGTGCTCTGTTTGACGGCAGTTCTTTATTAGCGATGCAGAGCTCTCACACTGCGCACAGTAACTGCAGGTGATTATAAACTCATTCATTCATTCATTCATTCATTATCTCCCGCTTTATCCTCTATTAGGGTCGCGGTGGGGTTCCCCATGCCCATCCAGGGGAGAACGTTTCGGGCGCTGGGCAGATACACCCAGGACAGGACGCCAATCCATCGCTGGGCACACACTCACTCACACATATACACTATATATGGGGCAATTTGGAGAACTCAATTGACTTGATCCATGTTTTTGGACTGTGGGAGGAAACCGGAGAACCCGGAGAAAACCCACGCAGACAAGGGGAGAACATGGAAACTCCACCCAGATGGGGATTCGAACCTGAACCCCTAACGCTGAGAGGCAAACGTGCTGACCACTAAGCCAGCGTGCCGCCCTGATTATAAACTGTCTCCTGATTTCTTTATAAACTGTTTGTTTACGTTTCATCTGGATTCAGACTGTATCCTCTGTATTCTGTTCTGTAGGCAGGATCTTTACAGGTCAGTTCTAACCTGCATGTTTCAGAGAGATCAGTCAGGTTTGATGAATTTTACAGTGTAGTTGGTTTTCTGCAGAACTTCTGATTTGTAATGTTCTCATTTGTAAGTCGCTTTGGGATAAAAGCGTCTGCTAAACGACTAAATGTAAACACTGCAGTTACTCTCGTACAGAGGTGGTGTTTTACTGTGCGTTTAAATTATTCATTCATTCATTATCTCCCGCTTTATCCTCTATTAGGGTCGCGGTGGGGTTCCCCATGCTCATCCAGGGGAGAACGTTTCGGGCGCTGGGCAGATACACCCAGGACAGGGCGCCGATCCATCGCTGGGCACACACTCACTCACACATATACACTCTATATGGGGCAATTTGGAGAATTCAATTGATTTGGTCCATGTTTTTGGACTGTGGGAGGAAACCGGAGAACCCGGAGGAAACCCACGCGGACACAGGGAGAACATGGAAACTCCACCCAGATGAGGATTCGAACCGGGAATCCCTAGTGCTGAGAGGAGAACATGCTAAACCACTAAGCCACCGTGCCGTCGCGTTTAAATTACATTTACAATTTGCATTTGGTTATTTATTGGACGCTTTTATCCAAAGCGACTTACAAGGTGAACACAGGGTTCATCACAACATCCCTGGAGCAATGAGGGTTAAGGGTCTTGCTCAAGGACCCACACTGGTAACTTCAGTGGACCTGGGATTTGAACCCCCAACCTTCAGATTGATATCCCAACACCCTGACCACTGAGCTAACTCACCATCAGTATATAATTAATATATACTGATTGATTAAGAATAAAAAAAAAAAAACACCTACTAAAATGTAGTGTGTGTGTGATTTATGGCAAAAGAGATAATTAAAGAGATATGTAAATACGTTTATTGCAAATCGACTACTTTATCAAATGTATTTAGGTCTTGGGGAAATGTAGTGCATGTGGTAATAAGTTGGTTAAGCTGGGAGAACACTAGGGATTCCCGGTTCGGATCCCCATCTGGGTGGAGTTTCCATGTTCTCGCCGTGTCTGCGTGGGTTTCCTCCGGGTTCTCCGGTTTCCTCCCACAGTCCAAAAACATGGAACAAGTCAATTGAGTTCTCCAAATTGCCCCATATAGAGTATCTGTGTGTGTAAGTGTGTGCCCAGCGATAGATTGGCGCCCTGTCCTGGGTGTATCTGCCCAGCGCCCGAGACGTTCTCCCCTGGATGGGCATGGGGAACCCCACCGCGAACCTAATAGAGGATAAAGCGGAAGATAATGAATGAATGAAGCTGTGAGAACAGTTTTCTCTTTTTTTTTGGTCTTTTGGGAAAAAAGATGTTTACAGTAGATATGTAGTGTTATAGAGTGTTATGTGGTCCATGATGAGCTCTGGATGTGCCGGAGGTTCTTACTACTCATCCTCACCACCTGATCTTATTTTGTTTTCAAGCATGTACTTTCAATGACACATCATGTAAAACAAACCCTTTGAAGGCAGTGAGTTTTATATTAATCAGACTATTTGGGGAATTTGTTATTTGCATTAATACTTATTAGATGTTTCCCAAAGAACAGATGTTTATTTTTATGTAGGATTTTTTTCTTTCTTAATGTTTTTAAAGTGTTTCTTATAAAATTATTTCTCTTGTCTTTATCCAGTCCCCAAGAACTCGCTTTGGAAATTAAAGCATTCATCAGTGGGGTCGACCAGTCCCAAGGACGTAAACTCAGTGTCCGTGACCATGCCCGTTGTGCCGTGCGACTACTCCGTACTGTCCCAGTGTGCAGGGGAGCGGTCCTGGAACACTTACGAGGTGTTTACGATGAATACGTGGCATCATTTTTTCAAGATCTGGAGGCTGAAAGTGACAGTGGTAGTGGAAGTAACAGTATGGCTGCTGGAACTAACAGCACTGTCTCAAATCTGGAGGACGTAATCAAAGAAATCCATGCCGTCCTGCTGGAGTTTATTCAACAGAACCCGAAAGCGTGGGCCCCATTGGTGACTTCATGGGCAGTGGATCTCCTTGGCCAGCTCAGCAGTAAGCATGCAGGAAGGAGAGCAGCTCCACACTCTTCCAGCCTTAATGAGCTTCTTCAGTTATGGATGTCATGTGCTGCTACTCGCTCCCTCATGGAGTGCTACTCCCAGTGTCTGGCAGCAATGTTGCCTTGGTGCCCTGATGCATGTGTGGATGCTTTGCTGGATACATCTGTACAGCACTCCCCTCATTTTGACTGGGTTGTTGCCCATATTGGTTCTGCTTTCCCTGGTACCATCATCAGCAGGGTGCTTGCCTGTGGACTCAAAGATTTTTATGCTCATGGTTGTCCTTCTGGGGAAAAGGGCAGCCAACAGCAAACAATGGACAAAAACACCAGGGTACCCAAAATTGGCTCCGTGGTGGGCATTCTCGGGCATTTGGCCTCAAGGCACTCGGACAGCATTAAGAAGGAGCTCCTCAGAATGTTCCAGGATAGCTTGTCCTCTCCACCCCAAAATACACCCCCAACATCAGGCACAGCGGGGTGGGAGAACTCCCCTCATTTGCGTAGGGCCACCGTGCCTTTCTTGCTGCAGCTGGCTGCACTCTCACCCTCTCTGTTCGGTTCGGTGTCGGTTGAGTTGGTGGAGATCCTGCGCCCTCCTGTGCTTCTCCAACTCCAGACTCAGTTTCAAGGCCTGCCCAGGGAGGAGCTGGAAAACATGCTGGGTTTGGCAGTGCACCTCATCAGTCAGAGCCCCTCAGGTGGAGCACGTGTGCTGCGTTTTCTTGCTGACACTGCCACCCCAGCTTCGGTTATTATTTCAGGCCCCACCCCCTCACCCCATGATGGTATTAGAGAAGCCTGTGATCGTCTGCTTCAAATGCTCCTCCTGCATCTCCACAAGCTTGTGTACAACCGACCAGAAAGCGATGAGCCTTATTTACACTCTGCCTCTTCCTCAGCAATGCCACGTATTATACCCTTTCTTGAGGAACTAAAGGGTCATGTCAATGAGCTTTGTGCTGAGACTCTAAGACTGGAAAGAAA
This sequence comes from Corydoras sp. C115, assembly GCA_019802505.1. NCBI lineage: Eukaryota > Metazoa > Chordata > Actinopteri > Siluriformes > Callichthyidae > Corydoras > Corydoras sp. C115. The sequence goes on from JAFMOC010000031.1 coordinate 2,140,496, forward strand.
AAGGCATCTGTGGCTACATCAGCTGCTCTGTCTACTGTCTGTATATGGTGGCCCAAGTGTTGCCACTGAAGCCCTTTGCCAGCTTCTCACTCAAGCAAGGAATCCTGAAGAGCTGGCCTTAGCCTCACAACTGTACACCCCACTCTCATCAACAATCTCAGGTCTGCTCCAAGCCGCTGTGTTGCGTTGCGTTGCTCAGATCCACACTCAGAACCTAAATAGTAGAGAATTGTCACAGCTCCTAAACAACTTGGCCACTGCAGTTCAGAGCCAAGAGGATGAATCCAAAGCAGGTAGTGCGACGGCCGGAAGTTCGGTTTACTCGTCAATGGGAGCTCAGGTTGGAGCCGCCGTTTCCAGGCATCTTCACGACTTCTGTCCATTATTGCTTCATGGTGACGCCACAGTGTCTAGAGCAGCGGCTCGCCTTCTGTCTTGCAGCCACCTTCCAAAAGCTTGTTCTTCAGCACATCTTCTGCTTATATCAAGGGCAGCTGTGGCACATTTTTTTATTGCTCTTCGACAGAGGGGAGAAGGACTGAAAATTGGAGGACAGAGTGGTGGAGAAACAGTTGGGTACTCAATGCGTCTGTTGGCCCATCTGGCAGCTTACTCTTCACTTACATTAAAAATAGTTTTGCAGCAGCTTGTTGAAGGAGCCTTACACAGAGGCAACAGAGATTTGTTTGGGGGTCAAAAAGAAGTCTATGATGAACATGCAGCTTTCACACACACGCATGATCCAGACCTGTCTGGGTCCTTGCTGGACATCAACTTCAAATTTGGCACTACCGTTAACTTTTCTGGAAGTGTGTGGTCTGTGTTCCATGCTGGGGTGATTGGAAAAGGACTGAAACCCCCTCAGGTTCCCATACAGTCCGACCCTGATAAAGTTAAGCAGAATATGCAGACTTTGCTTGCCGTCACAGTACAGTGCTGCAGCTCTTTCGGAGGGAGCCGCAGTAATGGCTCCTGTAAAGGTTTCGGCAACGGCCGACAGCTTCAGTCTGGTGAATCCTTTTCAGACGAGTCCTGTCCAATCAATGCTGAGGCTGCTATAGTTATAGCCGTGGCTTTGGTAGAAAATGTCTGCCCAGACGTAGCAAATGGAGAACTGTCTTGGCCACCCGAGGAACATGCCAAGACTACAGTTGAACGAGACATTCACATCCGCAAATGTTTCGAAGCCAATCCTGTACTGTTTCATCTTCTTCGCGTGGTGGCCACGGGGCGCCCAGCACTCTGCTACTGCTCAGCTGTTCTTAGAGGACTTTTGGCAACGTTGCTGGCCCACTGGGAGGCTTCGAGGGAACCTTCAGTGCTAGATTCACCATGGCATCTCCAGGCCTCCTGTCTATTAGTGTCCTGTATGGGAGAAGGGCAGCTTTTGCCACCGGTGTTAAGTAACATCCATGAGATCCTCCCTCATCTCACCCCATTTGAGGTCAGGCTTTTGTTGCTGGGTGTTTGGGAGTACATGCGTGGGAACAGTCCTTTGCCTCAGAAATTCACCTTTGATGCAGAGAAAGGAGTGTTTTTCAGAGACTTTTCTCGCGATGGGGATGTAGCACGTTACATCGCACCAGTCCACAGTGTGCTTCACAAGAACATTGACCGGCTTGGACACTTATGTTGGAGATTTCAGATATAGAACTATGTTACAGTCTGTTTTGGAATTTCTGAAAGTTATATAAGTACAATTATATTTGTACTTAAAATGTCTTTACCATTATAAAAAATTGCCCATTTTTATATAAAGTTTCTGTTTAAAGAAGACAAGCTTTTGCTTGTGTGGCAGTCAAAGTCCTGCAATGAACTAGCAACCTGTCACGCGTGCTTATAAACCTTTCACCCTGTATGTTTTAGAAATTATTGGACAAATGTTTATATCTGGAAATACCCAGCTGTTTTTTTGTATCTTTTGTATCTATTGATGAGTGTTTGTCATTCAGATATTAACATTGTTTGTGTTTTCTTTGTAGTCCAGAAGATAAAGGTCATAGCCACACTGAGCTACTCGTATTTTTACTGTTGTTTACTTTTTTTGATAAAATAATAAAATTTTTAGAAAATTGACACTGGAGGTGTCACATTTGCCAGATGCAGACAGTGTAATTAATAGAGGATTTTAAATCTAAGAGTTCTTTGAGCAGAATTTCATACAGTATGTTCCATTTGTCTATGACTTTGACCTCTCCCACCATTTAAAACCTCTTTGTACTAATACACAGTACAAACATAAATATTTTTTTTTTTTTTTTTTATATCAGTTATTAAATCCATCTCTGAGGTAACCTGCATTCCATAATGCAACAGGTTTATTTTATATAAATCTTTTTTGTATGATGAGTACAAACGTTGTATACCTAATGGCACTATATAATGCATATTATAGTTTGCCATATTACGTTATATAGTCCGTTTCTAAAACTATATACATATACAAATATACAACTAAACACTGGTGTATATACAATATATTTACAACAGAATTGGGACACATCTCTTAGTCTTTAAATCCTTGTGTATTTAAATTTAAGCTTTTTATTTGCGATAGCAGTCGAAAATGGATGTTTAAATGTTGCTTCATGTGGGTGCCCTTTAGCATCTAAATTGTTTGTGCCGGTCCTTGAACACGGCAGCTTTATTGATCAGTTTGTTTTTTCTATAATAACTACCACCTCTCAGCGCTAGGGATTCCTGGTTTGAATCCCAATCTGGGTGGAGTTTCCATGTTCTCCCCGTGTCCGCATGGGTTTCCTCCAGGTTCTCCAGTTTCCTCCCACAGTCCAAAAACATGGATCAAGTCAATTGAGTTCTCCAAATTGCCCCATATAGAGTGTGAGTGAGTGTGTGCCCAGCGATAGATTGGTTTCCTGTCCTGGGTGTATCTGCCCAGCGCCCGAAACGTTCTCCCCTGGATGGGCATGGGGAGCAGCAGGGCGGCACCCCCCCCCCCCCGAATCCCGACCCGGTTTCCTCCCACAGTCCTAAAACATAATATAGGATAAAGAGGAAGATAATGGATGAATAATGAATGGATGGATAAATAAAGGATATGGCAGCATTGCTACAAGCCGCCCTTTTTCATCCTATTAGACGGAGCCACGTGTTCGTTAGCTGCGCGTATTAGTTTCCATGGCAACCTCTAGCGCCCGCTGTAACCGGTAAGTCCGGCTTGCTCCAGCGAGGCTCCGGTGGAGGCGGAGCTTAACCAGCGAACCCAAGATGGCGGCTGCCTTCATTGAAAGGTAATGAAGATTTCCGAATTCGCGTTCTGTATTTAAACTAAGTCCGCGGCAGGGTGGCGCGCTCCGTGCGGGTGAAGTCCAGCGTCCTGCTCCACTGCCGGTGGGATTTGTTTGAGGTCGGGACCGAGCTCGAAAGCGTTCACATACGAAGCTGCAAACGAATGAATGCGTGGCTTTAACATCGCTGGCCTGCGCTTTAGCCAACTAGCAACAGGCTAACGGCTCGCGCGTCGACGTCTGCCTGAGTTTATCTTTGATTAAAGTTTATCTTTGATTAAAGATGTTTGATTTTGGGTTTAGAAAACGATTTTCAGGTCGATGTTAACAAAGCTGAGGGAGGCGCAGTGCTGACCCGAAGCTCGCTTCGCTGGAAGCTGCTGGATGAGGATCTGATTTCATGATCCGTTTTCATCGGATTTAATACCGAATCTAATAATCGTCTAATCTAATAATACCGAATCTAATAATCCTGCAATAACGTCATGTTTAAATCGCAAATTCCCGTCAAACGCAGCGTTATAAGCGCTCAAAATGCAAGCACACAGTGTTTACTTATTCGTCTGATCTCGATCAGATTTCAAAGTTTAGATTCAAAGTTAGGATTAAATCCGACTGTAATTGTTAATGCATGACATTGTCATTGACTTCATGCAGGATTTTGCTCTGATTGTACGTCGTAATAACAGCAACTGAAGGAAACGGATTTGCAGATTCATTCATTCATTATCTCCCGCTTTATCCTCTATTAGGGTCGCGGTGGGGTTCCCCATGCCCATCCAGGGGAGAACGTCTCGGGGGCTGGGCAGATACAGCCAGGACAGGGTGCCAATCCATCGCTGGGCACACACTCACTCACACAAACACACTTTATAGGGGTCAATTTTGAGAATTCAATTGACTTGATCCATGTTTTTGGACTGTGGGAGGAAACCGGAGAACCCGGAGGAAACCCACACAGACACGGGGAGAACATGGAGACTCCACCCAGATGGGGATTCGAACCGGGAATCCCTAGTGCTGAGAGGCGAACGTGCTAACCACTAAGCCACCGTGCCGCCCTTGATTTGCAGATTATTTCTATATATTAATTGCTTTAAAAAATTTATTATTTTTTTTGGTCATTTATTGGATGCTTTTATCCAAAGCGACTTACAAGGTGAGCACAGGGTTCATCACAACATCCCTGGAGCAATGAGGGTTAAGGGCCTTGCTTAAGAACCCACACTGGTAACTTCAGTGGACCTGGGATTCAAACCCTCAACCTTCAGCTTGATAGCCCAACGCCCTGACCACTGAGCTAGCAGACCCCTTGGTGTTACTAACTTTGCCTGCAACCATGTTCTGGCAGTCAAATAGATTTTATTACTTTAAATTGTGTTCTTGTTTTTTTTTTTATTTAGAAAAGTTACAAAAATAGTAGAGTTTGATTAAAGGTGCTTGTGTTTTAGACAAGGTGATTGGTGAGACTGTTTAAATGCTTTCTGTTTAATGGAATATCATTTTTCCCTTTTTGTTGTAGAATGGGGCTGCTGTTTGGTTTGTGCATCTGCCTGCTATTTGTCAGCACTTGTGCAGTGGATCGAGGGAACTTTAAAACCTGCGATCAGAGTGGCTTCTGCAAGTAAGTGTTTGAGCTTGCCAACTGGAATCTGCACCTTAAAGTCTGGAAATTTCTGTGTCTTTCATTTGTTATATGATAAATAGGATGTTATTTTTCTCAATGTTGTATAGAAATCTGTAGCTCTTTGAACCAACTAGCTTAAGATCTTTTAAAATGATGAATTTTGTGCTTTAAAATCATCAACTAAAGTTTTGTTGTGCTTCGTTAGGCGTCAGCGGGCAATCAAGCCAGGGCAGTCTCCATACCGAGCTTTACTTGATACTCTGGAGCTGAGCGACTCCAGACTCACTCTGCAACTTATTAATGATAACAATAAGGTGAGGCCAAATAAACGGATCACAACAGATCTATTAATCTTTTAAATTAATGCTGTTTGGTCTATGACTAAGAATATAATAATTAAAAAAATTTTAACTGTACTAACTCTTGTTTGTTTTCTGTGATGGTAGGTCCGCTTATTGTTAGAGCTTTATAGGCTGCAGGGAAACATCACTCGTGTGAAAATAAATGAGCTGAAACCTCTAAAGCCTCGTTTTGAGGTACCAGATGTCCTGGTAGGGGATCCACCCACTGAGCCGTGAGTATCCTCCTCTTATAATATATCTTACATACTGGTATAAAATACACATGTATGAATTTAAAAAGATCTGAAATATTTTTGTTACTGTCTTTCAGTCTATCAGTGCTTTCCAAGGATGATAATGGCATGGTGCTGTCTTTGGGAGCAGAGAGCCAGAGACTGATTGTGAGCGCACGTCCATTTAGACTGGACATTATGGAAGGGCCTGAAGTGCTGCTCTCTCTTAATTCCCGTGGCCTGTTGGTGTTTGAGCACCTGCAGCTTCGCAAAGAGACGTGGGTTTTTCCACTCTGATTATTAGGACTATAAAAAAATAGTGATGGAATAGTTTGCAGTTTTACAGACCATAGGGTTCAACAGAGCAAAAGATGGAATGGGTTGTAATCTTACTCGCATGACTGAATTAGACTGATAGGCTGATCCCTGCTGGTTAACCCATAATGCGTCATTGAAATTTTAAGGTTTGGTCGATCATATTTACTTTTTGATTCTCTTTTACAGGCAAGTGGAAGTTGAAAGTACAGAAACTAAAGAAGGAGAGGAAGAACAGGAGGAGGATAAAAAGGTGGGTTGTTAATACCCTTTGTGCTGCTGAGGGTGTGACCTTTTCAACGTGAGTTCACTGTGCTTCTGTTTAACGGAGGATTTAACAATGATCAGCTTTTAACCTGCAGAGCTGGTTATAATTCTATATATACACTATTTTTACACTGATAATAAATCAAATAAAATGTCTTAATTGAAGTTATATTTACTTTTTTATGATCATTGTCAGTTCTCTTTGCTCCTCTTTCTTACATCCAACCAATAAATTCTGTCTTTTGTTCAAGCAGGTGGAAGATGGAGAGAAAGACAAAGAGGATGATGGTTTATGGGAGGAAACTTTTAAATCACATACAGACAGTAAACCTAATGGTATGTGTTCTAGTGTTTGATCGAAAAGCACATCTTTGTTATATGGACAAGTGTTCTTTAATTTTACTTTTCCAGAAATAAATCAGTTTATTTGCTTTTCCTGTTGACTGCTAAAAATTAAGTTAAATGTGATTTGCATTTGAGTAATAGATGTTACTGCGTAGTGCCATCATCTCTTAAAATAGAACTTTAACCTTTGTCTCCTGCTCTCTCTCTTTCTCTCTCTCTCTCTAGGCCCTACATCAATTAGTTTAGACTTTTCTTTGCCTGGTGTTGAACATGTCTATGGTATACCAGAACATGCAGACAGTCTAAAACTCAAAACCACAGAGTAAGTACACAGTGTAAACTAACAGTTGTAGGCATAAAACCCTCAGAAAGCGTATCCTCCATTTGTGGAAACTTGTTACTTGAGATTTTTTTTGTTTTTCTGCAGTGGAGGAGACCCATACAGGTTGTATAATCTGGATGTGTTTCAGTATGAACTCAACAATCCCATGGCTTTATACGGATCGGTGCCAGTAATGCTTGCTCATAATGTGCAGCGTACCTTGGGCATTTTTTGGCTCAATGCTGCTGAGACCTGGGTGGATATCAGCTCCAACACTGCGGGAAAAGTAAGGAAGGTCTTTTACTAATCAGAATTTATTTCACTGTACAATAAAAAACTAGATAACAACTAGATAACATCTAGATGAGTTTTGTGGTTAGTAAAGAACCAGTTATTAATTTAATAAAGTCAGTAACCTTACACTTTCCAAACCACAAATGCTTATTGCAGACTGTCTTTGGGAAGATGCTGGACTTTGTTCAGGGTTCCAGTGAGACTCCACAGACCGATGTGCGCTGGATCTCTGAGAGTGGCATCATCGATGTCTTCATCATGCTCGGACCTAAACCCTCTGATGTGTTTGCACAGTACGCCTCACTTACAGGTGCGGTGTTGTGTCTGCAAAAAGAATCGTAATCTTAAAATGGATCATCAAACATTGCAGTTAGAATTCTTTAATATGCATGTTACACATGTGAACTGCTTAGTTGTGTTACTGTCGGATTATTATTATTATTATTTTTTTTTTATTGTTATTATTTTCCCTCAAACAGGAACCCAGGCTTTCCCTCCCCTGGCTGCTGTGGCTTACCACCAGTGTCGCTGGAACTACAACGATCAAGATGATGTGAAGGCAGTGGATAAGGGTTTTGATGAACACGACATTCCTTACGACTTCATCTGGCTGGACATTGAGCACACAGATGGCAAGCGCTACTTTACCTGGGACCCTCATAAATTCCCACAGCCCAAAGAAATGTTGCAGAACATCATGGACAAGAGACGCAAGGTCGGTCTGCAAGCTGTTTGACTTTACAAATATGTGCCTTTTTCACAAAATTGTCCATAGTGATTCTCTAAATATCAATAAGTAGATAAGTATCTATCTATTTAATTAATTAATCACAGAAGGTAAATACTGTAATGTTATTATTTTTAGTCCTATGGCAATGATCAGCTCAGTATTTTAATATTATTTTAAAACCTGTTTCATTGCACTTTACCAACCTGAATATTATTGAAATAATATGTAGGCTTTGGCCATAAGTTCAAAGTGATACTCCTGTTTCTGTTTTTTTTGTCAGATGGTCACCATTGTAGATCCTCATATTAAGGTTGACAGCAGCTACAAGATTCACAATGAGATCAGTGCCAAGAACTTCTATGTCAAAAACAAAGATGGAAGAGACTATGAGGGCTGGTGCTGGCCAGGTAAGAGTGATGTCTGCTGACTATACGATTTGGGCGTTTGTCATTATGTGTACAGTAATCGTAATCTGAAATTTCTGTTGCATAAGATTTATTTTTGTTGATTTTGTTTCACTTTCTCTTCTCACAGGAAATGCTGGTTATCCAGACTTCACAAATCCAGAGATGAGAACATGGTGGGCCAGTATGTTTGCATATGATCAGTATGAGGTAGTGATATTTAATAAAGCAGTATTGTTTATTGTCTATTAATTTCCCTCTTTTGCATTTATTGCTGTGTTTCTTTCCCCTTTACATCAGAACTATTAATATGCTCATTATTCTAGATCCAAATTTGTGTAAAGCTGTTTTATATTATTTTTATAATGTTAAAACCCAACCTAATTAATGAATGTAGCTTAAATTATCTGCCTTCTCCAAAAAACTTTCAGTAATTTAGTTAATTATCTTGCATTTCTTTAACTTCAGGGCTCCATGGAGAACCTGTTTACATGGAATGACATGAATGAGCCATCAGTGTTTAATGGCCCTGAGGTCACAATGTACAAAGATGCCGTCCATGGGAACTGGGAACACAGAGATGTGCACAATCTTTATGGCTTCTATGTGGTGAGTGATCTCAATCTGCTTTCCATACATCCAGTTTAAAGTTCTATTCTTATATTGTATTGAAGCATCCTTTTTAAAATCTTGTGTTATTTATTTTTTTGTGTCTTGGATTTCCGTTCTTTATGGCTTTGCTTTATTTTCGAGTAGCAAATGGCCACAGCAGAGGGTCTGATCCAGCGGTCTGGAGGGAATGAGCGACCCTTCGTTCTTACAAGGTCCGTCTTTGCTGGCTCACAGAGATATGGTGAGTATTGGGACAAATATGTTGCTTCACTAATATTCAACAAGAGACCTTACTAAACAAAAACCTTCAACCACTTTGATTTGTTTTGTGTGCAGGTGCTGTGTGGACTGGAGACAACGCAGCTGAATGGGACCACCTGAAAATCTCTATTCCCATGTGCCTGAGTCTCAGCCTGGTGGGCCTCTCATTCTGTGGTGGTAAATAATGATATTTAATAGAGTCCCTCTCTTATTAAACCACAGATAAATTGTTTAGTATTCATTTATTTATTATCTCCCTTTATCTTTATCCTCTAGTAGGGTCGCGGTGGGGTTCCCCATGCCCATCCAGGGGAGAACGTTTCATGCGCTGGGCAGATAGACCCAGGACAGGGTGCTGGGCACACACAAACACACACTCTACTGTATATGGGGCAATTTGGAGAACTCAATTGACTTGATCCATGTTTTTGGACTGTGGGAGGAAACCGGAGAACCCGGAGGAAACACACGCAGACACGGGGAGAACATGGAAACTCCACCCAGATGGGGATTCGAACTGGGAATCCCTAGCGCTGAGAGGCGGACGTGCTGACCACTAAGCCACCGCACCGCCATGGTTTAATATGCCTTTTTAAAAAATAGTTGGCTTGTTTTCTAGTTTTACTTCTCGCTGTTCTAAATGAAAACATGTGCCGTTCTTTGGTCTGTCAGTCATATGCTGTATTTTGTGCTCCATTTTTAAAAAAGCATGTAATTAAATGATGAACCAGTTCCCACAAGTTCCACCACATGCTGTAATGACATCACGGCAACTTTGTGCTCTGTGGTTTTGCTTTGCGAACAATATGCCGACACTGCTAACTCCTGATACCAGCGTTAGTGGATTACAGGAATAGTGTGGTAATGTGCTGTTTTAGTCAAAATGTGGAAGCAGCATGACGTTTGTTCAGTGTTGGTCATTTAAAATGGTTTGCTTTATGTGTCTATTTTTAAATGTTATAAAATGTTCTGCAACAGCTCTGCATAACTGTGTTTTGTGTTGCGTTTCTATTTTCAAAGCTGATGTTGGTGGTTTCTTTAAAAGTCCCAGTGCTGAACTGCTGGTGCGTTGGTACCAGACTGGTGCGTATCAGCCATTCTTCCGTGCCCATGCCCATCTGGACACTCCGAGACGGGAACCATGGCTTTTTGGTCCAGAAAACACTTTACTTATCCGGGAAGCTGTTCGACAGCGTTATGCCCTTCTCCCATACTGGTACCAGCAGTTCTACCATGCTTATATGACAGGACAGCCTATAATGAGGTAAGAGTACTCTAAATTATACTAACTTAATACTTAGTATAATATATTTTATTATATATTTATGTATATACTTTATTTTCTCCTTTATTTTATTACTTTTCTTTTATATTCTAGACCCTTGTGGGTTGAGTATCCTAATGATGCTGCTACATTTACTATTGATGATGAGTTTCTGATTGGTAAGTGAATACATCACCACTTTATTGACTTGTCCTTGAATTGCTGAGCGGTTGTGTAACGAGTAAATCCAATTTAGGACGAGATTTACTGGTGCATCCTGTCACTGAGGAAGGAGTACGAGGGGTAACTGCTTACCTGCCGGGATCAGAGGAGGTACTTAACCACACATGGCCCTAACATATGGCCCTGACTCATGGCCCTAACATATTTGTCATGTGTTTATAATCATCAGAATAACTGTCAAGTGTGACAAAATAGAATTTTAACTTTTGAAGGGAAAAATAAACACCATGAAAGGGGTATTGGGTCATTTACATTTGACATGTACATGAGCTTTTATGACAACTCTCTTCAATTTCAATTTCTTATTATGAAATCTTTCTCCATGTGCAGGTCTGGTATGATGCCCACACATTCCAGAAACACAATGGTGCCCAAAACCTCTACATTCCAGTCACCATGCAGTCTGTATGTGTGTTTACTATATTTTATTTTATAATTACCAAACAAAGGATTCAGGTTTGTTAATTCTGTTAGAACTTTCTTTCTAGATTCCAGTGTTCCAGCGTGGAGGCTCCATCATTCCTAGAAAAATCCGCGTACGAAGATCATCTGCATGCATGGAGAATGACCCGTATACCCTTTATGTGGCTCTCAGTCCTCAGGTGTTTTTTTTTTAAAGCTAAAATTTTTAAATTTGTATTAAAAATACATGCAATAAAATGTTACCTTTTTTTTGTTAGAAAATTGCTGAAGGTGAACTGTACCTAGATGACGGTCACTCCTTTGATTTCGAAACAAAGAAAGAATTCATTCACCGGAGCCTTACGTTTGCCCACAATGTTCTGACATCCAGGTATTTTATTCTGACCTCTATCACGTACTGGAGTCCTTGCATTTGATTAGACTGAATATACATTCTGTTGCTGAAGTGCAATGTTATAGTCTTACATATTTTTTAGGAACTTGTGCCCAGACTGCAAATTCTCCACGAAATCTTGGATTGAGAAGATTTTCATTGTGGGAGTCAATAAGCCAAACAAAGTTACTCTTCAAATTGATGGTATGTTTTTTTTGTGTGTGTGTCAGTTGTAGTAGTGATTTAAAAGGACTTTTTATTTTTAATAATTATTTTAATTGATGAAGTTAATTAATGTTCCTTGTCATGATTTTGTTTTATATTTTTTAGGTGAAGCCAAGGCACTGGAGTTTGAGTATGATGCTTCTCTGACTCTATTAACCCTTCGTAAGCCAGGCATGAATGCTGGAGCGGACTGGACTGTGATAATACAGTAACTCTGAATCGGAAACTAAACCTGGAAGGTTGCAAGATCCCAAAATTTTAACAACACACAACCAAGTGTGGGTGGTTAACTGAGACAAACCAAGAGATATTAGAGATGAAAAATCAAGACTACTTTCAAAGTCCCCATCACATTTCTATTAACATCTCATGCACTGGGTTTAAAATAATAATAAATGATTTTAAAAAAAGTAAAATAAGATGGGTAATGTAAGTTGACCATTGTGGGCCAATTAGAGTAACGAAAGAAATCAAATCTTGTAGGATTCATGTTTTCTTCACCTAGTAAATAATGTAGCAAATTTTTTTTTTTTTTTTATTGTAAGTGGAGGATGACATTTCATTTTATTAAATTCAAACTACAAGCAATTCAGAAATCTGTAGTTTTGATTTAAATACATGAAATCCAGCTGTGAACTACAATAAGAAACTGATGACCAAAGTGGTTTATACAGCTGGCAGCTCCCACTGAATCTGTAATCACAGCCTGAATGTTTTAGCTGAAACGAACCACTGACAGGCAGCGGAGGCAAATTCCAATGTGTTTTTGTATTTTTTTTTCAGCACTTATAATAGAATAACTGACCTTTTACAATTGAAGCGGAAAATGTGTAGAATGTTTTCTTCTTCAAAAGACGTTCGCACGTTGTCTGAATAATGTATTTGAACACCCTGTTTTCCATGTACATTCCTGAAATTAAATGCACATAATACACTATTCTTTGGTTGCCCTGGTGATGACCTTATTTCCCCCCCAACCATATTGTGTTAATGCCACTTTATAAACGAGTTTTCAGGACAAAAGCGATGGAATTTCTGTATTTGGTGAATTTCAAAGACTGTAATGGATGTAATAACTTGAATGATTCTTAATAAAAGATGTTGTCAAACTTATTTATGTCTTTCCTTTGGTATGTGATTGATTTTGCAGATGGTGGATTTAGCAAAGTGATGTATTTTTATTAAACTGTAAGTTTAAAACGTCTTTATGTAGAATTTGTCTGAAAAGATTCCAGTTTTAATGAAAATTTCGAAAAACAACTGGCTTTACTGTAATACACTCGCGATGTTTCAACACCTTGAGGTAAAGCTAATGAAATGTTTGCCTTAACAGAACTAACAGAATGAAATAATAAAAACCTGATTTAATGTTTAATCTTTTTGATTTAATTCAATTTAAAAATAATATGTTTTGTTTCAGGGACTTTATGTCGCAGGGTGATGACGTCGCGCAATTATGGCTGCAGAAGGCACAGCTGAAATTAGTCTGTCAGGTTTGCGAATGAATTTCTGTTCGTTTCTCTGATTCTCGCAGCTTTGTTTTGTTTGTTTGTTTTGTTTGTTTGTTTGTTTTGTTTTGTTTTTTTGTTTGTTTTTTGTTATTTAATGAAGTGTTGTGTTGATTATAGAGCGCGGTGAGATCCTGTTTGCTCGCTGTGTCAGATTAACAGTTTAATCTCAGACGCGTTTCACTTTCAGATGAAATCTAAAGCTTTAAATTTATTTACTGAGATTCTCCTTCATTCTAAACAACGACAGAGATTTAAACACAAGTCTGGAGCAAATGCGCTAATTATTCAAAGTTATAGGATGTATATATATATATATATATATATATATATACAGTATATATGTATGTATGCGGCACGGTGGGTTAGTGGTTAGCACGTTCGAAATCCCCATCTGGGTGGAGTTTCCATGTTCTCATGTTCTCCCCGTGTCTGCGTGGGTTTCCTCCGGGTTCTCCGGTTTCCTCCCACAGTCCAAAAACATGGATCAAGTCAATTGCGTTCTCCAAATTGCCCCATATAGAGTGTGTGTGTGTGAGTGTGTGCCCAGCGATGGATTTGCGCCCTGTCCTGGGTCTATCTGCCCAGTGCCCGAAACGTTCTCCCCTGGAGAACGTGCTAACCACTAAGCCACCGTGCCGCATATATATATATATATATATATATATATATATATATATATATATATATATTGCGTCACGGTGGCTTAGTGGTTAGCACGTTCTCCTCTCAGCACTAGGGATTCCCGGTTCGAATCCCCATCTGGGTGAAGTTTCCATGTTCTCCCCGTGTCTGCGTGGGTTTCCTCCGGGTTCTCCGGTTTCCTCCCACAGTCCAAAAACATGGCTCAAGTCAATTGAGTTCTCCAAATTGCCCCATACAGAGTGTGTATGCGTGCGTGTCTGTGTGAGTGAGTGTGTGCCCAGCGATAGATTGGCGCCCTGTACTGGGTGTATCTGCCCAGCGCCCGAAACGTTCTCCCCTGGATGGGCATGGGGAACCCCCCCCACTGCGACCCTAATATAGGATAAAGCGGAAGATAATGAATGAATGATAATTACAGACTGTATTCTATTGGTCAGAACATCACAGAACAGGTATCATTTGGGTGGTGGATTGTTTATTATCAGTTCTGCAGTGACACTGATGTGGTGAGGGGGTTTTAGTGCAGCAGTGCTGCTGTAGTTTCATTTAAACACCTCAGTGACACTGCTGGGATAGGACTAATGTACCCACCAAAAATATTCTGCACTCAGAATCAAAATAAACGTTTTAAAGGCTGATTGCTGTAATTATTAACTACACGTTTTTAAAATCCTTACAGGGTTAAATGCCTCTGAGTGTCCTAAATTGCCTCAGCCAGATGTTGGAGTCGAGGACAACAGTGGAAACCGTCAGGACTGATGCCTCGGCGGCCTGTTGCCTGCCTACAATGACGGGAGAGGAGGAAGCTGACTGTGACCTTCCTGCTGAGTTTAACAGAATGTGGAACCTGGTTAGTGGCAACCCACAGGACTTCAACACCTGGACAGAACTGTTACAGTACTGCGAACAAAAGGTGAGAGAGGATGTTGCAGTGCTTTTTATAAAGTTCACATTGAAGGATTTTTTTTATTTAACAAAATGCCTTTTTCCAAAGATATTAGCACCTCCCTTTACCTTAGAAATGACAGATTGAAAATTTTTTTTTTTTGTTGCTTATTGCTCCAGCGAGGCTGTATCATGACTTTCATTCATTCATTATCTCCCGCTTTATCCTCTATTAGGGTCGTGGTGGGGTTCACCATGCCCATTCAGGGGAGAACGTCTCGGGCGCTGGGCAGATAGACCCAGGACAGGGTGCCAATCCATCGCTGGGCACACACTCACTCACACAGACACACTCTATATGGGGCAATTTGGAGAACTCAATTTACTTGATCCATGTTTTTGGACTGTGGGAGGAAACCGGAGAACCCGGAGGAAACCCACGCAGACATGGGGAGAACATGGAAACTCCACCCAGATGGGGATTCAAACCAGGAATCCCTAGCGCTGAGAGGAGAACATGCTAACCACTAAGCCACCGTGCCACCGACTTGCAAGTTATGTTTTTAAATCCCTTAAGGATAAAAGCATCGGCAAAATGAACTAATGTAATGCAATAACTTTAATCCTATGGTTCTGTCTTAACCACCAACTGAATAAGCAATAGGACTGAGACATTTGTGTGAAGTGTACATTTGTCTAAAATGCTTCAATAATCATATTATAACAAATGTCTAAAAACAACACTCTTCAAAAAATTTACAGGGGAATTTGACAGCATCGCGTCAGGCTCTAAATGCATTTCTGGCCAGATACCCACTTTGCTATGGCTACTGGAAAAGGTTTGCAGATCTGGAAAGACAAGCAGGCAACAATGACAAGGCTGAGGAGGTATGCAAAAGTGGTTTTGAAATTTTATATATATGTACACACACACACACACACACACATCACTATACAATTTCATGTTACTTGTAGGTATGCGTACAAGGACTGAAAGCCATCCCTCTCAGTATAGACCTCTGGATCCATTACATCAACCTCCTGCTTGGTACGCTCGACATGGACTTGCCTGAGTCAACACGACGTATTCGCAGGTAACACAAAGCCAACGTTGCAACATTCTTTCACTGATTTATTCAAATACGCATTTTACACATTTGCTTTAGATAGACCCTGCTGCTCATTAAGTGAACGCTAACACAATAGAACAGTTTATTTAGCTCCTGATTTGAAGCAATAAAAGTAGTTAAATAGTTTGTTTAGCTCTTGATACTGTTGTTCCAAGGTTTACATCACACTTGAGATTTATATTTTCACATACTGTGTCTATTGTGGTTAAAGAAAAACAAACATATTGCAAATATTATTCTTTCTGAATGTTCAGGTTTCTTCATTCATTCATCTTCCGCTTTATCCTATATTAGGGTCATGGCGGGGTTCTCCATGCCCATCCAGGGGAGAACGTTTCGGGCACTGGGCAGATACACCCAGGACAGGGCGCCAATCCATCGCTGGGCACACACTCACGCACAGATACACACTCTATATGGGGCAATTTGGAGAACTCCATTGACTTGATTCATGTTTTTGGACTGTGGGAGGAAACTGGAGAACCCGGAGGAAACCCACGCAGACACGGGGAGGACATGAGAACTCCACCCAGATGGGGATTCGAACCGGGAATCCCTAGTGCTGAGAGGAGAACGTGCTGACCACTAAACCACCGTGCCGCCCTGTTCAGGTTTAATATATGGAAATTATCTTGTCACATAATAGAAGAAACTAATATTATAGTTGCTTATAACAATAGTTGTGTTTGTCTGCATTGCCAGTACATTTGAGGAGGCTGTGGCTGCAGCAGGCTGGGAGTGGAACTCAGACCGGCTCTGGGACCTGTATGGTGAATGGGAGAAAGAACAGGGTAACCTGAGGGCCATGACTGCAGTATATGACCGTGTGCTGAGAGTGCCCACCCGTCTCTACAACACTCACTATGAAAAGTATGGAACTGATCCCAGCCATACCAAGTTATTTAGAGGGTATAAGTGGGTTGTTTGCACATCTGTTCACATTGAGACACAAATCAACATAGTAGAAGATAGATTTGTGTGAAAATGCTGAGATTTCTTCTTACTATCATATCTTGTGATCTTCTCCCCCCTTTATATATAGATGCAGCTGAATTTATCACCCAAAGCCTTATTGGTAAACTGTCAAACACCTGCAATTCAGCACAACAAAATTCAGATCTCCATAATATTTATCTATTCTTTTTTTTTTACAGTGCTTAGAAAAAGTTTAGTGTCTGAGAAACATAAATCTGTGTGTGTGATGTTTTTCTGTTCCCCCAGACTAAAGACTCATTTAACCTCACATACACTTCAGGAGGTGTTATATGCAGAAGAATACACAGAGTTGTGGAATGAGTACAATCAGACACAGGCTAAACAAGAGGAAACGGAATCTGTGATAACTGAGGTTGAGGAAAGGTCACCAGGAGACAAGGAATCAGCAGGTCAAGACAAAGACTCGGTAATGAGCCTGCAGGGTTTTTTTTGTATCAGTAATGGTATACATGTCATCAATTACACTAGCCAATGAGGATGTAATGCATTACAATAAAAAATGTTTTTCCAAATAGGAAAAGGTAGTAAAAAAGATGCGAGAGCTCGTATTGGTCAGCAGAGAGAAAGTGTACCAACAGAATGAAGCTGAGGTCAAGAAGAGATGGACCTATGAAGATGCAGTAAGTTTAATAACCGTGCAAAGTCAGCAAAGATGTGAGTATGATGGAGTAGTAAAGTGAAGCAATGACTGCCACATTGATGCATTTGTTTCTTCAGATTAAAAGGCCATATTTTCATGTGAAGCCTCTGGACTGCACACAACTAAACACCTGGGAGAATTATCTGGACTGGGAGATGACTGAAGCTGGAGTCACACAAATGCCCTCTGAGGGAGAGAGGGTCGAAAGTCAGAAGAGAAAAGATGTTGCTGGCCATAAGAGGGTACAGATTCTTTTTGAGCGCTGCCTCATTGCCTGCGCTCTCTATGAGCAGTTCTGGGAAAAGGTAAAGAAAATCTATCTCGTACTGTTTCCTAAGAGTTAAACCTTGAGTTAATTTCATTGTATGTTGCCGCAGTATGTGCGTTATCTAGAGCCACACAGTCTGGATGAAACTCGCAGTGTATATCAGAGAGCATGTGAAATCCACCTGCCCTACAAGCACAGTCTTCACATACAGTGGGCCATGTTTGAAGAGAAACAAGGTGAGGAATAGTGCTTTAACACTCAGAACGTCACTTAGCTTTAAGCTGCTTCATAAATATTTCCATATTTTACTGTTCAGAGTACAGAGATTTTACCAGGCAGGTGTTTGATAATGCATCTATTAAGAATGCAGAATTGGCAATTATGGTAGTTAAATGTTAATAAAAAAAGATAAATTATAAAACTTGTGAAATCCTAATTTCATGCTTTATTCATTTTCTGCAGGTAACATCTCTGAGGCAAAGCACATTCTAGAAGCATTAGAGAAGTCTGTTCCAGGTTTAGCCATCGTTCGACTGCGGAGAGTGGCTTTAGAGAGGAGGACAGGCTGTCTGGATACGGCAGAGTCACTGCTCAAGGGTGCACTGGTGGAGAACAAAGACAAGCCTCACCTTCATGCGTTCTTCTCCATCAAGTTGGCTCGTTTTCTTTTCAAGTTAGGCAAAAATACAGCCCGGGCTCGTGACATCCTCCAAGAGGCCATTGAGCTGAGTCCGGTAATGATTCAACTGTGTTTTTATTGATAGTACATTAATTACAGACCCAAGAAAATAATTCTGAAATAATTTTATTCAGTGATAACAGAACAAGCGATTAGTTATCATATGTCCTTGTCGGCATGATCGATTTCATTCATTCATTCATTCATTCATTCATTATCTCCCGCTTTATCCTCTATTAGAGTCGCGGTGGGGTTCCCCATGCCCATCCAGGGGAGAACGTCTCGGGCGCTGGGCAGATAGACCCAGGACAGGGCGCCAATCTATCGCTGGGCATGATCGATTTCTTAATTGTAAAATGTAGTGAACTGTAGTTTAATTACAGTTACTCAAAGTAACTGTGAATAGGACAGGAATTTAAAAAAAAAAGGTGTTTGGGTCCTGACAACAAATTATTTTTACTATAACTGGCAGCCTAATATTTTTTTAAACATGGGTCACATGTACAATGTAATGAGATTTTAATATTTTTACTTAAACTGGGTTAACGTGGTTTAAATGAGTCGAAGCAGGTGTGAAGCATTACTACGATTCGTGTATTTATTCAAAATCAGTGAATCTGAATAGTTTCTTCAGGACAACAGTAAACTCTACCTAAATCTGCTGGAGCTGGAGCTGTCAGACGACCTGCACTGTAATGGAGGTGGAGTCCAGCAGTGCATTAGCAAAGCTTTAGCTGCACCTCTTTCATCAGAGGCCAAGATCCTCTTCTCCAAACGAGGCCTGCAGTTTGCTGAGGATTTCGGGACCACAGTGCAAAGGTCAGAATCATTCATGATAAGATAAAAGAGTCAAATAGCATCATATAAAAAGGTACAAAGGCCAAGTTTTATATTTTCCTTAATCTGCAGCACACCTTTTCTCTAGCAACTCTGAACAGATCAATTTTGTAACTTATAATTTTCAGTGAACTCTGTTTTAAATGCAGTTAAGTATTTCAGAACAATTCTGAGGGCAGACAAGTTTAATGGCACTGTTTCTCTGAGCTATAGTGAGCCAATAGTAAAAACATTAGGACACCATGTATAACTACAGTATGTTTGTATGTATAGTTTGTATAGTTGCTGACCTCAAATGTCAGTAATATGTGAACAAACAGAACTTTTACTTTAAGGTCTGTGTAATAAATGATTAGAAATAAATCATTAAAGCTGTTAAGTCAGTCATCTGCATTAAAGAATATAAATATATAAAATGTTGTGTACTTTTAACACATATTTACATGTTGTGGTGCTAAACCCCATGCTATTTGCATGTGTTTAATAAAAATGGGGTTTTACTTCTGAACATTTGCACAGATCAATAATAATTTCTCTAATTACTAATGTGATCATGTTTGTAGTTTGTTAAGTGTTCACGAAGAGCATCAAAAGCTGTTGAGCGATCTCCGTGTGCAAAAGCGAGCAGCAGACGATGGGTACGATACACAACACAAGTAACAACTTGTATAGCAAATATAAAACTTCACACACACAACTGGTAAAATTCTTTTTTAAAGTTTGTTTTTCTCCAAAAATTATTGTCACTTTAACAGAGATGTATAGACTTTTTATATGTGTACATGTTTAAGTTCCATGGCTTGCATTGTTACAGGGACAGTGATGGGTCAGAAATATTGAGGAAAATAGATGATGGCTCTGCAATGTCCGCCTCTTTGCAAACATCCGCTATGCCAACTGCTCCTCCTCCTACCGTAGATATGACGGGGTATGGAAACTATGACGGCTGGAATCAGGTAAGAAGGATGCTAAATTCTCATTACACTTGCAAAATGCTTTTTCTATTATTTCTCTCTCTACATACAGTATGTATTTTTTTGGAGCTTTATCAGATGTTGCAGGGTGCATTGTGTTTCCTTTTAATGTTTTTAGCAGCAGCAGTATGGAGGATATGGCCACTACAACTCCTGGAATCAGTACAGTCAGTATTGACCAGCCAGACATCCGTGATCAGAACCAAATACGTTTACCTGCATTTGCTCCTCTGTAGCACGATGTCCTTCCATACAAGTGTTCAGATGTCTGGTAAAGGAACTTTTATTTATACACTTATTCCTGACCACTGACGCACTCGCTGGTCAAACAAAATGCTTCTGCTACTTCTGATTGAATCATGGTTTACACAGTTCTCACTTTTGTGAGATTTTATCTTACATTTAAAAAAAACTGCATATTTGGAGTTCTGCATCTGATCAGTTAGAGTATATTACACTGTATATTTGTTTATGTAATAATGATTATATGAATATAAATGCGCTGAAACCTATCACTGTACATTTTTGTTTATTTTTGCATTATGGTGATGTAGCATCTTTGTTGTTGCCTTCTTAAACTCTCTCTCTCTAAGAATATATTCCCATATTTTAGGCCAAAATTACTTTTAATCCAAAAATCAAGGCATGCCTTTAGCACAATTTGTTGATCATGATTGCAAATGCACAGATTCTGTATTCCTACACACCGCCTCACCGGGTTGTACTGTGCATTTATTAGTTTTCCACCATGTTTTAGTTGAGTCCTTGGTTTTCAAGTGTCATTTTAACTAAATCAACATGGCTAATTTTCTTTTAAGCTGATGCTACAGTTTACATAGTGACAACTGGTTAACTACATTTTATAAAAAAAAAAATCAAGAGGAACTCATACAGAAGATGAAAAATAAGGCAAATAAAAATTAATATATGTTTGATAGTGTCATGGTTGATGTTTTATTATCATGGCACCCTTAAAGGTATGATGGACTGTTTTCAAGTGTGTATAAAATGAAAAGATGTCCAGTGATAAACCCGTTTGTTCTGTATACAGCGTGAAGGGTGGAAGAATGTGAATAGAACTAATCAGACTTTACTTCTTTGTAACCACCAGTACAGCGGAAGGCACCAAACCTAAAGAGAGAAAATATTCTGTAAGTAAATTAACTCCTTAACCTGTAAAGTGAGCATTTTACTCATAGTCTGTAAAGAATGTGTTTTGAGTTAACCACTCACTGCAGTGCAAGTGAGAACTAAGTACAATAAATCTCACTGGCTTTGGGGTTTCCCCCATGTCACTACATAAGGACTACTAGCTGTGTAAATTCTTATTTCATATAACAGCAATAAAAGTTAAACTAGATATGCATAACTGGGTAAAAAGAGAAGAATAATCAACCCCACTTTACTTATAATATAACTTTATTCCTCATATAATTCCCCATTCAACTAACAGTATGTTTTCTTACCCAGTTCACGTAAAGGTTTTTCCATGTCGAGGTCTGTATAAACGCGGCGAGGGTAAGGGGATAGAAGAGTGAAATCTTGAACATCAGAGCAGTTCATCTGCACATACACTCTTACAGCTGCCAACGGCTCTTGGGCCTTAAAGACTGATGTTAGTGCAGAACCATCAAGGAGGCGGATCTGCAAAACAAGGGAAAGGGGGTTAAAATTCTTTAGGCATGTTGCAGATTTCGATTTGACGGATTATAATCAAGATGCATTAATAGGAGAGAAGCACATTTCTTTCTAACAAACCAATAATCCACACCAGATTGGAGATTATCTTTAGAGTTAGGTATGTTACCTGTATCCGACATTCATCGTAATCTTTTTTGGCTGGAGGTGGCCCTTGGTTCTCAGAAGGAGACTGTGAACAGGCATCGGCAGTCGGGGATGTGACAGTTGAACTTGAGTTTTCTCCAAACTGTGAATTACATCAAACATTAGTCCTGATATTAAGTATAGTTTCTACAATATTATTATAATTGTTGTTAATAAAAAAGGGCAATCAAATATTTTACATTTTAATTAATTAATAGGCGGCACGGTGGCTTAGTGGTCAGCACGTTCGCCTCTCAGCACTAGGGATTCCCGGTTCGAATCCCCATCTGGGTGGAGTTTCCATGTTCTCCCCGTGTCTGCGTGGGTTTCCTCCGGGTTCTCCGGTTTCCTCCCACAGTCCAAAAACATGGATCAAGTCAATTGAGTTCTCCAAATTGCCCCATATAGAGTGTGTCTGTGAGAGTGAGTGTGTGCCCAGCGATGGATTGGCACCCTGTCCTGGGTGTATCTGCCCAGCGCCTGAAACGTTCTCCCCTGGATGGGCATGGGGAACCCCACCGCGACCCTAATATAGGATAAAGCGGAAGATAATGAATGAATGAATTAATTAATAATCGACTGATTATTCAATATTAAAACAGAAGGTAATTAACCAAAATAAATGAATTTGTAGATTTTACTGTTTCGACAAAAAATCCTGCAAATATAATGAAACAAAAACAGCACACATGTAAACACCTTGCGAGCTCGCTCTTCTCTGTCACGTGCAATCTTCTCTTTAACTCTTTGTCTAAGAAGAAAAACAGATCAAACTAAATTAGAAACGATGTATTATACTTGTCCATAGTCAAATCATTTCAGGTTTGCTTTACTTGGCCATTCTGTCTTCCATTTTCTCTCTTCTGCGTTGTTCGGCCAGCTGCTTCATTTCGTCGTCCTGAAGCTTCTGTCGGACCTGCTGAAGTTCCTGGCCCTGTTTCCTTCTCTGCTTCTCCCTGTCTATGGCGTCCTGCCGCTCTCGCTCTTTCCTCTCCTCCTGTTTTACCCTCATCAACTCCTCCAACCTGAGAAAACACAGAGAAAATATCAGCACTACTCACAAACCAAACATACATTACACTGAATTACACTCGAACCTTTTTACTTGTTCCCTTTTTTCCTCTTCTGTCATTGGTCGCTTGCCATCACCATCTTCTAACAGCATTTCAGAATCTTTTTTTTTTTTTTTTTTGAGAGAGAGAGAAAGCAACATGGTTTAAATATTTTGGCATGTGTGAAGCATGATTAAATCAACTCAGGATTAAGTGTTAGTACATCAAATACAGATATATTAGGGTATACACACTTTCATAGTAATTATGACTTTGTTTCTAAAATCCAAACTAAATTATAGCGGTGGTTTGTAGGACGTGGTATCTTGTGGAAAGCCAGCAACATACCTTGTTTCATTATTGGACATTACTCCTTTTTTAATGTCTGTATAAGGGATAAATGCTCGTACCAAACATTTTTTCATTGCATGTTATTTAGCAACTGCTTATGTTCTAAATGTTTTGTTCTAAAGAAATATCAAATATAAAAAAAATCTAAAATCACATTCATTTTGATGAAAACCAACCACCTTGAAGTTTTATGAAAAAAGAAAATTGATGATAAAATGCTTTATTTTTTTGTTATTTATTGTAATCAGAATTGTATTTGACTTGCAAAGTCACGAATCACAGTGGTAATTGTTAAAAAAAGCTTTTCTATTGTAATTTTGACATGGGTAACTGAGAATTAAAGCTGTTTCGTTCCTACATTCATTGGATTCTGTAGCAGACTCTGTTTCACTCTGAGGTTGTCCTGATCCTACAACATTCCCCGCTGGTGGAATGTAGAGCTCATCAATGTCTGCATCATTCTCATGTTCCATTAGCCTATAAATAGAAAGTGACAAATAGCACAAAACTGTATCACAACAATACTGACACTGCAACGCTACGGGGAATTGTACTTACCAGTCCATAGCCCTTTCAATACCCTGATTGCCGGTATGTGCTACAGCCTTCTCCCTTTAAAAATAACACAGTACTAAATCATTACCAGAAACACTGTGTAAATACCAATAAAATCATACAAAAGACACCTACGCTCGATTTCTGTTAAAACCCATCTCCAGGAGACTTTCTAACGTTGTACACTCTGCCATGGTGCTGAAAGATATTGTGCTGTTAGTGTCATACTTGAATGCCTTGCTTATTACATAAAATAAAAATGATTTATTGTCATTGTACTTGTACACAAAACAATGAAATAAAAAAAAAAATACAAATGTTAAAACCAATACAAATTTCAACATTTTGAATAATATATATAAAAATATGGATCAAATCATTCATTCATTATCTTCCGCTTTATCCTCTATTAGGGTCGCGGGGGGGGGGGGGGGGGGGGTCCCCATGCCCATCCAGGGTAGAACGTTTCGGGCGCTGGGCAGATAGACCCAGGACAGGGCGCCAGTCTATCTCTGGGCACACACAGACACGCACACAAACATACTCTACATGGGGCAATTTGGAGAACTCAATTGACTTGATCCATGTTTTTGGACTGTGGGAGGAAACCGGAGAACCCGGAGGAAACCCACGCAGACACGGGGAGAACATGAGAACATGGAAACTCCACCCAGATGGGGATTTGAACCAGGAATCCCTAGTGCCGAGAGGCGAATGTGCTAACCACTAAGCCACCGTGCCGCTCATGGATCAAATCATGACAAGGAAAATTCTCGAAAACGTATTTGCATATACACACCCCTTATTTCCATATCATTTGCAACTGGCATATAGTGATCAAGTCGATTTTATTTTTCCAACTGACATTTTCAAATGGTTTGAATTAATAAAACAAACCACCTGGTTCAAGTTCAGCTGAGTTTAGAATGTGTTTTAGGCTGTGAGTTTAGACCAAATGAAAAACCGTTTTATTAACTGTCGTACAATTACAGGATTTAGAAGTAGCCAAACTTACAAGTATAATCGGTACGTAATTCCTTCATATTTAAGTCACATTTCATTGGATTACACTCTTCCATTCAAGCCGGGTGAGAGGGTTAGACTGAATGAAATGAGTTTTTGAGTCCATGCTTGTTATGGCTGTCCTGTAGTGATTCTGACTCGGTGCTATGTGCAGTGCTATGTGGGAGAACGTTTCGGGTGCTGAGCAGATACACCCAGGTCAGGACACCAATCTCAAACACTCTTTCATCCATCCATTATCTCCCGCTTTATCCTCTATTAGGGTCGCGGTGGGGTTCCCCATACCCATCCAGGGGAGAACGTTTCGGGCGCTGGGCAGATACACCCAGGACAGGGCGCCAATCTATCGCTGGGAACACACTCACTCACACAAAGACACTCTACATGGGGCAATTTGGAGAACTCAAATGACTTGACCATGTTTTCGAACCGGGAATCCCTAGCGCTGAGAGGAGAACGTGCTAACCACTAAGCCACCGTGCCGCTCAAACACTTTATAGTGGGAATTTAGAGCATTCAATTCATTCATTCATTCATTATCTCCCGCTTTATCCTCTATTAGGGTCGCCGGAGGAAACCCACATGGACACGGGGAGAACATGGAAACTCCACCCAGATGGGGATTCGAACCGGGAATCCCTAGTGCTGAGAAGAGACCATGCTAACCACTAATAACACTCTTTATAGTGGGAATTCGGAGCATTCAATTCACCTTGAAAAAATTGTACCCTTAAGTTTTACTAGATAAAGATGCTGATGGGCGGCACGGTGGCTTAGTGGTCAGCACGTTCTCCTCTCAGCGCTAGGGATTCCCGGTTCGAATCCCCATCTGGGTGGAGTTTCCATGTTCTCCCCGTGTACGTGTGGGTTTCCTCCGGGTTCTCCGGTTTCCTCCCACAGTCCAAAAACACGGATCAAGTCAATTGAATTCTCAAAAATTGCCCCATATAGAGTGTGTCTGTGTGAGTGTGTGCCCAGCGATGGATTGGCGCCCTGTCCTGGGTCTATCTGCCCAGCGCCCGAAACGTTCTCCCCTGGATGGGCATGGGGAACCCCACCGCGACCCTAATAGAGGATAAAGCGGGAGATAATGAATGAATGAATTGAATGCTCTGAATTCCCATTATAAAGAGTGTTTGAGCGGCACGGTGGCTTAGTGGTTAGCATGTTCTCCTCTCAGCACTAGGGATTCCTGGTTCGAATCCCCATCTGGGTGGAGTTTCCATGTTCTCCCCGTGTCCGTGTGGGTTTCCTCCGGGTTCTCCGGTTTCCTCCCACAGTCCAAAAACATGGATCAAGTCAATTTAATTGTCCAAATTGCCCCATATAGAGTGTGTCTGTGTGAGTGAGTGTGTGCCCAGCGATGGATTGGCGCCCTGTCCTGGGTGTATCGAGATGTTCTCCCCTGGATGGACATGGGGAACCCCACGCGACCCTAATAGAGGATAAAGCGGGAGATAATGAATGAATGAATGATGAATGAGGCTGAGTTCTGATCGGTACACTACACTATTCAGTGCGACAGCGTGCGGTTTGAAACACCGCCGTAGCACGAAACCGCGAAACGTGCACTTTGTAGATCGGGTTCCTTTTTGCTTCTAATTTAAATTAATCTAGTATTTTCTGATTACGCGCGTGTCGCTCGCGCGCCGCGGTGATGCTGATTCATGTCTCTGCTAACTCAGCTGCTAAACGCTGCAGTCCGTACAGACAGCGCTGTGTTGTTAGCTAGCCAGCATGAGCAGCGCTTTAAAACAGCGGGTGCAACTAAATAACCCGAGCGCGGAGTCTGAATGATGAGCGGAATGTGAGCCGCATGCAGGGAGTTATTTCTGTCAGAAATCCTCTGAATGTTGCTGTTTAAAGCCATCAGCTCGTTAGCATAACAGTTACTTACATAACAAGGCTCCACTCCACACGCAACTACGGCTACGACCACAGGGACAAAAAGCACAAGTTTGCATCGCGTAGCCCCCAGTGGGTTTGTTACGAGTGGGTTATTTAAAAAACGTTCAGACTGTCTGTTAAGATTTAGGCTAAATTTTCAAACGATATAAACATTTACTATTTAACGAACTATTTGTCTTTCTCCACTCCGGCCTTTTAAAGTT